>JASAUF010000544.1:0-1200000 GCA_030180095.1 Magnolia changhungtana
CCTATTAAAGGACCACAAGTCTTGACTATGCTTATGAGAGTAATCTTGTTAATCCTATGGAATGAGCATGAGCATCATGGTACATGACATTCACGCATGACATATGAGCTTTTCCGAGTACTCAATGTAAACTACACTCTGTTCGATTTACTGAAAGTTTCAACACTTTAGTTTAACTCACAGAACCTGTGCATTTGGGTCACTTTGGGCGCTTTTCTTTACATGGGGCTTTTCCAGGATTAGACACTCCTCGGGCGTACCCCGTGTATTTTTCCAAGAGATATCCTTGGGCACACTCACTTACATGGCTTTTTTCAGGTAGATAATCTACTGCGGGTGGCTTGCATGGTCTTTTCCGGGTGGCTAGTTCTCCTTGAGCGTACCTATGAGTATTTTTTCGGGTGACTAGTTCACTTTGGGCGACCCTTTATTTTGACAGATGGATGTGCATCCCCAGATTTGTGACTTGTATATACATTCATACACCCATATATTCATTTATAATTTCATGATTAATTAGTCTCCTTGTAATTTGAATATATTGATTTAAACTATTTTGGAATGATATGATATGCATGTATCATTGTGGGAAGTTTTCACTGAGTTTTCACTCACGCAATCGTACGGTTGTACCAAATAAACACAGGTATGATGGACAGGTGGAGACTCCTATGACGGGATTCCAGGGATGGCTGAAGTGGAGTTTGGCGAGGAAGTACTCTATCTGAACGTAGTTGAGCCATTAGAGCTCAATTGATAATTTAGGATTTCACTTGCTTTTGTATTTCAGATTTTGTGTTTTGTTTGAATTATAATAAAATATTTTCCCTATTGTGGGATTTCAGTTTGCTCCCATTTTCATGTATTGGACTTCCTTTTTGTTACTCTTGATATCCTGACTTATGTAGTGATTGTTTTACATCATGCTTTGAAATTTACCATTAATTGGATATATGATGGTCCATTTTATAACGTAATACTTGGGTTCTCAATGAGGAGCGACTATCCTCGGGTTTTGAGATTCAGGGTGTTACAAAATCTACTCCATTTATTAAGTTTTATCGGCCCCATTAGGACGTCTGACCGAGGATGGGGTAGATCCCGGGCTTAGGTGGGCCGTAATATTGGATTTATGTATCCAGATGATGATATCCGAGGATCTTTGAAGGTTTGACGGTTAGATCTCTTCCTAATCTGGTTTAATTGATTATTTAGGGTCGTGGGGCTGATTGTATGAAATCTGATAGTTAATTTTGCATTGGATGACCAATTATGACACATTAGAGTTGTCTAATTGGACATCATGGACTAATGAGTGGTTGATTCTACCCAATAGGGTGTCTCACTATGTGATTTTGAAGTCCTCTTGTTGTCCCTCATCAATCTAATGATTGTATAATCCTAAAACTAATCGTTGGCACATTTAATATTTCCTATACTAATTTAGGAACCTCGGAGAATTGGATTTACAATCTGATGGCTAACTTACTCAATTAAGTGACTATTCATCCCATCGAGGTTGTGGATCTGAGGTACAGTGATTTATCCATGTTTTTGATGATCAGATCCATCATTGTACGATGAGAGGCCTAAATCCAATGATTCATCTTGAAATCCATAGCTGATCTTTAATTCCAATGGTTGGATCATTCTATATTTGGAATTTTAGAGGTTGAAGGGTTCTAGGGATCCTAAAGAGCATTCAGGTGTTTTGATTTGAGCTTAGGTGCACCTGAATAGTTAATATTAAAATCTATTAGTCAGGATCACACAATTTAGTGTTAGTTGATAAACAGTGGATCTAATGATTCAAATTTCCAATCTAAGATAAATGATTGGATTAATCTATCTGGGATATGGAAACTTTAAAAATAGATCCCTACATCAATGTGGAGGTCCATCTCGAGTAACAACAGAAGGATTTAGACTAGAATGAATGTGAATATGTGAGTAAGTTAGGTTACATGGTAACCCCCGAGTACTGAAAAGTACGGGGTGTTATAAAGCAAGAAGATGTCATGAAGGTAGCTCTAATATTATGTGTAGAGTGGTTTGTTAGGGGAACCGACACAAATATTATGTGTTGTACAGAGTATATCGACCTTGTGGACTCGTTGGAAGACTTTAATATTTACCCTTGGGGTAGTTTGGCCTTCCAGACGATGACTGAACGGATCGAGAGTACCTTGATGGGAAATCCATAATTGTACTAGCTCAAATATGACCGACTTATCGGTCAAATTTTCAAAGTTTTCAATTGCATGGATGTATTTCACTCAGTTCGCGATGATTTTCACTCACTTCGTGGTCAATTCACTCACTTCTAGGGCTGGTTCACTCACTTCGTGATGAATTTCACTTACTTCTCAATCCTAAAGTGATTGAAAATGACAGCAAAGTGAGTGAACTTAAGCGCAAACTAATTGAAAATTATCGCAAAGTGAGTAAATTGACCGCGAAGTGATTGAACTTGAGCTCAAAATGAGTGAAATTGACCGCGAATTGAGTGAAATGACCAATGTGTCAGTCATATTTGAGTGAAAATGATGGATAAATGTGTAAAATTTATCGAGAAGTGCATAAAATTGATTGATAAATTCATTACATTAACCGCAAAACATGGTCAAATTGACCGTTCACTTCTTAAAGTTGATGGTAAAATGTGTGAAATTGACGAAGTAGCGCATGAAGTTGACCAATAAATTCAGTAAATTGATCGGGAACTAAGTGAAATTGACTGCAAAACTTTGTCAAATTGACCGTGAACTTCTTAAAGTTTATTGGATATCCGCGTAAAATTGACTTAGTAGTGTATGAAATTGACCACAAACTTCTAGGTAATTTCTTTAGATTTTAAACATCCCTACCTCCCGTAGCTGCTGTATCAGTGAAATCCATGTTCAAAAAGAAGAATAAGAGTGCGTTGATGTGAAACACGTTCTTCGGAGAAAAGCCTTCAAGATTTCACGTTTATCAATGCATCCACGTCCTCTCAGAAAAAGAATGCAGGCAGTCTCGAGTCGAATGAAACATGGAAGATGTAATATGATAGTAAGATGGAGATTCTATGGAGATTTAACGAAGAAAATGGGTGAAAAGAAAGAATAGAGATGATAGAGATGAGTTCAAACGTGTATTTGGTTGTAAGGGAGAGAATGGAGTGAAATTGATAAAGTAAGGGCATTTTTTCGACAGGTGTAAAGTTGTCGTATGATAAGGGAGTATTCTTGGAAAGTAAGAATAAGTGGGCTTAATAATGCGCGTGGCCCATAACTGTGTCGTATGGTGGGAAGATACAAAACTCATTCTGATGGGAAGGTCAGGATATCAAAGGGATCAATTGCATATTGTTACCATTGTTAATCAAATCTCGAGTGAAATACACCACATGAAACAGTGATCTAATCTAAATCTCAGGTAGACCACACGGTATTTAAAATATTCCTATAGGCCATCCAACCTTGTCATGAAATTTTCAATGGTAGAATTTCAATTCAAATGTTTCTTGTGGTGTGGTCCATATGAATAGTTTATATGCTTCATTTTTTATTTCAAGTCCTAAAATCATATGAGAAAATGGATGAACAGAGCGGATAAAATAAATAAATCATGGAGGACCTCGCATAGTTTAACTTACTACGCAATCCACTTCCCCTTGTGATTTGGCGACATAGATATGGACGTACCGACAGGTTGGGTAGCTAGACTCCTACTGAAGTGACGTCACCTACACTACCAAAAAATCGAGTAAAGGCTATGGAGGGTGGAAGCTTTTAGCTACGGATTTAATCCGTAGTAATATAGCTACGGATTTAATCCATAGCTATAGCCTAAGTGCTCTGTCGCTAAAGCTACCTCCCCACCTAAAATATATTAAATATATATTAAATATAAATGGTGCTTAAGGGGATCCATGAGGTCCACTGGAATATATGCATTTGATCTAAGCCGTCCAAAAATTCTAATATATAAATTTAGTGTATGAGCCCAAAAATTATATAGTTTAAATCTCTAAGTGGACCACACCATAAGAAATAATATAAATTAAATTTATACTGTTAATATATTATGTGGTCTCCTTTATAGATTCGATCTAACTCATTTTTTTATCAACACTTATAATAATAATTTGAAATTAATAGACGGAGTGGATATATGAAATACATCACAAAGTGGGCCCCACAGTACTAAAAACATAAAATGCCCAGGGACCCGTCCGTCACGCGCCCCTCCAAAACCTCAAAATCCCTTCAAAACCCAAAACGCCCGTCCGCCATTTTCTCCCGCTCGCCCGACGAACCCATCTCTCCATCTCTCTCTCCATCTCTCTCCATCTCTCCCGCTTGCCCTCTCTCGATCTCCCGATCTCCCTCACCCTCTCTCCCTGTCTCAAGGCCGCATCCCCCTCTCTGTTTTCAAAAACCCATTTCGCTGCAAGAAGGAGAAGAAGAAGGAGAAGGAGAAGAAGACGGAGCACGGTTCGTTTCTTTCTTTCTCCCTCTTTATCTCTTTCTCAAATCTTTCAATCCTTCAATCCGTATTCCCCTCTCCCTGTTTCTGAAATCTAAGGGCCCGTTTGGCCGGTCGGATTGGAAGGGATTGGATGTTGTTGGAAGGGATTGGAAGTTAAATCCTGGGATTGGCCGGGCGTGCCTAACAGAGTCAACCACCCATATTGGCCATTTTGGGCATTTCAGATACAGGCCAACCTTGCATGGAACGCCCACCATTAGGGCCTGTGGTGATTGAACGCCCACCATTAGGGCCTGTTTGGCCAGGCAGATTGGATGGAATTGGATGGTATTAGAGTGGATTGCACAGATTTCTAGGTAATGATAGCTGCATCAGTGGATTGGTGCAAGATCTATGGGATTGCTATATCCCGGGATTGCTATTTCCGGTCTGTTTGGGACGCCCGGCCAATACCAGGATTAAACCTTCAAATCCCTTAAACCAAACACGTCCCAAGTAATGTGAGGCATTTTTTTTTTTTTTTTTGGCAACCATTGGATTTAGGCCTCACAAACTGTAAATAAATACAGAATTTTGGCTCTCAAGTTTACAGTCCCTGTATATGGTGTTTTTATGTGAGATGGAAATGAGAAATGGGTCCTGGGAGTTCCATGAAATTTGCCAAGTTTTTGAATCAAATTAACTGTGGGCACAAAACAAAAACTTTGGCTGCAACTATACTTTCTAGCTCATTTGACAGGTTTAGGGCCTGTTGGATGTCCCATGTAACCATTGTGGGATTGAAGGATATCTAAAAAAGCAATGGCGGAAGATTTGTTTCCCCGCTTCTATCAGTTTGGAGCAAAGAACTATTGGAAATGCTGCTTATTTATATTCGTAATTTGGCAAATGCTTGTATGATGATGAGCATCCGTTTACGCCTCGTATAGTCGGGCTTATTCTTGATATCTGCTGCGCAAGACGCGCAGCTTCTGGTGATTGATGTATTTACTATGTTCATGTTGCATTGTCATCTTTCATTTTTGTGCTTCTTTTCCTTTTTCATAAATTGTGGGGTATCCATAAACAAGGAACTTTTACACTGTCATCCATACTTTAGTTACCTGGTTTGTTGTCTGCATGGAAGTTTTTTTTTTATTTAACCGTTTAATTTCTAGCAAGAGCTGCTTGACTTTCAGGTCCATGTATATAAACCTCTTTGTATTCCTACTCCTTTTTAACTCTAATAAATGTGGTTGGTGTCATGTATTTGTATTTTTCTTTTGACTATTGTTAGAAAATGCTTAACAAATGTTTGATCATTTTCTGCATTGTCAAGTTTAATTCTGCTTGAATTTCTTGGTTTTGAGAATCCCATCTTGCAGGCTTTGTGGTCTTGATGTACATCTTTGAGACATATCTGGATATACGGCAACATGCATCTCTAAAGCTGCCAATTCTTCCTAAACCTTTGGTTGGAGTGGTCAGTCAAGAAAAAGTTGAGAAGTCTCAAGCATTTAGTCTTGATAAAAGGTTTGTTTTTATCCATTGAGGATCATTCTGCATCCTATGTGTATGCGCTTGTGATTCAACAATCTGCTTTAAACATGTTGTCGATCCATTTCAGTGGTTGAATTAGTTTACAGCTTCATCGGTCTTCTTATTACATGAAATTAAATTGGTTATATAGATTGGAATCTCTGGCTGGCTGAGACTAACTTCTTTGAGGTTTATATATTTTAGCAACTTCCACTTTATTCATGGGGCTATAACCATCCTAATGGATACCACAATTTTGTGGGCCAAAACTTCCACAGAAATAGTTGTTGATGCTGTCTCTATCTGGTGAGTTACTCATACATTTCCAACCTATTTGCATTCAATGTGATTTTTTTCGTGGTTCTTGAATTCTTCCAGACCCAAATTCACCTTTCTAATCCTTTTTTTTCTTTTGTAGTATGAACTTGGAGCTGTGGACACTGATGGTTGCAATCAGTTTCAAACTTTCAATGTGGCTGTCAGGTTGGCGATCTCTTTATTTGATTGTGGTTTGGGTCATTTGCAATGATTAAGCTATTGTTTGTATACACCCCAATCACAATTGGATTGGATATCCTTGGCGATTTTTAAATGAGCATCCAAAGAAAGGGCTATTGATTTGCCAATCTCTGGATTGACATTCAAAAGAGTTGCATTTCCACTTTCGAATGACTAGCTTCCTCAAAAGGCAAGAACACCCAAACACTTTATTCTTATCTAATTTCAATTTCCTTGCAGCGTGCATGTCTCGAATGAACTAGGGGCTGGCCGTCCAAAAGCGGCAGAGTTTTCAGTAGTGGTGGCTGTTTCTTTGTTGGCATTGTTTGGAATTCTCTTCACAGCTGCAGTTCTCATCGCCAGGAGCCACTTCCAAAAGCTGTTCACTGATAAACCGGAGGTCATAAGAGAAACAATCAAGCTCAGGTATCTTTTGGTGGCCATGATTTTTCTCAACAGCATTCAACCTGTTCTACATGGTAACTTTTTTGGCATGGCTCTAGAACTCATTTCAGAAACGGAGCTCCAACAGATGGGAGTAAACATTTATGAAATGTATGATCTTCTGCCCTTGATATGTTCAAAACATTTATCCATATCTATGTGCATTCTATTTATAATGCCCATATACACAAACAATTCTAGTACATACACATCGCACCTTAGCGCTCATGCATCCGCATGTTTGCAAGCATGCATATACCATGTAAACTCGACAATCCCCCTTGACTGACACAATGAATGATTTGGTTAATCTTTTGATATTGGAAAATTCATGGGCTAAAAAAAATTCTACACGATCTGAGAGTCACGGGAGGAGAATAACATGAGATAGTGATGCAAATGGAGATGTGTTGACACGTCTTCTTCTTCTTGTTTGAGAAAGTTAACATATTTCTTTAACACTGAAGGTTAACAAAATACTTCTCATGATCTGTGTGCATGGAAAATGTGTTTAATGTTGAGGCCCATATAGAATGTCAAAGCAATGTGTGTGTTTCAAAAGTGCTATGCATGTTGCTGTCAGGCCATTGACTGATGGTCAGGTACAACTCACATGAAACACCTATTATGATATTCTTTTCAAGAAGATAAGGGTCATACCCCTACTTTGTTTATGCCTTTTCAACTTGGAAGACAGAGATGCGTTTCTTACTCATTCTACTCTAACAATTTTTGTACCTGCCCCTCATAGTAGATTTGCACATGTATGCATTCATGCTTTTTTTGTGTAAATGCAAATGTACACATGCACAAACGTGTCAGGCACAAGGTCATGGGAACACTTGAAGGTCCCAGGGCTTCTTTCAATTGTAAAAGAAGTCTTGGCAAGTCCCAAAAAGTTCATGATTGGTGAGTCATGCTACAGGTGAGTTGCAGTGTTTCAATCTTAGCATTTTTAGTCTTGTGTACTTACCTCAAAAACTCAATCCTTCACTCCATATGGAAGTGGTTTGAAATTCCAAAGAATGATTAAATCTTGTGTAGGATGTAACAGCATTAGCCTTTTAACAAAGAGTCCCTAATCTCTTATTTTTTAAACAACTCTAGATGCTCAAATCCCCAAACTTCAAGTCTGAATTTTTAATGTCCCAATGCTTGGAAGGAAAAAAGCTGACGGAGCTGTCGAGAAGAGAGAAAGCAGCCAACATCAAGCCAGATCCCGACATAGATGTCTACATGAAGGTGATAAAGAAAATTTCTTTTTTCCAATTGAAATTTTCTCTAATAAACTAATTGAATTCAAAGCAAGGGAGTACCAACCATGTGAATTTTCTTTTATCAGATTGCTGCCAATCTACGTGGTCAGCTTTGAAGACTTTTAGGAGGGTAAAATCAAAGATATATGGAGTGCGCTTATGGATTGTTCTAATAGTATGGATAGGCAATGATAATGGCTCTTTTGATGCTTTTGAACAAGTTGGTTTCAAAATGTTCTTAGGGGTCACTGCTTATCGCAATGAATTGGGATGCTGATGGGACAAGTTGCAGTCTTGTTTTGGAAGACAAACCTCTGGTAGACTTTGTTGAGCTTCCTAATACATGCCAAGGCCTATGTTATTGCAACATCTTTAGTGGAGTATAACCCACTCATGACCTTCTTGTTGGCTATCATCTTGGGGTATAACCCACTCATCTCAGCATTTTAAGTTAGGATTTGTTTTGATTCATATAACATATGGAATTTTGGTACTTTCAAGAGGTAACAAAGCAGCCTTTGTCATTTGTGCATATCATACAAAATGGTAGGTTTAGTAACAAAGCTTTTTTTATATGTTGCTTGTGGATAAGACTTGCAAACATGTCACATGTATTGCTTTGTGAGAGCCATCCATCAGATAGATCCACCAAGCATGTTTCTTGGCCTCACTAAACTGGTTGGCATTCACTAAACTGGTTTGCATTCTCAACAGTTACTGTGTAATTTTCCATCTGAAGTTGGTTATGAGTGTAGTTTTCTATGTAACTGTTAAAAGGAAATCAATTTCCCCCTCTCTTTTGGTGACTCAAGCAGAAGAAGCCATCTCATAATTGAGGTTTTGCTATAACCTGTGTTGTTGGGTTTTTTGGATTCTCCATATGAAATTATGAGAAATCATCCACTCTTAACCATTGTTTATGTTGTTGGAAGGGCCCGGTGAAAATCAAAGGATAGAGTGTTTTTTCAGTGGTACATGCAGATGCCAATGTGGCATAGGTGTGGTGTGGGCCAAAACTCAAGCAAGACCAATGCACCAATCTAACGGTTAGATCTTCAATACCCCAAAGAGAAACACTCCCTCATACTTTGAAAACGCTAATCCAAGGTTTAATCTTTGATTTAAATGGTTAAAATGACATGGATAAACTAAATATATTATTATTATTAGTAATGGGTAAGGCTAGCAATGGGCAGGCCTGGGCCCAGAAAAATCAAATTTAACATTGAGACAAAGGCAAAAATGATCAAAAGGGCATTACTTGAATGCTACTGCAGGTACATGCGAAGAAATGATCAAAAGGGCCATATTTGCCAGGGAATTGGGAGTTCCAACAATGCAGGAATCTGAAATTTAAGGCTATATCTGAAATTTTGAGTTTTATGATCGATTTTCATAAAATGTGTGTGAATTTCAACATTAAGTGTATGTTTTTGAAATCTTTAACTGCACACGTAATCCTAAAATTTGATGTCACACGTATCATTTGCATGTTTTATCATTAATATTTCATATCTTGTAAATGTAGGCTTGATTAAGTAACTTTAGAAACGTGGATTTATATGTCGAATGTTTAATTCCTATTTATATGATTATTCATTCAATATATTAATTGATTTCCATTTCCCTTTCTTAGTCCTTTCAGTTATGGTCTTCTCTCATTTTGTGGGCTATCTGGTCAGGCATTTTTGAAGAAACTAAAAAACTTACTCATTCTCGATTGCATTGTGGAATATGCATCCATTATTCAAAGAAAGGGCGACATTCCAAGCACTCACACTTTCTCTTCTTGCTAGCTAAATTAGTGAGTCTTCTTTCCTTCATACTATATGATACATTGATGAAGTGGCCTGGCCATTTGGACAGGCCCATGTTTATATATTATCTCAAAATTGATGAAGCAGATCCGGATGTGCGTCGAGCTATCCGGATGTTGAGTGTGGGTCCCGGAAGGTGGGAACATTGTGTTATGACCGTGATGAAGTCTGTCCATTTCCTATGGATCGGTATTGGAGGGGCCTCGCCATTTGGACAGCCGTGTTTATGTATTTGCTCGAGATTAATGGAGCAGACCGGATGTGCGCCGGAGCTATCCAGGAAGAGTGGGGTCCCTGGAAGGTGGGAACCATTGTTATGACCATGATGAAGTCTGTCCATTTCCTATGGACGGCATTGGAGGGGCCTGGCCATTTGGACAGGCCGTGTTTATGTATTTGCTCGAGATTAATGGAGCAGACCCGGATGTGCGTCGGAGCTATCCGGAAGAGCGGGGTCCCTGGAAGGTGGGAACCGTTGTTATGACCATGATGTTGTCCATTTCCTATGGACGGCATTGGAGGGCACTCGCCATTTGGACGAGCCGTGTTTATGTATTTGCTCGAGATTAATGGAGCGGACCGGATGTGTGTCGGAGCTATCCGGAAGAGCGGGGTCCACGGAAGGTGGGAACCGTGTTATGACCATGATGAAGTTGTCTATTTCCTATGGACGGCATTGGAAGGGCTCCATTCTGGACAAAGCCGTGTTTATATTTGTATTATATTTGTATTTGCTGGGGACCACACCCAACCCATTCTCAAATCCTATAACCTATAACCAAAACCTAAACCTAAACCTAAACCTAAACTTGAAAACCCAAACTTAAACCCGATCCCAAACCCGAACCCGAACCAGTTTCTCAACCTAAACCTTAACCTATTCTCAATTCCCTAAACCTTAACCTACAACCTAACCTAAACCTAACTCCCTAACCTAAACATAAACCTAAACTTGAAAACCCAAACTTAAACCCGAACCCGGTTTCCTAAACCTAAACCTTAACCTATTCTCAATTCCCTAAACCTTAACCTACAACCTAACATAAACCTAACTCCTAACCTAAACCTAAACCTAAACTTGAAAACCCAAAATTAAACCCGATCCGAACCCGAACTGGTTTCTAAACCTAAACCTTCACCTATTCTCAATTCCCATAACCTTAACCTACAACCTAACCTAAACCTAACTACCTAACCTAAACTTAAACCTAAACTTGAAAACCCAAACTTAAACCCGATGCCGAACCCGAACCCACTTTTTCTCAACCTAAACCTTAACCTATTCTCAATTCCCTAAACCTTAACCTACAACATAACCTAAACCTAACTCCTAACCGAAACCTAAACGTAAACTTGAAAACCCAAACTTAAACCCGGTCTCCGAACCCAAACCCAATTTCCTCAACCTAAACCTTAACCAATTCTCAACCCTAAACCTTTACCTACAACCGAACCTAAACCTAATTCCCTAACCTAAACCTAAACTTAAACTTGAAAACTCAAAGTTAAACCCGATCTCGAACCCGAACCCCGGTTTCTAAACTTAAACCTTAACTTATTCACTATTCCCTAAACCTTAACCTACAACCTAACCTCAACCTAACTACCTAACCTAAACCTAAACCTAAACTTGAAAACCCAAACTTAAATCCAATCCCGAACCCAAACCCGATTTCCTAAACCTAAACCTCAACCTATTCTCAAATCCCTAAACCAAAACCTACACCTAATCCTAAATCTCAACTCCCTAACCTAAACCTAAACCTAAACTTGAAAACCCAAACTTAAACCCGATGCCGAACCCGAACCCAATTTCCTCAACCTAAACCTTAACCTATTCTCAATTCCCTAAACCTTAACCTACAACCTAACCTAAACCTAAACCTAAACTTGAAAACCCAAACTTAAACCCGATCCAGAACCCGAAACCGGTTTCCTAAACCTAAACCTTAACCTACAAACTAACCTAAACCTAACTACCTAACCTAAACCTAAACCTAAACCTAAACCTAAACTTGAAAACCCAAACTTAAACCCGATCCCAAATCCAACCCGAACCAAGTTTCTCAACCTAAACCTTAACCTATTCTCAATTCCTAAACCTTAACCTACAACCTAACCTAAACCTAACTCCCTAACCTAAACCTAAACCTAAACTTGAAAACCCAAACTTAAACCCAAACCCGGTTTCTAAACCTAAACCTTAACCTATTCTCATTCCCTAAACCTTAACCTACAACCTAACATAAACCTAACTCCCTAACCTAAACCTAAACCTAAACTTGAAAACTCAAAATTAAACCCGATCCCGATCCGAACCCGGTTTCCTAAACCTAAACCTTCACCTATTCTCAATTCCCAAAACCTTAACCTACAACCTAACCTAAACCTAACTACCTAACCTAAACCTAAACCTAAACTTGAAAACCCAAACTTAAACACGATCCGAACCCGAACCCGATTTCTTAAACCTAAACCTTAACCTATTCTCAAATCCCTTAACCTAAACCTACACCTAATCCTAAATCTCAACTACCTAACCTAAACCTAAACCTAAACTTGAAAAACCAAACTTAAACCCGATCTTAGAACCCGAACCAAATTTTCTCAACCTAAACCTTAACCTATTCTCAATTCCCTAAACCTTAACCTACAACCTAAACTAAACCTAACTCCTTAACCTAAACCTAAACCTAAACTTGAAAACCCAAACTTAAACCCGGTCCCGAACCCGAACCCGGTTTCCTCAACCTAAACCTTAACCTACAACCGAACCTAAACCTAACTCCCTAACCTAAACCTAAACCTAAACTTGAAAACCCAAACTTAAACCCGATCCGACCCGAACCCGGTTTCCTAAACCTAAACCTTAACTTATTCTCAATTCCCTAAACCTTAACCTACAACCTAACCTAAACCTAACTACCTAACCTAAATCTAAACCTAACTTGAAAACCCAAACTTAAACCCGATCCCGAACCCGAAACCTAGGTTTCCTAAACCTAAACCTTAACCTATTCTCAAATCCCTAAACCTAAACCTACACCTAATCCTAAATCTCAACTCTTTAACCTAAACCTAAACCTAAACTTGAAAACCTAAACTTAAACCCGATGCATGAGAACCGAACCAAATTTCCTCAACCTAAACCTTAACCTATTCTCATTCCCTAAACCTTAACCTACAACCTAACCTAAACCTAAACCTAAACTTGAAAACCCAAACTTAAACCCGATCCGAACCCGAAACCGGTTTCTAAACCTAAACCTTAACCTACAAACTAACCTAAACCTAACTACCTAACCTAAACCTAAACCTAAACCTAAACATAAACTTGAAAACCCAAACTTAAACCCGAACCCGAACCTAAACCCGGTTTCCTCAACCTAAACCTTAACCTATTTTCATTCCCTAAACCTTAACCTATAACCTAACCTTAACCTAACTCCCTAACCTAAACATAAACCTAAACTTGAAAACCAAAACTTAAACCCGATCGAACCCGAACCCAATTTCTCAACCTAAACCTTAACCTATTCTCAATTCCCCAAAGCTTAACCTAAAACCTAACCTAAACTTAACTCCCTAACCTAAACCTAAACCTAAACTTGAAAATCAAACTTAAACCCGTCTCGAACCCGAACCCGGTTCCTCAACCTAAACCTTAACCTATTCTCAATTCCCTAAACCTTAACCTACAACCTAACCTAAACCTAACTCCCTAACCTAAACCTAAACCTAAACTTGAAAACCCAAACTTAAACCCGATCCGAACCCGAACCTGGTTTCTAAACCTAAACCTTAACCTATTCTCAATTCCCTAAAGCTTAACCTACAACGTAACCTAAACCTAACTCCCCAACCTAAACCTAAACCTAAACTTGAAAACCCAAAATTAAACTCGATCCCGAACCGAACCCGGTTTCCTAAACCTAAACCTTAACCTATTCTCAATTCCCAAAACCTTAACCTACAACCTAACCTAAACCTAACTACCTAACCTAAACCTAAACCTAAACTTGAAAACCCAAGCTTAAACCCGATCCAGATCCAGAACCCGATTTCTTAAACCTACACCTTAACCTATTCTCAAATCCCTTAACCTAAATCTACACCTAATCAGAATCTCAACTCCCTAACCTAAACCTAAACCTAAACTTGAAAACCCAAACTTAAATCCGATCCCGAACTTGAAACCGGTTTCCTAAACCTAAACCTTAACCTATAACCTAACTTAAACCAAAGATTTGTATTTTCAGCATTATTGTAATTATAAATTGTAATTGTAATTCATTGAATGAAGGATTGTAATTGTAATTCATTGAATGAAGGATATTTATTCTTTCAATTCTTTATCTTTGAAATTTCAGGGTGAAGTCGAGCAAATTTCCCTAATGAAGCCAAAGATTTGTATTTTCAGCATTATTGTATTTGTAATTGTAATTCATTGAATGAAGGATTGTAATTGTCTGAATGAAGGATTGTAATTGATTGTAATTAAATGAATGAATGATTGTAATTGATTGTAATGGAATGAATGAATGATTATACAGGTGGTAATTGAATGATTATACAGGATGATTATACAGGTGGTAATTGAATGATTATACAGGTGGTAATTGAATGATTATACAGGATGATTATACAGGTGGTAATTGAATGATTATATAGAATGATTATACAGGTGGTAATTGAATGATTATACAGGTGATAATTGAATAAACAAATAATCCGTAGCGTTGAACCTATAGCTACGGATTCAATCCGTAGCTGTTGTCATTAAATCCGTAGCTGTTGTAATCTACAGCTATGGATATAATTGCTACGGATTATAGCCGTAGCTATTGTAAGATATAGCTACGGATTAAATCCGTAGCTGATGTGATTAAATCCGCAGCTGTTGTAATCTACAGCTACGGATATAATTGCTACGGATTATATCCGTAGCTATTGTGAGATATAGCTACGGATTAAATCCGTAGCTGTAGTGAATAAATCCGAAGCTATTGTAACCTATAGCTACCAACATAGTTGCTACGGATTTAATCCGTAGCTGTTGTGACCTATAGCTACGGATTAAATCCGTAGCTATAGGTTCCAGACCTATTGTTACTGCACCTACGACTACGGATGTGCTACGGACTAGAACCGTAGCCATAGGTCTAAGGCTACGGATTTTATCCGTAGCCTTTGTCCCTTTTTTTGGTAGTGCTAATTATGTGGGTCCTACCGTGACGTATGTTTTGTATCCATGCCGTCTATCCATTTGGAGAGATCATTTCAGAGAATTAGACAAAGAACGAATCAGATTCAAAGCTCTAGTGGACCCCACCACAGAAAACAGTGGAGAGAGTGACGTCCACCGTTAAAAACTTCTAAGAGTTACAAAAGTTTTCGATCAAAATGATATTAGTGTTTTCCGTTCTTTAAAGTCTGTGTTAACTTATGAACAGGTTGGATCTCAAATAAACATCAAGGTGGACCTTAGGAAGGTTTCAACGGTGGGAGTCACTCTCCCCAATGTTTCCCGGGGCGGGTCCACTTCAGATTTCGATCAGCCTAATTCCTTGGCTAATGTCCTAAAATGATCTATAAAAATGGATGGACGGTGGGGATACAACACATACAACATGGTGGGGCCCACGTAACTTGGTGACGTCACTTCAGTAGTGATCCTCGCTACTCAATTTATTTTTTTATTTTTTTTTATATTTTTTTAACACACGCACACACACCTCGCTACTCAACTTGTCAGTAGCTCATCCGCGTCCCATAAATATAGATGAATGTAAAACGCAGATCTCAACTTGATCTAAAACTTTTACAAGCTTTTGAGCTTTTCCCTATTTTGTGATCTACTTAGAGATTTAGATCTACTTCAAATATATATATATATATATATATATATATATATATATATATATATATATATATATATTTTATTATTATTATTATTATTATTTTTTTTTTTTCAACCTTATTAATTGAGCTTGCATACGCAACATATAATCATATAATCAAGGTGAGCCCACGATCAGGAAAACACCTACTTATGTGTTATCCGGGCAGTACTTAATCGGCTCTCAGCTCCGCGTGGCTAATAATAATAATAATAATAATAAAAACAACGTTTGCTAGCTTTCGTTGCTTTTGGAAGGCTATGCTCATTTTTGTTATGTTAAAGGGAGTTCACCTAACCTTACCAACACAATTTGGTACATGGTCCAGTCAGCTCTTGACTTTAATCCGTGATGATGCGGATACACTTTAATTGATGAGAACGATGGGACGGTGTGAAAAGTTTTTGAGGTTCCGATGGAGGTGTAATCAACTATAGGTGGGTCGTGAGACTGCAAGGTACGATACATGTAATGCTTTGGTGTACGTGTAACCCTGAGCATTCATCAGTGGAACCCACCATGTTCTCTATGTGATATTCATGCCGTCCACCAGCTGTGCTCCTCGATGTTAGGTCCTAGCGGCAAAAACTAGTCGAGATCCACAACTCAGGTGGTAAACACTACAGGCAAACATAGGTTTGTGCGTGGCCATCATGGTGTATATCTTTCATACCTGTTCATCATGTGTGACTGGAAAGGATGATCCAAAACCTACTTGGGTTACAGCGTGACGTAGGAAAGGACGTGATGAGTTCGATAACCCTCTTTGGAAGGATAACTATTCCAAATTCATATAACTTTTCTATACTCCTGGCAAATATTCCTTAAATTCAAGAGATATAAAATAAAAATAATTTTTAATAATTCAAAATAAATTGATTAATGACAAAAAAAAATTACAATCCTTTAAATAATTAGCTCAAACGTGAGAAGGATATTTTGGACTCAAACTCCCTAAAAACATGACCTACTATAAATAGTAAACTTACTATTTATAGACTATCATGATTCCGGCTAGACTTCATGATTTTCAGCCAAAAATAGTAAGTGTCCAATTTGACCTAATCACATTATTCTCCTAATTTTTATAAGCTCTTTTCGTGTTGGGCACAACTCCTACAACTTAAAGGATCAAAAGTCATGATCCTACTAAAACTTCCTATTTATAGTAAAATTGAAAATAAAGTAGACTTTTAACCATTGATCTGATGGAATCTCTCAAATCCAGCATGGGTAACCTCACATTACTAGGTTGGTTGAATAAAGTAGCTTCTCCTACCCCAAAATCATATATGATATGTCGAAAAACTCATTCTAGTTTGCGATATAGGATTGTGTTAAGGTTTTGATGGTCCTGATCACTTCCGCTTCCGATTGGGCCTTATATGGTCCATCTTTGCCATGTAAGTTTTCGTGACCTGCTCTACATCAGTCCCCTCCACTTCAAAAGAACTCGATCTTGAGTTCTTATCCTGCTTCGATTCATGATACTCAATTAGGTCCACAATGTTGAAAGTATGCTAGATCTCCATGTCATCCAGAAGATCAACAATGTAAACATTGTCGTTGATCTTTCAAAGGATTGACACCGGTCCAATCTTATCTTTCAGAGGATTGACACCGGTCCAATCTTCTTGTTCTTCAACTTATTGTATGTCCCAGCTGAAAATCTCTCATTGCATAAATGGACCATAACATGGTTACCCACCTTGAACACATTTTTGTTGTTGATGCTTGTCGGCTTATATTCTTTAACTTATCATTTGAGGCATGCAACTTAGCTTACACATATGCATAAATGTCCAGAATTCGGTCCGCTATATGTTTTGTTGCAATGCTCATGCCCAGGAGCTTGGGCAAAATGACCAAGTTAAATATTTGTTGGGGCACTCGACCATAAACAATTGGGAATGGAGACTTCCGTGTTGAGCAGTTCACCATGTTATTGAATGCAAACTCTACTTGAGACAAGGTAAAATCTCACTATTTCAATTTATCACATAAAATACATAGAAGGAGGCTTCTGAACATGCGATTCACAATTTCAGTCTACCCAAGAAACTTTCTAGAAATGGAGCCCAAGGCCTACACAATTAACATCTATAAACCAATGCCATGGTGCATGGGATGTTTTTTTAAGCTGGAGTGCATGGGACTGAAATGTACAATGTTTGGGGGAATGCATGGGAACTGTTATACATGTTTTGTGAAGTTCTTTTGAAATGCTTCATTTTGTATGGTAAAACTTTCTTTAAAATAATGCTAGTTAAGTAAAAAGGAAAGAAAAAGGATTGCGAGTTATATGATTTCCTGAGACATTTCATGAGTTGTATAAAAGTTCACACTTCGTTAAAAGCTAGGGAGAGTCTCAGTTGCTAGCTTGTATGCTATATTCAAATCTTGGATTAGTAGAAAAGCCTTGCTTTTTTACTTCTTTTCTTCTTAAGCAAGGTAACCTATACTAGTGAAACTTTTTCCATTCTCAATATGTCGTTGTCGTCTTTTCATCATCATCTTTATATTAGCCTTCCAACACTTCGGTGTTGGCTTTTAAATGGTAGATTGGCAAATCTTTTATGACACCGAACAACAATCTTCCATTTTTACCTGGGGTCTGGAACAGACTATGGTGACACCTTCTCATAATTCAAATGATCTTTGGAATTAGAGAACTTGATTAAAGGTAAAAAGAAAGAGAACTAGCTGTCGCAAAACAAAATAATAATGGATATGCCAAGATTAAATATGAAAAACAATCCAAACACATAACAAATGCACTGAACTTTTCAAGACAAACATACTCAACAAATCGATGCGTCCTTCTATTTGTACATGCAACAACATGAAATGAGTTTTCAACGAATCTTCAACCAAATAGGGCAAAATCTCTTCATGTAGCACTAGTCCTCCAAATATATAAAAACTGACTCTCTTGCAAATCTAGGAAGTTCATGGCCATTAATTTATGTGCAAGAAAATGCTGGACGAGAGTTCAACTTGTCATCATTAGAATAAGTTGTTGATAAAAATATCAATGGATTATTACGCAAGCATATGGCTCAGGATATAACCTAAATGTGGCACTGATATGTACACACATAGGGAAAGCTAATCTACCCAATTTCACTAGCAGTCTATCATTTTTTTTTTTTATTGCACTTTAATCTACCTCTATTCTACCATTTTGAATTACCCAATGTGGCTTAATTAAAAACCAATTTTCATCCTAATTATCTGTTATATATTTTAGGAAGCTGCAAAGTGCAAGTCGTAAGTTGCTATATTCTCTCTATGCTGCCATACTAGAAATTTGAGTCAAGCTAATTAATCTTTTAGTAGTTTAAGATGTTTGAAACTTTGTTGTTTAATGTAAGTTGCATTTATTGTTAGTGAATAGAGCTTAATAAAACAACTTTAACTGGATATGATTTCAAAATGAGGACCATACTACACTGGCGACTCACTGAGTCAACTCGCTAGCTCTCTGCCTCTTCAATTGGACCATCCATGGAAGTATCCAGAATAAACTCCCAACATATGAAATAAGGATGAGAAAGGCCTGTATCTTCTCAATGTTATCCGACAAAGCCTCATTACATTGCAATTGACGCAGCCCACATCATTGTCCTCATCATCATCATCATGGCCTCTTGATAAACTCGTAGATAGTTTTCAGCACCTCCATCTGATGATGAGATGCGTCTCCATGCAAAGGGACTCTAGGGGGAAGTTTGAGAAGAGAATGTCGAGCAAACTAACGGACATTGAATTCAAAGGAGGTGCTCTCCAAGATTCTATCGTTGTTATTCGATGACACAACCAAGTCCATCTTCCTCAACCTTGAGCATTGTCACCCGCAATGTAGTGACCAAATCAGTTCTTACATTGTTTTCATGGATGGGCTGATCAACACCCCACGAGACGTTGCTTATCTACAACAAAAAGGGATTATCAACCACCAGCTAGGGAGCGAGGAGGCTGTGGCCCAGCTCTTCAATGATCTTTCTAGAGAGATCAGTATCGACCACATGGACGGTTCTTATCTTTTCATCCTATCTTCCGAGTTGAATGAGCATGTCTTGCATAAGTGGCCCACTTGGAGGGCTAGCTTGAAGATGATATCATCAAGTCCTCCCTTGCGTTAGCCCCACAGGTATGGAATCATATGGGTCGGTACTGATTCATGCAGTTAGGTGTACGTAGATGACTGCTTTATCCTCTCATGTCGTTGACTTACCATCCAACTAGCGTATAATTGCGCCATCCAACCCTACCAACAGGTTAATTCCACCATCCATTTTTCAAATTATTTTAGCCTATGATCCCAAAAATAAGGCAAATTGGGGGTGAGCAAAAATAGGGTTTCGCATGATTTTTTTTGTGGGAAAGCTCAAATTGGGGAAAACCTCGCCGACCCTTTACTGGCAGGGCCCTACCCATGAGAGGCCATCACCTTTGGGACAACAAGGTGAAGACAACAACCCAGATTGGCTCGCATCGTCTCGTCAAACCCAAAAGAGGAAGTTTGGGAGAGAGACTTAAGATGTATCATTGGAGCGAAATCCCTAGAATATAGCATCAAAGACCATCTGATTTCAGCCTTTTCATTGGAAACTTGCCTTTCAATTACACAACAGAGGACATTTTCAAGGTCGTCGGGAGATACAGGAAGGTAATCAACGCTTTCATCCCTTCCATCCCAGGCTCCATAAGATCGAGAGGTTATGGATTTGTGTGATCCCAATATGAAGATGATGCAAGGGCAGCGAGAGGGGTGCTAAATGACAGAAGGATAGATGGGAGAATAGTGTTAGTGAAGGTAGCCAGAGGTAAACCGAACATTTACCAAGCATCAGGGTCTGAGCTCCGGAGCCCCCTTTCTATCAAAGTGGAGAAGCATGAGGATCTTCTGGCTACTTTAAAAACCATTTGCGCTTAGAAGCTTAAGAGCTCAGCATCTCCTTACCCACTGAAAAAAAAAATCCAACAGATTCATACAAGGTGCATGCTAATGAAGAGGTTGTCGCGGTTAAATGGAAAGCCTTAAAGCTAGAGGTAGTGGGATTTGAAGACGACGACCAATCATCTATCATCAAAATAATCCAGGTTCTGAGGAGTTCCAGATTCGCTTCTTCTGCAGTGGACATGGTGAGGGGATCTCATCTGATAGCATTCTCCTGGTATTTAAATCCAAACAGGAGTTGATCGACTTTTGCGTAGACAGAGCCATATAAAACAGTATGGGTCTTCACAAAGTTGAAGCTTGGCACCCGATTTCGGCGACAGGCTATGGAGGCAACTGAATACATATTTTGGCATCCCAGCTCACGCTTGGATGGAATCAACGATTATCGAATTGGGACAACACTTCGATAATGTCATGGATCGACATCAATCCAATTGCAAGATTTTGGTTGTTCCAAGTGTTTGACAAAGTGAAAGTCATATTACAACCGAGGAGAGACTTCCACAGAATCATCCACCTCAATTAAGGTAACTAACCAAACCTACCCGATCATATAGAAATGCGATCTGCTATTGCATGTCAATCATCTACTGCTATTGGGAGATCTTGGCCATCTCCAAGAAAGAAGATTTCCACCAAACAGTGGGTGGAAGTCACCTTCTACATGAAGGAAATCCCACACCCTATAAGATCCCTACATGTTCGTCCAAATGCTTCAAAGAGCCCACCAGTTGAACATGTTCGACCAAATGCTTCAAAAAGCCCTTTAGTAGAAAATGTTCGACTAAATGCCATAGAGAGTCCATCAACAGTTCAAAGCCAGGCAGATCTCAGGGTCAGCCTAGTCAATATTCTATCCACTCAAATTTAAGAACCTCCACACAACACTCAAAATGGAGAAAACAATGAAAGGCAGGGTTGAGGGGACCATGGCCCTCCTCCAACCTAACATCATTCCCCTCCTGTTAATCCAAGTGAGCCTCTCAATCTTAGGGATAGGGTGTTTTCCCTCTCGGAGGATGCGGATCCTGTTTTGGATCCTCTCTTGGAGAATACAAGGGAACCTCTACAACTAGCTAGGAGGAACTCTTGCCCCCTCCACACCCCACATTCTCCACTAAGGGAGAAACGGTCGCACATACAAGCGATTCAACTCCAAGTTGATTTATCGCCCTACTTCCCAGTCTGTGTGCCTCTCATTGAGGGTCCAAATGTCCCAATGTCAGGTAAGGCAAAGGAAAATGAAATTCCCCTGCTCTCCCAGTTACATCTCAGATCTCAAGGCCAGCCAGAAAACGTCCTACAAAGGGAGACTCTCCTCAGCAGGATGGAAACATAGCAGGAACAACTCACCACCCTGGCCATTGCAACCGATCCTTTATGGAGCTATGTATACGGGTGCTCAAACCAAAATAGGACAAACAACCAGGGATACACGCCAGAAAGAGGAAGAGCCGGCAGAAGGCACAGCGGGGCCCTGGACTCAGGTTGTCTATCTGATGGATAGTTTCCTAATATGGAATGTTCGGGGGGTGGGAAATGCTCCCGCCATCAGGTCCCTCAAGCGTCATATCAAAAAGCACAAGCCATCTATACTAGCAATGTTAGAGCCTACGTTGCCCGATCACAAAAGAGTCAAAACAGGTTTGAAGTTAGGTTTCCATGCTTCCTTGTCTAACACGGAAGCAGGTGGGAAACTTTGGGTCCTTTTCTCCTCCCATTTGAACGTGTCACTGAAATCTTTGTCACAATAAATGATATTAATTACTTTAGAGAGACATGACATTTAGAAAAAACTCCTCTTATCATTTGTATATGCTAAATGCTCCCTTCAGCATAGAAGAGAACTATGGGCAGATATGGAGGATTTAGCTTCCTCAAACATTGACCCATGGTTAATCAGCGGGGATTTCAATGTGGTCATTATCTAAGTAGAAAGAATTGGTGGCAACAATCCGAACAACCAAGCAGATTGTTGCTTGGACGGATATGGAGGATTTAACTTCCTCGAACATTGACCCATGGTTGATCAGCGGGGATTTCAATGCGGTCATTACTTAAGCAGAAAGAATTGGCAGCAACAATCTGACCAACCAAAGCTCTAACAAATTTCTGGAAGCTATTAATCGCTCGGGGCTGATCGATGCAGGTTTTAGCAGCAGTGCATTTACATGGTGCAACAATAAACAGGTAGGAGTAGAAAATGGGTTAGGCTTAATAGAACCCTTTACTCTTAAAGCTGGATCCAATGCTTCCCTTTATTTCAAGTCTAACACCTACCTAAAGTGAACTCTGACCACTCTCCTCTCCTACTCTCATTTCCGAAGCCGATATCCTCAATGCCTTGCCCTTTTCGTTTCCAGCGGATGTGGACCATGCATGAAGACTTCCAATCAATTGTCAAGGCCTCCTGGACTTCAAACTCCTGTAGCAATCCAGTGACATCTCTTCTAAGAAAATTGAAGGACACCAAAGCAGCGTTGAAACTATGGAATAAAGAGACCTTCAGGAATATTTTCACAAACACTTAGCGGGTTGAAGAATCCATCAACCACTTAGAAGAAATGTCTAGCATTAGCCCAGACAGTCTTCTCCTTTAAAGTCTCAAAGAAGAGAAGGAGGAATTACTTCGGCTGGAAAATATGGAGGAAGTATTCTTAAAGTAGAAATCTTGCAATAAGTGGTGGGAAGAGGGAGATAAGAACACCAAGTTTTTCTATGCATCAACAAATGAATGGTTTAGGAAGTCTTCTATCCTTCAAATCATGCTACCTAACAAATCTAAGACTGATAATCAGGCTGAAATGAAAACAAAAATTGTTAGTTTATCACGGACCATTTCAAGGCAGACCCAGTCCAACCAATTCGTGATTTCCTCTCCCCTATCAACTCCTCTCTCACAGAGGAAGATAACGTGGACCTCATGGTTGTCCCTATGCTAGAAGAAGTTCACAGCACCGTCTTGGATTTGTCAACTGATGGAGCTCCAGGTCTAGATGACCTATCTAGTAGCTTCTTCGCATCCTGTTGGGATATTGTTTGGACAAATATTCTGCAAGTAGTGATTTTTCTATTCCAAGGAGGTTGCATCCCTCGGGCCTTCTCTTCTTCCATCCTCTGTCTCATCCTAAAAATTTTTCCTCCTAAAACTTTTAATGATTTCCATCCCATTAGTTTGTGGAATTACATTTACAAAGTATTTTCTAAGATCATTGCAAGCAGGTTAAACTGCTAGCTGCCAAAACTAGTTTCCAAAGAGCAATCGGCCTTTGTTAAAGGCAGATTCATTGCAGAAAACATAGCTCTAGCACAAGAACTTTTTCGGGACTTAAACAGGAAAGTGAGAGGTAGCAATTTCATTTTGAGAATAAATCTGAAGAAAGCATACAACAGAGTGAATTGGACCTTTCTGAAAGTGATTCTCCATAAATTTGGGTTCAGCCAAGGCTGGATTGCCATGGCTGAAAAATGCTGGGCCGGATTGTGGTTCTCGGTCCTGTTCAACGGCGAGGCCTGCGGTTTCTTCAAGTCAAAGAGGGGACTCCATCAGGGAGATCCCCTCTCCCCCAGCCTTTTTATCCTAGCTATAGAGGCATTGAGCAGAGGAATCTTATCACTTCTGATCAAAGGAGACCTACGCCCTTTCAAGACAGCTAGAGGGAGTCTCCCAATCTCCTACCTTCTCTTTGCAGATGACACAATCATTTTCACAAATGGTAGCAACAAGTCCCTATCTATTCTCATGTCCTCCCTCAACAAATTCTATCTAAGTTCAGGCCTAATGATCAACAATCAAAAGAATAGTCTGCTGCTGCTAAACAATATGCCAGAAGGGCGTAACAGGGCAATAGAAAGACTGACAGGCTATACAAGAGGGACTCCTCCGTTCGTCTATCTTGGAGTCCCAATGGGTAGAGGTAGAGTATCTAGGATACTCTTTTAACCAATGCTCGACAAAATCACTGGGAGAATTGAAGGATGGAAGGGTTGTTTTCTAAGTATGGCAGGAAGAGTCATTCTCATAAAACATGTTCTTAGCAGCATCCCAATCCATACTCTAGCAGCGATAGAATTGCCAAAGGTTTGCATAGACAACATGGAAAAAAAAAATTGCAGATTTTTTATGGGGTTGGCTGAAGGTAAGAAGAAATACCACTGGGTGGGTTGGAAAAAGATTACAGCCCCAAGAGAAGAAGGTGGCCTAGGCATTCCTCCTCTATGAATTGTCATGAAGACCATGTGTATGAAAATTGCCTAGTTAGTCCTCCACACCCATCATAAAAGCTTATGGAGAGAGTTCATGAGAGAGAAGTATGTTCTCCACTCCTCTTCTCCTTCTAACCTCCCGAGGTGTTCTAACTAGTCAAAGTGTTAGAAAGAGGTGAGAAAACTCTTCAACTCAGTTTCAGACAGCTTTCAGGTTCTTCTTAAGGAGGGCAGTGTTCACTCCCCAAGTATAGGGTTGTGATGTAGTAATAAACTCGGTGAGACCAAGGTCGAATCCCAAGGGACTGATACCTGTACGTTATCTGAAACTAAGTAGAACTAGAACCAGACTAAGATGAAATCTAAATCGATTGTAATTTGAGGAATAATTGTGAAATATTAATATAAAACTTAAGGAATTCAAAAAAAGGAAACTAAGGATTCAGAGGATCCACTTGTAAAGATCAGGGAGATCTTATGCCTGCTTCAAGAACTCAACTGGACTTAGAGTCTCATCTTCATCCAGTTGAAGGGTGTAACCATGGAAATCATGTCTGAACTTTTGTTGATATAGTTTGCAAGAGATGAAAGGTATATGAATTAGAATGGATTTCATCACCAAACCATGCCCAGGAGACAAAGTAAACAATATAATTAAACTAATCGGCAACCAATCATTGATGTATGAAGGTTAGGAAGGGTACCGTCATCTGACCATGCCCAGGAGACGATGGTGAACAACAGGGCTTCCTGACGTCATAAACATAAAAAGAAAAAGAACATGCTCAAAGCTATCGCAGATCCATTGTAATTTTAGTCACAACAGATCATTAAAAACTAAAAATAGTCCCTTAATTAAACCAAAATCAACATCAGTTCACTCTAAACAAAAGGCATATTAAAAAGTCCCCATCAAGCTACAAGCTTCACCTCTTAGCCCTAGCTAAGAGCTTAGCCCGCCATGATACGGCTATAGCTCTCAAAAATTAAGAAAAACAAAAAGGAAAATAAGAAAACAAAAGAGAAGAAAAACTCTGTTAGAGTCCAGCTCCCCTGCCACGTCCACCAGATCCGGATCCCCCTTTTCTCTTGCTTCTGTTTCTTTTATAGGATTGGTGACCATAGTCTTTTTGGAATCAGAGAACCGACTTCTCTTACGCATTGGAAGTTGCCAAAAACGGACTGCGCAATCTCTATTTTTACGCAGCAAACACGCACAACCATCTTGCGTTTTATTTTGTTTTCGGGGCAGCTGAACATCAATTTCTATTTGTCTTCATAGTCATGGTCATCCCCACCTTCTGCAGCCTGTGAACGGTCCAGATGGATCATCCGATCAACGGTGGTGGGCCATAGAGGGCTGCAAAAGTCGGGCAGCGTCCGATTGCGAAAATAAGCTCTGCCAAACCGTGCGCTGATGTTGCTGGCGGGGCCCATGAATGTCATTGGATGAGAAATCCAACCCGTTCACTGAAATCAGCGCGGAAAACCGGTCGGACATGACTATTTTTTCTTCTGTTTTGGTGTGGCCCATTGAGAATTTCGTTCTACCGTCCATCCTTCGATTGAACAGGTGGATTTCGTTCCTCACAATCTTTTACAATTATACTAGCTAGTCAGTGATAAGAGGCGTCATGGGGATCCGATGGACGGTCTGGATTAGACCGTTAAACACGGTGATGGCACACAACACCCAACCGCGGCTCTCTATTGCCGTTTTTTCAGCTGCAGGCGCCAATGGGAAATTTCTAAATTCAGTCGGGTCAGCGACTGTTGAACGCTCCAGTTAATGCGTGCACCTCCGGTGCATATGCATTGTGCAGGTACTCCATGTGCATGGGGTCCACAGTGATGATAAAATGAAATCTTCTCCGTCCATCCTTCTTGTCTCCTCATATAATGGAATGAGTTCAAAATTGAAGCATATCCAGCTCTTGAGTAGGCCCCGAATCAGAGATTCATGGGTTGATTTGTCCATTGAGCCACTTTCAAAGGGATCCAATGGTTGAAATTTGCCGTGTATGATTAATTTATGGTCCTCAGGCCATGCATGAAGTTTTGAGCCGAATGGATGCTGGAACCCTGTGATCTTGCATTCTACTGACTTTTTGGCCACTTGAGCTTCAGTTTCTTAATTTTCTTAGATCTCTGGCGTGTGAGTCCTCGATCTTGGTCCCATGGAGTCCCGTCCAATGCCTTTATGATGCTTGAGCGTTAAATCCATACCTTTAGCATCCTTTTCAATCCATGCTCGTCAATTCACCTTGCATCACAAACACGATTAAAATAGCCTGTTAAAACAGTATCATGTTCGTAATTTAGGTAATAACTGGGGTCTAATATGCAATATTTGACCCTCAACAGGCAGCAACTAGCAATTTCTGGGACACTAACTGAACCAGTCATAGGTCACTGCAAAGATGGTCCATGGGGAAAATCCCACTAGATCAATGTCAACTACCAGTCAGCAGTTTCCTGGGGCCCAACGAGCTGATGCTTAGAAGGTAGTGGCCGACGATTCTCCCAACCTTCGTTTTCCAGCACGTGCTCGCAGAAGGGATTAAAACGTTGAATGGAGATTACTACACCATTTGGTCCAGGGAATCGTCTAGTAGATTCTCCGTCAAATCTACCAGGAAAATCACTTGTCCCCCAGGTACAAGGAGGTCCTGGGCGAAATGGGTATGGTTCAATAAAACCCCACCCAAAATTGATATGCTGGTTTGGAGAGTGTTGTCAGGCGCAATCTCGATGCAGACATGTGTGAAGAGAAAAGGGTTGCATCTTGCCTCTTGCTGCCTCTGTTGTCATGAAGATAGTTCCCGCTAAGAAGAATCCATGGGCCACCTTTTTGCAGCTAGCGATCTGGCCAACACCTTGTAGTCCCATTTCTTAGCCCTCATCTTTGTAACATTTCTGTCAGGCCAATCTACCACAACCCGGGCATCCCAATGGTGCGCAACGGCATCAGAGAGCTCTAGTATTGGGATCCTATAAGGTCTTACCCCCTCCATAATCTTTCGAGAAATTTGGACCTTGAGAAGCAACAAACAGTTTGAAAATTTCTCTATCTCGGTGGCCCAATCTATCTGTAGGGTCAAAGGTTAGTTCAATCGCATAACATCATCCTCCCCTTTGCCCCATTCCATTGACCGATCCAACAGAGAGGCGATCAGTGACCTCCATATCCAGTCAGTTCCAGATAGAGATCCCATGATCTTCATTGTGAAATGGAAGAGAGGCCAATGGATTGATGGTCTAAACTAAATGTTGACGGTTATTCTCGAGGGAATCCTGGGCTATCCGGAAGTGGAGGAGTTTGTAGAGACAATAGAGGGAACCTCATATTCGCATTCACTAGAGTTTATTGAGTAGGATCCAACATTCAAGCAGAGGCCAGGGCGGTGGTGGATGGACTTGCCATATGCATGGCCCAAGGCTATGTTAGGGTGGTGGTGGAAAGTGATTCAATGGGAGTTGTGGACCTATTCTGGAAAACAGACTGCCCCGTGGAAGGGCTTTCGATGATTTCAATAACGCGTCTATCTCGATTGTCCATACCCCTAGAGAGGCCAACAGAGTAGCGGATGGTCTAGCCTGAATTGGCAGAGCTAACTAGCAAAACATGGTGCTTTTTGACTGTCTCTTCTCTCCCCACTCACCAGAGGAGACCTTGTCCTATACAGATCAGGATTAGGTACGGTTAGAATCAGCCTGAATCAAAACCCCCCTTCATAGTCTTACTTTATGTGGATCATGTGGGCAAAGGGTGGCTCGAATATTATCTATGTATAAATGTTGTATAGTTCGCTCATCTAATATACACAAATTTTGAAGAAAAAAAATATGGGTCGGCAAACTGACAGGTCTGTTACGTGCAGTATCATTTTTTCCTCTAAATGACCCCAAACGTGTGTCCTGATGCACCCCATCCTTATCAGTAAGATGTTGATTGGTCTGAGAATGTCCAGACACGCTATTATCAACTACTGAATGCTGTGTGTTTTTTAGGATTCTCATACCGTGAAATGCAAGAAACAATAGTCTTCAAGTCACCTACTGAAATTGAATATTGAGCCATGTCTTTCGCTTGTAGCGAGATTGTAATTATGGGACTTTAACATTCATCTCCTCTTGGACACCAGTTTATGAGGATAATATGAATGCCCTGTAACATTCATCCCTTCTGCCACCTGTAATTTAAAATTTTACTAATAAACCAAGCACATCCAAATAGAATGTCATTTTAATTTATTCATGAAAATAACTAATTTGTGAACTAAATTATTCTTCCTCACATCCTCTCACAGGGACAACTTATTGCAGACATATCTACTAATGCAATGACTTGTGCTGGACAGAATCACTTAATAAACAAATTAATGTTGTTCGCTAAGCCTCAATTTGAAGGGAGTGTAGAGGTAGGTGTGTTTTAAATATTGTATGCATCAATATTAGGCTATATGATTTTTTTTAGCAGTATATGGCTGTATTCCCTTATGTAGATTCTTCTATCAGAAATCCATTGTCTTATATAAAGAAACAATAGCAGGAGCATTTGTCCTGAGTATGGATAGCATCTTGACTTTCCTCCATCTACAGTAGTGACCCGGTTCCAATGGCTACACGTTCCTCCTAAATTCACGCTAATAAATGATGGATTACGGGAAAAATCTCTTCAAATCCTCTCAAATCTCCTAAAATGCATCGAAATACAAGGTGAAAAATGCCTCCTTAGTGTGTTTGTAACAATGTGTGGATGTGCGGGTAATCCACTGCTTCAGCCGCACCCTTAACATATCCTTCAGCCACATTTTCCGTGAGGGAAACGCGGTGGCGTATGCGCTTGCAAGAGTAGCAAGCGAAGGCTGCTCTAACTCCTTCTTTCGCCTTCCTTCGGATTTGCCCAGGAGCATCAGGGCTCTCTGGTCCTTGACAAAGCAGGATTGGGGAACCTCAGAGCTTGAGCCTTTCTATCCCCTTTCCTTTGAGCGCCCTATTTCTGTATGTAGTTTGTCTAGTGTGTAGTCTGGTATATGATAGATGGGTTCCGTTGCTTTTTGTGGGAGCCTGCCCGAAGGTTGTATAGCTCCTTTTTTTTCTTTCAATAAAAGGTCCTTTCCAAAGAAAAAAAAAAGAGAGATTGTGAGGACTGAGAGAGGACAAGAAAGAGACTTATCTCCTAAGGCACCGCATGGTGTATTATTTTTTGATAGCCACTAATAATAATGGTGAGCAATGGCCCAATCAACGAAAGTCGTGAAGCAGGAATTAATGCTATTTATAAAGGGCGATTAGATAGAGTAAAAGAAAATTAAAGGAATAAAAAAGACAAGCACATTTCCACGAACAGGACAATTGAACAAAGACAATGTGCCCTGCGTATTTTCTCTTTATATAGGGCCTTCTTCTTCCATCAGGGCTACATTCGGTCGCTGCCGTGCCCGTTTTCAACCATTTCGGGGTGGGTAGGTTTTCATCGATGGAAGTCAACAATGATGGGAGTCCACCTCGGCCCGAAGGCTCCAAGACCTCACCTGAGCCCTCCAAACCCACCTCTCCCGAGCACGAGCTTACTTCCTCAAGCACCAGCTCACCACCACCCAGGCCCCTCAGACCCACCTCGCCCGAGCACAAGCTTAATTACCCAAGCACCAGCTCACCACCGTCCGAACCCCCCATACCAGCCTCGCCTGAGTCCGAGCTTGCCTCCTCAAGCAACAGCTCACCACCGCCCGAGCCCCCCATACCAGTCTCGCCTGAGTCCGAGCTTGCCTCCTCAAGCACCAGCTCACCACCGCCCGAGTCCCCCAGGCACACCCCGCCCCCACCGGATCTTGCTTCCTCAAGCAACAGTGAGTAGTGATTTTTATTTAAATCCACTTTTGAGCTTTTTACAGTTGCAATTTGGAGAAACTTTCTTCTAGCCAAACGCTATTTCATCCAGACTCTCCTGCTTGTTGAGGAGAGAGGACCTTTCCAACATAACTGTGGAAAAGGCCAAGTGACGATGCCTCAACACAATCTGATTTTAGAATATTTAGTTTATATAATGGATTGTTGATCAATTTAGATTGATCTAATAGATGTCACATATATAATTTCGGCGGTACTTATCCAGCATCGTCATCGACTGCCTGAGCATATCACATCAATACGCGGGAAAAATCTTTTTGTAATTTCAGAGAATTTAGGGTAATAATAAAAAAAACAAGTCACTATGGTACATAAGCTAATACGGTATAACACTTATGATGATGGTCCACGAAACCACATATATATACACAAACTTACCGTGACTGAGCGTGATTAACTCATGTGAGTCTACCACTGGCATGAGACTTCAAGTGTGTGTGTCTATATATATATATATATATATATATATATATATATATATATATATATATATATATATATATATATATATATATCAAAGATTCGACCAGAAACAGCTAGATATCTAATATGATCAGAACCCGAGTTTAGCCCAACCAACGTAATGTTGGAATTGCAATCCAAAACCCTGCATTTACTGTGACTGTTCATCTTCCAATGTATAGCAGGAGTTCCCATGTAGCTGTTTTGGAAGATGAAAGCTGCGTGTGTATTTTTCTATGAATAGTTAATGTTGGAAGCTCCTAGTAGGGGCAGTCTTGTCATTTCACCTAACATTCAAATGCCTATAAATTGGCATCCTGTGTATCCGGTTGTAGTAAGTTAAGTCAGAGAGCTTGTAAGCAATATAAAAATATAGCAAAGTTTCTTCTTCTTTCACGTGTCCAGTGAGTTAGGTTCTTAGGCTTTGTAAAGCCAAGATAAGTTCTGGCTATTATAGCCAACAAACTGGTATTAGAGCACAGGTTCTTCTCCTACAGAAGTTTTCCAGCAGTTTTTTCTGAAGTGTTTAAGAAAAGTTTTTTTGTTCCCTAGTTGGAGTCGTCAGCTGATTTTGAGAGAAAAAAAATCAGTTGCAATGAGTTTTTGATACCAAGAAAAAATTGATTGTAGAGCCAAAGTTTTTTTTTTTTTTTGCCGCTTGAAATCGCGCAATTTTTTTCCCAAAGAAGAAAAATCTGTTTAAAAAAATCAAATTCAATAGATTTTTGAAAATAAAATAAATCGATTTAAAAAAAAAAAACCCAGTTGTGCTTTTTTTCACCAAAAAAAAAAAAAATCAGATTGTAGAAGTTTTTTCCAGCTAAAAAAATCTATTTTTTTTTAATTGTTTTAAAAAACCAAATCTTTTATTCCATCCTTCTGTCCCTTCATTTTAAAAAAAAAATCAGTTATTCCTTCCTTAAAAAATAGAAAAGATGGACAACACAATCCAGCCATAGGTTCCTACGTTGTCTAAGGACAACTATGAAAGGTAGTGCATCCCAATGAAGGCGTTGTTCGGGTCACAAGAATTATAGGAAATCGTCACTGATGGGTATGTAGAACCCACTATGGAGGAAGAAGCCGCCTTCACCAACGAAAAAAAGACGGCTCTAAAAAATCAAAGGAAGAAAGATAACAAGGCTTTGTTCCTCCTCTATCAAGGGTTGGATGAATCAACCTTTGAAAAGATTGCCGAAGCGACATCAAGCAAGCAAGCTTGGGATACTCTTGGCACTATCTTCAAGGGTGTTGATCGAGTGAAGCGGGTTCGCCTTCAAACACTGAGAGCCGAGTTTGAAGATGCGCATATGAAGGAAGGTGAAAGTATCTCTGACTACTTCTCACGTCTAATTGTTATTATTAACAATTTAAAAAGAAATTGTGAAAAATTTGAAGACATTCATGTCATTGAAAAGGCACTACAATCTCTCACAACCAAGTTCATGAGGTTGTGGTGATCGAAGAATCAAAGGACTTGGAAAAACTGTCCATTGAAGAACTGATTGGATCGTTGCAAGTGCATGAGCAACGAATGCAAAAGAATGCCGATTCAACGCTTGAACATGCCTTAGAGTCTAAGTTAACTTTAAATGAACAAAAGAATGGCCATACACAACAAGGGGGTCGTGGCACTAGCAATCGTGCAAGAGGCAGAGGGCATGGATATCATTCAAGCTATCAACAAAATCAACAAAAGTTTACCAGTTTCCGTAGAAGAGGAAATGGTAGAGGCCGATTCATACGTGGTCGTAGAAACACAAAGAACGTTCAATGCCACAATTGTAAGAAATTTGGCCATTTTGCCTCTGAGTGTTGGAACAAAGATGAACGATCCAACTATGCTGAAGCATCACACCATGAACAAGTAGACTTCACACTCCTCGCACAAGAAAAGGCATGTGAACGGCCAGATGTGTGGTATCTTGACACGGGTGCAAGCAACCACATGAGTGGTAACAAAGAACTGTTCGTAGAACTCACAGAAGGAGTTCGTGGCGACGTGAGTTTTGGCGACTCATCAAAGGTACCCGTGATTGGCAAAGGAAAAATTAAAATCTATCAGAAGAATGGTGAGCCAAATTATATCTCTAATGTGTATTACGTACCAAATATGAAAAATAACATCCTCAGTATCGGCCAACTCCTTGAGAAGGGGTATGTCATACACATGGAGAATCATTCTCTCTCTATAAGAGATGCTCACAAGAGACTTGTGGCTCAAGTCCAAATGGCGAAAAATCGCATGTTTCCGCTCCATATCAACACAAAGGCCGAGATGTGTTTTTATGGACTCGTGAAGAATGATTCATGGAGATGGCATCTTCGTTTTGGGCATCTCCATTTCAGTGGTCTTAAACTCTTATCCTCATCAAGCATGGTGCATGGCTTGCCGGCTATTGAAGCTCCAGAACATGTGTGTGAGGCGTGCACACTCGGCAAGCAACAAAGGAACTCCTTCCCAAGTGGAGTGTCCAGAAGAGCAAAGGAACCACTTCAGTTGGTTCACACTGATATTTGCGGACCACTTGAAACACCCTCTCTTGGAGGTAATAAATATTTTATTACCTTCATTGATGATTTCAGCAGAAGACTTTGGGTGTATTGCATCAAAGAAAAATCTTCCGCTTTCACCATCTTTAAGATGTTCAAAGCTCGTGTTGAAGTTGAAAGTGGTCACAAAATTAAAGTACTTAGATCTGACAGAGGTGGAGAGTACACCTCAAATGCATTTCGAGATTTTTGCAGGGAGCATGGCATTAAGCAACAACATACTGCAGCTTACACGCCACAACAGAATGGAATTGCGGAACGGAAGAACCGCACCATCCTCGACATGACGAGGACCATGCTGAAGGAAAAAGGCCTGCCAAAGAGCTTCTGGGCAGAGGCAGTTGCATGTACTGCCTACTTGCTCAATCGGTGTCCAACCAAGAGTGTCAGAAACATGACACCACAAGAGGCATGGAGTGGCTACAAACCGAGCGTGGCGCACCTAAGGATCTTTGGGTGTGTCGCCTACGCTCAAGTTCCAGAAGCAAGAAGAAGGAAGCTTGATGATCGTGGCGAAAAATGCATTTTCATCGGCTATAGTGAAGCATCTAAAGCCTACAAGCTCTACAATCCACTAACCAATAAAGTAGTGGTGAGTAGAGATGTGGTCTTTAGTGAGGAAGAAGCTTGGAAATGGAATAATGAAGAATCGACCAAAGATATTCTAATCAAAACAGAAGAACATGAAGAAAGGCATGACCGTCAAGAGCAAACGCCCGCAACACCTTCTTCGGCCGCATCATCGCTTGCGAAGTCCGGAGAGTGAGTCCATCACTCCCGAAAGCACTCCAAGTCAAAATTCACCAAGACTCATCCTCACCCATGGCACCTATAAAAATGAAAAGCTTAAGCGACATTTATGAGCAAACTGAAGAGGTCAATCTTTTCTGCCTGTATGCAGATCATGAGCCTCTGACATTTCAGGAGGCTATAAAAGAAGAATGTTGGAGAATTGCTATGAAAGAAGAAATTCATGCCATTGAGAAAAATGACACATGGGAGCTGACTACGCTTCCTAATGGCCAGAAAACTATTGGTGTCAAATGGGTGTACAAGATTAAGCGAAACGCTGATGGCGAGATCGATCGCTACAAGGCAAGGCTCGTAGCAAAGGGCTATAAACAGAAGTACGGGGTGGACTATGAAGAAGTCTTCGCTCCAGTTGCTCGCCTTGACACTGTGAGGATGATTATCTCCCTTGCAGCCCATCACAGTTGGATGATCTATCAACTGGATGTGAAATCTGCATTTCTGAATGGAATTCTGGAGGAAGAGGTCTATGTTGACCAACCTGAAGGCTTTGTTATGCAAGGGGAGGAACACAAGGTGTATCGACTGAAGAAAGCCCTCTATGGGTTGAAGCAAGCTCCACGTGCTTGGAATGCACGCATCGACAAGTATCTTCAAGAGAACGGCTTCGCCCAATGTCCATATGAGCATGCAGTTTACATCAAGAAGAATGCTCATGGCGATATACTTATAGCATGCCTATATGTTGATGATTTATTGTTTACAGGAAACAGCCGATCAATGTTTGATGAATTCAAGAAGGCTATGTTTAAGGAGTTCGAGATGACCGACGGAGGTCTCATGTCCTTTTTCCTAGGCATTGAAGTGAAGCAACAACATGGTGGCATCTATATATCTCAGAAGAAGTATGCCAAAGAATTGCTTGAAAAGTTCAAAATGGCCGATTGCAATGCCGTAAACACGCCTGTAGCAACGGGCTTAAAGTTGACAAAGGATGGAGAAGGAAGAAGCGTTGATTCGACTATATTCAAGAGTCTGATTGGAAGCCTAAGGTACCTCACAATCACAAGGCCGGATATCGTCTACAGTGTTGGGCTTCTAAGTAGGTACATGGAAGCACCAAAAGAATCACATTGGTTAGCTGCAAAAAGAATCCTCAGGTACGTCAAAGGAACAATAGAATTCGGTCTTTTCTATCCATACAATGATGAAGCAATGCTATATGGATACTCAGACAGTGATTGGGGAGGTGACCAAGATGAAAGAAAAAGCACTACTGGCTATGTATTCTATCTTGGAACGACTGCTTTCACATGGAATTCGAAGAAGCAGAGTGTGGTCGCCCTGTCCACATGTGAAGCAGAGTACGTGGCAGCATCGTCCACTGTTTGTGAAGGAATTTGGTTGAGAAACCTAATAAAGGAGCTGAAGCATCCGCAGGAAGGATCTACAATCATTTATATGGATAACAAGTCGGCAATCGAACTAGCCAAAAATCCAGTGCAGCATGGAAGAAGCAAACACATTGATACCCGTTATCATTTTCTGAGAGATCATGTGAAGCAGAAAACGATAAAATTAGAGTATTGTCATACTACGGAACAGGTGGCCGATATTTTCACGAAGGCATTACCGACAGATGCATTCAAACGACTAAGAACGATGCTCGGAATGAAGCCGGTTTTGGTTTGAAGGGGAGTGTTGGAATTGCAATCCAAAACCCTGCATTTACTGTGACTGTTCATCTTCCAATGTATAGCAGGAGTTCCCATGTAGCTGTTTTGGAAGATGAAACTGCGTGTGTATTTTTCTATGAATAGTTAATGTTGGAAGCTCCTAGTAGGGGCAGTCTTGTCATTTCACCTAACATTCAAATGCCTATAAATTGGCATCCTGTGTATCCGGTTGTAGTAAGTTAAGTCAGAGAGCTTGTAAGCAATATAAAAAAATAGCAAAGTTTCTTCTTCTTTCACGTGTCCAGTGAGTTAGGTTCTTAGGCTTTGTAAAGCCAAGATAAGTTCTGGCTATTATAGCCAACACGTAAGACTTGTAATAATTGACCCATTTTATTCGGTGGTTGGGTCCAGTCGAATCAGCTTAGCCGGTGAGGTCAAGCTAAGGTCATAAATACATTAAATAAAAATAAAAACATATAAAAATTGAAATTATTTAAAGTTAACAAAAAAATGATATATCTTAATTAAAATTTTAACAATAAAATTCTGGGGTGATTTCCTCCAGCTGCACCATCAGACGGCGGCGATCAGAACGAATGGGTAATCTCTATCAAAGAAAAACTAGATCAATTTTCTCAACTGGACAAGGAAGTTTGGTCCAGATATTCCATCTTTCGGGCCCCAAGCAACCTTCGAAAAATGCAGCCCGAGGCCTACACACCCCAGTTCATCTCCATTGGCCCCTTTCACAGAGGCGAGCCCCACCTTCGATTAATGGAAGCTCACAAATGGCGTTTCCTCCATCGTTCCCTCGACCGCACCCGGCAAGATCTGGATGTCTACATCAGGGCCATCTCACCACACGTTGCCGAAACACGTGGATACTATGCACTGATCACTGACCACATGAGCAATCAAGAATTCCTCGAGATGATGCTGCTTGACTCTTGCTTCATCCTTGAATTGCTCATTGCAGTGGCCCAAGGCCTCAGCCGCCGCGATGATGACCTGCTCTTCACTGTCCGTGCGGTTGTCCTAGAGATCCGAAGAGACATGTTATTGCTGGAGAACCAAATCCCATTCTTCATCCTGGAAAAATTGCTCCCACTCACTGCAGGATCATACTTCAAGGACTACTCACTGAGTCAACTCGCTCTCTTCTTCTTTAACTGGACCGTCCCTGGAAACATCACGAAGCAAAAGGCTGGCGACACAGGAAATGAGAAAGTACTGCATTTTCTCCATCTTATACGGCAAAGCCTCATACCATTACAATATATGCGGCCTCCGCCGCCACCTCCACCACCGCCGCCGCGACCACCATCATCATCATCATTACCATGGCCCCCTTCTAAATTTATAGATACTTATGAACACAAACATCTGACGATGCGATGCGTCTCCATGTTAGTGGACTCTGGGGTGAAGTTCAGGAAGAGAATGTCGAGCAGATTGACGAACATCGAATTTGACTTCAAAAGAGGCATTCTCAAGATCCCACCATTGGTAGTTGACGACTCCACCAAGTCTATCTTACTTAATCTCATGGCCTTCGAGCAGTGCTACCCCAAATGTAGTGATGATATCAGTTCCTACGTTGTTTTCATGGACGGGCTGATCAACACACCAGGAGACGTTGCCCATCTGCAACAGAAAGGGATTATCAACTACCACCTAGGGAGTGAGAAGGCCGTGGCCCAGCTCTTCAATGATCTATGTCGAGATATCAGCATAGATTACATGTATGGCTCTCATGTCACTACAACAAAACTGTGGAGCAGCGGCGCTTCTGTGGAACTTTTAGCGGCGCTATTTATCTGAACACCACAGATGTTGTAAAAAATAAAAAACGACGCGATTTTCATTTTCATTTCACTCGCTGATCTCTCCCGACGACTGTCTCTCTCTCTCTCTCTCTCTCTCTCTCTCTCTCTCTCTCTCTCTCTCTCTCTCTCCCTCTCCCTCTCCCGACGACTCTCTCTCTCTCTCTCCCGATTCTCAGCTTCTTCCTACCCCCGAATCTCTCTCCCGCGAGCCGCCATTAATTTTAGGGCTTAAATGAAGATCTGAAACAGGTAAGAGTCTAGATTTCATCAATTTCAACATTAGTGATTTCCTAATTAGGATTTACAATGTTGAAACCCTAATTAGGATTTACTATGTTGAAACCCTAATTAGGGATTTTTCTATGTTGTTTCATGTGAATACATAGAAACGATTTGTTGTGTGATACAGATCCGATTTGTTCGATACTTGATTTGCAGCTTTTTCCATCTGAATTCGTTGGATTTCGTGACGGTGAAGTTTTTCAATCAATTCTGTTCGATTTGCGCTTTATAACTCATTAGGTATCTAGATCTGCTACTCTCTTGTTTCCTAGGGTTTTGGATCTATTTTTTTGCACTTTGCATTTGGGTTATTTTAGGTATGGTAAAATACATTTTTCAAATTAAAATTTCTTTGAAGTTTTGTGTTCTATATTCAGGAAAAATCAACGATGGAAGCAATGCAGATGCAAGTACTTGCGTCTAAATTTGGGGTTCAGAATGGTCATTGGATCGCTTGTCCCTCATCTCCCTTTTTAGGGCATCTGGTATGTGGAAGGCAGTGAATGGTGGGGTAAGGGAATTTTTGGATGGGATTTCTTTCATGGTAGGTGATGGGGTGGAGTGTGATTCTGGGAAGATATCTGGGTTGGAGATTTTCCCTTTGCCTAGATTTCCCAAGACTTTATAGGTCTCTGCTGACCAGCAGGTGATGATTGCTTAGTGCTTCTATGCAGAGATAGGCAATATGATTGGGTTGCCCCACTTCCATAGGAATCTCATGTAGGATGAGATCGCAGATTTTGTTACCACAACAAACTGCATTGTCGCTTTTTAGCCTTCAACTGCTGTTGATAGTTGGCGTCGTTTTGGAGAAATCCTATTACAACCACCTGTGCTCCAATTAGGGCAAGCTCTCACAGTTCGGCAAGTTAGATTTATCACTTTTTGGCCCCTCTAGTGTTGTTGCTTCCAGGTGGTTTGTAGTGGAAAGAAGATTGTTGGAATAGACAATTCAAGGAAAAGGAATATGGTGATCAAGTAATGGGTGTATCATGTGCCTTAAGGTCACAAAACCATTCATTTCTTTATTATTGTGACTTTGCTACTGTGATCTTGAGAGATCTTTTAGGGATGGTTGTATCCCCCTGTTGATGATCTGATTGCTGCTTGGGAGATTTTTTTTTTTTTTTTTTTTTTGGTGTGTTGTGGAAAGAGCGTAATATTTGCATCTTCAACGGCAAAAGCTGAAGCAACAGAGTCGTGTTCAATAAAGTTAAAAGTAGATTTGTTTCTTGGGCAATTGGGATGTTTCTGTGTAGAAGGGATGATATCTCGGGTGTTGGCATAATGCTTTGTAATTTTCGATGAAGTGGGTGTGTGGGTGGCTTCTTGCCTCCTTACAGCCTTTGTTTTCTCTCTTTTACCTGGTTTAATGAAAAAATACATTGCCGTTTAAAAAAAAAAGAAGGAAAATCATTTGAGCTTGAGATTACTATTTACACCTTGTCTTTCTTGTTCTTTCTTTCCATTCCATGCAAGTTTAGATTATGCAGCATTTAACTCGGGTAAAAAATTATATATGATGATCATGTTGCTTGTGGTCTACTTCTCTCTCTTTGGTTATGAAATTTTTTCTAGTTGCCTGCTTTCTCATTTGATCAAGTTGTCTTTTCTTTTTATGATATTCTATTGGAGTTTTAATGTGGCATCTCTGACATTGTTATCACCCATGCAGAATACCGACCCTTCTTGAGGAAGCCAAGAAAAATGATCACAGAATTTTGGGTCAAAATCAAGAACTTTTCTTTTTTCATCATCTTAGGTAATGAGAATCAGAGCTTCAGTTCCTTGTGATGCCAAATCTGGATTCATGTGCATGATCTGTTGATTTGCATTTTCTGTGATGTTTTAGCCCGGGAAGTTGTTTCTTCCTGCCACATGGGACAAGAATTTACAACAAGTTAATGGAGTTCATACGAGCTCAATATAGGGAGAGAGGTTACCAAGAGGTTATTTTCTCCACCAGTTATCGGTTTGCAAAATAGATGTTGTTGAGAGACTGCAACTTCACTTGCTTTTTTTTTTTTTTTTTTGACTCACATTGGGTGCCATTGGCAGGTTTTGACACCAAACATGTACACTATGCAACTTTGGGAAAAATCAGGTCATGCTGCAAATTACAAGGATAACATGTTTGTATTTGAGGTGGGATTTTTCTTAGTTATGTAGGACATTATTCCTTAAAGAGTGAATAAAACATATTAGTGATTTATCACCTTAGAAAAACATATTAATGATTTTTCAGTTCTCATCATATCTTGTATAGTTAAACCGAATCAGTTCTCATTGAATTAAATTTCTTCCTCTTTTTTTCCCATTCTTTTTTCTATTCTTTTTCATTTTCCTTGAATGTAAACCATTTTACCTATATCAGAAAGATACTTACTCCCATTGTTGTCTGATGAGAAGTTTCTATTTTTGTCATTTTATTTGCCACCTGGTCATTTTCCTTTAACTTTGCTATCATAACCTATTATGTTCTATACAGATTGAGAAACAGGAATTTGGGCTAAAGCCAATGAATTGCCCTGGGCACTGCTTGATGTTTGACAATAGAGTTAGATCATATAGAGGTGTGATATTCTGTTTGCTTTGGTTAACTTCATCAATTTTATTTTATTTTATTTTATTTATTTATTTTTTAACACGCGCACACACCCATGGTGGAATTTCACCGCCTATGGGTACTCGAACCCTTGACCAGGTGTTGAAACTCTCTAGAGTCATCAATTATTTATTTTTCGAATTAGCGTTTACACAAATAAAATTTGATCTGATTGAACATGTCTGCTCACAATTGCAAAAAAACAAATTTTATTTTGTCCATTTGGTTAATTTCTTTATCTCCAGTTTGATTCCTTTTTGTCTGTTCCCATAAAATTATTTGTCTACCTCTTATGGCCCACCACCCCCTTAATTGCATTGGTTCTATGGTGTACCCCGTGTGCAGCTGCCTTTGTTTGGCTTCTGGGTCGGAAAAAAGTCCTTACGATTGATAACCTTCAGAGGAGATCACTAGTCCTTACCAACATTTGTGTTATGTGCATGGCCGATGCAGAATTTATTGATCAACTCTTCATTCATTGTTCGTTCAGTATGAAAGTGTGGTACCATTTTTTGAACGAGCTTCACATTGATTGGGTTATGTGTGCTTGGAGGATGTGTTGTGGGCATGACATGGGGTTGAGTGGGTAAAGCCGCTAAATCTAAATGGAGGCTGACCTTAATGGCGGTGCTTTGGACTATTCGAGGAGTCAGGAATGGGTGTTGTTTTCGGAATGAAAGGGTTTCTGTTGAGGCCTCTCGTAGGAAAATTAAAGGGTTTTCGGTGCTTTGATTTTATTTGTTACACACATTACAGTGATAATCTAACGGTGGAGATTTCTCATAAAGAGAGAGAAAAAAAAATCACTTATCATATGATGTCCTTGGTTTGGTCATCCAGACCATTGTCCTGATATGCCCCCACCATGGATATGAGATGCTCCGAAAAATCCCTCAATCCTAACCCTTGGATCAAGTGGCCTTAGGTGGTCGAGAGAAAATATGAAGATGGTCTCGCATCCATCGAAGAAAATAGACTAAATAATTGAATGGTCGGGATTTTAAAATCTAGGAGATTTCAAGCACCCTCCATACATGGTCGTGCCATCAGTGTTAAACCCGAAGCTTCGGACACTCAACACCACCGATATTACAACAGTCAGATGGGCTCACCAAGTTGTTCTTATTCGCAGATACAAGCCCTTTCCAGCCCAAATAGCTATGAGGAAAAGTGAGAGAGAGAAAAGAAAAGAAAAGAAAAGAAAAAAAGAAGCAGGTGCTAACATATAGATAACCTGTTGATCATGAACAGGAAGACGTTGAGTTGATGCATTCCCTTGGAGTGAAATCCTAAAAATCCCTAATAGGTGATTCAAAATTAAATCCCTAATTAGGGTATCAATGGATGCTCTTGTGCATCATAATTAGTTCTACGCTTATGACACTGTGAGTTATTAAGGAGATGCAAAGTCATCGATTCAAGTTTTTGTTTGTTAGATTTTAATTTTTTGAGGGCCTCTTTCTGGAAATGAGCACAGTTCAAAAAAAAAAAAAAAAAAAAAAAAAAAACCCAGAGAGAGAGAGAGAGAGAGAGAGAGAGAGAGAGAGAGAGGTTCCTCCTGTTTTGAGTGTACTGAAGAGAGATGTCCCCATCACTGGATTGTTTAAAATGTGTAAGATTTGTTCTAATGGAATGCTTAACTCTTTTTACTCTTTTAGGCTTGACTTCTTTCAGTGATTTGAGTAGTCCTTAAAAGATATTTGGGGATTAAGTACCTGGGAAAGTGCAAAAAGGTGATATGTTTATCTTATTTGCAACAAGCAACATAATTTCTTATCATTTATTTGTCCAATGAAATGCATTCATGAATATTGAAATATTTTCAGTTACTTGCAACAGGAATGACAGAATTCTAAAAATAAGATCAAGATTATGCTTTGTTGACCATTGGGAGTATACATGTGTTGGTGTGTTTTATATAGTCCTGTTGCTTCTTATATTTCTCTTATGATTCCTTGCCTAATGTTGTAGTTGTGTGGATTTCTTGACTGGCAATTCTGCAGAAATCATTCAAGGCAAGATCACAAGATTAATGTAAAATCTTTTTTCGATGAAAGGGAGAGTTATATTTAATCACTAACCCAAGAGGCATGCTACTTGCAGGCATGCATCTGTAGACACCCAATACAACCTGTCTCATGGAAACTCAAAACTTGAAACACATGTTGGTGATCCAAGCCCTTCAACACACTAGCGTCATGATGAATATGTCTTCACCTGCTATCGGTTTTGTCCATTCATCAGGTGAGCCACACTTGTATTGAGAAAATGGATGCAGTTTTGTCCACTCATTAGGTGAGCCACACTTCTATTGAGAAAATGGACGCTTGAAATATCGATAAGATGATAACCAATGGTACATGAGTGGACTAGTAATTCATCATATTAGTGGACTGACCGAACTTTTACACTAGGACACTTTCACCAAGGGGTAGACGTGGTCAATGGAGTGGATCTCACACATGTATATTTTTATTTTTATTTATTTATTTTGGCAGCTATTGAAGCGTGCCAGGAAATTTTTTTTTCTTCACTTGTTTATTCGTCCGAATTTGGTTTGACTTCTAAAGTTTATAGCTAATCTGCACCATTGGACAGTGAGTGCTTTATGCTAGTTCCCTATGAGTTATGCTCAATCGTTGTTATTGGGTTTCTTGATTAAAATCAAGGAGTTTTATTTCCCTATGAATGTAAGTACATGTGTAGCTATAATCTTGGGCCTTGGATTAAATGTTGTTTTTTATCTTTTGAACAGGTTTCATTTGATTTGACAGAGTATATGGAACAGCATCCAGAAGCATCTAACTAGGGGATTGGGATCTTTAGTTTTAGAAAAAATGCCTCGTTTCAAGATTACCATGGACTCAAAACTTTCAGACAGGTGGGTTTTTTTTTATTTTTTATTTTTTATTTTTTTATAATATGTTCCACACTTTGAATTTATTTCTATAAAAGTACCCATCTCTGATGTCCATTTTTTCTTTTGATGTTCATTCTTTTTAAATAAGCCACAGTTGTTTGTACAATTCAGGACGTGACGCTCATATGAATAGTTCAGTGCATAACCAACCAACATCAAGGAGCTCATCCTTCATTTTGTTTATAATATTTGATAGTGCCTAAAAAGTCATATATTTAATCTAGAAGTATTTGCTCAATGCATTCCCAACCAACATCAAGTATTTGCTCAAACCTCTTTTTCTTGATGGTATTAGACCTATAACCATGCACAGATGATAAACGATAAGTTGAGATTCACTAACATAGAATGCATTCATTTCTAATTATATTTTTCCTGAAATGAATCAACACTGAAGTGAACTCAGCAAATTTCATAGTATGAGCATAAGGTTAAACAGAAATATCCACAGCCAAACAATAAATACAATGGCTGATCAATTCCTTTTTCCCTTTGCATTTACAGATTTCCCAACTGAAGTTTGGAAGTAATGAAACCTTTTTTGAGATGTGAATGTCATAAAGTTATTATTTTCTTTTTCCGACTTCTTGGTGTTCATCTAGTTGGATTATTTTCTATAATAGATTTGTCCTACCTGTTTTAGTTGTTTAAATAATTTGTTGAAAAATATAGAGCTAAGGCGTGTTTATCAGGGAGAGGCATTATTTTATACCTTGTTTGAATTGCTTGATTATAATGCTTTTCTCTAATATTTATTTTCCCAATAAAAGACTGATTGGTCAGTATAAGGTTGAACACTCTTTTACAAGGTAATTTCTATACCCCACATGCCATTTCATAGTCACATTTATGCTTGAATACCGCTTTTTTCCACCCCCAAATCGATGGATCACATTCCATTCACAACCATGATTTGGTAGTTGGCACTAACTCATCTCCTTTCACGATCAGGTTCTCTGAATGGATGGTCATTATCTTCTCCATTGGGTAGTTACATCGTTATCTTTAACCCGTGTAGCACCTATTTTCGGTTAGACACTCCTGTGGCACTTTATAGTACATGCTGGTTTTTAATGGGAGAGCACCATGATGTATGTGATGGGTGAAGTTTATCAATTATAGGTAGCAGTTCATTTGCTGACAAAAGAAATAGACAAAGGACTGAGCAATTCGAACATGGTATATATGTAACTTTTGTCCAACTCGCAATGGGACAAAGATCTTCAAACGAATCAGATTCGGGTATTTGGTTGCCTAATTGGTTTTTCAACAAATGGTGAGATTACATCACTCAATTGGAATACAATTCTGTTTCCTTTTTTCTTGAAAGGCATGTTTCCGTTCATTTAGAAATTATACATGCGGAGTGCACTGACTCAAATGTAATGAATAGATTGTGGAACCCATTATTTTTAAGTCACAGCCCCAAAATCGAGTGGTCGAACAACCCTGATCCCTGATTCATGGACACTTTTTGTTGAAATTTCATTCTCAACCCTTCAACACTTTTCTTTTTATTTTATTTTTATTTTTATTTTTTAAAGATTGTTGTTTCTTAGATGCAAATAAATCGAGGTGGGTGAAGATCTCGATTCCATTTTTAGAAGGGAAAGTGGATGCCTCGATTATCTTGTCCAAAGCAGTGGTGCATATTGTCATGTACAAGCATCTCCATACCCCATCTCGTGGACTTACCATTTCGTCTCTCCTTTTCTACTATGAGGTTATGTACATAGAGTGTAGAGAATTCTAGAGAAGATTAGTGTATGGATCTCTAGAACATTCTTGAGTTCTCTAATGGCTTCTTATAGCTAGAATAGTGTAGAATAGTTTAGAAGATTTCTGAAGTATTCTTAGCCATTGGATGATTGTCACATGGCACCATCCTAGCCATTCATATTCATATCTGTGTGCAAGTGAACATGAATGAGGACTATCAAAGAAAGAAGAACAAGTTTTCGCAAAGATACATGCTGGCACAATACCATTGATGTACGCAATCAGGATGCATGTAGAGTCACCATCTCGTTTAGCTAATGAAGAGGCAGATTATGAAATACAACGATTGATGGGAGAATTCACATAGTTTTACTTCGCTACATGAGCAAATGTTTCTTGATAGTCCACTTGATACTATTGGGTGAATTATTTGCCACTAGACTAGCTATGTATCTTGCAAACAGGCATCATGCTGGAATTATTGTAGCAGTACATTCTTTATGCCTTCTTTTCTCCCCTAATTATTGTAGCAGTACATTCTTTATGCCTTCTTTATACTCTAGCATGATACTGTTTTCCCTTTTAACAATGATTTGTATTATTGTGATAACTGATAACATGCATTTAAACTTTGTGCCAATGCCTTTTCACTTGGTTTTTTTTTTTTTTCTTTTTTTAATATTAGAGTGTAATTAAATTGAGAGTTGTTGTAGATGCTAATAGATTCTCAAGTTTCTAAATATGTTCCTTTACTACTATTATTGTGATCATTATGTAGAAGATTCTTGCTTAGATTCTCAACACATCTTAGATACCATCCAGTTTCAAATAACCATGAAGCATATTGGAGTAGTCTTCCAAAGTGTGTTAAAATTTTAGAGAGGCTTGCTAGGAATCAAGATGTTCCACAGGAATACACCTACTAAAGGATCCCATCACCATGGCTTCAAGTTTGAATTCCTTTTGGAAGGCAATTTTATTTTATTTTATTTTTAAAAATTTCTTCCTAATTGTTTACTCAGAAACATGTAAGCATGTAGTAACAAACCATGATTAGCAAGTTTTTCCATGGTAGTAACAAACCATGATTTGCGAGTCTGGATTGGTATGCATCTTTGCCCATTTATCTTGTGGATGAGTTCCAATTTGGTGAATTTCTCGGTAACACGGGATGTGGTCCCACAATGCATAAATTCTTAACATCCGAGCCTAAAAACTGGGGCGATCTTCTATAGGATGTTTTCTCAATCTACTTCTTTACTCGATGAAAAAGAATGTTATATTTGTGATGTGATAAAGCACTTCAGAATCTGTACAAGGGAGAATGAATATTCCAAGTCAGAATGACAATGACAGAAACATGTTACACTCTAGGTAACACAAATTTCAAGATATGTTAAAAAATGGTGGAAGTGGAAGTTGTTTTACTCTGAGGAACATGGTTATTGTTATATTTAGTGAATTTAAGATTCTCTGTATTTTTGCAAGCTTCCAGGGATTTATACAATGTCTTCTACTTTTGCTTTTCTTTTTTCATGTATTCTTCTAAAAGAAACCCCTTCACAGTGAATTGTAGAAACTGCACAAGCAATTTGTCATCGGTGGCGTGTTGACGGAAGCAATTTGTCATCGGTGGCGTGTTGACGAAGCTGAGTTTTGGGCCACAAGAAAGGTCAGTTATCTCTCTGCCTAGATTTATTATTTACATGGTTGTATATCAAGTACATTGTTAATGATTTTTAAACTTTGTTAGATGCTTAAGTTTCTAGCTCAGGCTTCTTTCACGAGTAGAGTGTACTCTCATTTTCACATTTTCTTCGGGGATGCCAAAAGGTTACAATTTAGTTTGTGACAGAATACTTTTCATGATCTATTTTCATGCGTAATTTGCTTGATGTCGATGCCCATAGAACGTCAAAGCAACAAGTGGGTTTCAAAAGTGCTATGCTTTCTGATGTCGTGCCATTGACTGATGGTCGGGTACAAAATGCAACTTCTATAGTTTTCTTTATTATTTATTTATTTATATCCATGTTGGTTTAATGGAAGTTGAAACCTTGAAAATGTTGGTATTTCTTTATTACCAATTGGCTAGTTTGGTAATCAATTCAAGGTAATTTTTGGATTATGATGCATCTAAGTTGGTGCTGACAGATTAATTTGAGTTACTTGTATGCCACATATATCAACCATCACATCTTGCCAAAGTTGTTATACCTGAAAGCTACCTCTACAGAAATACTTTACAGGTAAATATATTCCTTGAATTTGTGGATGATGTGATTATGGCAATATATCTCATGATTTACAAGATAAGCCTATATTTTCCTCATAAAATGACGTATGGTCCAATTTGACAAATTGTCTTTTACTGAATTCCAACATCAGTTGCCCTGCCCTTTTGAGTTTTTGAGAAGGTTTTGTTAGATGATTCAAACCAGGTTTGTCTCATCTCATCTCATGTCACTTAAGTGTATCCAACATCAATAGAATGCTAATTCTAACATATCGACCTTTAAAACCTTTCCAAAATTATCAGAAATGACATAGGTGATTATCAAGCAAATGCTAGATGTGTATGCCTAGATGAAGGCTTCACTTGGTGAGGCATGCATTTCGTGACAAAGAGGCATGCATAACAAATGATTTCTTGTTTAGAAGCCTGAAATATAACTTCATGTAAGCCATGCACTATCTGTTCATTCCCTCACATTTATGTAACATAGTTTGTTATTCCTCTAACTGATAGCGTTTGCATTTGAGTAGTTTGTTATTCCTCTAACTGATAATGTCTGCATTTGATTATCTTAATATTGGGTCATGTTGTTTGCTTGCAGTCGATCACAATGCATCATCAACATGAGAGATGCATCGGAGTGGACTTCCTTTTTCTCTATCCAGGGTCCATGTACACTGGAGTAGACTTCTACAAGAAGTTGTGTGGAGTGTCTATTATTCAAAGGTGAGCTTTTATGCAAGTATTGAATTTGGATTTTTGGCATAAAAAACTAAGCGAGTATTTTGAGATAAATATGAGATTTTCTAATAATAAATGCAAATCCTCTAGCACTAAAACTGTTGGAAAGACTTTTGGCATTTGTACAATAGCCCCTTCTTCACAGGTATGCATTTGCTATTGTGTTTCCAACTGTCTATAAAGAATTGAAATGCTTCCTTAACTCTTGTTAATATGAAAATGGGGAAAGGATAACCTCAGCCTTTTAATCAATTGTGCCTGAATTTAGTCCTACAAGCACTTCAGCCTTTTGACGCCACTCGTGATAGAGTAGACCATATAGAGGATTTGTTTTTATTTATTTATTTGAGACCATTTTTAATTTATCATTTGGCTCAGACTTTATGCAGGGGTGAATCCTTGACTGTCCAAGCTCCAGCAACATAAACTTGAAGTTTCTGTTATGTTTCTGACATGGTATGTTGTAGATGTTTTCTTTGTCACATAGAGGAATGAGAGCACTAATCACTTGATAGTTTTTTGACTTTTTAAGGACAAAGGATCAAAGGATTGATTGTTTTCCATGCATCAATTTGTTGAATGCTACTTTTTGACTCTTTTTTTTTTGCCATGTGTGCAGGTGCTAGGAGTATACCATATAGAGGATTTGTTTGTTTATTTATTTATAATTCAAGACCATTTTTAATTTATTGTAATAAATATTATATTTTTTTTATCATATAGTAATATAAATTTTGTGTAATATTCAGTTTTAATTATATTGCAACATTTTTTGTTTCAAATATTAAAAAAAATGCAGGTTTTAATAGCGCTTGTCGCAGCGCTTTGATATTATCATATATAATTCTATATTATTATAAATTTTAGCGTAGCGCTTCGGATAAATTTCAATAGCGGCGCTTGTCGCAGCACTTGCATCATGTTTGGCGGCGCTTTGGATAAAACTTCCATCGCTCAGCAAAAGCGTCCATTGAATCCATGAAGCGCGCCGAAAATGCTCTGTATTCAGCGGCGCTCGTACAAGGGCCGCTAAATCGCCTTAGCGCCGCTATAACTTTTAGCGACATACCCCTCCGGCGGCGCTTGACTAGCGCCGCTAAAAACTATTGGCAGCGGTTTTGGGACTTTTAGCGGCGGTTTTGGCCGCCGGTAAAAGTATATTGTCTTGTAGTGTGTCTTCGCCCTTTGTTTGGAGTTGAATAAGTATGTCTTGCTTAAGTGTCCCACTTGGAAGGCCGGCTTGAGGCGCGAGCATTTCGCCATCCATGGTCCTTCATATCCTTCGGGGCTGCTGTTTTCATCATCGGCCTCACGCTGACGCAGGCCGTGTATGCCATCCTAGCCTACCATGTTCATCACTCTTAGACGGATGGTTCATCTCTTTCTTCTTCTTTAATCTCCACCATTCTTTTACTCCTCCCATGGTCACTCAGATCCAAGTCGACCCAGATGAGTTGGGTCAGAATAAGTGTGTCCAGCTGAGTCACCTCTATCTCTCAAATTAGGCGACTGCTCAACTGGGATTAAACGCCAACCATTGAAACCTTCTTGGGGTCCACCGTAATGTACTTTCTCGCATTTCAATTTGTCATCCACCGTCGAAACATGTCCATGCTTGTACAAATCATCGGAGTTAGTAATGGAAATATACTTTGAAAAGAAAACTAAAATAAATAAATAAATAAGAGAGAAAACAAATATCAGCTTAATCCAAAATTATTGTAGCCCGCAAGAAGTTTTCAATAATTGGAGTGTGAATCAATTCACAATGTTTCTTATACGGTGTGGTCTACTTGAGCTTTGGGTATGCTTTAATTTTGAGGTCATGTCAAAATTATCTGGTAAAATGGATGGACAGCATGGATAAACGACATAAATCACGGCGGGTTCAGAGTTCACTCAGTACGCAATACGCTCTCCTTTTGGAACATCCGACTGTGGGCCCCACATATGTGTCGGCAAAGTGGTACGTACGTCTGCCATACGCAGGATCATTATCTCCTCCAAACCACTAAAATACTAATGACGCACATCTCTATGAGGTCAGTGGTTTGGTGATCCAAACGGTCACGGATGGGACTGACCCAGTAATAGTGGGTTCCATAGTTTAAATTGATTAATTTGAGTTAATGTATGCAGCATATATAATGTTTGACTGCCTGCGTATCAACCCTCACATTTCTAGTATCAAATAACTCTTGGGCCCTCTCGTACAGATCGAATTGAGTATGTGTCGTTACACAAGAATATAATGCACAGGTAAGATCCAGGAGAATATTAAAGCATATGGTGTGGAAATGACAGTTACATAATATCCATGAGAATATTAAAGCATATGCCGTGGAAATGACAGTTAATATTGGCTGGATAATACACGTCATTCAAAGATCCAATATGATTGAACAAGAAGAGATCTTGCAAGTGATTACCAGGACGTGCTAAAAAGGAAAAAAAAAAAAAAAAAGAATCTGAAGGCCAAAGTGGTGCTGAAGCAATTATTGTGATCATCTTGATGTGAGAAGATGCATCCAGACTATTATTTTAAAGAAGTCTATAAATAACCGAAAATTCCTCGACGAAGCAAAAGATCTCTTACAAACCCAATCAAACAAACTAATTTAAACATATCTATCCTTAGTATGGTCCTATAAATTATTCTTTATATTTATTGGCATAATTTAATTTTTATGTTCCTTAGTGTAATCAGTTGCTTTAATCCTACAGCAGCAGCAGCAGTAATCTAGTACCTGTAATCCTTGATGGTAATCTAAGTCTATACACATACACCGACAAACCATGTTTTAATACAACAAGCTCGTCTTTTGGAAAGGTGTTTTGTAGTTACTCCCCATGGTTGACTGTATTTCTTTTTTTTTTTACCTTCGTACGTGAAAGTCATTTAGTACAAAAGTCAATATGCAACCAATATTTTGGAGGGTGAACCCTATCTCCTGATAATCTCCTAATTATTTTAAACATCTTACAAATTGTTGAACAGGTGAACGGTTTTTTCAAATCTTAGTCATATATGGTTGGGTTTTATGTATCATCTTATCTTGACATTTCGGGTCAAAGTTATTCAGTTGAAATCGAGCTGCACCGACAGTTTTGGTACACCATGCGTATCACACATGACCAAATTTTAAAACAGAGAGGCAACATCCCTGCTACTACTACTGAAAACCCATTTGCTTTACTTTGGGGAGTTTTCTATCATTCCACCTATTGGCTTTTCCTTTGGCTAGTCCGCCACATTTACATATCATGTTATCTAAGAATTTAAAGGAAAGAAATGAGATGGAAAGATAATGGGAACATAATCTGAACCGTTGAGCAGTTTTGTGCCCCATTCCTCGGTCCATGGCCACGCTAATTAGATGTTCCTAATCATCACATGTTGTCATTGAAACAAGCAGTTGAATATGTAAATTTCTATTATTTTCACAAACTATCATTAATGAATTGGGTTATGTAATAATCATCTGTTTGACGTTTCTCCTTCTTGTTAATAGAATCTCTTGTTTTACCAAAAATATATAAAAAGTGGCCCATGCTAAGGGAGAAAAAGCGAAAAAAAAAAAAAAAAAAAGTCTGCTGATCACCAATCAGATCAAATGATCAGCCCATTTTTGGACTGGACCCCACGGTGCTTGTCAGTTTGAGTCATCCAACCATGTTTAGACGTGGTCCCAAGCTATCAATTGACAATAAATTGAGCCAGCACAACTAATGTAAAGGCATCCACAAGGAAAACGCATTAGGTGGGCCCCACTAAACTTTCTACACATGACAAAAAGAGATCATCTTTCACCCATATTATATTATTTTTTTCGTTTGGCATCCATCTCTGTTAATCTCTTGCGATTGGAAGTTTTTGACCTGTCTCTACTAGTTTTTCAAAAACCGGAACGGTACGATCTGGTCCGTTGAACTGGTTTTGATATGGGTTGCACAGGGTAATGGATAGGCTCATCTAGTGGCCCACTTGGGAAAGGAAACTGTTTGGACTGCTCCATGACTCCAAATCAAGCATTGGATTGAATACATCAAACTCATAATTTGAAAACTCAGCAACTTGACTTGAAACTCAGCTGAGTCAACTTGACTCAGCAAGAAATTGAGTCACTATGAAATTCAATGAGGAGTCTGAACCCAGTTCTGACTGAGCTTGACTCGTTGAGTTAACTCAGCTCTCGATCGACTCAACACAACTCATGTATATTCCATGAAGGGGGAGTTCTGCGGGCAGGCCCACCGTGATCTTTCTGCTAATCAACATCGTCCATCCCTTCTCTCAGATCATTTTAAGGTACATGTACAAAAATGAGGCAGATCCGACGCTAAAGCGGACCACACCACAGATGACTCTTGCATTTAATACAACCTTGTTGTCCACTTGAGCGTTGGATTTACTTCGTTTTTCTGCACAGACATTTAAATGATCTAAGAGAAAGGTTGGACGGCGTGGATTAGCAAATAGATCGCGGTATGCCTGCCCACAGAACTGCCCGTTCGTGGTTTGAGACGGCCGAGGCTAGAACGCAATCCGCTTTCCCAATCCGTTTCCGTTCCATGGATAACGAGAAGTACATTCAACGGTCCATATCTCTGAAAATTTCAGACCTTTGTTTCAATTCATTGGACAGGATCAGATTAGTATCCGTTGGCATCTGGGTCCATCCTTACCTGACTTGAGCCTGTCCAAAACCACATTTTTTTAAAATTATATTAAAATGAGTTGGTCACCTAACCTTGCAAATATGGTTAGGCACGTGCTCAAATCAGCTCTTTAATTGATGAGAACCATCGAACACTGTGGAAAGTGTTTGAGACACTGATGGAGGTGCAATCAACGATTGGTGGGCCATTAGAAGTATGGGAGGAATGATAGAGGAATGATACGCGCGTGTAGTGTTTTGGTGCACGTATACAACTCTGACCGTTCATTGGGTAGGACTCACCTTGTTGTCTCTATGATATTCATGCCGTTGAACAGGTGCCCTCCTCGATGTTAGGTCATGGGGCCAAAAACTAATCCAGATCCACAACTCAGGTGGGCCACCATAGGCAACTATAGGTTTGTGTATGGTGCATATCTTTCATCAAACCTGTTCATCAGGTGTGATTCAAAAGGATGAATGGAAGATACCAAAAAACAGCCAAATCCAATACTTAGGTGGCCCACAGCGAGTGAACTTAAAGGTTTTAACTGTAATTATACATTGTTTCCGTTGGTGTCGCCTTTATAAGTTTTCAATCCGGCAACCTTTTGTGCGTACAGTAAACATAAAGGGTTCTCATCTGATGGACGGAGTGGATCCCCCCCCCCCCCGAGCTTGGGCTTAAAACAGATGTTGTAGACGCGCCGGTCCGCATTCCTCGATGCAAGCTGGTTATTAGACTGTATATTAGCATTATTGATGAAGCGAGGCCCACTTTCTGGGTCCCGCGATCTGTAGAGCCGTCGGGATAAGATAATGAAATGCAAGTTGCAAAGCAAACCATCTTCCCCTGTGCTTCTACCATACCCTAAGCATCCGATCTCTCTGCAAGATGACGATTCCTGAAATGAGAATAGGGAGGAAAAAGGTACGAGCCCCTTTCATCGTTTCAGCAACGGCAAACACAGGAAAAAGAAGAAGAAGACCCACCGCTCGAAAGCCAGCCCCAATCAAAGAAGTCCCACTAGAACAAAAGGAGATAAAGAGAGAGAATGATGAAGAAAATGAAGAGAGTCTGCTAAAAGAATCCAACCATCCAAATCCAACATCAGATTGGGTGATCACCATCGAAGAGAAGATCAACGCTGCTGGCCCCCCTTATGAAAGAGGATGCCCATGGGCCCACCACTGCATCTTCAGGGTCCCACGAAACCTCCTAGAGATGGATCCGAAATCCTACATCCCCCAGATTGTCTCCATTGGCCCTTACCACAATGGCAAGTCCCACCTCCAGGAAATGGAATCGCACAAGTGGCGGTTCCTCCGCCACCTTCTCGACCGCACAGGCCACCATGTGGAGATGTATCTTGACTCCATGTCACAGCTCGAAGATCGTACGCGCCACTGCTATGCGGGGCTTATCAAGGAAATGAACGCTCGAGAATTCGTGGAGATGATGCTAATCGACGCTTGTTTTATACTCGAACTCCTCCGCACCTCCATAAAAGGAATCATACACTGTGGCTACTCATGGGGGGACCCAATATTCACCACACGCGGCGTCGTTCCATGCATCCAACGCGACATGCTTATGATCGAAAACCAGCTTCCCTTATTCGTTCTTGACCGTTTGTTCACCCTAACGGCCGGACCAGATGAGACCGACTCAGTAGCCCAACTCGCTCTCCAATTCTTTGACTCAGTTATCCCCGGATGCCAGAATGAAAACACCCATTTATTTAATTCTAATGATTATGGCTTTCATCTACTTCATCTAATCCGTCAAAGCCTACTCCCATCGCCGCAGGCCATATTTACGAAGATCAGAACAGATCACCAACCTCAGCTAATGGTGCACTGTGTCACTAATCTGAGGGAATCCGGCATCAAATTCCGAAAGAAGAGATCAGACAAATTCATGGACATCAAATTCCACAATGGTGTCCTTGAAATTCCACCGTTGGTTATCCATGACTCTACCAAGTCCATCTTCCTCAACCTCATGGCATTTGAGCAGTGTTACCCGCATTGCAGCAATGACGTCACGTCTTACATAAGCTTCATGGATGGTCTGATCAACAGCTCCCAAGACGTGGGCCATCTACGCCAACAAGGAATTATAGATCATGGGCTGGGGAGTGAGGACGACGTGGCACGGCTCTTCAACGGTCTGTGTAGAGAGATCGCCTTCAACATGAATGATTGTTATCTTTCGCACGTGTCTGATGAGGTGAATAAGTACTTCGATCGGAGGTGGCACGTGTGGCGGGCTAGCTTGAAGCATGAGTATTTTCGCCATCCGTGGGCCATCATTTCTCTTGTGGCTGCGATTCTTCTGATCGGCCTCACGTTCGCGCAGACATTTTACACAATTTTTCCTTACTACGTTCCTTCCTCTTAGATGACTTTGACTTTTCGTTTTTTTGACCATTGTACTCAGCTTTCCATTTGCGTCTTCATTTTATAAAAGTGCGGCCATGGTTCAGTGATCCAAACCGTTGATATAATGGACCAGGCCACGAAAATTCCCGAAATTGGAAGATCCTGGATACTGAATGTTTTGCCTGTTGTAGGTTGAATGTGAACCATTGGTGTATTTTCTTTCATTCTGTCCATCGATCTACAAGTGCTTAGGTTTTTTCCACCTGGGAGATTTTTGGTGCAAGGCCATCCAAACTGGGCCCATCATATCAGCGGTTTGGATCCCTGAACAATGGCCCTCGATCATACAAACTCAAAGACCAAATTATACTGTACAAACATTGGGCCCCATCATTGTAAGATTCTTCTTTACTGTGCAGTACAGCCTAGCCGTGAATGCATCAAACCCTAACAATCTATATTAGTGGAGATCATGGCAATCCAATCTTTGGCCCTTTGTAGAACGTAGAACGTTGGTTGGCACTTAGAGACCTTTAAATTTAAATTACCAATCTTCTTGGAATTCTGTGGTGTATTTGAGTTTGAATTTAATTGCTAAATCAATTTTAATATCTCTTGTTAGGTATATACATTATGTTTGACAATGATTGTAATAAGTCCATTGGAATATATAAACTCTGGCAAAAAATGATAAATTTTGGAGTCTCTAGTGGGCCATCCTTACCTGACTTTAGGCTGTCCACATTTTTTATTATATTAGCCCAACCTTGCTATTGATGAGAACTCTCACATCAGCTCTTCGGTTTCATCGATGATGATTCGAACGCTCATTAATTGATGAGAACGATCGATCATGTGGAAGGTGTTTGAGACACTGATGGAGGTGCAATCAACGATTGGTGGGCCATTAGAAGTATGGGAGGAATGATACGTGTAGTGCTTTTGTGCACGTACGGCTGTGAACATTCATTGGGTGGGACTCACCTTGTTGTCTCTATAATATTCATGCCGTTGACCTGGTGCGCTCCTTGATGTTAGGTGATGGCGCCAAACACTAATCCAGATTCACAACTCAGGTGGGCCACCACAGAAAACCTCTGGCTTGTGCTTGGCCACCATAGTGTATATCTTTCATCAGGTGTGATTCAAAAGGATGAATGGAAGATACAAAAAATCAGCCTAATTCAGAACTTAGGTGGGCCCACAGCGAGTGAACTTAAAGGTGTTAAGTGTAATTTTACATTGTTTCCTTATGGTGTGGCCTTTAAGAGTTTTCTATCAGGCAACCTTTCGTTGAAAAAGATGTCTTAAATCCGTATTTTCGTACTACTCGACTGGTCGAGGCTCGCTCGACTCAAAGTCCAGCAAGCAGTATTTTTTTATTTCGACTAGTCAAGGGAATGCTTCGACCAGTCAAGGACCTGGCTCGACTAGTCGAGGGTTACGCAGACTGCGCGCGGACTGCATAAATTTCAGGCAGTTTCGCAGGATGTGCAAAAGGGGAGTTTCCTAAATTATAAATAGAGATCCCTAAGACTATTCTAAGGTATGTTAAGGCTTCCTAAAGGTTTTTCAGGGTTCCTAAAAGGTTTTAGGGTTTCAAAAGGGTATCGCAAGGGCGAGATTCGAGGTTGTTCGAATCGGATAAGTCATCTCTCTTTGTAATTTCTATTTTCATAGTGGAATTTTGTCGCTTTATGCCATGGTTTTTTTTCCCGCAAAGGTTTTCTACGTTAAATCTGTGTGTGTATGCTTGGTGTTATTGGATTGCTATCCTAGATCTAATCTGTGTGATTCCATAACACAAATCTCCAACAAGTGGTATCAGAGCAATCGTTGGGGCACAGATCTGAATCTGAGGGATTAGTAATAATGACAAGCACTAGGTATGATATTGAGAAGTACTCAGGAAAAAATAATTTTGAGTTATGGAAGATCAAGATGATTAGTTCCTTAATCAAGCAAGGCGAAGATGGTGCTCTTGAGAAGCGGAAGTCTACCATGACTGATGATGAATGTAATAGTACTCTTAATAAGAAGGCTTTATCATCGATTCATTTATGTCTCACGAATGAAGTTCTCTACAACGTCATGAGGAAGAAAACTGCGGCTAAGTTATGGATGAAGTTAGAGGATGTCTATGCAAAACAATCCTCTGAAAATCACCTACACTTGAAACGACAGTGGTATAACTTCAAGATGGCAGATGGTGGATATCTGGAGGCTCACATCAACAACTTTAATAAATTGGTTTGCAAATTGCTGGATATGGAAGAAGTGATGAAAGATGAAGAATAAGCATGTATGTTACTGAATTCTCTTCCGGCGTCTTATAAATCATTCAAGGACACAATGTGCTCCACGAATAAAACTCTGAGTGTCGACACCGTTATCTCATCCCTTCAAGGGAAGGTTATGAGAAAGTTTAACGTCGACATGGGGATATCTTCTAAGGCACTGCCTACAAGGGGTAGAAATTTTGAACAAGGTACAGGTTCTTCAGGTTCTAGATCCAAATCCAAGGGCAAGGGCAAAGGAAAAGTAAAGTGCTGGAATTGTGGGATGGAAGGACATGTGAAGAAGGATTGTGAAAATCTTAAATCGAAGAGAGAAGATTCTGAGGCTTCATAAAGGGAGGTCAATGCTTCCATGTCAGATGGATCGAGTGGATGTGATGGTGATGTTTTTTCTGTGTCTATGATCAGAAGGCCATACGATGATCGTAAGGTAGAGTAGATGCTAGATACAGGGGCATCTTTTCATATGACTCCTCACTACAAGAAATTCCACTTTTAGCGACGAAAATTTTCGTCACTAAAAGCCAAATTTTCGTAGCTAAAAATTTTAGCGATGAAAATTTTCATTGCTAAATTCGTCGCTAATACACTGACGTAAAAACTTTTTAACAACGAAAATTTTCAATCGTCGCCAAAGGCAAGCTTTTTAGCGACAAAAATTTTCGTCGCTAAAAAATAAGTGTTAAACTTGTAGCGACGAATTCTTTCGTCGCTAAAAAAATAATTAGAAAACTTTTAGCGACGAGAATTTTTGTCGTTAAAAAATAAGTGTTAAACTTGTAGCGACGATTCTTTCGTCGCTAAAAAATAAGTGTTAAACTTGTGGCGGCGAATTCTTTCGTCGCTAAAAAATAATTAGGAAATTTTCGTCGCTAAAAATAATTAGAAAACTTTTAGCGACGAAAAAGTTTCGTTGCTAAAAAAATACGTAAAAAACTATTACCTACGAAAATTTTCGTAGGTAAAATCTCTTTTTTTAAAAAAATATTCAAGCGCAAAATTCTGCATAAATTTCTGATATACACCTGTTACAATAAATTTCACAGATATTCTTCCTGATATACACCTGTTATATAATATATTCATCATATTCACATTCACATCCATCTAAACCCAAACTACATAAATCCAAGCATAAACTACATCCATTCAAACACAAGCAATCTTATCCACATCACATTCATCCACACATAAATACATGCATATAAGTTTAACATCATAAATAAAATATAAAAAATTATTCAAAAGTTTATTGAACTGTCCATTTTGTCCAACACAACTTGATATTTTGTTGGCTCTATTTTTTGTTTTCTTGAAAAAGAATGCTCCAAATGACAGATGAATCATGTTTAGAGCCCAGTGTAGATATTGTATAGCAAAACACCCTCAATCCCTTGATCCAAAAGCTATGGTTTGAAGGTATTGGCTAAATCTTTGACCTTGCACATACGTTGTACCTGAAAATGATCCACCACACTCAAAGCCACAATTTTAATGAACCTGCATAGCTCATGATCATACTACATCCAAATCACGTACTGTAGATTGACTTTGGTCAGCTAATGTAGATCTTTTCTAACAAATCACCTCAATCCATTGAGCCAAAATCCATCTCTAATCTTAGTACAAAGACTTAGAAGCTAACTATCCTTTATGTTTAGGTTAAGGTTATAGGTTTAAATTATATGTTTAGGTTTAGGTTATAAGTGTAGGTTATAGGTTTAGGTTTAGGTTTAGGTTAGGTTATAGGTTAAGGTTTAGAGAATTGAGTTTAGGTTTTAGGTTAGGGAGTTGAGATTAGGATTAGGTGTAGGTTTAGGTTTAGGGATTTGATAATACGTTAAGATTTAGGTTTAGGAAATCGGGTTTGGGTTCGAGATCAGGTTTACGTTTGGGTTTTAGGTTTAGGTTTAGGTTATAGGTTATAAGTGTAGGTTTAGGTTTAGGTTTTGGTGGGCCATTAGAAGTATGGGAGGAATGATAGAGGAACATACGCGTGTGTAATGTTTTGGTGCACGTACACAACTCTTAGGGCGTGTTTGGGCGGGCGCTGGATATGGTATTGATGGAATTATGAGGGTTATCCTGCGCCTCCCCATCCCATCCGCTGTTTAGGATGGCAGGATGTGCCTTGCCCTCGTAAACAGTGTCCAAATCTGAGACGGATTCTGCCAATCCCTGGATGTGAGGGTTCACCGCTATGTGGGGCCTACCGAGATATCAATGAGATATCCACTCCCTCTATCATTTTCATCAGCCTACATTTAGCCAATAACCTATTTTGATGCAGATATAAAACAATGAGTGGGGCACACCACAAGAAGATATGGAGATGCAAGCCCATCCATTTGTGACGGTCCAAACAGGCTGCTATATATCCCATGGGCTATCCCAAAGCCATGGGATCAAGGGACAAACACTGACACCACCATCATTACCTTAAAATCCATTCTATCCCTCGTAATCCCGTGGGATTGGTCAGGCCAAACACGCCCTTACCGTTCATTGGGTGGGACTCACCTTGTTGTCTCTATGATATTCATGCCGTTGAACAGGTGCCCTCCTCGATGTTAGGTCATGGCGCCGAAAACTAATCCAGATACACAACTCAGGTGGACCACCATAGGCAACCATAGGTTTGTGTATGGTGCGTATCTTTCATCAAACCTGTTCATCAGGTGTGATTCAAAAGGATGAATGGAAGATACAAAAAATCAGCCAAATTCAATACTTAGGTGGGCCACAGTGAGTGAACTTAAATGTTTTAAGTGTAATTTTACATTGTTTCCGTTGGTGTCGCCTTTATAACTTTTCAATCCGGCAACCTTTTGTGCGTACGGTAAACATAAAGGGTTCTCATCTGATGGACGGAGTGGATTTCAAATTTGCAACATGGTGGCCTCCACGGAGCTTGGGCTTAAAACAGATGTTGTAGACGCGCCGGTCCCATCTTCTCCATCTAATCCGTCAAAGCCTACTCCCATCGCCACGGGCCACATTTACGAAGATCAGAACAGATCACCAGCCTCAGCTAATGGCGCATTGTGTCACCAATCTGAGGGAATCTGGCATCAAATTCCGAAAGAAGAGATCAGACAAATTCATGGACATCAAATTCCATAATGGCGTCCTTGAAATCCCACCGTTGGTGATCCATGACTCTGCCAAGTCTATTTTACTCAACCTCATGGCATTTGAGCAGTGTTACCCGCATGGCAGCAACGACGTCACGTCTTACATAAGTGATCAACTCTTCCCAAGACGTGGACCATCTGCGCCGCCAAGGAATTATGGATCATGGGCTGCGGAGTGAGGACGACGTGGCACGGCTCTTCAACGGTCTGTGTACAGAGATCGCGTTCAACATGAATGATTTTATCTTTCGCACGTGTCTGATGAGGTGAATAAGTACTTCGATCCGAGGTGGCACGTGTGGCGGGCTAGCTTGAAACATGTGTGTTTTTGCCTTCCGTGGGCCATCATTTCTCTTGTGGCTGCGATTCTTCTGATCGGCCTCACGCTCGCGCAGACATTCTACACAGTTTTTCCTTACTACGTTCCTTCCACCTAGACGACTTTGACTTCTCGTTATTTTGACCATGTAATCAGCTTTACATTTGCGTTTTCATTTTGGAAAAGTGCGGCCATGGTTCAGTGATCCAAACCGTTGATATAATGGACCAGGCCACGAAAATGCCCGAAATTGGAAGATCCTAGGTACTGAATGTTTTGCCAGTTGTAGGTTGAATGTGAACCATTGCATGGTGTATTTTCTTTCATATTGTCCATCGATCTAGTGGTTAGGTTTTTTCCATCTGGGAAATTTTTTATGCGAGGCAATCCCAACTGGGCCCATTATATCAGCGGTTTGGATTCCTGAACAATGGCCCTCGATCGAAAATCAAAGACCAAAGTATACTGTACAAACATTGGGCCCCATCATTGTAAGATTCTTCTTTACTTTGCAGTACAGCCTAGCTGTGAATGGATCAAACCCTAGCAATCTCCTATATTGGAGATCATGGCAATCCATTCTTTGGCCCTTTGTAGAACGTAGAACGTTGATTTTATTTATTTCCTAACAATCTATTGTAAAAAATGTGAAGAATGGAAATGGCACTTTGGGAGCTTTAATTCTAAACTACCGATCTTCTTCGAATTTGATGCAGAGCGGGTCGCAAATAATTGTTGTCAGATGTTAAGTCTTCAGCTTTCTGGGGCTGCTCGACCGGTCGAGAGCCCGGCTCGACCAGTTGAGTGAGCCGCTCAACTAGTCGAGCACTGGTCGACTAAAAGTCCGGCGTGCTATTATTTTTGGTGTCCGAGCTGTTCGACCAATCGAAGGGATGACTCGACCAGTCGAGGCCTCGGTTTGACCAGTCGAGGTTACGCAAATCCTGCGCGGACTGCGTAAATTTGAGGTGGTTTTCGGACTTTTCCGGACTAGGTGCGTAAGTGGAGTTTCCTAAACTATAAATAGGGATCCCTATGGCTATTCTAAGGTATCCTAAAACTTTTTAAAAGTTTTTCAAGGGTTTCTAAAGGGTTTTAGGGTTATCAAAGGGTACTGTAGCAAGGGTGAGATTCGAGATTGTTCGAATCGGGTAAGTCTTCTCTCTTGTAATTTCTTTTCATAGTTGATTTCTGTCGCTTTGTGCTGTGATTTTTTCCCGCAAGGGTTTTTCACGTTAAATCTTTGTGTTCTCTTGTGATTGCTTGTTGCTCTTGGATTGTTATCTTAGATCTAGATCTGTGTGATTCCGCAGCAAAATCCTCAACAAGTGGTATCAGAGAAACCGTTGGGGCACAGATCTGAATCTGTAGGACTAGTAATAATGGGAAACGACAAGTTTGATATTGAAAAGTACTCAGGAAAAATTAATTTTAAGTTATGGAAGGTTAAGATGATTAACTTGTTAACCAAGCAAGGCGAGATTAAGGCTCTTGAAGAGCAGAAATCTACTATGAAAGATGATGAATGAGAAAACCTTTATAATAATGCTTTGGCCTCTATCCGTTTATGTCTCACGGATGAGGTTCTCTATAATATTTTGAGGGAGAAAACTACGGTTAGTTTGTGGGCAAAGTTAGAAAACATCTATGCAAAGAAGTCCTCTAAAAATCGCTTACGCTTGAAGCTACAGTGTTATACCTTCAAGATGGCAGAGGGTGGAGATCTAGAAGCCCATATCAGCAACTTTAATAAATTGATGTGCAAATTGCTGGATATGGAGGAAGTGGTCAAAGATGAGGAACAGGCATGTATATTGTTGAATTCTCTTCCTGCATCATATGAGTCTTTCAGGGACACGATGTGCACCGCAAATAAAACCCTAAGTGTTGACACCGTTATCTCAATCCTTCAAGGGAAGGTTATGAGAAAGCTAAATGGCGACATAGGGGCATCTTTCGATGCATTGATTGCGAGGGGCAGAGATTCTGAGCGAGGTACAGGGTCTTTAAGACCTAGACCCAAATCTAAGGGCAAGGGCAAAGGAAAATTAAAGTATTGGAATTGTGGGTTGTTTGGACACATGAAGAATGATTGTAGAAATCCTAAAACGAATAAAGAAAATTCAGTAGATTCTTCCAAGGAGGCCGATGTGGTCATATCTGATGAAGAATCAAGTGGTGGTGATGTTCTGTTTGTTTCCATGATTGGTCACTTACACGACAATCATAAAGACAAGTGGATACTTGACACAGGAGCATCTTATTACATGACTCCTCATCGGAGTTGGTTTATCAGTTACAAGGAAAGCGATGATGGACAGGTTTTTATGGGCAATGACAATGCCTATAATGTTGTAGTTATTGGTACGGTGAGCATCAAGATATTTGATGGGATGGAGTGTATCTTGATTGACGTCAGGCACGTCCCTGATATGAAAAAAAGTCTGATTTCTCTCGGTGCACTCGAGGCTATAAGATGCAAGTTCACCGATATTGATGGTGTCCTTAAAGTTTCAAAAGGGGCACTCATGGAGAGCGCAGAGGCACGAAAACCTTTACAGTTTGATTGAGAGCACTTCAGCAGGTGGAGCGGCAACAGCTATTGCAGACTCCACATCTCTACGCATGTGGCATGCTCGTCTGGGCCACATGAGCGAGCGGGGCATGAAGGTACTTTCTGATCGATGTTTGATTCCATCTTTTAAAAATTCTGATTTAGATATATGCGAGCATTGTATATATGGTAAACAATCTAAATTGTTTTTTAAATATGAAAAACATGTTTGTAAGGGAGTGCTTAATTATGTGCACTCTGACGTATGGGGGTCATCGCCAGAAGTTTCCATTGGGGGTCGTCATAGTTTGTTTCATTCATTGACGACTACTCCAAGAAAGTTTGGGTTTACTTCATAAAACGTAAATCCAAAGTTTTCATCATATTCAAGTAATGAAAGACAATGGTGGAAAAATAGTCAGGGCAAAACATAAAGGTTTTAAGGACTAACAATGGTAGAGAATTTACTTCCACTGAGTTTAATGATTATTATAAGGATGAAAGGATCATCACGCCCGAGCAAAATGGTGTGACTGAGCGAATGAATCGGATTCTCCTAGAGAGGGCCAGATGCATGTTAAGTAATGCTGCATTGGGCAAGGACCTATGGACTAAGGCCGTTAACACAGCTTGTTATTTGGTGAATTGGTATCCTTCAACGGTAATTGAATGTAAAATCTGAGAGAAAGTATGGAGTGATCAAAAAATCGATTACTCAGATCTACGCATATTTAGTTGTGAGGCTTACTCTCATGTACCGTCGGTTGAGAGAGAGAACCTAGACCATAGAGTCAAAAAGTATATCTTTGTTGGCTATGTCATTGGTGTGAAAGGTTACAGGTTATTCAACAAGGTCATACGCAAGGTCATCACTAGCCGTGACATCAATTCGATGAAAGCTCCCTATTTCGCAAGAATGATCAAGATGAGCAAGAGGAACCAGAAAGGGAGATCGTAGACGTCCAGATTAACACAGATGATACTCAGGCAGAGACAGATGCGAAAATCGAGGTACATGATTAGTTGGAGCAACCATCTGTGAGAAGGAACCCATCACGTCATCGCAGGTTATCGGTAAGATACAAGGACGACTCTAATATTGCATATACCCTCATTACAGATGAGGGGGACCCGTCTACTATTTAGGAAGCTTTTGATAAGTCTGATGTAGAAAAGTGGAAGGAGGTTATGGACGATGAGATTGACTCATTGCACAAAAATCACACATGGGAGCTGGTGGAGCTTCCCGTCGGCCGAAAAGCGATCGGATGCAAGTAATTATTCAAAAGGAAATAGGATAGATACAAAGCAAGGTTGGTAGCGAAGGGTTATGCTCAGAGAGAAGGAATCGACTTCACAGAGATATTCGCGCCGGTGGTAAAACAGGTATCTATTAAATTCCTGTTGGTGCTGGTTGCCTAATACAATCTCGAGCTGGAACAGATGGATGTGAAGACTGCATTCCTGCACGGGGAATTGGAAGAGCAGATCTATATGAAGCAACCAGAGGGCTACGAAGTTAAAAGAGCAGAGAAAAAGGTTTGCAGGTTAATGAGGTCTTTGTACGGCCTGAAACAGTTACCTAGGCAATGGTATAAAAATTTTGATTCTTTCATGGTGAGTCAGAAATTTACTCGGAGTGAATACGATCACTGTGTCTATTACCAGACACTGAGTGATGGAAAATTTATCATCCTAGTACCGTATGTTGATGATATGTTGATCGCCTGTCATGATATGTCTGAAATTAACGTACTGTAGACTTAATTATTAGGGACATTCGAGATGAAAGATCTAAGGGCTACAAAGAGGGTTCTCGGCATAGATATTCACAGAGATAGGAAGAGGAGCAGACTTTGGTTATCACCGGCAGAATATCTTGAAAAGATATTGATCAAGTATGGGATGGATCAGGCAAAACCGGTGAGCGTTCCCCACTCGGCTCACTTTAAGCTTTCCTCAGAAAAATATCCTAAATCCAATGAGGAAAAGCAGGTTATGTCTCATGTGCCCTTACTACCAAAAACATGACCAATGCCGACGGTCATGCAGTGCTTTCCTCGACGGCTAAAAGCCGTTGGAGTCACCGACCGATACAGTTTGTCGGGGACTCACAAATACCCATCGCCAATGGTTATTAAACCCTCGTCGTGGGTGTACTACCAAAAAGGTGCTACATGGGACCCATTGCAATTTTTATATTTTATCTATACCGTCCATCCATTTTGACAGCTCATTTTAGGGAGTAAGCCTAAAAAGGGAGACAGATGTAAGGCTCAAGTAGACCACACCGTTGGAAACGGTGGATATTTAAATTCTTACCATTGATTTGTGGTGTGGTCCACTTGTGCCTTCGATCTGACTATTTTTTTGTTATCATGCCTTAAAATCAGCTCTCAAAATGAATGGACAGCGTGGATAAACCACATACATTATGGTAGGCCCCTTGGAACCCCTGATAGGACCGTCCGTCCCCAACTGTCCTGGTGGAAGTAGTTCCACAGTCGAAGCAAAGGACGCAGATTGCGTCCTACCCCGTCCCAACAAGGCTCTGTGGGGCCTACCGTGATGTAATTGTTTTATCCTCGCCATTCAACGCTTTTCTCGGATCATTTTAAGGTATGATTATAAAAATAAGGCAGGTCCAGTGGACCACACCAAGGGCCCATTTCGCCGGGTGGATTGGAAGGGATTGAATGGTATTAGGGTGGATGACATGGATTTCAAGGTAATGATGGTGTTGTCAATGGATTGTCTTAAGATCCATGGAATTGCTATATCCCGGGATTGCTATATTGAGTCTGTTTGGCACGCCTGGCTAATCCCGGGATTAAACCTTCCCATCCCTTCCAATCCCTCGAACCAAACACGTTCCAGGCAAACTTGAACGGATTAGGGTGGATTGGATGGGATTTAAAGGTAATGATGTTGTTGTCAGTGGATTGTCTTAAGATCCATGGGATTGCTATATCCAGGGATCAGATCACCCAGTTTGTTTGGCACACCCGGCCAATCCCGGGATTTAACTTCTAAACCCTTCCAATACCATCCAATCCTATCCAATCGGCCTGGCCAAACAGGCCCTTTTAGCCGGGCCGATTGGATGTGATTGGATGGTATTAGGGTGGATTGCATGGATTTCAAGGTAATGATGGCTGCGTCAATGGATTGGTGTAGGATCTATGGGATTGCTATATCGGGTTTGCTTGGCACGTCCGGCCAATCCCGAGATTAAACCTTATCCCAAGATTAAACCTTCCAATCCATTCCAATCCCTCCAACCAAACACCTCCCAGGCAAATTTGAACGGATTAGGGTGGATTGGATGAGATTTAAAGGTAATGATGGTGATGTCAGTGGATTGTCTTAAGATCCATGGGATTGCTATATCCCGGGTGTCTGTTTGGCACGCCTGGCGAATCCGGGGATCACAATCCAGATATATCTTCCAATCCCTTCCAATCCCATCCAATCTGCCTGGCCAAACAGGCCATTAGGTTTTTGCTTCTGGAAGAGGGGAATGCAAAATGGCTTTTGCTTTGGGACGCGGATTGCGTCCTATCCCCGTCCGGGCAGGGCTTTGCTAGGCCCACCGTGATGTAATTGTTTTATCTACGCTGTTCAACGCTTTTCTTGGATCAGTTTAAGATATAAACCCAAAAAAGAGCCAGTTCCAAGGCTTAAGCGGACCACAAAGTGGGGATTGAACGTCCACCATTAAAAACTTCTTGAGAGCTGCAGAAGTTTCGGATCAAGCTGATATTTGTGTTTTCACTTCATCCACGTCTACATGACCTTATGATTAGGTTGGATGGTAAAAAAAACATCACATTGGCCGTTAGAAAGGTTACAACTGTGGGTGCCATTATCAGTGCAGCTTCCTTTGGTGTGGTCCGCTGGACCTGCCTTATTTTTATGCTTCCTCAAAATGCCTGTTGAATCCCCCGCCCCACCCCTTCGATATCCTCCCAAAAAATCTCTACAAAAAGCGAGTCCTGTCTCAAAATCACATTATCTTCAATGCCTATCTGCTCAAAATCACATTTCCTTCTGCTTGCAGCTATTCTGAAAGAGGTTCACGAAGGGGCACCGGATTGTGATGGGTTTACAGGCGGGGGATGTGTTCCGGTTGTTGTGGTGATAGTGCGGGGGCTCTGGATCTGGAAGGGACAGTGATGCGGATGGTCATACTGGATCTGGAAGCGGTGGTGGTGTGGTTGGTGATGCTGGATGTGGAAGGGGCGCCTTCGTCTTGGATACAATGCACATCTGTAGCCTTTTTCTTTCGTTTTATTTCTATTACTTCTCTTGCTGATCTGAAATTCATTTTTTCTTCCCCATCTGATGGTATGGGGAGGAACTCGCATCGAATTCTATCTTTCTATGAGTAGATTGAGAAGTGTTTGATGATAGGTAGGAGGGTTTCAACTTGGAAGGGCAGTAGCCAATTCCATACAGAAGATGACTGACGATCAAAGAAACGACAGCTCACATGTTTGATAAAATTACTCAAAGAAGCTTTCAGCTATAATCTCTTTACAGGTAACAGCTAGAAATTTGGATAGTTGGTGTATTTTTCTTCTTAACTATTTATTTACAAGGCCACAATCAAATGGTTTGGATAATACATTAGGGGGATTTTTTAGCATCACCCATACGTGATAGGGAATATCAGATCAATAGTTTAGATTATTGAACCACATGTTAGAACTCTCTGTGCAACAGGGAAGTTGGTTATTTGTTATTAGTATTAAACAGATTCTCTAGCAGCAAGCAAGAGAATTAGCAGGAATCGGGATGCGTGATGATTTTTTTTAAAAAAAAACTTTGGAGGTTGCAGTTTATCTTGTACGCTTGGGTTGTTTGTATGTACAAGTGAATTGAATTGGGAGCATTGATCTTAATAGGTTGTTGGTTTTTCTTTGGAAGTTACAGTCTTATCTTGTACTCTTGGGTTGTTTGGATGTACAAGTGTATTGGATCACGAGCATTAAGTTGAATAGAAAGGAAACATCAAAAGGTAATGGTTTTTCCTGGTATTCATGATGAGGAAATATACCCCAAATTTCAGTTACATTCCTGTCATTCATTTTGAAGATTGTTGCAGGAAAATGATTCTTTTTTCTTTAATTTGAACTCCAAATGCATTGAAGGTCAGCATGTCAAATTGTTTATTGAATATTGGAAACAGAAACTTGAAATGAATAACCAGTGGAGGCTTGTTTTCTTTCCAATCAAATAGATATTGGTTTTGTTGACTATTGTGGGCGGATTATTTTAGGAAGAATCTTCATATCCCTTAATTCTTGTAAACAGGCTGTTCAAGATGGTGTGGATATTCTCAACGTCTCAGTAGGGCCAAACAGCCCACCAACAACTACCAGGACCTCCTTTTTAAACCCTTTTGATGCCACGCTTCTTATGGATAAGCTGGATTAGATCATGGAGCACGTCATTGGTGGAAAGTTTAATCTCAAAAGGAAGATTGGGAGATCTTTTGGCGAGCTTTATCTAGGTATGCTGTATTACCAATGTTCGCTGGTATTTCATTTCATGTGTTAATTGCAATATTTCTCTAACATGCAGCTTCTAAGAGCCATATTGATGGAAAACGAATCTATAGTTCTTGGGTTTTTTAAAAACTCACTTAGAACATATTTCATTCTCCGTCCTTAAAAGAAGGGCGTCTCTTTGCTTTTTCTTACTCTCCTTGATTTTTCCATAAGATTTAGCTTTTCACACTTTTTTTCCCCAAGGAATTCAAAATAGCATGTAAAAGTGCTTATTGGGGTGAAATAGATTTTGTGTCCCATCCACTTGAATGCTGATTTCTTGAGTTTGCTGGAGTCCTTCAATATCTGGGTCACTTGGTTTTGAGGATTTTAATGCACTTGAGCTCACATGGTCTTTCCTTCTCACTACTTTCGTAACTTGTACCCAGTCTTTTAGACAGTGCAACCGCATTTAGTGAAAAAGCAATAAAAAATGGTGAAGTATGGGAAAAGAAAGCCATTTCAGGGCAAAGTTAGTGGGATTTGGGTGTGGGAGTGCAGAAGTGGCTGTAACAAATGGCTAGCAGGTGTCCCAAGAAGCATAGGCATACTTTCCACTTTGAACCAATATGCTTTTCAAGTGGCATTGAGTGATAATAGCATCAATGTTCCAAAGAACAATCAGGACTCTTATACAATGGTAATTAATAACAGCTGGGACAATGGTCATTCTCTCCCTTCATCTCTGCATTTTTTTCAATGATCTATACTTCTGTGTTCAAACAACTGTCATATCTGTTATGAAGAAAAGAACCAATAAAATCACCATTATGAAGGTTGTCCTAATGGTTATTTTCCATAAATTTCTTCTTTTTTAAAATTGATGTTTACATACTAGTTGTTATAATACACTACGACTAACAATCCGAAAAAGAAAGGTTATGATGGTTACTACTGTTAGCCATTGCACCACATTCATAACACAACCAAACCTGTACTACAAAAAAAAAAAAAAAAAAAAAAAAAAGACAAGTTTTTGCATTCGCTGACTTTTTGCAGATTGATGCTTTTCACTCTGGTGGTCAGTGAATCTGATCTTTTCAAGCCCATTTCCTGCTCTGCAAAATCCTAGTTTTTCATGGATGCATTGAACATTGAAAAGTGGAATTTCATTAGAAGCAGGTAAGGTGTATATCCAATTCCTATATCATGCTATTGCGGATGAGAAAACTCATTTTTGTTCAACGAATAATGTAATTACTGTGATTCTGTTCTTCTTATAGTCATTGTTTCTGTGGAGTGATCTTTATTTATGAGTCTAGATGATAGCCATTTGATCTCCACATGGGAGATGGAGCTTTGCCATGTCTCTAAATACAATGCCCATGTTTATATTTTCTTTTTAATCTTTTCTTTTTGATTGATATTAAAGGCCTGGATTTGTTGATCTTTTGGAAATCTTAAAATAAATGTATTGACTTCTTCTATCTGACCCTCCCAACAACTTTCAAGCTGAGGCATGAATATCATTAATGGCTAACCAGCCTAGGGTTTTGGCATCCTTTCCAAACATCCTGCTGGATTCTGTTAGTCTATTTTCCAGCTCTTTCTTCTTCTTCTTCTTTTTTCTGTATTTTTTTTGGTCAAGGCCTATGCCTTGACTGTTGTTGACAAACGTACTTTTTCCCCCTTTTATTTTCTTTTTCTAATCTTTCCTTTCCTTTTCAACAGCGAATGAATGTTTACCAGCTAACAGTGTTTGGTTAATCAGATTAAATAGTAATCTATAAAAATAAAAAGACAGACAATCAATAGAAGAATGAGAGACGCACTAACAAGATGTTTGGCTGAATACAAGGAACAAACTTACATATCGGCTAATCAACACAATAGCGATGTCCTCCTTTGTGGTGAACTCTTTGAATGCATCTTCAATTGCCTTTACCGTTGTTTCTGAAACGCATGCAAGAACAAAGGAAATAAGCATGGTAGCATTAACCTAGGAAGTGGGCAGAAGTGAGGACCATATATCTATGCAAATCGCTTGCCACCTTGCATTCAGCAAAGAAAACAATGGCTTGCAATGTAGATAGGATTCATTAGTTAATTCTTCACAAAAAAGAGCTTTAACCAATGTTGCTAGTAGCCTGTCTCTGTTCTGTCTCCCTGCTCAGTGGTCTTTTGCTAGAAAGGGGTTCCCTTGTATAAGGGGGTGGAGTGTGTAGTGGTGTGATGGGTTGTGTTCTTTCTTCTGTTGTTTTTCTGCCTTTGATTTTTTTTTAAAAAGAAAAAGAAGAAAAAGAAAAAGAAAAAAAAAAACAAAGAAAAGAAGACATCTCTTATTGCATTTCCACATACGAGCACGAGCATCTCCTAACATGGGTTTTGGATATGATCCTAAACGTGTGAAACTCATGTGCAAGCTCAAAAGATATTTGGTAACCGACTGGACTGCAATTGCAAAGGTGGTTTCAGGCAGGTAACTAACTACCACCGTAGCCTTGGTATTTTTCCCCTTTCTTCTTATAGATTTCTGTCACCAATCAAAGAAAAACAAGGAAAAGGAAAACCTCTCCCCTTGTCCAGATAGAACTAGCTGATTATCTTCCATATATGTATTTATAGGGAATCAGTTTGCACATGCTTTACATCGAACTTGTCATCATGGATTAAACCCTGTATTGCTCCTTTTACAGAACAGACAATGCGGTAAAGAATCGCTTCTCTACCCTTTGCAAGAAACGAGCAAAACATGAGGCATTGTCAAAGGAGAACAACAATGCATACATCACTCCAAATAACAACATGGTTGTAGTTCAAGATGGCTGCATAGCAGCCAGTATGTCTGAATCAATAGAACCACTAAAGAAAATCAGGTATAGAATACATTGGGGTTTGCCCTCTCTCAATAACAATAGAATCCAATCTTTTACATATTTGTAGAGATTGCTCACAAAACAGTTTCTAAGAATATGTATTTATTGTAATTTAGGACCTGTATTTCAGACTTCACAGAAAATTACAACATGAAAGAAGGATTGTTTGGGAGCTGTGGAACAGAAAAACAACAGCTAAATCTAAAAATCCAATTAGATTCATGTTTCATGTACTTAAAGCATTACTGACATTACTTATTAATTGAAGCATCAGTAATAGAAAAATTCCCTACAGCTCTCTCTCTCTCTCTCTCTCTCTCTCTCTCTCTCTCTCTCTCTCTGTTGGGACCCGGGAACCAGCGATGCGGACCCTGACCATATGGCCCACCTTGATGTATATGTGTTATTTATCCACGCTGCCTATCCATTTTACCAACTCAGTTTATAGCATGAGCCCAAAAATGAAGCATATAGAAATTTCAGATGGACCACACCACAAGAAACAGTAGTGAACAAGGTATCCCGTATCGATATCGGTTGGCGTAATGGTGCCTACCGATACCGATACGGATACGGGGGTGTATCGGCGATACGGGGGCGTAATGGGCCGTAACGGTGTAATTTTATTTTATTTTTTTGCCAAAAAAATATGGATTAAATCCGGAATATTCTAAGCATTCCAAATATGGATTCATTTATAAATTGGAACATGTTTATGGTGGTGTAACGGTCCACTCTTTGGTGAGAAGCTGTATCGGACTGTCTGATGAATTTATGAACCAGACAACCTGGTATTGGCTATAGATATTTTAGATTTAATTATTTTACTATATAATATCAATATGAATTAATTAGAATGAATCTAATACCAAAATATCTCATATTTGTAGGTTTGGTGTATTACATACCTTGTTACTTGTGTACATTATATTTCAACATACAATCTAGGGACTTTTATGTCCAATTATATAATTCATATATCTAACAAATTAATATAATTTTTCCCAATAAATCTTAAGAAAAAATTTGAAATTATATTCAAGTAAATAGTGTTGTTGATTTAGAACTGATTTGGTGGACCATTTGATGCCCCAAATCAATGTTAAATTCATGCAATCTATTGACACTTATCTCATTAATGGATTGGTGGATATTTATTGAACAGTGATAAATGAAAAATATCAAATGATCATATTTCAAAAAACAAGTGTTTGCAAATTAAGGGTGAGAATCATTTAAACAATTTAATTTTGGAATTGTGACTTGGCAACAATAGTGCCATAATTTAATTTATTAATTTTGACTTAATGTATCCCTCATGGACAACTTTTACGGCCATGTACATAGGGCCCACCATGATGTGTGTATTGTATATCAATGACATCCATCTGTTTTATCAAATCATTTTAAGGCATGGTCCAAAAATAAGGTAGATCCAGATCTAAGGTGGACCACTAGTGGGTGAGGCCTTGAAATTGGGGTCCACCTTGATGTATTTGTATATCCGTGCCGTCAATCTATTTTGCCAACTCATTTTAAAGCATGATCCAAAAAATCAGGTAGATTTAAATCTTAGGTAGACCACTAGTGAATGACGCACTGAACATAGGACCCACCTTGATGCATTTGTTGTATATCCATGCTGTCCATCCTTTTTGCCAACTCATGGTCCAAAAAATGAGGCAAATCCAAATCTTTGGTGGACCACACAATAGGGATTGAATTCCCACAATTAAAACTTTTATTATTATTATTATTATTATTATTTGTTAATATTATTTTTTAAGCTGCGAACTTGTGTTTTCCTTGATCCATGCCCATGCAACCTTGTCAACAGTTTCAATGGTAAATAAACATTACAGTGGGTCATAATAGGTTTTTAATGGTGGGCATTCAATCCTACCGTGCGGTCCACTTGAGATTCGAATCTACTTCATTTTAGAGACCATGCCTTGAAATGATCAAGAAAAACTAATGGGTGGCATGGATATATAATATAACACATAAATCAAGGTGGACCACATGCACAAAAACAATGCAAGTGCACGGTGGACATTCAATCCTACTGTGCGGTCCACTTGAGATCTGGATCTGCTTCCTTTTAGGGACTATGCCTTGAAATGATCAGGAAAAACTGATGGGTGGCATGCATATATAATACAACACATAAATCAAGGTGGGCCACATGCACTAAAATAATGCAAGTGCACTAAGCGGCGTACGCTGTAGACTACCAATAAAATAAGGTACGTACATGGTTGTAAAAGAGCCACGCATGGCGCGGATTAGCTACCTACAGGTTTGAGTAACGAGACACGCTACTGAAGTGACGTTACCAAGTTTCGTGGGCCCCACCATAATGTATGTTTTATATCCACACCTTCCATCCATTTGTAGAGATCATTTTAGGGCAATATCCAAAGAATGAGTTAAATCCAAAGCTCTAGTGGACCCCAGCACAGAAAACCGTGGGGACAGTGACGCCCACCATTAAAAACTTCTAAAGGCCACGAAAGTTTTAGATCAAGCTGATATCTGTGTTTTACCTTGTTTCATGTCTTTTTTAACTTTTGAATGGGTTGGATTTCAAATAAAAATTATGGTGGGCCTTAGGATAGTTTCAACGGTGCGAATCACTCTCCCCACTGTTTTCTGTGGTGGGGTCCACTACATCTTTTTATCTGCCTCAATTCTTTGGCTCATGCCCTAAATAATATCTCAAAATGGATGGACGGTGTGGATACAACACATACATCATAGTGGGGCCCCCAGAACTTGGTGACGTCACTTCACTAGCTGACTCGCTACTAACCTGTCAGTATCTAATCCGCGTCCGGCCACGCCCCCATTCATTTTTTTTGAGACTGCGACAGAGGGAGAGAGAAATGAGAGGGAAAAATAAAAATAAAAAGAAAAAAATGAGAAAGAAAGAAAGAGAAAACGAGAGAGAAGGAAGAAACGAGAGGGAAAAAGAAAGAGGGTGGAGACGGAGTTGCACCAGAGGGGAAAGAAGAAGAAGAAGAAGCAGGAGGAGGAGTCAGGCGTCATGAGGAGAGCGCAATAGCCACAAGGAGCTGCGGCAGTAGCCGTGATGAATTGCAGCAGTGCCGTGGAGAAGTAGAAGAAGAATGAGAGGAAGAAGAAGAGGAAGAAGAAGAGGTTTTTTTTTTTTTTTTTTATTCTTTTCTTTGTTGGTTTTTTCTTTTCTTTTCTTTCCCCTTTTTTTTTTTGTTTTGTTTTTTCTGTTAGGGTTACTGCCCCTAACAATTGTTACGGGCTCGTAACGGCCATTATGCCTTGTAATGGCCGTTAAGGCCTCGTAACGGCCATTTCGGTTCCATTTTCTGCACCTCTCCGTTTCAGCCCCATATCGTGTAACGGTAACCGCCGTTACCGTTACGTATCGGCCGTTACGGCCGAAACGTAACCGATTTGGGATACCCTGGTAGTGAATGAATATTAAAAAACTTTTTGTATACGACAAACTGATATTTGTGTTTTCCCTTCATCCAGGTCTGTGTAACCTTACCATCAGGTTGATGGAAAATAAACATTACAATAAGTTACAAGATTTTTTTTTTTTCATCCACGTTTATTATTTTCATTGACCACCTACCTTTCATCCACGTCATTATTTTCATTGTTTCATGCAGTGTGGTCCAGTCAAGCTTTGGATATGCTTCAATTTTGATCTCAAGCCCTAAAATAACATGATGAAACAGATGAACGATGTAGATAGGAAGTATAATAGGCAATGACAGAGTTTTCTCAGTAAGCAATCCCCATCTATAGGATTTGGTCATTTACTGGACCATCATTGATATATGTGTTTTTTTTTTGGTGGTGTTATTTCCATGAGCATGTGTTCAAGAATTAGTCGTTGTGTGTGTGTGTGTCTATCATGTGTCCACAAGAAACAAGTACATTTTCCTTTTGGTGTATTGGCTTAACTTGTAAGTTTCCTTTTACAGGAATCTCGTCGTGGATTTTTTAATGCTTGTAGTCAATCATGAGCTCACTAGTTTTTTGTTGTTGTTTTTTTCTGCCTTTCTTTATTTTGTTGATTTGTTTCTTTTCTTTTCATTTCTTTTTTATTTGTATCCCTTCTACACGTATCTCTAGTACATTAGAATCTGATTCTGTTGATGTTCTTGAGGACCAATTCTGATATGCTACTTTCATGTGATGGGTTTCTTAAACAATTTATGTCGCTTTGTTACTCTTTCTTAGATTGACATAATTGCAGTGTTCCTGTCTCATTCCAGGTCTTTTCATGACAAGACAGATTGAAGCAATGATATGACGCTTGCCATTGCAATGATTTCTTTTCTTTTCTATTTCCTTTTGCAGTTAGACGTGGCTGCCCCATTACTTCCTGTTTTGGATAAACCCATCGTGATTGCAAAAGTAAATGCTGACAAGTTTACTCATCTTGCTTCTAAATATGAAGTCGAGTATGTTTCTCTGTTCTTTAGTTTCCTTGCCCCTCCATATTATAAATATCCTTGTATAATACCTTGAATGTGAAACTTTCACAAAAAGTTGTTTAGGAAATTTTGTGGTGGCCTATGGTATTAGATAAGATTTGTTCATGATATTTGTAAATGCATTTCAAGACAAGGTTTCTCATTTTCTACCCTCAAGCATGACATATGTGAAGCTGGATCATGTGGTGAACATCCAAGCTGTCCATCAAGTGGTCCCCTCTGTGTAGCTGTCCTGGACCAAAAATCAATCTGCTCACTTGCCTGGTAGGGTGTGATGGGTTGTGTTCTTTCTTCTGAGTTTAACTTAAAGTCTCAACTTCAGTAGTCCGTATACAACATGTGAATGCATGCTAAATAAAGTCCACTCATTACTTGTTTAAGTATTTGTGTCCCTGTGTCTGCCTGCATGTATACCATGGTTTTAAAACTCGATTTCAGACTTGGAACTTGGTGGACCTGCACAGTTTTCTTTTTCTTTTTTCTGAAAACCGAGTGCGAGATTTTTATTAACTCTCTGTTTCAAGTAGCAGTGGGCTGCCAATGAGAACCTTTATCTTTACCGTAGAAAGCAAATATCAGCCCAATGAGATGACATTGCAGTTTATGTTACATGGGTTGTGTTTTACTTTGGTTGGATGCCTGAGGATAACATGTTCTGTTTATAATTATCATTAGTTGATGGATTTTAGAGTATTTTCTGTTTGAATTCTGGGTTGAATGGGAAAAGTTTTTGACGAGTTGCAAAGATGACTGTTGAGGGTTGGATTTTATGGGTTTTGTATTGGGATTAATATAGACACGATGGTTTCATTTGGATGTTACCTTAGAATATGTATGATTCATTAACCCTTGTGCAATTTGGTCTATGAAGTGTATGAAATGCTTAGCTTCCTCACTAAACCACACAACACAACCCACACAACACACATGCACTTTTATTTCACAACACTGTTAGCTTTACTTGTTGGAAAATCTGAATTTTTGTGTTTGGAGGTATGAATGTATGATATTGCTTATGCTAATTGATAATCCTAATTGTTGGCATGTTATGGATTACCCTCAACTCCCTAGGATGGTCAGGAAACTGAGGTGAGAGAAGGTGGCCTATTGATAGGATTGCCTTGAAGCTAGGCTGGCAGATTTGGGCGAGTACGGATGAGTGACAATAGTTGGACTACATGGGTCGTATGTACCCGATGTCGTCTGCCTTGTACACGCATGGACTCGCAAGGTCTAGTTCACGTACTGACCGTTCATGTTTGTTAACCATGTTTGCTCACACTTGTATGGAACCTGGAACACCCTTCAACCGTTGTAGCCCATCAATAATCGAATTAAAACCAATCCACCGACTCGTGAGCCGGACATGGTGGAATGGGACACTATGTCCGAGCTATCGGCCTACACTTGGGTGACGAGCCTCCCCGTAGTGACCGCGAGCGATCCCTTTTCTCACCACTCTCTATGTGCTTGAAGTCGGGAATGGGGAACCCGAAGGGATCAAGGATCGCGGGATCTTGGCCTCACACGCTGGGGGGCATTGGCCTCGCAACCAGTTCAGGGAATTGATACGTGGGGTGTATTAGTTTTCCCAACCTGCTGGACGAATGAAATTAACTAAGAACTCGGCTAACATTATCATCGCATCGTACTAGTTAGGTTGGCGACTCGGCAGTCGAGGTCGAAATGAGGGAGTGTTGTTCATACGCGATCGTTAGACGGAGTCGTTTGAGGGATTGTTGTGGCGAGGGCATGCATCATATCATTTATCATGCATATGCATTAATAAGATTAGTCAGGTGTTTATGAATGATTGTCTTTTATTAAGTTCATAATATAATTGATGTTTGTTACAACTTAAGATTTAATAGCACCCACTGAGTTGATCACTCACTCCCACTCTAGGACGATGTTTTAAAACATCAACCAGACTCTCCCGTAGATGCAGGTGATGCAAAGTATGAGAAGCCTGGTGACGCGAGCCTTGAGGAGGAGGATGAGCTGTCCTACTTCCAGCTGATGGACGGTTCCCCGTCGGCCTAATAGACGGGATTTGGATCGTTGAGTAGTGGACTTAACCCTATTCTTTTGGACATGACATTCTTTTTGTGATTTTGTTGGGTAACGCTTTGTGCGACCCATTGTATATTTTTTTGGACTTGTTTATATATTTAACCTCTGTCATTTCAGTAGACTAGATGTGATTGTGTTTCATGTTCCAAGTAATTCTACCCCACGCATTTAAACCTGATTAGACGCAAACTGATAAGAATCGATTATAAGTGATACCTGGGGACTTGGGAGTCGAGTGTATACACGACCCCCAATTTTCAGGGCGTTACAAGTTGGTATCAGCGCAATGATTTGGAATTAATTTGGCCATGGGTCATGAACTCACTAACGCATCTGCTGACTTAGGAAGGGATGCAATGGCGATACTAAAACGTTAGGGACCATCCCAAACACCTGAATCGATAAATCTTGGATGGAAGGTGAACTTCCAACGAGTTAGAATCGAGGAGCGAGAGGGAGTAACGTCACTAGGAATCGGGTCCGAGAGTCTTGCAGTATATTGGCCCATTCATAGGAATGAGCCGAAAATCGCAAGATTTGACGGTTGAAGCCATCGTCCTAGGCCAAATGGGGTAATTTCGGGCCGAACTTGATGGTTCCGACCCATTCGGGGATAAATATATAGGGGTGAACGAGAATTTACCGAAATTAGGGAAACGGTAGAAAAAAAATGGATTTCGGCCCCTAACCGGGGGGAATCTTGCGAAATGAATAGGACCATTGCGTAGATCAGTTTCTTCTACCCTAAATTCATATATGGTACTTCCCCGGGGGCCTTATCGGCGCCTGGGAAATAGAAAAACAGGCGCCCGAAAAATAGCAAAACATGTGGACCCTATTGGGAAAAACGCCGATCGGCGCCCGACCATCCAGCGGGCCGGTGCCACAACGCCCACGGGAGCAACCAGCGCCCGATCATCCAGGGCCTCGGTGCCACCGCGCCAGGCGGGCGCAGCCAGCGCCGGAGCATCCAGCATGCCGGCGCCACCACGCCCGAGCGGGCACAGCCCCTGCCCGAGCTCCAGCGTGCCAGCGCCACCACGCCCGGCTGGCGCCGGGCCCGCCCGACCTCAAGTGATGGGTTTCCTCCCCTCTTTCACTGTACACACGAGTGGGACCCATTTTCATTGCTATTTAGGACCACCTAGAGTCCATAGAACCTATTTCCACCACTCTCATTGCACTCCACCACTTCTAAACCCTTAGAGAGTCTCTCCCTTCCCCATTCTCAAACCCAAATCTCTAGAGAAAAACCCATCTCCTCCTCCAACCCATTTTCAAATCCATCTTCTTCCCTTTTGCATCTCTCATCTCCCTAAGCCATTCCACCACTCCATCTACTCATTCACCTCCAACTCATTCACAAAACCTATCCTTTCTTCTTCATACCCAACCCACATTTCCCATCTTCTAATCCATGACACACCTTCCCTCTCCACAACCCTCTTAACAAACCCATCTTCCTCCCCTCTACATTTTCATCTCCCTAACCCATCTCCAAAACCACCTCTAAAACCAACACCAAATTCCATCCCAATCCATTTCCACATCCCTCCTTCCACATCCATTTCCAACTCACTCTCCCAAAACCCATTTCTTTTTCAAAACGTTCTCATCAAAACCCATCTTAAACCCCTTTCACAAATCCAACCCTAAACCCATTTCTCTTTTAACACATTCTCAACAACCATCCCTTTCCTTGCCAAAGAAATGACATTTCTAGCAGTCGTAGCCTTCTTCTTCTCCATCACGGTGATTCTTTCACTCATGGGGAAGAATAGACAGGCAACCGTCGAGCCGGGACCGAGCCGAGAAAGGTGAAGCAAACAAAAGGCTGATCCAAAGGGAAAGGCGGTCTCAGAAGTCCGATCTAAGCACCGAAATGATTCCCAAAAAGGGTCGCAGTACACATCGTTGCCTTCGAAGCCTCCGTTGAGGAGCATCTATTCGATCAGTACATCGTACTAGGCCGACTTATGGATAAGGAATGGGGTCCAATATTCTATGGAGATTTCCAGGCGGATGAAAGACAAGCTAGGGCTTTCTATGTACGGATTAGAAACCATCAATTCAAGCCCTTGGGCTTTCATGTTATATCCGGGAGTAAGACATTCCAATTTGGGGTGGAGGATATTGCCGATGTACTGGGAGTGCCACGAGGTGAGGTACAGATTAATGAAGAAAACCTAGATACGAGTCGAGCCCGCGATGAGCGGACTCGCTTTTTGTGTAGACGGGTTACCCAGTGGAAGCGAGGGGAGCGAGGGCAAGGTTTGAGCTCGACCAACTTGACCCCAGAGTACCGAGTGCTTCACCATATTTGCACCCATAACGTGTACCTGAGGCTGATAAACTGCACCGAGTGCTCTCGCTATATAGTGAAGTTTTTATATCAGATGGGACAGGGAGCAGATGTGTGCCTCTCCAACGTAGTACTCCACCAGATTGTGCGGGCCACAAGAGTGACAAGGAAGAGTGTATGCTTTCCATTTGGTCGCCTGGTCTGTCGGTTGGCCCAGTAGTACGGAGTGGGCGAATCGGATGGAAATCATGTACCGACACAGATATTGGGCAATGATATATTAAACAAGATGAGAATAGGCCCCAAGCAACGATAGGCCCACATCGACCAATACGAAGACCCTGACGAAGAAGACGAGGAAAGCGACAAAAGTGACGAGGAAGAAAATGAGGATGATGCCGAAGCTGAAGAGGCGGATGGAGCTGAGGAAATCGAAGCAGTCAGTAGGGAGCCACTTACATCCCAGATATATGCGAGCGCTTGGATGCGCTCAAGGCCGAGATAGCAGAGATCAAGGAGAGCCAAGCCAGGCACCAAGCGAAGCAGGAAAAATGGAATAAGAAAATGTATCGGGCCATAAAGACCCTAATCTGCTGCAGCAAAGGGGAAGAAGCACCCCCATCTTCGCTCGACTCAGAAGAGTAGCAGCATAACCTTACTGATGACTAGTAGTTTACTTTAAGTCAGTTAGGCCTACCTACATATATTGAATGATAGTTAGGGCTTTTCCTTAACTAGATTGTATTTCCTTTACGTCTAGCATGTCTAGTAATGCTTGTAATCCATGCTGTAACATGTAACTGACCATACTGATGACATTTTGAAATCAATGTGAATGTATGGATTGACTTGAAGTTTTCTTCTTGTTGAAAGTGCCTTGCATGTTTAGTTGTTATAATCATAAATCAAATCTACAAGTCTTATATGCATGGTGTACGCGATGTTCTAGCAATTAACACTCTAAGGAATGTCTTTCCAGGAAGAATGCGCTCTAGGAATGACGCTCGTTTTATTCGCCTACCTCATGGCGGCCTAATCGAGAGGGACCAAATCCCCGATGAACAACAAGGCCCCTAAGGGGCGATTGGTCCCCAAAATATGGGTAGTACTACTTAGGAGGCGGCCCCGGATGTGCTGCCAACGCAAGCTACAACACCCGCACCTCCTCCGACGCCCGCTATGGACCAAGTGGGCCAAATGTTGCTTCTCATGCAACAACAACAACAAATGATGACCATTATGATGGGAGCCATGACCCACAACATGGGGGTGCAACAACCGGAACCACCCGTCATGGCCGCGCCTGCAACCAACACCGACAATCTATTTGAGCGGTTCCAAAGGTTTAGGCCGCCCACATTCACCGGCACTCACTATCCAGAGGAAGCGGAATATTAGCTCAAGCGAGTCACCAAGCTACTTCGGCCTCTTCACTGCTCTAAAGTGGAGAGTGTCTAGCTCCTCTCGCACCTCTTTGAGAAAGAGGCGGACCTATGGTGGGAGAGCGTTCTTAGGAGCGACCTCGAGAACCACGTATGGACGTGGGGAGCATTTGAGGGCTGCTTCAATAAAAAATACCTCCCTTAGACATATCAGCACGAGACGGAAAATGAATTCCTCCGCCTCCAACAAGGAGGAATGACCGTAGCGCAATACGAGACCCGCTTCACCAAATTGTGCGCTACGCTTCCCAGATAGTCGTTAACGAGGCGATTAAAATGAGGTGATTCACGGAAGAGTTGAGGAGCGGCATTTGCTCAAAGATGTGTTGTGCTAGCATCATGACATATGTCAAGCTCGTTGAGATGTTAATACGGGCAGAACAGGATGAGGAGCGAGTTTCACGGACTCGTTCACAGCTAGGGCCACAAAACAGGATGGAGGGACCGTCCTCTTCTTTTGCCGGGAAAAGGCCGCGCCCAAATTCCCTGCCTAGGCCAGCTGCCACACCGACCCCTTCTGCACGACCTGCTCAGATATGTAACTACTGTAGGAGGATAGGTCACTCGGAGCCGTATTGTTTTACGATAACGAGGGACCTCCGCTTCACGCCACCTCAGCGCAACAACAGACCCCCATAATAGACATTGTAGATTCCGCCTCTACGGACGATGGGGCCTAGCCAGCAGTTTCGTCGTCTGCCACTACCTCAAGTTAGGCCACCACAACGGCCTATGCAGCGACCGAACCTCACGCAGTAAGCTCGGGTCCATGCATTAGCGGCAGATAGCTACGACGCAGTCACCTCCACTCCTATGGCCTTCGAAGTGACGACCCACATTCAAGGTACTCCCATATTTCTTTTGGTGGACACCGGGTCCACTGCTTCTCTCATATCGCATGCAACCGTCAAGCATCTATGACTATGCCTTACTCCCTTCGTAGGGGTAAAGATCATTGCCGCCGCCTATACTTATTCAGAAGCAACAAAAATATGTCGTGATTGCCCCATAGAGGTGGGATGCAAGGTGGTGTTTGTGGACTTGATAGTGACCAAGATATTCCATTACGACGTCATCCTGGGCATGGACTGGTTGACAGTGATGAAGGTAGAAATCGATTGTGAAACAATGACAGTGAAAATATACGAGGGCGACGATGTTCCCTTCACATTCCCAGTCCAGGTCAGCCACGAACGAAGAATTTTGTGTTATGCTTCATTGGAGGATTATGATGAACCCTTCTAACATGCACTCCCGTAGTCCAAGATTTCGTCGATGTATTTAAAGCTATACCCGGACTTTCCCCTCAACGTGAGATAGACTTCACGATCGATCTGACTCCGGGTGCCACACCCATTTCCTTGCCTACTTACCGCATGCCTCCCATGTGAGATGAAAGAGCTAAGGTCTCAAATTGACAAATTGCTAAAGTCAGGCTTCATCCGACCTAGTGTATCACCATGGGGAGCCCCGGTCCTATTTGTGAAGAAGGACGGCTCATTGCGTCTATGCGTAGACTATAGGAGATTGAATCAAGTGACGGTTCAGAAAAAATCCCCGTTGCCCAGAATTGACGACTTGTTCGATCAGCTGAAGGGTGCTCAATACTTCTCAAAAAATTGATCTACAATCAGGGTACCATTAGCTGCGAGTCAGGGACGAGGATATATAGAAAATGGCCTTCAGAACCTGCTTTGGCCATTATGAATTCCTAGTTATGTCGTTCAGGCTCACCAATGCCCCAACGGTATTTATGGATCTCATGAACAGAGTCTTCAGGCCGTTCTTATACAGATTTGTCATTGTATTCATCGACGACATATTGATTTATTCAAAGAGCCGTGAAGATTATGAACAACATTTAAGGGCGGTCCTTAAAACCCTTAAGAAAAATCAGTTGTTTGCACAATTCAGGAAATGTGACTTCTGGAAGGAGGTCAAATTTCTGGGACATGTAGTGTCCAAAGAAGGAATATCGGTGGATCTCGCCAAGGTGGCAGTCGTGCAAGATTGGAAGCAACCAAAATTGATTATGAAATTGAGAAGTTTCCTTGGTCTCATCGGCTATTATCGAAGATTCATTAGATACTTTTCAAAAATAGCCCGGCCGCTATCCTAGCTTACATGGAAGGACCTCAAATTTGCCTATAATGAAAAAGCGGAGGCGGCCTTTCAAGAGTTGAAAGATAAACTGACGTTGGCACCTGTACTCGTGTTACCTGAGCAGGGGGTCAAGTACACCATCTATAATGACGCCTCTCGTGTGGGCTTGAGTTGTGTACTCATGTAAAAGGATAGGGCAATTGCTTACGCATCTCGACAGCTAAGGAAGCATGAGGAGAACTACCCTACCCATGACCTTGAACTCGCGGCAGTAGTGTTTGTGTTAAAGATATGGAGGCATTATCTCTATGGTGAGGAGTTTGAGCTTTTTGGACTTCAAGTTTAATGTCTCATATCACCCAAGTAAGGCCAATTTGGTGGCAGACGCCTTGAGTCGTAAAAAAACAATCGAATTTGCGGCTCCGCTAATGGTGAGAGAGTGGGACATGGTGGAGTTTGTACGAGACTTCGACATGAAGCTAACCATGGAGGAACCGTACGAGGTCGTAGCCCACATTCAGGCCCAACCAATGATTAACAGTAAAATCATTGAGGCCTAGAAGGGCGATGAGTTACTGGAAAAGATGAGAGAAAGATCAAAGAGTGATGTGGAGTCCGAGTGGAGGATCAGTATTAATGGGGGATTGCGGTACCGTGGCCGCCTTTGTGTCTCAAATCTTCAGGGACTACGAGAAGAGGTTCTAAATGCCGCTCACAACTCCAAGTTGGTGATGCATTCTGGTAGCACTAAAATGTACTGGGATCTGAAGCGAAACTATTGGTTGGACAACATGAAGAAAGAAATAGTGGAGTATGTCCCGATGCCTCACATGTCAACAAGTCAAGGCCGAGCACCGCTGACCGCCGGGCCTTTTGCAAGCCATGCCCATAGCAGAATGGAAATGGGACTTTATATCAATGGATTTTATTTCCGGTTTGCCCAAGACTAGGAAGGGGCATGACTCAATATGGGTGATTGTGGACCGGTTAACCAAATTAGCCCACTTTCTGTCGATAAAGACTTCTAGCTCCGTTGATGATCTAGCCAAGCTATATATCAAAGAGATTGTACGACTTCATATCGTAGCGTTGGAAATTGTGTTGGACCGGGACACTTGATTCACGTCAATCTTCTAGACCCGCAGCCAAGAAGCTATGGGAGTGAAGCTGAAGTTTAACACCGCCTTTCACCCGCAGACAGATGGGCAAACCGAGCGGGTGAATCATATATTGGAAGACATGTTGTGGGCATGTGTATTGGATTTTCAGGAGCCTTGGGACGACTGCCTCCCGTACGCCAAGTTCGCTTATAACAATAGCTTCCAGGCTAGCATCGATATGACGCCTTACGAGACTATATGGACGTCCGTGCCGGGCCCCACATTGTTGGGAGGAAATTGGCGAGAAGAGTTTACTAGGGCCGGATTTGGTGCGGATTACGACTGAAAAGATTGGAATTATCCGACGCCGCCTCTTGACGGCCCAAAGCAGACAGAAGAACTATGTCGACACTAGACGGAGGGACTTGAAATTTGAAGCGATGGACCACGTATTTCTCAAAATCTCCCCAATGAAGGGTGTTGTATGCTTCGGCAAGAAGGGAAAGCTCATGCTACGATTCATTGGGCCTTTCTAGATTTTAGACTGCATGGGTGCAGTTGCTTATCGCTTGGCCCTACCTACGCCACTCGCCGGAGTGCACAATGTCTTTCATGTATTAATGTTGAAGAAGTACGTCCCTGATCCTTCGCATATCATCAAGTGGGAACATGTGGAGCTTAAGGAAAATGCTATATATATTCTCCGACCCACTTGAATACTGGATAGGAATGAGCAAGTCCTACGCAACAAGGTCATTTCATTGGTCAAGATACTATGGACCCACCACGATGAAGAAGAGGCCACTCGGGAGACGGAAGCAGAAGTTCGCAAGCATTACCAAAGCCTGCTCCAGCAGTACGAATATGTACAAATTTTGAGGACAAAATTTATTTATAAGGGGGCAGATTGTAACATCCTGTCCAACCAGAGCAGTGTCCTAAGGCGTCCACATAGGATTTATCGTAGGACCGTTCGCTTAAACCGCTTGTGTGTGGGGTATCACCAATTAATTAACCTAGGATTAGCCCATTAAAGTAGACTAGTCTGGTCATGATCGGACCAAGTGCGGGCCGTCAAGCCAGATTACCCGTTTACACTTAGCAACAGCCCGTGCGGGCCATACAACGACCAAGGAAGGTCAGAAAAAGTTAAAAATTTAGGGAACCGAAGATCTCACTGGGCTTGTGGTCCATCGCGAATCGCAGACTTAGTGGACACCCAAAAATTAATTATCCACGCCGTCCCAGCGGCACTTGCCAAACGCATCTCACTCAAGGGCCTGAATTGAAATCTGACACTTGTAAATAAAACTGAGATTCCAGGCTTTCCAGCTGTCGGATCTCTTCTGCATTTACGGTGAAGGTCTAACGTATTTTTCTACACTCGTCCACAAAATCTTGGACCTGATCATGAAACGGTGACCGTTGATCGCAAATCGGACCCGTACAATCAAACCCCATATCGATTGTTCCCAAATTTTGCATGGCCCTTCATCGGGCCATGGAGCACCTATCCTATAAGTTTCATGGCCAGAGGGCCACCAGAAATGCCCCAACAACCAGAATGGACCTCGCAGGGCCATCTGGATCAGAGCCGTGAGACAAAACCTTGCATCCGTTTGTTTCTAAATTTTGCATGGCCCCTCACCGGGCCATGAGACACCTACACACCAAATTTGGTGGCCAAAGGGGTTGTTGGGGCCACCCCAAACCCAATAGGGAGTCCTAGAGGGCCATTGTGGATATTCGAGGAAACTTAAGGTCAAAGGGCCCAAGTCTGGGAAATAAGGCCCTAGCTCCTCTCATAACTTCCTCCATTACTACAACTACCAAGGAGAGTAAAGAGGGAGTAGAGAGAGTAAACAAAAAAGAAAGAGAGTGAGGGTGGACCTTCGATCGAGGTGGGGCTGAAGGGAATCCAATCTTGCAACTCCCTATCTCTTCTCCAAGAAAACCCTCCACCACAACCGCAAGAATCACTTTCATTGATCGTATAGGTAAATTCCTCATCCCTTTTCTTGAAACCTTTGTGTTGAGAAGGGATTGGCTTGGAGTTCTAACGTACAAGTGCTTGCTTTAGGGATTCCGGCCGATCGACCCTAAAATCCACGCTCCTAGGTCGTTTTCTAAGTCTTCAACGATCCATAGGTGCAGACTATTATTCTTAGGTGGCCTAGCACCAATTTTAGTATGAGTCTAATGATTTTGAGTGCTTGGATGATGTGTTTGGAGAATCTAGAATAACCCTAAGAAAGACCTTACCCTTGATCCTTTTAATCAATATGGAATAGTTATGAATGTTTGATGTCCTCCACATGATTGGGTATAAGTTCGATGATTGCATGTTCATGTCTTGTTTGATTCTTACATAATGTTACCTTAGAATATGTATGATTCATTAACCTTGTGCAATTTGGTCTATGAAGTGTATGAAATGCTTAGCTTCCTCACTAAACCACATAACACAACCCACACAACACACATGCACTTTTATTTCACTACACTGTTAGCTTTACTTGTTGGAAAATCTAAATTTTTGTGTTGGGAAGTATGAATGCATGATATTGTTTATGCTAATTGTTAATCCTGTTTGTTGGCATGTTATGGATTACCCTCAACTCCCTAAGATGGTTAGGAAACTGAGGTGAGAAAAGGTGGCCCATTGGTAGGATTGCCTTGAGGCTAGGCCGGCGGATTTGGGCGAGTACGGATGGGCGACAGTAGTTGGACTACATGGGTCGCATGTACCCGATGTCGTCCGCCTTATACATGCCTGGACTCGCAAGGTCTAGTTCACGTATTGACCATTCATGTTTGTTAACCATGTTTGCCCACACTTGTATGGAACTTGGAACACCCTTCAACTGTTGTAACCCATCAATAACCGAATTGAAACCGATCCACCGACTCGTGAGCCGGACATGGTGGAATGGGACACTATGTCCGAGCTGTCGGCCTATGCTGGGGTGAATAGCCTCCCCATAGTGACCGCGAGCGATCCCTTTTCTCTACACTCCCCATGTGCTTGAAGTCAGGGATGGGGAACCTGACGGGATCGAGGATCGCAGGATCTTGGTCTCACACGTTGGGGGCATTAGCCTCGCAACCAGTTCAGGGTATTGATACGTGGGGTGTATCAGTTTTCCCAACTTGCTGGACGAATAGAATTAACTAAGAACTCGGCTAACATTATCATCACATCGCACTAGCTAGGTTGGTGACTAGGTAGTCGAGGTCGTAATGAGGGAGTGTTGTTCATATGCGATCGTTGGACGGAGTCGCTTGAGGGAGTGTGGTGGCGAGGGTATGCATCATATCATCTATCATGCATATGCATTAATAAGATTAGTCAGGTGTTTATGAATGATTGTCTTTCATTAAGTTCATAATATAATTGATGCTTGTTACAACTTAAGATTTAATAGCACGTATTGAGTTGATCACTCACTCCTACTCTGGGACGGTGTTTTAAAACACCAACCAGACTCTCCCGTAGATGCAAGTGATGCACAGTATGAGGAGCCTAGTGGCGCGAGCCTTGAGGAGGAGGACGAGCTGTCCTACTTCCAGCTGATGGACGGTTCCCCGTCGGCCTAGTAAACGGGATTTGGATCGCTGAGTAGTGGACTCAGCCCTATTCTTTTGGACATGACATTCTTTTTGTGATTTTGCTGGGTAACGCCTTGTGCGACCCATTATATATTCTTTTGGACTTGTATATATATTTAACATCTGTCATTTCAGTAGACTAGATGTGATTGTGTTTCATGTTTCAAGTAATTCCACACTGCACGTTTAAACCTAATTAAACGCAAACTGATAAGAATCGGTTATAAGTGATACCCGGGGACTTGGGAGTCGAGTGTATGCACGACCCCCAGTTTTCAAGGCATACACTAGTTGTAGTAAGTTGCGACTTATATGAGTTTTAGTTGTAATTTGATTATGAAATTTCTTCCATTACTTAGTATTCCAATTTAAAGGGTAGTGAAGTCATTTATTTCATTCATCAATCAATTTCAAATTTTATAGAATTTATTTTTTATTTCTTGTTCTTCTCCTTAGGGATTCGAGAAGTCTATTTGAAGAGCCCCAAGAAGCTCCGGGGACTTGGAACCGTTGTCCCCTTAAGGATGAAGGTACCCAACCTCATGTCCTTCCCCACGTCATAATTCTGTGGTATATTTGAGTTTGACTTTAATTGCTAAATCAATTTTAATATCTCTTGTTAGGTACATACATGATGTTTGGACAAGTGATTGTTATAAGTCCATATATATATATATATATATATATATATATATATATATATATATATATATATATATATATATATATATATATAAACTATGGCAAAAAATGATGAGAACGAGTTGTTCACCCAACCTTGCAATTGATGAGAACGCTCAAATCAGCTCATCGATGATGATACAAAACGCTCTTTAATTGATGAGAACGATCGATAGTGTGGAAAGTGTTCGAGACACTGATGGAGGTGGGTGGGCCATTAGAAGTACAGATGGAATGATACGTGTAGTGCTTTGGTGCACGTACAGCTGTGAACATTCATTGGGTGGGACTCACCTTGTTGATATTCATGCCGTTGACCTGGTGCGCTCCTTGATGTTAGGTCATGGTGCCAAAAACTAATCCAGATCCACAACTCAGGTGGGCCACCACAGAAAACCATAGGTTTGTGTGTTGACGCAGGAAGGATGTAAGGTTGAGCACTATCTTCCTCAAGGAGATAACTGTTTCGAATCCATGGAACTTCTCTGGACTCCTCACGGATACTTCTCGAATCCATGAGGAAAAGAAGAAGAAAATAGAAAATAACTTTTATAAAATTTGAAATTGATTGATGAATTGATTAATCTATATGTGTCTGTTACATTATTAATTAATATAGAAAAAAAACTAAAATTCGTAATTACTAAAAATAATAAATTTCCAACTCTCATAAAAATCCTAATTATACTAAAACTCTTCTAAAGCTTAATTTGTAAAAATAAAAATTTTAAATATACTTTTGCTAGAAGAGTCCTAACATAAAGTTATTTTTAAAAATGAAGAAAATCTAAAACTCTAAAAATAAGAATATATTAAAAAAATCGGAATTACTAAAAATAGTAATATGTTCTTAAAAATTCATTTTTGAGCTGAAAGCGTGTGTTTTCTGCGAAATGAACAGATGGGAACCACTTTGTGAGTATTTCGAATGACCCATTTCAATAAAGATTGATAGGTTGTGCGCCCCATAACGATACCCGGATCAAAAGTTACGGTCCACCTTCTTTTGGCCCAATCATGCTAGGAACATATTTGTGCCATGTTCTACATCATGTGTGGCCACCATGGTGTATATCTTTCATCAAACCTATTCATCAGGTGTGATTCAAAACGATGAATGGAAGATGCTAAAAATCAGCCTAATCCAAAACTTAGGTGGGCCACAACGAGTGAACTTAAAGGTTTTAAGTGTAATTTTACGTTGTTTCCATTGGTGTGGCCTTTATGAGTTTTCTATTAGGCATGCTTAAAACAAGTGTTGTAGATGAGCCAGTTTGCATTCCTCGTTCTGGGATGGTAAGTGGCGACGCGGATTGTTTCTGCCTTGGAAACTTAGGTGGGGCCCACTTTGATGTTTGTGAGAAATCCACCCCATCCATCCATTTTTTGAGATAATTTTAGGACTTGAGACCAAAAGTGAGCGAGATCCAAGAATCAAGTGGGCACACTAAAGGAAAATGTGGGTAGGGAAACGACTATCATTGAAACCTCCTTGGGTTTGACAGTGATGTTTACCTACCATTCATATTGCTCATAACATCACTCTTATTGGGATGAACTGAAAAAACAAATATTAGCCTGATTCAAAACTTCTATGGCACCATGAATATTTCAACCGTGGACATTCGATCCTCACGTTTTCGGCCCACATGAGTATTTGGTCTGGTTCATTTTTTATCTAATGTCCTAAAATGAGCTCACAAAATGTATGGACAGAGTGGATTTCTTACAAACATCACGGTGGACCCCACCTAGGTTCCTAGTGCAGGAACTTGTGAAAGGCTTCCGCGTCCGGTAAGTGGATTGTAACCAATCGTTTATAATAATTCATCCGCTATTCACAGAATATGCGCATTATATGAGGACAACTCAAAAAGTGGACTGCAACCAATCGTTTATAATAATTCATCCACTATTCACAAAAAGTGCGCATGATATGAGGACAACTCAAAAAGATGGGAGGATCGAAAGTTACTCACATTGCATCAAAATTATCAAGTGTTTGAAAAATTCTGACTGAATCTACAAGTGTATGCTTGTAGGGAGGTCTTGTGAGTGAGTGGATAAAAGAGGATTTGAGCAAGGCTGTATTGGCGAGCCAAGAGATTAGGAAAGGCTCAACCCCTACTTTATCATTAATACATGTCTCTATGGTACCATCATATGAAAGATCTCTACAGAGAAAGTAGCTCTCCCAAGCCTTGTCTCGAAGCTTGGCCAATCGCTACATTGTCTGTTTTATATTCTTTCGTGTCATGCCCCAAACTCGGAAATCGGACTCTCAAAATTTTTGATCGCCTAATCCGGCGCTAACAGCCTCCATAGTACCCCTTTCTAGGCTCCCGTCTCCCACATATCAGGTTCTGATCGTGGGATCCTACAAGGAGGATTTCAAACATGATTTTTGATTCAGTATAAGCATAACTATAAGCATAACCAACGAACAATAACCGCAAGAACATCATCACAAAATCCAATGATAAAAAACTTTGATTACAATGCGTATGAAGGGAAATACAAGATAATGATAATAACGGAAACTCTTAAAGCTTGACTGCATGCTCCTACTGCGGCGAAGCTACGGCTGCGTCCTGACGTCACCTGCACGCATCAATCGTGCATAAGCTTATAGAAAGCTTGGAGGGCGGTGTAAGTGTGTGCGCAATATGAGCGTGCTCAGAATGCAATGTCAGAGTAATGCGGAATCATGCTGATCAGTACACGAATGCGATCAGCCATACCAAGACTATGCGGTGTAAAATATGAATGCTATCGGCCATATCAAGACCATGCGATGTGAGATGCAACTCAAGCATGCTAACCCTCATCCAAATTCACATACCAATGCGGCTCATCACTAGAGCATCAAGTATCAGTACAGTTTTCATTCTGGATAATCACCGGGGTTTAATACACTCCAAATAGCATTACTTCTTTCTCAAGCGCGCAGTCCAAGTGAGCATAAGAAACCTCACTATCCGCCCGGCCAATACCTATCCGGCACGTTGATAGCGGACCCATTCATGAGCTGGTCAAACTCAGCCTAGCAATGCCCCCTACCCTCGGGCGAGTAAGGCCACATCCCTTTTTCAACCGACCATGACACAGTGGGAGACGCGACCTCTTGGTATTCAGCCCTCGTGCGCTCATGTATCCACTCGGTCTCGACATTGGAGTCATCCTCTGGTACCATCGGGTTTAGAAATTTTCACCCAAGGACGTCTATAACGCCCCGATACTAGAAACAGTATTTTCGGTATCCAATCCGACCATCCATGATGTGTCCGTGGAGGCCATTGCCTGATGTCGCTAGGGCATACACTAATCACAATCACACAATGCAAAGTGCATAAGTCATGAAGTCCAATCATGCATCAATGTGCATGAGTCATGCAGTCATGCATCAATCCTGTGCATACCGTGCACTCATGTGGGATAACTCCGCCTACCAAGGAGTCCCATAAACCACTTGCGCTATGGCATATGCAATGATCAATCACATCTCATAACAAACATATAGATGATGCGTATGGGCATGTATCATGATGCTATGTTGTCACAAACTCATAATCGACAACGGTAGCCGGTATCGGCAATCGGCATCGATAATCGGTATCGATGATCAACCTCGACGCAAGGCGGGGTCCATAGATGGACGACCGATGATGGATCATCTAAAATCCATGGGGCCCAAGTGTTTGGGTTAACCCACTAAAGAGTGATGAAAATGGGCCTAACAAGGTCTTAAGAGAAGGTCACAATGTGGACGTTCAACTATCATTGCACATCAATAAGGTCATTTAACCAACATTACTCCTAAGGAATGATGCTCATATAGTCAATTGTATAAAGGGTCCACGGTCTCATACAAGGGTCTAATACACATCATCATGGGCCTCGCTTATGGGGCATATACGCATCACATTGGGCCTCACTCATGGGCCAGTATATATATCATATTGTACCGTATCAAATGGGCCGAATCAAATGGGCCGAGTCAAATTGGCCGAATTGAATGGGCCGAATTGATGGGCCAAATCAAATGGGCCGAGTCAAATGGGCCGATCATAACACAGTTCATCTATTTCTTTTTTTTTATCAATACAACGTATTATATATAAAAAAACTGGATCATATCAAAAGATCAACTGGACCATACCACATCTAACAGTGGTGATAATGATTTCCACAATTAAAAATTTAGAGTGCCCACCATAGCATTTATTTCCCATCCAGACTGTTTACAAGGTCACGAAGACCTGAACAGGGAGGGAAAAACAAGTATTATGTTGATTCTGTAAATCCTAAAAAGGGTTTCAATGGTAGATGTTCAACTCCACTGTCTTATGTAGTGCGGTCCACTTGATACTAGATCTGTCTTTTTTTTTTTTTTTTTTTTTTAATCTCAAGCCTTATAATTATTTGTCAAAATGGTTGGATGTTGTAGCTATAACACATGCATGATGGTGGGGTCCACCTGATAACTGGATCTGTCTTATTTTTGGTCTCAAGCCCAAGGACGAGCTCAGGAATGTCAGCGGACGGTCCTGATGCATCCATCATGGTACGCCCCACATGAATGGACGGTTTGGATGTCTGATCAGGGCCAACATGGCACCGTCCAAATGGACGGTGCAGATACAAAATATACATCAAGGTAGGGCGCCACACGTGCTAGCTGGCCCATATAAAACATGCACATCATCTGGTGGATCACATCCACACCCAGACCGCTGGACGGTCTAGATCAAATGGATGGACGAAGTATATATACATTACATGCACCACGGTGGGTCCCATGTGGTGCCTACCTCCATTACACATATATATAGATATTATATTAATTTATTTATATATTATTATTATTATTATTATTTATTTATTAAATACTACACTACATCCAACGTCCCTGTCCAGGCTTGGACGGACGGCTGGATGTACACGCACGTTATGGTGGGCCCACACGCTGCCATGGTGGGGTCCATGTCCAAAGAATGAACGGTGTGGATCTTTTACACCACTTAGTGGGCCACATGTTTCACTGACGCATGTCAGTAGTAGCTAGGTAGCTGTGTGGTACACCAACCAAACTGCATCCAGCGTCCATGGATTGGACGGACGGACGGCTGGATGTACACTTACATCATGGTGGGCCACACATCAAAGATAGAAAGAGGGAGAGAGATAGAGAGAGAGAGGAATGAGAAGGGGAGGGACCCCACCACTATTGGGCCCTCCCTAGTACAATTTATATATCAAGTGGGTCCCACAACAAGTGGGTCCTTAAAAATTAAAATTTAACGGTGGATCACCCACCTATTGCACTCTTCCTTGATCCCTTGGACTTATATGCTCCTTGCCTTCACTTTTGATGGAGGTTGATGGTGATTGGAAGGTTGAGATGAGAGATGAGAAGTTGGAAGTTATTGGATATTTTTCTTACAAGGGTGGGACGTCCATGGTTCTCTTGCTAGAGGAATGAGAAATAAAGGAGAGAGGGAGAGATAAGAGAGAGAGAGAGAGAGAGAGAGAGAGAGAGCTTAGGTAGGCAATGATGACTTGTAAGAGAGGTATGGGTGGCTAGCAATAAGTGCTTGTAAAAAGGGCTAGGGGTAGGGTGGCTATAGTTAGGGTAGGGTGGCTATAGTTAGGGTAGGGTGGCTATAGCTAAGGTAGGGTGGTTATAGCTAGGGTAGGGTGACTATAGCTAAGGTAGGGTGGTTATAGCTACGGTGATGTCATCACCCTCATGATTACCTAGGGATTGGTGCCACATGGAATAGGTGGGTCCCGGAATATGCGGTCCACGACCATTATAATGCACGGTCCACATCTTATGATATAAGCATCGAATTTGCGCACGAGACACGGCGTTGGAACCGCGGCGATGACGCAGTCGCTAAGATACAAGTTTCAAGTCGAACAGACGTCGGTATGCAGGACTCGGCTTAGGATCACGCGCAAACGTTAGATACGAGTCGATGGTTGTCGGAATTCGATTGGGAGGACTGTGAAAGCCTATAGAACGGTACGAACTAGGATACGTGTCTTACAGCTCTCCCCTCTAAATAAAAATTTCATCATCAAAATTTACACAATCACCGCAACTAGACATAACTCATTAGGAAGAAAAAACATGACATTATCATATAATAATCAGAGATAGCATACAAGATACAACATATAATCAATCATCAAAGAGATGGGGATAACGCTCTCGAATCTCGGCCTCGTGCTCCCAAGATGCCTCATTAACAGAATGGCGACGCCACTGAACTTTTACCAAGGGAATGACCTTGGTCCGGAGGACCTGCTCATTTCGATCAAGGATACGAATTGACTGCTTAATGTAAGAAGCATCCTCACGAACATCTAATAGCTGCCAATCAATAATTGGAAAGTTATCTGACCCACACTTCATCAGTATAGAGACATGGAAAACGTTGTAGACGTCAGACAACTGAGATGGCAAAGCAAGCCAATAGGCCACGACGCCAACACGCCCAATGATCTCGAAAGGTCCTATAAATCTTGGGGCAAGCTTGCTCTTCACTCTAAATCGAACTACGCCCTTTATGGGCGAGACCTTAAGATACACTCTGTCCCTAACATCAAACTCCAAGGGATGACGCCGACGATCAGCAAAACTCTTCTGCCGGCTTTGAGCTGTGCGCATCCTCTGCCTGACGATATCGATAGTCTCTGACATCTGCTGCACAAGCTCGGGACCTAGGAGACGTCGCTCTCCGATCTCGGTCCAACAACTCAGAGATCTGTACGGTTTGCCATATAATACCTAAAAAGGAGCAATGTCAATAGTCGCCTGATAGCTGTTGTTGTATGCAAACTCAACCAATCACGGATGCTCATCCCAGCTACCCTCGAAGTCAATCGCGCAGGCCCGAAGCATATCCTCAAGGATCTGGTTGATCCTCTCGGTCTGACCATTGGTTTGCGGATGATACGTGGTGCTGAGCTGCAGATCAGTACCCATCGCTCTCTGAAAGCTACCCCAAAACTGAGACGTGAACTTCGGGTCTCCGTCTGAAATGATCGAGACAGGAACACTGTGTAGTCTCATAATCTCATCAACAAACAACTTGGCGAGCCAGTCCGCATGCCAAGTCTCACGAATCGTAAGAAAATGTGCCGACTTCGTCAGGCGATCCACCACTACCCAGATGGTGTCATGACCGTGCTGAGTCTTCTACAAACTCATGATAAAATCGGTAGATATGTGCCCCCACTTCCACATCGGGATACACAACGGCTACAATGGACCAGGGAGTCTCTAATGATCGGCCTTGACACGCTAGCATGTGTCACACTTGGCCACAAAACTTGCGATCTGGCGCTTCATCCCTGCCCAAAAATACCGTCTCCTCATATCACAGTACATCTTCGTCGAGCCAGGGTGGATAGAAAATGACAATCGATGTGCCTCGGTCATAAGATCTCTACGCAACTCAGGAATATCCGCGACACATAATCGACCTCTAAAGCGAAGTCCACCATCAGAACCAATCTGCCAATCTGTCTGACTCTCAGATGCTGCCTCTGCTCGGTAATCCTGTAATGACTCGTTGAGCCTCGATCACCCTTGCGACAAGAGATGGTTGAATCGACAGGCTCGATAGCTGAATGATAAAAGATTGTAGACCAAACTCGAAGTCATACTCTACTATATCCTCGAGTATCCTCCACTCCTGAATCATCATGGGTGCCACCAGGCCCCGTGGCTGACGGCTGAGGGCATCCGCCACCACATTTGCCTTGCCTGGGTGGTACTGGAGGTCAAAATCATAGTCCTTCTAGAGCTTCATCCAACACCTCTGCCTCATGTTCAGCTCGGATTGAGAGAATAGATACTTCAAGCTCTTGTGGTGAGAGAAGAGCTCGAACCTAATCCTATAGAGATAGTGTCACCACACATTCAGTGCGAAGACGACTGCTACCAGCTCCAAATCATGCGTGGGGTAGTTCAGCTCATAGACCTTGAGCTGACGAGACGCGAAGGCTACAGGCCTGCTGTATTGCATCAGGACAACACCTAAACCAATACGCGAAGCATTGATGAATACAACGAATCCATCACTCCCAGAGGGAAGAGTGAGAACAAGAGCGGACGTGAGGTGGTTCTTCAGCTCCATAAATGCTCACTCACAGGCGTCGCTCCAAACAAACTTTGTGCACTTTCGAGTTAACCTGGTCAATGGGGCTGCGATACGGGAGAAGCTCTCAATGAAACGCCGGTAATAGCCTGCCAAACTAAGAAAACTGCTGATCTCGGACGCGCTCGTGGGCTGGTTCCACTGACTCACTGCCTCGACCTTCGAGGGGTCCACTGCTACACCCTCCCTCGTCACCACGTGACCGAGTAAATTCACCTCCTCCTGCCAAAACTCACTTCTCCAGTTTCGCATATAGCTGGTGGGCACCGAGTGTCTGCAATGCGATCTCCAGATGCTGCATATGCTCCTCATGGGTCCTCGAATATATCAGAATATCGTCAATGAATACTACAATAAACTGATCAAGATACAAATGGAAGACCTCATTCATTAACTGCATGAAGACCGCGAGTGCATTGGTCAGTCCGAAGGACATGACCTGAAACTCAAAATGATCATAACGCGTCCTGAAAGCTGTCTTTGGGATGTCCTCATCTTGGACCCGAATCTGATAATAACTAGAACATAGGTCAATCTTCGAAAAGAACTGTGCACCCTGCAGCTGATCAAACAAATCATCTATCCTCGGGAGTGGGTACTTATTCTTGATTGTGATCCGGTTGAGCTCGCGGGCCTTAATGAGCCATCCTTCAGAGAACTGCTCAGACGTATGAATCCCAACTCATGCAACTCTTCCAACTGTCGCTGCAGCTCCCTCAACTCCATCGGTGCCATAAGATACGAGGCCTTCGAAATAGGCACAGTACTGGGCATGAGATCAATCTGGAACTTAATATGCCGACCCGACAGCAATCCCAGAATCTCTTGGAACACGTTGGGGAAATCACAGACAATAGGCAACTGATCAATACATGCGGCGACAGGCTCCTCAACAGTGCAGGACATCAAACAAGACAATGGCTCTCATCCGGGCTCTGCAATGAATGGAAACAGTGGCAAGCCTGGTATGCAGAACGTGACTGTTCTTGCGGAGCAGTCTAAGATGGTGTAGTACTCAGCAAGCCAATCCATGCCCAAGATAACGTCAAAATCTGACATCGACAGCACAAATAAGTCAGCGGGCAAAAAGATATCATCGACCAGAACAGGGCAAGATGAACAGAAACGGCCCAATACTATGGTCTTCCCCAAGGGCGTTAATATGGTCAATCCCTCACTAGTAGACTCTATTGGTAATCCAGTCGATCGGCAAAAATCCTCAGACATGAATGATTGTGAAGCACCGGAATCAAATAACACTCGGGCGATGCATGCAGAGACTGGAAGTATACCCTTAACGACTCCTCTAGATGACTGCGGGTCCTGCTGAGCCGTATAGAATCTAGCCTGAGCTAGCTGGGGAGGTGCCTGTCCCCTCGGAGGGTGCTGCTGCTGCTAATGTCACTGAGGATCTCGAAACTGCTGCCTCAACTACTGAGGTCTTGGAGGCTGGTGCTGCTGCTGCTGCTGAGGGGCCTCGGTGGTGGGATCTGCTGTCGCTTTTGCTGTGGAGGCTACTGTGGTGCTCTCAGCTACTGTTGAAGAGGTTGTTGTGGTACTCTCGGCTGTTGCTGCTGAGGTCGGGGACACTCCCACTGATGGTGTCATATCCCACCGCATCCAAAATAAGTCCCTATATACGATTACTGGGGTGAGGTGGGAGGTGTCACTGGTACTGCTGGTGCTCTGGCAGATGGGTGGATCTTGTGCCTCTATGGCCGTCGATGCCGCTGGGAGTTACTGGAGGGGGCCTACCTCTTCCGACCTCTCCTCTGATCTGGATCGCTCTGCCCGCCAACCCACTCAATCTCATAAATTTGAGCCCTCCGTACTACCGCATGAAAATTCGGTAGCTCATGCCCAATAACACAGCCTCGAAGACCGTAACGTATGCCGTTCTTCAAACGGCGGGCCTTCCACCTCTCATTATCAACTAAATATGGTGTAAACCTCGATAGCACTACGAAATGGGTCGCATACTGCGCCACAGACATGTCCTCCTGCACCAGAGTCTCGAACTCTAACGCTCTCTGACGATGAATGTGGTCGGGAAAGTATGAAAGTGCCCTGGTTTGTCAAGTTACGTGAGCGTTGAGTCAGATTGTCTACAGAACCTGATTTGAAGATCAATTCAAGCGTCTGCCTCAACCGGATGTGTACAAGCTTGTCACAGGTAAATCTACAGCCTTACATCCCATGACCCAAAACACCAGGTGAAGAAAACCCTTAAAAACAAGTTAGAAATCATAGAGTTTTAAGGTGAGAAAACTTTTTTCAAAATAGGAAAATCTCTAAGTTTTTCTTGCCTCGTCGATTTTATCGAAACACCCTCGATATGATCGACCGGCTCTGTCGATGTCCTCGATACCTTAACGATTTTATCGATGTGAGGACCAAAAGTGTCCAGCAACTAAATATTTATCTAGATGGATTTATCGATCTATCGATGAACTTATTGATATCATCGATAAAAAGACTAAAAGTGTCCAACAACTAAATACTCATCTGGACTGATTTATCGATATATCGATTACACTATCAATATCATCGATATTCAAATCTCGAGCCCATCAAAAGTGGCTCGATAAGATCGACAGGCAGTTTTCCAGTGCCCCTGTTTTTTAATGAAAATCTCAAAATCCTTCGATACATCAATGCTCTTCCGATATGATCTGAAATTAAATATCGATAACATTGGAAGTCCGTCGATGATATCGATCGTGGGCGCGCATTTCTTACAGCAGATATTTCAGGTTGTTTTTAACTATGATTAGGGGCCCTTCGATAGAATCGATATTCAAATATCGATGATATTGACACCAGGTTGATTGCATCGAATAAGGTCATAAATTGTCTAGCAAGCTTAAAGAAAACTCCGCTGGAATTATCGATGCCTCGACTATGATCTCGATATTATCGACATTCAAATTCCGATGATCTCGATGGTTCCCCGATCATTCATGAAAACCTGAAATATTTCAAAGTCAAGTGTCTCTCATTTTTCAAGTGTCGATGGATCGAACCTATCATCGATGGAATCGGAATTCGAAATCCGATGACATCGACAATAGTTTCGATTTATCGACCTATTGGCAAAGAGTTTCAAAAGCGTATGACATTGAGTCCGAGTCATCAATCAGACCATCGATGCTATCGAGAGTATACGCTCGATGATATCGAACTCTGTCATAAATGTGATTGTTTAGTATTCGTTGAAACTTTTTGCCTATATATAAAGGACTTGTCTTCTGTTACTGTGAGAGAAAGAAGAGAGAGCTTTTGAGTGTTTCAACTTATATCTTATATCCAAAGCCCTTTCTCTAAAGAGAGTTCATCCTCCAATCCACCCTCATCATTGACATTCAATAGAGTGGATTGGGGATTGAACTTCTGCATTCAAGGATCCTCCAGCTACTACCTTACTGGCAAATCATTAAGCTGGGATGACTTGAATGCATAAGATTGGAGTCGCTCTATCTTCCTAATAGGAAAATATTTTGAGAGTAGGATTCTATCTTCACCTTGACCCAACCCGAAGCCGAGTATTGGTACATCATTTTATGTTGCGGATCAAGGGAGCAGAAGACTCTTCGACAATGAGGAGGAGGAGATCTTTGGCATTATGATTATCGGGACTCATCAGCTTATTTGTAAGTATCCAGATTCCAGGAGGACACTTATGATCATTCCTTTGTAGGATTGGGTCTTAAGTGGTTCTCACCCTTTGAAGTCCTCAAGGAGGCCTCCAGCGGGAGTGTACGTGGGAGTGCGTTGTGTGGACCCTTGCTTTGTGGAGAGCATAAACATCTGGTTAGGAGTGAACTAGTAAAACTCTGGGTTTGAGGTGAACCATGTAAAACCTTGGGTTTGAGGTGAACCATGTAGAAACCTCGGGTTTGAGGTCAACCGTGTAGAAACCTCCAGTAGGGTATTAGGGAAGATCCTTGGCCAGTGTGCCTAAAAGTGGGTGCGTTGTGTTGACCCTTGCCCGTGAGAGCGTAAACAGTTAGCCTCAGTATAGGTTGTAAAGGTTGAAGGTGAACCTGATTTAAAACATTAGGTTTGAGGTGAACCGCTGTGAAACCTCCTTAGTGAAATCCGGTACACTCAAGGGTTGAGTGCGGTTATCGGGAGTGGAGTAGACTTATCGTCGAACCACTATAAAAATGACTGTGTTTAAGATTGTTACTTTGATCGTGTGAATTGCTTCAATACTTCCATATCTGAATATCTGATCACACCTCACACACCTACACAGTCATGTCCATCATGAACTAGGTTGCATATTGCTTACTTCTTAAACAGTTTGTGATTGGATCCTCTACCAAGCTTGAAGCCAGTAGAGTTACATTTGAGTAATCCTGATAATTGCAAAATTAAAAGGATTAGTGAAATAGGATTTTAAATAAACTATAAAACCTTTAAAAGTCCTATTCACCCCCCTCTTGGACATATTAACATATTCTGACTTCTACTAGTACGGTCTTTACTGCCATTTCAAAGTACTGCTGCTCGAATCGATCAATAAAATCCTCCCATGTCCAGACAAAATCAAGCCCTGCAACATGAGTAACGGAAGTCCACCAGTGCTCGGCCTCACGGTGGAGAAGAAATACAGCCAATCGGACTCGCTGCTGGGTCGTACATGCCATAGTATAAAAAATCTTCTCCACATCGAAGCGTCATCTCTCGGCTGCAGTCGAATCTGGCTCACCTTGAAAACGTAGAGGATCGAGCTGTCTGAACTCTCAAAGAAGGGCGCGCTCCTACTCTACCTGAGCTAGTGAAACAACAGGGCGCCTACCTTGTCCCTGAAGCACAACCGTTACAGCCTACAATATCTGCTGTAACTGGGAGACACTGACAGGTATGGATGGATCCGCACTGGTCTCGGGTGGACGAATAACATCCTCATGCTGGGAAGCAGGGATCTCTGGTAATGGAGCGAGAGTCGTAGGTGGTAAAGCGGGAGTCTCAAGTGGTGGAGCAAGAGTCGCTCGGGTCACTTTCCTGGGCGACATGTCTTATAGAAATGAACAAAGGCGCCTGTCAATCCTTGAAAACTCTCGAAGGCACGTTAGGGGACTAAATCGGAAGGTTACGCACTCGGAACCTAATTGACTTAAACTCATACTAGATATGTAATGTTGTTCTCGGTTATTCCCAAGTTATGGTCTGATACCAACTTTTATCACGCCCTAAACTCGAAAATCGGGCTCACAAAATTCACAATCGTCGAATCCGGCGCTGACAGCCTCCATAGTACCCCATTCTCGGCTCCCAGAACCCATGCACTAGGTTCCAATCCTGGGATCCTACAAGGAGGATTTCAAACATGATTTTTAATTCAGTATAAGCATAACTATAAGCATAACCCACGAACAATAACCACAAGAACACCATCACAAAATCCACTATGATTAAAAACTTTGAATACAATGCATATGAAGGGAAATACAAGATAATGATAATAACGGAAACTCTTGAAGCTTGACTGCATGCTCCTACTGCGGCGAAGATACGGCTGCGTCCTGACATCACCTGCACGCATCAATCGTGGATAAGCTTATAGAAAGCTTAGAGGGCAGTGTAAGTGTGTGCGCAATATAAGCGTGCTCAAAATGCGATGTCAGAGTGTAACGTCCCAGATTTTTTCCAACTTGGTGATGAACGTCCTTAGGCAATGGGTCGATCATAACACCTCATTGACTTCTCAGAACTCAATCTTGAAGTCTCAAATCCCTTTTTTTAATCCATTTCTTTCAAAAATCTCACCTTTCACCACATTGTTCTTTAAATTTTTCTAAGTACTTTCATATTAGACACTAATCCTAAAGTTTAAATGATGAAGAACAATACTTAAACTAAAACTTATTGTAAATAGTAAATATATAAATAAAATAGGCTTTTGACCAATAACCCTATGGAATCTCACAAAATAAATAGGTTATTTGGATAGATCAGCTTCTCCTACCCTAAGACCTTATTCTGTTGTAATTAAGGCGAAATTTAGTTAAGTACTAAACTAAATAATTGATGGATTTGGTTTGAACCACTTTCTATACGAACTGCAAGACCCAAAACCATTAGAATCACTAACCCAACATTATCTAGAAATCTAGGATCAATCCCAAAACCCAGTTGCTCTCGGGAGCACACTGAAACCCCGTATCGGACCTGGACCGTGCATCGAAAGTCTGATTAATGCGAAACTATACAGTTCTGATCATTACTGGGCTTGACAAGCATCGCGGGTATCAAGTCCAAATAGTATCCAGAAATGCATAACTTGAGCCTGGAGTAAAGTGTGTGAGAAATGCGAATATCTTTTGAAAATAAACTCAAACTTAAGTGAATTGGGCCTTTCGCTTGCAGGCCAAATCTAAGGTTTCAGACCGTCAAATTCTGACCCAACTACACCCTTGGATCAGGAAAATTTTTCTACACATGTCAGTGTACTTGTGGCCCTGATCGAGTGACAATAGCTGTTGAACTGAAACTGGTTCTCCGCGGTTGATCCACAAATCCGATCAAACTGAAATCTTAACCTGTCATAGATCCATTGTCAGGAAACTTTCTCTAGATCGTGTGCAAAAAAGGGACCTTCAGATGAGCCCCGTTGCGCCTAAAACAGTTGACTTTTGGCTATAACCTAAGTATACCATGGCCCTGGGGCCATTGACATCACTTTTGGGCCTATAAAAGGGCCATAACCAACCCCTATCTCATTCCATACGAATTTCCTAAACCCTAGGAGAGAGAAGAGAGAAAAGAGGAGGAGAGAGTGAGGAGAAGTGAGAGAGAGAGTTGTAGTTTGCTGCTGAGATTCATTGCCGCCACTCCACGTGCTGAATCTCCTCTTCTGTATCGCTATACTGGCGATTTTGATTCCATTTTTGGGTAAGGAATCCTAACCTTAATCTATTTTAGGTATCCAGATAGGTAGATCGGTGAAATAGCTAACCTATTTCACGCTATAGGTAGTCATTGTGCCAAAGACGAAGGCGTAGTGTACGAACCGAGTTTGTAATCGGCGTATCAGAGAAAGGTACGGACTATAAACGTTTAGGTTATGGTTTTTAAGGCTTTTAATGTCAGCTAATGATTTATGTCTGACTTGATTGCTGTCATATGATCTTAGCTACGATGTATTCGATAATTTATACATATGTGTGAACTATGTGAATAAATGATGCATTCCATGTGTTTGTTGAAATGTTCGAATGAATATGAAACCATGATTTGTGCTTGCCATGACGATTAAACTAGAATACATGATTGTTATAGGTATGACAACTCCTTTGTGAAAGAATTTGCCATAATATATGCTATAACTAATTTAGTTCATATACGTAGTAATGTGTAGTCTAAGTGTTTGATAAAATGTCTGAATGAAAAATTATCCGATGAATTGTATTTACCAAGGGCATTGAGATAGGATTCTCAACTACCTTATCTAGATGTATAATTTCCTTCATATAGTCTTAATTTCAATTACGTTATTTATGTATAAAATGCATACATATAATAACATGTTTTATGTGTTTGATAAAATGTCTGAATGAGATATTGTTTGACGAATTGTATTTAATAAGGTTGTTGAGATAAAAATCTTAATTACCTTATCCATATGTATAATTTCCGTCACGTAATCTTAATTTCAACTATGCAATTTATGGATGAATCGAAATGTTCGGTAACATATTCAATATGTTGATAAAATGCTCAAATGAGTGTTGTACTTAGATTATTTGTTAAATGCCTATATGATTATCACATATCTCCACATGCTGCATTTGAGTATGATTGGGACTACTACGTAGTCCAGACAATTGGTAACAATTCCTGTTTGAGTGACCGAATTAGTCTCGCTACATTTGATGCATTCGGTGAATCCAAGTCGTACGATGATTGTCGACAGTGGTACCATGTTGATTAATTCAGCGTACGCTCGTACCAGTTGAACTTGTCTAATAAACCGATTGGCCTATTCTGTGTTTACCATGTATGAAAGCCACTGCTTGAATCTAAGGTACCACTTACCAATGTAAAACCCATTGCAACCCTGGTACCATGATCCGCTAAGACTCATGAGTCGGGCATGGTGGTATGGGACACCGTGGTCAAGCTGTCGGCCTACGCCGGGGTGACGAGCCTCCCTGTAGTGACTAGTGAGTAACCTAAACTCATGAGCCAAATAAGGTGGTATGGGACACTGTATTCGAGCTGTTGGCCTACATTGTTGCAGCCTGGCTGCGGTCTCAGCGTGGGTTGGGGTGAACCGTTTGATCCGGACCCCCTTCAAAAATAGCGCTCCAATCGGTAGGGCGTTGGTGGAGTGACCTCGAGTATAAAATAGTCCTACGTTGACGGTGACGAGCCTCTCCGTGGTGACCTCGAGTGAAAACTCACGAACTTGCCTATTGTATGTGATTAACTAGGATTGACGACCCTAGATGGATCATTGTTTGGATAAATGATATAAAGGGAGGTACCCTAGCTTCCCGAATCTGTTGTATGAATAAGTCTAATCAAGAACTCGGCTAACACGTGCATGCACCACATTGCATGTGCCTTTGGCGAGGGAGTTGAGCACAGTGGGAGTTTAGCATACGCGGCCGTGAGATGATGTCACAAAGGGAGTGCAGGCAAGGGCATGCATCATTAATACATATCATCCTTGCATTAATCAGAGTACTTAGGAATGCTTATTGTATTGCTTTATCATTACTACTTGATTGAATTGATAACATGTTAACTTTTACCTTATAACTCCACTGAGTTAATCACTCATTCTCACTCTGGGACGGTGTTTTAAAACACCAACCAGACCCTGTTTTAGTTTCAGGTGATGTCGAGGCTTACGAGGCGGAGCCTGACTCTTTCATCGATGACGAGTTCTCCTACATGCAACTCTCTGGTGAGTGGGTCTATGTAGACCGGGAGTTGCGTCGACGGGGTTATAGGGATACAGATTAAATGTCATTACATTGTATCATTTTGTAAATTTTGGAACTATACATGTAATTATTTAACTTAGTGACATATTCATACTCTAAGGACTTACAACCACTTATATGTTTTATATATTTATCACAGTCTTCCGCTTGTGTAATTTAATTGTCTCTGGAGTATGATATGCTGATTTAGTGTAATCTCATTCATGTTTAATGCAATAATACGAATAACATTTAATCATCATTATCTATGTTGCATAAGTGATACAACAGATCTAGGGAGTTGAGCCTCTGTTCGACCCTCGAAATTCGGGGCATTATACAGAGTAATGCGGAATCATGCTGATGAGTACACGAATGCGATCAGCCGTACCAAGACTATGCGGTGCAAAATATAAATGTTATCGCCCATATTAAGACCATACGATGTGAGATGTAACTCAAGTATGCTAATCCTCATCCAAATCCACATACCAATGCAGCTCATCACTAGAGCATCAAGTATCAGTACAGTTCTCATTCTGGATAATCACCGGAGTTTAGTACACTCCAAATGGCATTACCCCTTTCCCAGGCGCGCAGTCCAAGTGAGCGTAAAAAACCTCATTATCCGCCTGACCAATAGTCTGCCAATACCTATCTGGCACGTCGATAGCAGACCCATTCATGAGCTGGTCAAACTCAGCCTAGCAATGCCCCCTACCCTCAGGTGAGTAAGGCCACACTCCTTTCCAACTGACCACGACATAGTAGGAGATGCAACCTCTTGGTATTCAGCCCTCGTGCGCTCATGTATCCACTCGATCTCGACGTTGGAGTCATCCTCTAGTACCATCGGGTTTAGAAATTTTCACCCAGGGGCATCATATACTAGAAACAATATTTTCGATATCTAATCCGACCATCCACGATGTGTCTGTGGAGGCCATGACCCTGATGTCGTTAGGGCATACGCTAATCACAATCACACAATGCAAAGTGCATGAGTCATGCAGTTCAATCATGCATCAATGTGCATAAGTCATGCTGTCCAATCATGCATCAATCTTACGCATACCGTGCGCTCATGTGGGATAACTCCGCTTACCAGGGAGTCCCATAAACTACCTGTACTATGGTATATGCAATTGTCAATCACATCTTATAACAAACATACAGATGATGAGTATGGGCATGTATTATGATGTTATACTGTCGCAAACTCACGGCAACAACGGTAGCCGATATCGACAATCGAGCACCTATAATCGGCATCGATGATCAACCTCGACGCAAGGTGGGGTCCATAGATGGATGACCGATGATGGATCATCTAAAATCCGTGGGGCCCAAGCGTTTGGGTTAACCCACTAGAGAATGATGAAAATGGGCCTAACAAGGTCTTAAGGGAAGGTCACAATGTGGACGTTCAACCATTATTGCACATCAATGTGGTCATTTAACCAACAATACTCCTAAGGAATGGCGCTCATATAGTTAATCGTATAATGGGTCTACGGTCTCATACAAGGGTCTAATACACATCATCATAGGCCTCGCTTATGGGACATATACGCATCACATTGGGCCTCACTCATGGGCCAGTATATATATCATATCGAGTCATATCAAATGGGTCGATTCAATTGGCCAAATTAAATGGGCCGAGTCAAATGGGCTGAATCGAATGGGTCGAATCGATGGGCCAAATCAAATGGGCCGAGTCAAATGGGCCGATCACAACATAGTTCATCTATTTTTTTGTCAATACAGCGTATTATATAAAAAAATGAATCATATCAAAAGATCAACTGGAACATACCACATCTAATAGTGGTGATAATGATTTCTACAGTTAAAAATTTAAAGGGCCCACCATAGCATTTATTTCCCATCTAGACTATTTACAAGGTCACAAAGACCTGAACAGGGAGGGAAAAACAAGTATTTTGTTGATTCAAAACTTCTGTAAATCCTAAAAAGGGTTTCAATGGTAGACGTTCAACTCCACTGTCTTATGTAGTGTGGTCCACTTGATAATAGATCTATCTTATTTTTTATCTCAAGCCTTAAAATTATCTGTCAAAATGGTTGGACGTTGTAGCTACAGCACATGCATGATGGTGGGGTCCACCTGAAAACTGGATCTGTCTTAATTTTGGTCTCAAGCCCCGGGACGAGCTCGCCATTGCATGGACGGTTTGGATGCAACACATGCATCAATGGTGGGGATCCACGACCGTGTCCATTGGATGGACGGTCTGGATATCATATCCGCTACACTGTCCGGCAACTGGATGGTGCAAATAGGACCATTCATCATGGTGCGGTCCACGTAGTGGCTCACCAATGCAATACCATTTTATAATATATATTATATAATATAATATAATATTTTATATATCTGTACAATGGCAGTATGCTGCTATCCTCACCGTCCAAATCCATCTAGACGATGCAAATACCATATTAAAGGTGGGTCCCACGTGGGAGTGGCCCCTCATTTAATATAGCATATTAAATTATAATATAACATATATATATATATATATATATATATATATATATATATATATATATATATATATATATATATATATATATATACACACGTGTGTGTGGGAGGTTGGGAGTGTCAGTGGACGGTCCTGATGCATCCATCATGGTACACCCCACATGAATGGACGGTCTGGATGTCTGATCAGGGCCCACATGACACTGTCCAAATGGACCGTGCAAATACAAAATAAACATCAAGGTAGGACGCCACACGTGCTAGCTGGCCCATATAAAACACGCACATCATCTGGTGGATCACGTCCACATCCAGACCGCTAGACGGTCTGGATCAAATGGATGGACGAAGTATATATACATCATGCACCAGGGTGGGTCCCACGTGGTGCCTACCTCCATTACACACACACACACACACACACACACACACACATATATATATATATATATATATATATATATATATATATATATATATATTAATTTATTTATATATTATTATTATTATTATTATTATTATTATTTTATTTATTTATTTTTTAAATACTACACTGCATCCAGCGTCCCTGTCCAGGCCTGGACGGACAGCTGGATATACATGCATGTTATGGTGGGCCCCACACGCTGCCATGGTGGGGTCCATGTCCAAAGAATGAACGGTGTGGATCTTTTACACCACTTAGTGGGCCACATGATTCACTGACACATGTCAGTAGCAGCTAGGTAGCTATGTGGTACACTAGCCAAACTGCATCCAGCGTCCATGGATTGGATGGACGGCTGGATGTACACTTACATCATGGTGGGCCACACATCAAAGATAGAAAGAGGGAGAGAGATAGAGAGAAAGGAATAAGAAGGGGAGGGACCCCGCCACTATTGGGCCCTCCCTAGTACAATTTATACATCAAGTGGGTCCCACAACAAGTGAGCCCTTAAAAATAGAAATTTAACGGTGGATCACTCACCTATTGCACTCCTCCTTAATCCTTTGGACTTGTATGCTCCTTGCCTTCACTTTTGATGGAGGTTGATGGTGATTGGAAGGTTGAGATGGGAGATGAGAAGGTGAAAGTTGTTGGATATTTTTCTCACAAGGGTGGGACGTCCATGGTTCTCTTACTAGAGGAATGAGAAATAAAAGAGAGGGAGAGATGAGAGAGAGAGAGAGAGAGAGAGAGAGAGAGAGAGAGAGAGAGAGAGAGAGAGAGCTTAGGTAGGCAATGATGACTTGTAAGAGAGGTATGGGTGGCTAGCAATAAGTGCTTATAAGAAGGGCTAGGGGTAGGGTGGCTATAGCTAGGGTAGGGTGACTATAGCTAAGTAGGGTGACTATAGCTAGGGTGATGTCATCACCCTCATGATTACCTAGGGATTGGTGCCACATGGAATAGGTAGGTCCCACAATATGCGGTCCACAACCATATTATAATGCACGATCCACATCTTATGATCTAAGCGTCGGATTGGCGCACGAGACACGGCGTTGAAACTGCAGTGACAACGCGGTCGCTAAGATACAAGTTTCGAGTCGAGCTAACTTTGGTATGTAGGACTCGGCTTAGGATCGCGCGCAAATGTCAGATACAAGTCGAGGGTTGCCGGAATTCGATCGAAAGGACTGTGGAAGCCTACGGAACGGTACGGACTAGGATACAGTTCTTACATTTCGTGAACCAAGTCGTACTTAACTTTTTATTGCTGAAGGGGCAGAAATAACGATTGGATTTATTTTGGCCGAGAGAGGGGAAGAATTTCATATAATCTATAAATGAATGGGTATCTCTAGGGCAGAAGATGTTACACTGGCCGAAGGAAGTAAAAGAATATGGATGTAGAATAAGATTTACAAGAGTAGATCGAAAGTATTCATACAACCACATTTAGAGAAGCCATAAAAGTCCACTATGGTAAAAAAAACCTTGATTGTTGCATCAAACATGCTTCGATACAAGTGGGCGAGCATGAATGGAGCGAGAGTTGACTGTTGTCCTCTAGCTTTCACATCGACAAGATACACACACTCCTTTATGATCTGTATAACATTTACGCAAAGCAAATAATAGCAAATCCACATCAATAAGAATGCCGCATGCTCTTAGTCATCAACATCGTCATGGAATCTGCACTTAGACATAAAAGTAGAATAAGCCCACCCGTTTTTATCTAGAAGGTCGAAGTAGTGCTCCTCGGCATAGGCAAAGTTGGGATAAACTGAATCTCCAAAATGAAGATATGGGTAAAAGTGCACAAATATCCAATTATTTTAAGATTCATGAGAGTACATCCAAAATGAGAAGTGTTGGTCGATCGACTTTAAAAGCCTAGAGTAGCCACAAGGAGCGTTTGTTGTTGTATACTTGTGCAAGGATAAACTAATACATTCATAAATGCCAGCCTATTGCCATGTATCACCATGCGGACTAGATACACGATTGAACCATTTTAACCATCCTTTTATGGATCTTAGCCAGGATCACGAGGTCTTGAAAGCATTAGCAAGGTCCAGAAGGGAATCGAATTGAAGAAGAAGCTTTTCACCACGACAGTAGGAAAGAACGAGTCTATAGATTGAATCCATTCAAGAATGGTTTCAAGATAAAAAGTCAAGTCGAGAGTAACAAATGCTCTGTCTAGTTCAACTGGAGTATCGAAAATAATGTTGTCAGAAGGGAAAGCATTTAGTTCTCTAATGAAATCTTCCCGATAAAAAGACAAAGCAGAGGATGAGGAAGCAGCCATGGTAGAAATTCGAGGTTTTTCAATGAGGAAGAAGAAGAAGAAGCATAAGAAGGAAGAATTGTAAAAGATCAGGATCGATTTCGAAAGCGCGTGCATGCGCGCGTGTGTGTGTGTATTAATAAGAGAATAATCCTGACTCCTCGTACGAAATGATGGTGTGCAACGGACAATGACCGTCATTCAATTTTCATCTCGGTCGAGCAAAAGCATTGGAGAGTTGACACATGAAAAAGGAAGGTGGTTGTATTTAATGCATCGACAATGAGCTAAACATCGCTCTCACCTTTTCGAGCAAAGGCAAGGTGATGTGGGGACCAATGTTGTACAATATTTTTTTACCATTCCTAGAATAACAAATTAGAAAAGGACACATATCATTGCAAAGGAAATATATAGAGGGCATAAGATCTTTAAAGATATTTGGAATACTTTTTACGGAATCAAAACTAGCGCTGATTTGGAATTACATACCGTCTGATGATGAGATGCAGCCAAGAAGCCCAGAGGCCAAGATTGGTCGAGCAGAAAGAACGGTTAAGGGAACATGTGTCAAGAAGAAAATAAAGGATCTGAAAAGCCAACGAGGCGATGCATCAACTGCCATAACCATCGAAATAAAGAAAGAAATATCTGAAGAATAGTTGCAAAAGAGATCTATAAATAACAAGAAGCTTAACAAAACAAATCATCTCACGCCAACCTAACCAATCTAATTCATCTTTATATTTTCTTAGCACAATCAGTAGTTCTATCCCAGGAGTAGTGATAATCCAGTAGTGCCAATCTTTAACTGTAATCCAGTAGGGTAATCTTTAGCTATAATTTGAATCTACACTCATACACTGGATTAGTTTTGTTCTCAATACAAGAGCTCTTCTTTCAGAAAGTCATCTTGCAATTGCTCCCTGTGACCGATTGCAAGTATTATGTTTTCATCTAGGTGGTATTGTATATGAAAATCCTTCGTACAAAAGGCAGGGTGCAACCCATCTTCGGAGGAAAAACCTCACCCTCCGATAATTGCCTAATTACTTAAAAATAATTTGCAAACGACTGAACAGACGAACGATCTTCTCAAGTATCAGTCATATACTGTCAATCTCAACGTATATGCCTATCTCGGCGGTTGGAGCCAAATTATTCCACTGAATCAAACCACATAGTCAAATTTAGTACACACCCACACGCACTGCACATGACCACAGTAAACCAAAAGCCAACAAGATGACACCCATCTTGACCCAAGGTATCTTGGCACATGGCTAAACTTACAGACGACTCCAAAACTAGGATAAAGTGCTGCCACCGTGTGGACCAAGTTTACACCCACACGCACTGCACATGACCGCAGTGAACCAAAAGCCAACAAGATGACACCCATCTTGACCCAAGGTATCTTGGGACATGGCTAAACTTACAGGCGACTCCAAAACTAGGATAAAGTGCTGCCACCGTGTGGACCAAGCTTAAACCCACACGCACTGCACGTGACCGCAGTGAACCAAAAGCCAACAAGCTGACACCCATCTTAGCCCAAGGTATCTTGGCACATGGCTAAACTTATAGACGACTCCAAAAATAGGATAAAGTGCTGCCACCGTGTGGACCAAGCTGCTTCTGCTTTAGAAAGTTGGAAAAATGAAAAAATGCCATTGATAAAACATATACATCATCGTGGGCCCACAGAGCACCTACCAGGAAACGTATACACGACGGTGGGGCCCACATAGCACCGACCAGGAAACAGATTGCGTGGCCATCGACTTCCCTGGTGTGTTGACGTCACTAAGTTTTGTAGGGCCCACAATGAGCATTCATCCATATTATGAGATCATTTTAAGCATAGCTCAAAAACGAGACAGGTGCTCAAGTGGACAACGCCACGCAAAGCAGTAGGAACTAATAGTCTACCGTTGAGAATTTCTCAAGGCCCGTCTTAGTTTTGGATCAATCTAACATTTATTGTTTCCTTCATGTAGATTTACGTAACCAATAGCTTAGTGGTAGACTTACAAGAATTTCAACAGTAATAAGTTCGAGCAACCATTGTGACGTGAGTGTACGGGTGTGTATCATGGTGCGTAAGTCTGAGTGATAATATTTATTCCCGAAGCGTATTGGTGGGTGTGTCACACACCAGCAACCTGGCTAGTGCGGGTACCTATTGTGCAAAGACTAGCGCTGACGCTGCTCGAGCTCAGAGTTGTACTGATAGTTCAAAAGAGATCAAAGTTACATGGGACATGTTGATGCAAAAATCTGTTCTTTTTTTTTTTTTTTTTTTTTTTTTTAACAAAAAAAAAAAAAAACAAAAAACCTTATATTAAACCAAACAAAGGATGTACAAGCACTTCCGGCAGGCATAACAAAAAGATTGACGCCTCACCTATCATATGAATTGAGGAGAAGAAACTAGTCTTTCCTCGAATAGCCTAGACCCACCCTATCCAAAAATAGAAGACCCCTCGTGCTGGAGGGGGGAACAGCCTGAGACGCATAGAAAAAGGTAACCTAAGAAACACTATCCCTTTTAGCTAGATCATCTACTGTAGCATTAGCTTCCTTAGAAGTACGGGAGAAAAATATGGTTCACTCTTGCTGAGCTTCGAGCACTCACACTGAGCCATGTAAGCCTATATAGAAGAAGGACAAAGGAGACCCTGGCTAGAGTAGGGAACCCTCCGATGCCAAAGTTAGGCTAGGAATCTGGGTCTAAGTTGTGTGGGTAGGCTTCGGGTGAGAGATTTTGTGTACCTTTCACTGTAAATAGGTCCTCTATTTATAGGGCAAGAGTTGATTACGTGGGTGAAGACGTTTCCTAAATTATAGGCATGTGTTCAGCAGATGTTTTGCACGATATTTGGTGAAGATAAGATCAAGTGGTCGAACCTCAAGAAAGTCATGACCGAGTTGACCTGCCGAGGCTGAGTTGACCTGACCGAGGCCAAGTTGACCTGTTAAGGCCGAGTTGAGCTGCCGAGGCTGAGCCGACCTGACCTATTAAGACTGAGCTGAGCTGTCGAGGCCGAGTTGACCTGTTAAGGCCGAATTGAGTTGCCGAGGCTGAGGTGGTTTTGGCCGACCTCTCTTTCTTGGCCATTGAGGAGCTCATTGGTCATGATCGGCGTTGGCCGACCTTGTGTCTCGCTGAGATGTCCGAGCCAACTTCTTCTCTTTAGTTAGTCCATTTTTACCCATAACAGTATTCATTTATCAGCCTTTCTCATCTCTACTCCGGCATCCTCGGAGGGTGGAGGAACTTGGAGAATGACAAGGCTTGTCATTTAGCATGCGGTTGCATTTGGGTCGGATCTTCCAGGTTCATCATTTCGAGCGGTGAACTCCACTATAAAGCCGGTCATTACCTGACCCTTGATGGTAGTCTTTGGCCTATACTGGATGTCGAATTCACTAAGTTCAACGACCCACTTGGTCAGGTGTCTAGATACCTCAAGCTTCTGGAGCACCTGCTGAAGTAGCGAATCGGTGATGACGATGATGAAATGTGCTTGAAAGTATGGGCGTAATATTGAGGGTCAAATATTGCATATTATCCCTCATTTATATTTTAGTTTTATGAACATGATAATATTTAATGTTCTATTTTACTCATGTTTGTGTTGCAAAGTGAATTTAAGAGATTGGATTGAAAAGGGTGCTAAAAGTATAGATTTGATACTCAAGAATCACCAAGACAAGGGATAGATCTTAGGAGACCAAGATTGAAGAATTCACATGTCAAAGATCCAAGAAAACTGAGAAATGAAGAGAATTAAATATTTGAAGTGAAGAAAAGAAATCCTGAAATTGTCCTGAAAATGAACATATTCTTGAAATTGTCCTGAAGAAGCATATTTTGAAACTCTGGGTCATTTTGTGAAATTGCGTAGAGCGAAGTCTATTTTGGAAAACTGCATAAATTTGAAGTGGTTTCTAGAGTTTTCCAACTAGGTGCGAAAGTTGGTGTTCCACAACTATAAATAGGACTCCCTAGGATGTTCTTAGGTATCTTTTAAGGTTTGAAGAGTAGAGCAAAAGCATGAAGAAGTCGTCGCCAAGAGCTTTTCTTCCTTTTTCTTAGTTATTTTTATGCTTTTTCTAAGAGATTCTAGTTCAATCATGTCTATGGTTGGGTAAACCTCTTAGCTAGGGCTAAGAGGTGAAGCTTATAACGTAATGGGATGTTTTTTATTGCTTTGATTAATGTTTAAGTTGAACTATCTTTGATTCTAGTTTGATATTTAAGAAATACTTTCAGTTTTTAATGGTTTGTTGTGACTCAAATTACAATAGATCTGCGATAGCTTTGAGTTTGTTCTTTTTATGTATCAAAATTGTGAAATTAGGAAATCCTGTTGTTCACCATCGTCCCTTGGGCATGGTTGGGTGACGGAATCCCTTCTAATCTTCATGATTCTCTTATGTTTGGTTATGAGAGTGGTATATCCTGTTGTTTGCCTTGTCTCTTGGGCATGGTTTTGTAATGGAATCATCTTCTAGTTCTCATACCTCTCATCCATTGAGAATTAGGGCAAAGGAAGTTCAGATTTGATTTTCCTGAGATATTTTCCAATTGGATAAGATGGGACTCTAATTTCAGTTGTGTCCTTGAATCAAGCATAGATCTCCCTGATTTCTACAAGTGGATCCTTAGAAACCCTAGTTCCCACCTTTGAATTCTTAAGTTTTAATTACTTTAATCACAATTACTCTCTTAATTACTTCAGGATTATATTCACATCTTTTTCTAGTTCTAGTTCTAGTTACTTTCAAAATACGTACAAGTTTCAGTCCCTGTAGATTCGACCTCGGTCTCACCGAGATTATTACTACATCGTGACCCTACACTTGGGGTTATGAACAAGTAATCGTCGCGCAAACACGACCAAGGCCAAGGCAAGCTTCTCCATGCTCGGATATCTTGTTTCCGCCAGGACCAACGGTTTGCTGGTATAGTAAACAAGATGGTGTTTTCCTCCACACTCTCTGATGAGAGTCGAGCTTACGGTTGATGCTAAAACCACCATGTCACACCCCAAACCCGGAAATCAGATTCACAGGAATCCCGATTACCAAATCTGGTGCTGACAGCCTCCGTAGTACCCCATTCTCGGCTCCCAGCACCCATATGCCAGGTTCCAATCCTGGGATTTTACAAGGCGGATTTTCCAATGTACATTTATCTCATAAGAAGTATAACCATAAGTTTACCAAAATCACAAAGGCAACATCATCATCACATAGCCACTAATATAAACATTTAAATATAATGTTGAAAGGGAAATACATATGTCAAAATCAAATCTCCAGAAGTCAGCTACATGTTCCAAGCTCCGCGCTGCTACAACCTAACATCACCTGCACCCATCTATCATGCATAAGCTTATAGAAAGCTTAGAGGGTGGTGTACGTGCGTGTACAAGGTAAGTGTCAAGTATTCAATACAGTACCATAATTATACAATATCAGAAATACTGGCAAGATCATGAATCATACGATATCAGAATAAGCGGAAATTCTAACAAATCCATAAGTCATACAATTTCAGAGTACGCAATACAGATCAACTATACAAATGAGGATCCATACAGAGCCAAATATCAGATGTCGAGGATGCAATGCAATAACCATTCCTGATGAGTTCACGAATACCGTCAGCCATATCTATACCATATAAATGCAGAAACACAGTAACCTAAAATGGCATATGCCGCGGATGTAATGCAATATGCGGTGCGAATGGGATGACCATGCTGGAGTGTGAAGTCGGGATGATAGTACGTAGTATCGTAGGCTATGGGGTCCACCACAAGGGACTTCTATCCAAACCAGTTCCATACCTAATTTGGATAGTCAGACTTAATGTGGTAAACTACTAATCTCATGTTAGTCGCGCGCCCCAACTGAAATCCTGGCCATTACGAAAGCACACATAACAAATAGTTGCGCACCACCAGCCCGAGTAGATAGTGAATGAATGAATGAATGAGTACCTGCTCCACAAATCTGTATTGTACATCTCTAGGATCATCACCAGGGTCTAGTGCACTCTACATGTAAGTCGCCGCCCACTGACGTCCGACCATGCAAGTGGAAGAGACCTCACTATCCGTCTGACCAGTAGTCTGCTAATATTTACCCGGCACGTCGATAGCGGACCCATTCATGAGCTGGTCAAACTCAGCCTAGATATGCCCCCTACTCTCGGGCGAGTAAGGCCACACCCCCTCCCAACCGACCACAACATAGTGGGAGACGCGGCCTCCTGGTTTTGGCACTCGGGCGCTCATGTATCCATTCGGTCTCGACGTTGGGGCGTCTCCTGGCCACAGAGGTTTAGGGACTTTCACACACGGACATCCAAAGTGCCCAGATGCTCGAACCAAACATTTTTGTTGTCCCATCTACTATCCACGACATGCCTGTAGAGGCTACGACCCTGATGTCGCTAGGGCGTACAATAATCACAACACACAATGCAAGATGCATGAGTCATACAATCCTGTCATGTATCAATCTTGCGCATATCGTGCGCTCATGTGAGATAATCTCCACCTATCAGGGAGTCTCATAACAACCTGTTCAAGGACATATGCAATGGTCAACCACATCTCATAATAAACATGCAGATGATATGTATGGGCATGTACATGATGCTATGCTATCACATACTCATAATTAGTATCAACAATCGAATCGGCTTTGATGAGAATGGGCCTAACAAAGCCTAAGGGAAGGTCACAATGTGGACGTTCAACCATCATTGCCTATCAATGTGGACATTTAACCAACATTGCTTCCAAGGAGTGGCCCACATCAAGCCAAACATAAAGTGGGCCCATGGCCTCATACAAGGGCCTAATATACATCGCAATGGGCCTCATACAAGGGTTACATACACAACAGGTGGGCCCTGCACATGGGCCTCAAATACATTGCACGGGCCACAACCCATGGGCCTCAAATACAACAAGTGGGCCGTATCAATGGGTCGCACTAATGGACCTCATATATATAACAGGTGGGCCCTACTCATGGGCCTCAAATACAACATGTGGGCCCTACACCTGGGTCTCGTATGCATCAAATGGGCCATGTATCTAGGCCTTGAATACATCAAATGGGCCATGTATTATGGGCTTAATACACGTCATAATGGCCGCACGATAAGGGCCTAATACACATCATAAGGGGCCTCGTGTTCTTCAAGTCGGGCCTCATCATATGGGCCTCATATACGCCAAGTGGGCCACATCAACGGGTTGCATCAATGGGCCTCATACATCACATCGGGCCTCACCACTTGGGCCTGATATACACCACATATGGGCCTCACATACGGGCCTCAAATACACATTAAGTGGGCTGCATCAATGGGCATAAATACATCACATGGGCCTGATTCAAAGGCCATAAATACATCACAATAGGCCTTACAAAAGGGCCTTGCATACCGGGGTGGGCCCTGCACATTCTAAATGGGCTCCATACACATCATCTGGGCCTCACATGGCAGCCAAAACGGATGGACGACATGGCTGAGAAGTACCTCAAAGTGGGTCCCACAGTCAAATGGGCGTTGAGAATATTACGCATAAATTATGGTGGGCCACACCTGTCCAGCAAACGGAATGGACAACGTGGTTGAAAATACATAACGTCAAGGTGTGCTCCATGGCAGACGGATATTGTGGAATACATTACATAATCAAGGTGGGTCCCACCTGCCCACATGTCTCACATGTGTGGGGTGGGCCCACTTTATCAAACAGATGGACGGTATGAATAGAACGCACACGTCAAGTGGAGTCCCACCCTCCTTTGCTAATGGACGGTGTGGATATAAAACAGGTGGATGATGTGGAATATAATACATACATCAAAGGTGGGGTCCACGTACACGTGGACCACCAACACATACATCAAGGTGGCCCCACATTCATCAGGACCCACTGTCCCATACACATGGATGGTGAGGATATACAACACATCAAGGTGGGTTTCAACAACAGGCCTTGTACACATCAAGGTGGGTCTCAACGACGGGCCTCATATATCTCATGGGCCTCAAATATATCACAATGAGCCTCTACCCATGAGCTCCAAATACATCACAATGGGCCTCAACCCACGGGCCCTAATACATCACAATGGGCCTTAACCCATGGGCCCCAAATACATTACATCGGGCCTCATCAAATGGACCCCAAATACATCATATGGGTCGTATCAACGAGTCGAATCAAATGGACTTATTCAAATGGGCTTCATCAAATGGGCTTCATGTATATCAATCGGGCCCACCCTTATGTATTTTTGAGATCCAACCTATTCATAAGTTAACATAGAGGTAGATGAAGTAAGAGCAAAAACATCAACTTGATCGAAACTACTGTGGCCCTTAAGAAGTTTTGAATGGTGAATGTCACTGTCCCCACTATTTTCAATGGTGGGGTCTACTTGAACTATAGATCTGTCTCATTTTTTATCTCAAGCCTGTAAGACAAGCTTGCCAAATGGTTGGACGGTTTAGATGCAACACATGCATCATGGTGGGTCCCATAGATGGACAACGTGGATGAAGCAGGTGGGACCCATAGAACTTGGTGATGTCATGTACACCAGCTATATAGTTGGTGCATGGCACTCCAACGAATCTACCTCATAATGTGGGTCCACACCTGTGGAAGGTGTGCATACAATACACATATATCAGTGGGCCCCACATGAGGCCCACCATAACGTTTATTTGCAATCCAAACTGTTAATAAGGTCACACAGACCTGGCTGAAGAGGAAAAAACAAATTTCATAATGATCCAAAGCTACTGTGAGATCCAAAGGGATTTCAATGGCAGACATTCAACCCTCACTATTTCTTATGATGTGGGCCACCTGAGCTACTCATACAGCTAATTTTTGAGGGACCCACTGTCCCAAAGGGGACCTACCAAATCCACGTCGTTGATTTTTAACGCACATCATGGTGGGGCATATGGATGAGACCCACGTCGTTGGCCCTCTGGATGCCGCAACAGCGTAGGACGCTGTTGTGCACGTTGCAGCAGCAATGCCTGCTGCTTTGTTATTTTTTTTTCACAGTTTTTCCCAGGTAGGGCCCGCATTCAAAAAATCCAACTCAGCCATTGCATTCCATGGCTCAAGACAGACCAAACAAGCCCAATATACAGTATGTTTTGGCATGTAGAAAAATTAAAGTGGCCCTTAACGAATTTTAATGGTAAAAATCACCATTTTCTGTGCAATGGCCCGCCAGAACATCGAATTAACTTCATTTTTTGGCTCAACGCCTAAAATGAGCTGGAGAATGGAATGGACGGCGTGGATTAACTTCATACATCAAGGTGGGGCCTACATGAGCAGTCCACCCCAAAAGTTTGGAATCAAGCCAATATTTTTATTTTTAGTTCACGTCCAGCGTCCTTGGACGCTGGACGGTTTGGGCATAACACATACATTTAAGGTGGGCCCTGCTCAAGTGGGCCACCAAATGGCTGGATGGTATAGATAAGACATACATCAAGTGGGGGTACATCCGAGTGGGCCACATGGCCACATCATCACACCATAAAAAAATATGAAAGAGAGGGGAGAGAGAGAGAGAGAGAGAGAGAGAGAGAGAGAGAGAGAAATAGACACGTGTGATGGAGGGACCCTGACACTATGGGTCTTCCCTTGTATTCAATCATACATCAAGTGGGTCCTAATATATGTGGGCCCCCCAAATCAAAGATCAACGGTGGAGATTCCTTCTCCACCAAAATGGAAGGTCTAGATGACCTCTATTCATGCAAGGAAAATAAATATCATGATGGGGCCCATGGAGAATAGCCCTATCATGGAATGATTATGAGAATTAAGGTGGGCCATTGGCCACACTTAGGGTCCAAAGTGAAATCCATACCATCAATCGGTAGGCCCCACTTGGCCCATCATGAAATCTAGTCCTATAAAAACATCCACCTTTGATCTTCTTGGACTTTTTCTTCCATCAACGCATCCTAGAGCTCCGGGGGATGCATTTCAATGGTGGAGATGATCTTTTGATGGTGGGATTGAGTGGTAGGGAGGTGGGCCACACCTAGTTCTCTCCTCTCCCTTGGACATTAGATTTTCATGGGGTTAGCTTGAAATGAATGAATGAGAGAGAGATGAGAGAGGGTAATGTAGAGAGAGAGAGAGAGGGATGGGGTGTGAGGTATGGTGGTATAAGGAAGGGATGGGTGGAGAGAGGGAGAGTTGACTTTGGGGAAAGGGAGAGAGATGGGTTGCTTGTACTAGACTTGTACTTGTGATAAAATGTGTACTTTGATTGATTGATGAGACATGTTGTAGAGATTCCCTCGAAATTCACAACGCGTGGCATTTCTTCGGAATGAACGCGGGCCCACATCTCCTGACCCGGGTATCGGATCGGTGCACGAGTCGCGGCGTTGGAATTGCGGCGACGGCGGGTCGCTAAGGTACAAGTTTTGGGTCGAGCCGACTTTGGTATGAAGGACTCGACTTAGGATCACACACAAACGTCAGATACATGTCGAGGGTTGTCGAAATTTGACCGGGAGGGCCGAGGAAGCCTATGGAATGGTACGAACTAGGATACATGCCTTACACGCCAAGTAGAGAAATAGAGGCTGCTTTTCTCAGGCTTGGAAGTAACGTGGGCGACCCTAGATATTGCTTCAGCTGTTGGAAAGCCTACTCACAATCTAAAGTCCACACAACCTTCTTATGACCCTTCAGTTGCTGGAAGAAGGGGATCAAGCGCACTTATCTATGGCCCTAGAAGGTCTGCTTCGATGCCTCTCTGACTAATTTGAAAGCCGGGGAATTTACAAGAGCCCATGCGAAACGCACACTTGGTTGGGTTTAACCTCATCCGATACTTCCATAGGATAGAGAAGGTTTCCCCAAGGTCTGATATATGGTTGGCTACCCTGATACTCTTCACAAGCATGTCGTCGATGTAGACCTCAATGGTTCGGTCGATCTACTAGGCAAACATCTTGTTTACTAGTGTCTGATATGTAGCACCCGCAGTCCAGGCCGAAGGGCATGACTCGGTAACTGTAAAATCCCTTATCTGTGACGAACATCGTCTTTTGCTTATCCAGGGAATGCATCGCGATCTGATTATAACCAAAGTACACATCCATAAAAGTGAGGAGCTCGTGCCCGACTGTATTGTTGACCAACTGGTCGGTCCCGGGAAGGGTAAAGTTATCCTTAGGACAGACTTTGTTCAGGTCTAAGTAATCCATGCATACTCTCCATTTCCTGTTGGCCTTCTTTAAGAGCATAACGTTTACAATCTAGTCCAGATAATGAACTTCTTCAATAAAACCTACATCGAGGAGCTTAGTAACCTCGTCGGCAATTGCGGTGTACCTCTCGGGTTCGAAGGCTCTTCTCTTCTGTTTGACCGGATTGTGTTTCGGGTCCACGTTCAGCCTGTGGACCATTACCTTAAGAGAAATACCTGGCATGTCATGATGAGACTACGCGAAAACATCCCTATATTGTCGTAGAAAGTCCAGCATTTGTGCCCGCTGATTGTCGAATAACGATGATTCGAGTGGACTGTCTTGGTTAAATCTGTATCATCTAGCGAGACGGCTACGAGGTCCTCCATGGAAGAACTTTCCTCTGAGGTATCTTCTCTGGAGTCGAGTACGTCGATTGTAAGGGCTTGTTTCACTGCCCCCTTCCTAACTGCTACAGAGTAACAGTGTCGAGCCTCCTGCTGATCTCCTCGGAGGTAACCGATTCCTCCCATCACGGGGAACTTCATCATCAAGTGATACGTGGACACCATTACCCTCATGGATTTAAGGGACGACCGTCCAAGGATGACGTTATACAATGAGGGTGTGTTTACCACTAGGAAGTCGATCAGCAAGGTGACCTGACTTTGTCCTTCTCCTGCTGTGACTAGGAGAGAGATTGCTCCCTCTGAGATCACTTTGTCACCCGCAAAGCCGTGCAGTGGGGTCTGAATAGGTTGGAGTCGTGACCTATCGATTCTCATCTTGTTGAACGCTTTAGAATACAAGATGTCGGCTGAGCTCCTGTATCGACCAGAATGTGATACACTTTTTGATTAGCTATGTTCATCGCAACCATTAGGACATCATCATGGGGGTGTTGAATCCCCCGCGCATCATCCTCTGTGAACGTCAAGCTACACGGACTCATCCGAGGTTCTTTGCTCGGTCTGTTAGCAAGGTAAACGTAATGTTCGGGGTCAGTACTTCGAGCGTGGGCTTTCAAAGCTTGGTTCGTAACCCTACCTCCTAACGGTCCCTCACATATTGTTCGAATCTCAATGGCGTCGTCGGCTACTCGGCTCGAAGTTTCATCCTTCCGAGGTTGTTTCTCTTCTTTCATGTACTGCCATAAATGCCCTTTGTGAATAAGAGTTTCGATTTCTTTTTTCAGGTCGACACAGTCGCTAGTGTTGTGCCATGGTCATGATAAAAGCGATGATATTTACATTTCTCTCACTGACCCGCTTCTGTCTTCATGCAGCTCAACCAATGTAATAGCTTCTTATCTCGGATATCTAAAAGGATCTGCTCTAGAGATGTGTTGAAAGGAGTATACAAACTGAATTGACTTTTCGGTCTTCTACTCGGCCTTAGGCTGAGAGATCCGTCCCCATCGGTCCTCTTTTTGCTTGTGGTTAGCTGGAACATGGCATCTTTGTGCTTTTTGTCTCCAGATGAGTTTCCCGCATGGTGAGTCCCTTTCTGAGAGCTGAAGAAGTCCTCGGCGTTCGAGTACTTTTGTACTTGATTCATAAAGTCTCTGTAACACCTCGTACTTTTCATGTGAGACCCGTATCCTAGCCCGTACCATTCTATAGGCTTCCACGGTCCTCCCGGTCGAATTCCGGTGACCTACGATTTGTCATCGACAGTCGCGCGTGATCCTGAGTCATGTCCCGTATATCAGAGTCAGCTCGACTCAAAACTTGTATCCTTGCGACCGCGCCGTTGTTGCAGTTCCGACGCCATGTCTCGCGCACCGAGACGATACCCAGGCCAGGAGATGTGGGCTCGCATTCAGTTCGAGGAAAAATGTCACGCGTTGCAATCTCTAGAGAATGTCCCATCAATCAATTAAGTACTATATCACATCATGTCAAGTAACACACCCCATCCTCAAGTACAAGCAACCCTTAACTCTCTCTTACACTTAAGTACCCTAAAGTCAACTCTCCCCATCACCCATCACTCACTCACCCATCCCTCTCTCTCTTTACATCCCATCCTCTCTCTCTCTCTCTCTCTCTCATTTTCTCCATTTTCAAGCAAACCCCAAGCAACCCAATGTCCAAGCAATAGAGCTCCATGAGAGGAGCTTTAATGTGGCCCACTTCCTACCCTCTCATCTCCTATATCAACCCTCCATTTTTCATCATCTTCCATCAAGATTAAAGCCAAGGAGTTCGGTGTTCCATCGGACCAAGAAGGAGGCCAATAGGTGGGTGATCCACCGTTGATTTTAAACTTTAGGACCCACCTTGATGTACGGAATCATCCCCACCGTCCAATAGTTTTGGACGGTGGGTCATCTAACTGTCCAGATCATGGGTCCTATGTGGGACTCCATGATGTATGTGTTCCATCTATGCTGTTGCCCATTTGTTGGAGTGGGGCCCACCTCGATGTATTTAGTCTATGTCCACACCGTCTAGATTATGTTGGACGGTGCTGAACAATGTTTGGATAGTGTTGGACAATGTTTGGACAGTGTTGGACATCATTAGTGGGTCATGTGCCCCATGGAATGATGTGTACAGTGATACACATGTTGCACCTGCAACTATTAAAATGATTTTAGATGTAATCCAAGCTCCCGTCTGTGAGGCCCACCTTGATGTATTTTTATGGCCGATTCATCAGGCCCACTTTGATGTATTTTGTGGCCTATGTGATGCGGCTAACTTTGATAACTTGTGGCCCATCTATGAGGCTTGCCTTGATATATTTGTAGCCCATCTATGAGGCTCATTAGTGTGGCCCATTGAGGTAACCCACTTGATGTGTATGAGGCCCATTAGTGCGGCCCACTTGATGTATGAGACCCTTGTGCGAGGCTATGGGCCCACTATATTTTGGCTCTATGTGGGCCACTCCTTGGGAGCAATGTTGGTTAAATGTCCACATTGATGGGAAATGATGGTTAAATGTCCACATCGTGACCTTCCCTTAGGCCCTTATTAGGCCGATTCTGATTCTGATTATCGTGGCTGATTCCGATTGTCGAGGTCGATTCTGATTATTGATGCTGATTATCGAGGCTGATTCTGACTATCGAGGCCGATTCCGATTGACGAGGCCAATTCCGATTGTTGAGGCCGATCATCGAGGTCGATTCTTATTATCGAGGATGAATTTGATTATCGAGGCCGATTCCAATTGACGAGGCCGATTCCAATTGTTGAGGCCGATCATCGAGGTCGATTCTGATTATTGAGGCTTAATCTGATTATCAAGGCCGATTCCGACTATCGAGGCCGATTCCGATTGACGAGGCCGATTCTAATTGTTGAGGCCGGTCATCGAGATCGATTCTGATTATCGAGGCTGAATCTAATTATCGAGGCCGATTTCGATTATCGAGGCTGATTTCGATTGTCGAGGTCGATTCTGATTGTTGAGCCCGATTATCGAGGTCGATTCTGATTATTGAGGCCGATTCTAATTATCGAGGTCGATTCTGATTGTTGAGGTCGACTCCCATTGTTGAGGCCGATTCCAATTGTCAAGGCCGATTGTCGAGGTCGATTCCAATCATCGAGGTTGATTATATAGGCCGATTATCGATGCCGATTATTGGTGCCGATTGTCGATACCGATTATGAGTATGTGACAGCATAGCATCATGATACATGCCCATACACATCATCTATATGTTTGTTATGAGATGTGGTTGACCATTGCATATGTCATTGGGCATGTTGTTATGAGACTCCCTGATAGACGAAGATTGTCTCACATGAGCACATGGTATGTACAGGATTGATGCATGACTGGATTGTATGACTCATGCATCTTGCATTGTGTGTTGTGATTACTGTACACCCTAGCGACATCAGGGCCGTAGCCTCCACGGGCATATCGTGGATGGCCAGATGGGACACTAGAAATCTGTTACTACCATCGGGCTACTATAAATGGCCCTGGGTGAAAATCCCTAAACCCTCTTGGTACTATAGGATGCTCCAACGTCGAGACCGAGTAGATACATGAGCGCCCGAGTGCCGAATACCAGTAAGCCGCATCTCCCACTGTGTCATGGTCAGTTGGAAGGGGGTGTGACCTTACCCGCCTAAGGAAGTAGGTATAGCTAGGCTGAGTCTAACCAGCTGTTAAATGGGTCTGCCATCGACGAGCCGAGTATACATTGGTATACTGCTAGCAAGCGGATAATGTGGTCTCTTCTACTTACCCAGTTGTGCGCTTGATGAGGCAGCAAGTGGCATAGAGTGTACTAGACCCCGGTGTTGATCCCAAAGATGTACAGTACTAATTTTTGGACTGATTGAGTAGGAGTTGTATACTTAGTATTATACTCATTCGTTCATTCACTATTCACTCGGACTGGTGGTGATAACTAATTGTTATGTGTACCTTAACAATGGCCAAGATTTTGGTTGGAGCACGCGACTAACCCGAGATCAGGAGTTTACCATATTGAGTCTATCTATCTAAATTTAGATATGAGACTGGTTTGGATAGGAGTCCGTGTGATAGACCCCAAAGCCTGCGATACTACGTACTATCATCCTGACTTCACTCCAGCTTAGTCATTTCATTCGCACCGCATATTGCATTGCATTCGCAACATTTAGCATTTTGGGTTACTATGTTTCTGCATTTATATGGCTTAGATGAGATTAATGGTATTCATGGCTCGTCGGGATTTGCATATTGTATTATATTCTCAGCATCTGATATTTGGCTCTTTTTGACTCCTCATTTGCATAGCTAATTTGTATTGCGTATCCTGATATTGTATGACTCATTGGCTTGTCAGTATTTTCGCTTATTCTAATATTGTATGATTTATGGCATTATATTGCATACTTAGCACTTACCTTATGCACACACTTTCACCACCCTCTAAGCTTTCTATAAGCTTATGCATGATAGATGCGCGCAGGTGACATTATGATGCAGTCGAGCTGAGTTAGGAGTGTGCAGTTGAGCTTCTAGAGTTTTCTTTGATATTTTTATATTGTATTTCCCTTTCATCATTGTACTCAAATGATTATATTAGTGGAGATGTGATGATGATGTTGCCTTTGTGATTTGGGTAAACTTGTGGTTTTGCTTCTTACGAGATAAATATACCTTAAAAAATCTTCATTGTAGGATCCTAAGATCGAAACTTGGCGTATGGACGCTGAGAGTCGAGAATGGGGTACTACGGAGGCTATCGGAACCAAGAATGTTGGTATGTTATGTTCGAATTATATATATATATATATATAGTGGTGTGGTCTCCCTCCCTTGGTAAGCTCTGTATTGGTTATGTTGTCGTTTAAATTTCGAGGATGAAATTTTTATTAGGAGGGGAGAGCTGTAAGACCCGTATTCTAGACCGTACCGTTCCGTAGGCTTCCGCGGTTTTTTCGGTCGAATTCCGGAAACCTTCAACCCTTAATTGAGATTTATGAGCGACCCTGATTCACACGCCGTCAATCTGAGTCGACTCAACCCAAGACTTGTATCTTAGCGACTGCGCTAGCGTCGCGGTTCTGATACCGTGACTCGCGCGCCGATCCGATACCCTGGTCAGGAGATGTGGGTCCGCGTTCGGTGCAAGAAAAATGCAGCGTGTGCGAATTCCGAGAGAATCTCTACAACTTATCACATCAATCAATCAATCCATCAATTCCATCATGTCAAGTACGCCATCACCTCTCACCCTTCCCTAAGCAACCTCAAAGTCAAAAAGGTTCTTACACACTCATACTTTTCTTACATCATTTACCCCTAAAAGTCAAAAAAATTCTTACACCCATCACTCACCACATCCATCACTCCCCCGTCTCTTTCTTCCTTTACAAACCTCTCTCTCTCTCTCTCTCTCATTCTCAAACCACTTCCCAAGCAACTCCAAAGCATCACACGTCCAAACCATTTCTACCCTCCAAGGGATTTATGTGCGGTCCACTTCCTACCCCCTCATCTCCCATCTCAACCATCCAAACTCCATCTCATCTGTTAGGATCGAAGCTAAGGAGCACAGGAAGCCTAGGGAGCAAGAAGGAACAGTGGGTGATCTTGGACCCATATTTTTTTACTCTTTTGTAGTTGTCTTTTTAAGATCTAAGGGTCCACAAATGGTGGGACCCACTTTGATGTATGTTTGTATCCAAGAGGGGCCCATAGTGGCGGGGCCCCTCCAGTATCTCCGATTTCTCTTCTCTCTCTCTCTCTCTCTCTCTCTTTCTATGATCATGACCCACCTATGAGGTTGTTGAGGGTCAAATATTGCATATCAGACCCTAGTTACTGCTTGGATTTACGAACATAATACTGTTTAACGCCCGGTTTTAATTGTGTTTTGTTGCAGGATTCAATCAGGAGCGTTACTCAAAACTGATAGTAAAAGCATGGATTTGGCACTCCAAAGTCACAGAGCAAGGGACGGACCCCAGTGAACCAAGATCAACGCCCGAGATCCAAGAAAATCGAGAAACTGAAGCTCAAGTGGCCGTAGGACGTCCAGAATGCAAGATCACAGGGTTTCCACCATCCGATTGACACAAGATTTCATACGTGGCCTGAACGCCCTACATTAACCGTACACATCAAATTTCAGTCGTCGAATCCCCCTGGAAGTGGCCTAACGGATAGATCAGCCCATGAATCTTGGATTTGGGGCCACTTGATATCTGGACAGGCGTCAACTTCGGTCTCCACGGTTGAAAAGAGATGGAAAACAAGATGAACGGCACGGATTTCTCACAAGAATCACAATCAACCGTGAATGAACAGTGCGTGTACATGGTGTACACGCACCGGCTGTGCACCGGACGAGTCAGCCCGGTCAAAGACGGGCTGACCCGTCTCTCTGCGTAAAACGTCCAGCGGACGGATGACGTCCACCGGTTTTGCATTGTGGGGTCTACTCATCATCTGATTTAATGATCTGAACCGCTCATTCACTCCGCAGGGTGGGCGTGACCAGCGCCTAGGTGACGGAATCACTGAAGAAAATGGAGATCCATCTTTCACTGTTCAAACGCAAGACTAACGGCGGAGTAGAAAATCAAGTGGGCCACACTTAAATCAAACAAATCTCGTCCTTCCTGGACGATTTTTCGTCCTGAAGATAATGGACGGCTTGGATTCTTCAAATGACATCGATCGTGGGCCACCATCCATCACAAAAACAGAGACGGAAGCTCTGTTTTCGTTCGCAACAATCCGTCCGCTGCTCCATCAGTGGCCCACCTTCGTCATCCGGACAAATGATCCAACCCATCTATCATGCAGAGGGGATCGAAACATTCAAACCCACGTTGACAGTGGGCAACCATATGTACGCACGCGTTTGCTACAGAGGTCATAAGGAGGGCATTTTTAAAACGTTCAAAGCAGATGTGGCTGATTAAATTCTTTGGGTTGCATCAATTTCGGATAAAAACATGGCTTCTTGAGCAAGATTCCACGTGGCATCCAATAGGCGGAGTGGATTTCCCCACGGCAACCGAAGTGGACCCCACCATTGTTTTTCGGTAGCAAGTTGGCTCTCAATGTTACGTGAGCCGACCTCCGTCTTTGCGTAACTCTTTAACGTAAAAGAAGGCTATCCCAATTAGGAGGAATCTCCTTCTTTGCTTATAAAAGGGAAGAGAGAGCCGTGGAGGAGGGTTTCTGGAGCAGCTTGGCTGGAGGCTTGGGCTTGGACGTGGAAGCAAAGAGAGAGAGAGAAACAGGGAGTTTATTTTTTTTATTTTTATTTTTTTATTTTTATTTTGTTTTGTCTAAGAGATCTAGCCTTTCATGGTTGGCTAAACCTCTTAGCTAGGGCTAAGAGGTGAAGCTTGTAGCGTGATGGGAGGCCTCTTTGCTTGTGCCGTTTGTTTAGACTGATCGATATTGATTTGGGTTTAATTAAGGGAATGTTTTCGGTCTTTAATGGTCTGTTGTGATTTGAAATTACAATGGGTGCACGCAATGGCGTTGAGCATATTCTTTTCCTCTTTATGTTTATGACGTCAGGAAGCCCTGTTGTTCACCATCGTCTCCTGGGCATGGTTGAATGTCGGTACCCTTCCTAACCTTCATACATTGATTGGTTGGTAATTAGTTTAATTCTGTTGTTTGCTATGTCTCCTGGGCATGGTTTGGTGATGGAATCCATTCTAATTCATATACCTTTCATCTTTTCAAAACTACATCAAAGGAAGTTCAGTTGATTTTCATAAATCAAGTGTAGTTCTCCCTGATCTCTACAAGTGGATCCTCTGAATCCCTAGTTTCCCACTTCTGAATTCTCTTAAATTTTAGTTTAATTATTTCACCATTATTCCTCAAATCATAATTGGTTTAGATTTCATCTTAGCCTAGTTCTAGTTCTGGTTAATTTCATATTACGTACAGGTTTCAGTCCCTGTGGATTCGACCTCGGTCTTATCGAGTTATTACTACATCACAACCCTATACTTGGGGTGTGAACAAGTTTTTGGCACCGTTGCCGGGGATTGACGGCTACGATTTTCTGAAATTAATTGGATTTAGAGTTAGTTTAAGATTAGGATTTTATTAATTTTTAATTTTGTTTTCTATTTTGATTCATAGAACTAACTTATTTTCTATTCTGTAGGTTGTTAAGATAGAACTTCTAATTTGATTTTCTAGATTTTCTAACTCTTTAGATTTGATTTGCTTTAGAAATTTCTTCTATTTAGAAACTAACTTATTTTGTTTTATTTTGTAGGTCTTTAGCTTAAGGACTCCAATTTGGTAATCTCCTTCCAACCCTCTTTTCTTTCTAGATTCATATTTTCTTTCTTAGGATTAGATTTAGGATTTGATTGAGGGCTGTGAGTGTTTCATGCCCAAGTGGGCCCGTGACGACACTCGACGTCTCTTAACTGAAGGAGGATTAGTTGAGGGGTTGACTGTCCATCGCAGGACTAGACACCGCTCGAATTCCCCTGAGTTAATTGAGGTTATGGCTGCAAATCAACCTCAAGCACTACCTCAACAGATGGATGAGGAAGTACATAATGAGAATGAGGTGCTTCAAGCACCCCCGCCTCGTACCTTACGAGATTATTTACAACCGTGCGGGGTGAGTACGCCTTATGCATGATTTTTCCGAAAACACTGGAGACGAGATGAACATCAAGCCGGGAGTTATCTAACTCCTTCCTAAATTCCATGGGCTTGAATCGAGAAAGTCCATACTTACATTTGAAAGAGTTCGATGAGATTATAGCCACCTTATACTTTCCCAATGTATGTCGAGGATACAATCAGTGAAACTCTTTCCTTTTTCCTTGAAAGAAAAGGCTAAGACGTGGTTACATTCACTGCGTCCTAGATCCATTGGCACATGGAATGATTTGCAGAGGGAATTCATAAATAAATTTTTCCCACACCATAAAACGATTACCCTCAGAAAAGCAATCATAAACTTCGCCCAAAAGGAGGATGAAACATTCTACCAATGTTGGGAAAGGTTCAGGGATCTTGTCAGTTCATGCCCACAACACGGTTTTGAAATGTGGCGCATTACAAATTTTTTTTATGATGAACTGACATCTTCCATGCGCCAACTGGTCGAGACAATGTGTAATGGAGAATTCATGAATAAAGAAGTCGATGAGGTATGGGATTACCTCGATAGACTTGCCGAGAATGCACAATCATGGGACCATTACCCAAAATCAAACACCACGCCTAGGCCAACTCAATCTAAGGAGAAAGGTGGAGTATATCTCACGAAAAGAAGAGGACGATGTAAATTTTAAAGTGACTAATCTCACTCGAAGAGTCGAGGCCATGGAAGGAAAGAAGGATAAGGTTAATGAAATTGTTTTGCGGACATCTGTGATTGCAACATTCACACTGGCGAAAATTGTTCTACCATATACGCCTTTCGAGGAGTGTTGAATGAGCAAGCCAATGCAAGTAAATAACTATCAAAGACCTTTCAATGGATCTACCTCCAATACATACAATCCTGGTTGGAGAAATCATCCAAATTTTAGTTGGAGGAATGGACAAAATGCTACCCCTCAAAGTTTCTTCAATCAAAATCCAAATGCGGGGAAACCTCAAGAAGAACCGGTTCAAAATTCCATACAAGAGCCGACTCGGGCGGTGCGTGGACTTACTGAGACTTTATGCAAAAAAAATAGATTCACGTATGACGGTTATAGAAAAGGGGATGCTTCCCGCACAACCGCTCCCCAATCCTAAACAAGAATACGAGATAAATGATCCCAGCTCTTCAAATCAAATGGGACACGCTAAATCCATCAACACTCTTAGGAGTGGGAAGATCATTGATAAAACCCTTAGGTTAGGCCCGAAAAGCCTCAAGAACCGAAGAGGACAATAATGATGGATCTCGTGATGTCCCATAAAATTTAGAACCAGGAACTTCTAGAGAAGCCAGTTGCTCGTTCCCCAACGGTTAGTTGCACCAAAACGTCTTTCTAACTCTCAGGATATTCTAGAGGTGTTGAAACAAGTGAAAGTCAACATTCCTCTACTTGATGTCGTAAAACAGGTTCCTCTATATGCAAAATTTCTGAAAGACCTATGCACGACCAAAAGACGGCAAAACATTCAAAAGAAGATCTTCTTGACTGAGAAAGTGAGTGCCATCCTGAAGCAAGACGTGCCGCAGAAATTCAAGGATCCCAGTAGCTCAACCATATCATGTGTAATCGGGAACCATCGAATTGATCATGCACTTCTTGACTTGGGAGCGAGCGTCAATCTAATTCCCTACTCGGTATACAAACAGTTAGGATTGAGTGAGTTAAAACCTACCCTAACAACACTACAACTTGCCGATCGAAGCTGTTCGTGTGTACCAAGAGGGATTATTGAGGATGTGTTAGTCCAAGTCGATAGATTTTACTACCCTGTAGATTTTATCATCTTGGACACCGAACCCATCAACAACATGAGCACTCGATTCCCGTCATTCTTGGTCGCCCATTCCTTGCCACGTCAAATGCAATCATCAATTGCGGGAATGGTGTCATGACTATGTCTTTTGGAAATTTGACATTGGAGTCAAACATCTTTTTCAATAACGGCAAAGAACGTTGAGAGGATGATGACGATGTCCACGACATTAACATGATCGATACTTTCGTGGAAGATAGGACACCCCTTACCTTATCCTCGATCCTCTGAGACGTGCTTGGCCCACTCTCATGAGTTTGATGATGATATGATTAGGGAGACGTGTGCCTTGCTTGATCTTGCACCGGTACTTGAAGTTAACCTATGGAGGCCACAATTCGAAGAATTGCCAAAGCGATATAGTGCATCTACTGAGTCTAACCTCAAGGCACCGAAGCTTGACCTAAAACCTTTGCCCTCGATTTAAAATATGCCTATTTAGGTTAAGATGAGACATACCGGTGGTGATCTCGCCCACTGGAGAAAGAACAGGAGAGTATGCTCATATCTACTCTCATTGAGCATAAAGGAGCCCTAGGATGGACGATCGTGGACCTCAAGGGAATCGACCCTCGATTTGTACTCACACATATATCTTGAGGAAAATGCGAAGACCGCTCGGCAACCACAACGTAGGCTAAATCCAAACATGAAGGAAGTGGTTAAGGCCGAGGTTCTCAAACTATTAGATGTGGGTATCATATACCCTATATCTGATAGTCGTATGGGTGAGTCCAACTCGGTGGTTCCTAAGAAGTGGGAATTACCATCGTAGCCAATGCTAATAATGAACTCATGCCGACTAGAGTCCTCTTGGTTGGAGGATGTGCATTGACTACGAGAAAGTTGAATACCGTCACAAGGAAGGATCACTTTCCTTTGCCCTTCATTGATCAAATCTTAGAAAGGCTAGCTGGTCATTCCTATTACTGTTTCCTTGACGGGTATTCGAGCTACAATCAGATTGAAATCGCCCCTGAGGACCAGGAAAAGATCACATTTACATGTCCCTGCGGCACCTTTGCTTACCGAAGGATGCCATTTGGACTATGTAATGCTCCTGCCACCTTTCAGCGATGTATGTTGAGTATCTTTTCTGATATGGTGGGGCAATATCTAGAGGTCTTCATGGACGATTTCTCTGTCTATGGTTCATCTTTCAGCAAGTGCTTGGAAAGTCTTAAATGTATGCTGAAAAGATGTGAAGAAAAGAATCTGGTACTTAATTCGGAGAAGTGTCATTTCATGGTTCATAAGGCAATTGTCCTTGGACATATCATCTCGTCCAAGGGAATTGAGGTAGATAAGGCAAAAATCGATCTTATCTCTAACCTACCTCCACCCAAGAACATCAGGGACGTGCGATCCTTCTTAGGACATGCAGGATTTTACAGGCGATTCATAAAGGACTTTAGTCTCCTCTCTCGCCCTTTATGTAATCTTCTTCAAAAGGATGTTCCATACGAGTGGACTGAGCAATGTCAGGAAGCTTTCACCAAGTTTAAAGGCATGTTAACCACTGCACCCATCATGCAGCCACCCGACTGGAGCCTTCCTTTTGAGCTTATGTGCGACACTTCTGATTATGCTCTTGGAGCGGTTCTAGGCCAGAGAAAAGATAAGAGGCCATACGTCATCCATTATGCGAGTAGGACTTTAAATCCTGCCCAAGTGAACTACTCGACTACGAAAAAAAAACTCTTAGCTGTAGTGTTCGCCTTGGACAAATTTAGATCCTACTTGATCGGATCCAAGATCATTATCTATACAGATCATGCAGCACTGAAGTATCTTCTTTCTAAGAATGATTCCAAGCCCCGCCTGATACGATGGATCCTTCTACTCCAAGAATTTGATTTGGAAATTAAAGATAAAAAAGGAGTAGAGAACGTAGTGGCCGATCACCTTTCTCGGCTTAATACCTCTGATTCCCTTGAGGCGACCCATATCAATAACATGTTCCCTGATGAACAACTGTTCAGAGTCTCCCATTCACCTTGGTTCGCTGATATTGCTAATTATCTTGCTACAGGTTTCATACCGACACATTGGACTGCGCAAGATAAGAAGAAATTTTTCACCGAGGTGCGCAACTTCTTCTGGGACGATCCATATCTGTTTAAATATTGCCCAGATCAAATCTTGAGGAGATGTGTGCCAGACGATGAGCATCAGAGTGTCATCTCCTTCTGTCACTCACAGGCCTGTGGTGGTCACTTTTCTGCAAAAAAGACCACAGCCTAAGATTCTGTAATGTGGCTTTCTATTGGCCCACTATGTTCAGGGACACTCATGATTTTGAAAAGCTTGTGAGCGTTGTCAGAAATTGGGAGCATTGTCCCGTCGAAATATGATGCCCTTGAATCCCATTCTTATCATAGAGGCATTTGATTGTTGGGGCATCGATTTCATGGGACCATTCCCCCAATCTTTTGGAAATTTATATATTTTGCTTCAGTAGACTATGTCACTAAATGGGTCGAAGCGATTAAGTGTCGGAATAATGACCATCGCACGGTCATTAAATTCTAAAAGAGAACATCCTTTCCCGATTTGGAACGCCTCGAGCCATCATTAGTGATGGGGGCTCACACTTTTGTAATAGGCCATTCGAAAGTTTAATGAAGAAATACGGTATCTCTCATAAGGTGAGCACCCTATACCACCCACAGACAAGTAGACAAGCTGAGATTTCTAATAGGGAGATCAAACACATTTTGGAGAAAACGGTTAACCCTGACCGTAAGGATTGGTCAATTCGATTGACCGATGCCTTATGGGCATACCGTACTGCTTTTAAAACCCCTATTGGAATGTCTCCCTTTAGACTCGTTTATGGGAAGGCTTGCCACTTGCCTGTGGAATTGGAACATAGAGCCCTCTTTGGGCGATCAAAAATTTAAATTTCAATCGAACAATATTTGGCTCGTTATGCAAACTTCAATTAAATGAACTTGAAGAAATCCGGAATGACGCATACGAGAACTCGAGAATTTACTGAAGGACGGGATGAAGGCGTTTCATGACCAACATATTCTACGAAAATCATTCACGCCAGTCGAAGAAAGTCCTTTTGTATAATTCTCGATTACATCTCTTTCCGGGTAAGCTTCGATCTCGTTGGACCGGCCCTTACATTGTTGTTACTGCATATCCTTATGGGGCCGTCGAGATAAGAGATCCCGACAATGGTAAGGAATTTAAAGTAAATGGACATCACTTAAAGCCATTTGTCGAAAAATTTGATTCAGAAGACATGTCCATGCCTCTGACTGATCTTGTCTACCAGGACTGATCTCTTAGTCTGATGAAGGTATAGGTAGGTTTATCGCTTTCTTAGGACTAGGGTAGTTGCTGTAGTTGTCTGGCTGAAGACGTTAAACTTAGCGCTCCTGGGAGGCAACCCAGCTTTTTTTTTTTCATTTATTTCATTTTTCTAGTTAGTTCAATGTTTGTGGGTAACATTACTGCAAACCCTCACGAGACTACAACTCGTCCACTAGGGGCAACCTAGGGGTTTAAAGGCTTGTTGCATACGCTAAATGCAATCGAGAGCACCTGCGAAAGTGGTATATGTAGGATTTTATTTATTTTTGTTATTTTTGTTCTACTTTCTCTCTTGTGCTGACCGGATTCCATGCTTCTATCTCTTGGAAAGTCTCTCTCGATTAATCATCCAGGTACTATCTTCCCATCACTTTGCATTTACTTTCATTGTCCCATGTGCATTCCATGCTCATATCTTTTACATTGAGGACAATGTAGCTTTTAGGTTGGGGGTGGGAGATTAGGTAACCTAATCAGTGTTTTTCTTAGTCTTGAGCAAAAATTGTGAAAAATTTTAAATTTTTTCTAGAAATTCTTGTGAATTTGAAGTGATTTTGACGACCATCTTGGATTTATAATGTTAAGATACGTATTGTTAGTAATTCATGACTTTTGGATTCAGTTATCTGTAGATTTCACAGTTAAGTTTGAATTGTTAATCCGTGATTAGAAGTTGTAAACATTGATTGAGTCATGATTTCACATACCACATCTCACCTACACATTGAGATTTCAGTTTGATATTGAATGATTTACTTGGTAATCATTGAGCGTGAAAGAAACCAGCCTAAAAGATTTGGTCATCAGGGTATAAAATGAGAATTACACCATGGGTTTGCTCCCTATAGGTGTGGATTTGATTTTCTATGATTAACAGTTAGACAGAGCTGGACGACTATTTTCACCATAGGTTTGCTCCCTATAAGTGAAAATTTGATTCCCAGCTTGACATTTAAAATAAAAAAAAAATAAAAAAAAAACTAGAAAATGAAAGAATGATCTGTGAGGCAAAGTACTGGTTTAGGTGATGGTTGTTATGAATTTTCTGATTGATTACTAATGATATCATGAAATCGACAATTTGATCTCTTAATGATGTTAGGCTGAGATTTCACTATACACCCATGGAACTCAATGTTTAAAATTATTCTAGTTTATGGATTAATATTTAAACTTGATTATGAAATTCACCGTGCATGAGAGGCCAGGAGAAATTGATAATCACCATTCATGAATCTTAAGATTTCTCATATGTGGATTGTTTTTCAAAATATCACTCGGCTTCATAAGAATTGTCTCGTAATTCTCAACTTATTCTTCGCATATTTTGCTCAGGACTAGCAAAATGCTGGTTGGGGGTTGTGTTGAGGGTCAAATATTGCATATCAGACCCTAGTTACTGCTTGGATTTACGAACATAATACTGTTTAACGCCCGGTTTTAATTGTGTTTTGTTGCAGGATTCAATCAGGAGCGTTGACTGAAAACTGATAGTAAAAGCATGGATTTGGCACTCCAAAGTCACCAGAGCAAGGGACGGACCCCAGTGAACCAAGATCAACGCCCGAGATCCAAGAAAATCGAGAAACTGAAGCTCAAGTGGCCCGTAGGACGTCCAGAATGCAAGATCACAGGGTTTCCGCCATCCGATTGACACAAGATTTCATACGTGGCCTGAACGCCCTACATTAACCGTACACATCAAATTTCAGCCGTCGGATCCCCCTGGAAGTGGCCTAACGGACTGATCAGCCCATGAATCTTGGATTTGGGGCCACTTGATATCTGGACAGGCGTCAACTTCGGTCTCCACGGTTGAAAAGAGATGGAAAACAAGATGGACGGCACGGATTTCTCACAAGAATCACAATCAACCGTGAATGAACAGTGCGTGTACATGGTGTACACGCACTTGCCTGCACCGAACGCAGTCGGCCGGTCAAAGACGGCGGCCGCCTCTCTCTGCGTAAAACGTCCAGCGGACGGATGACGTCCGTTGGTTTTGCATTGTGGGGCCCACTCATCATCTGATTTAATGATCCGAACCGCTCATTCACTCCGCAGGGTGGGCGTGACCAGCGCCTAGGTGACGGAATCATTGAAGAAAATGGAGATCCGTCTTTCACTGTTCAAACGCAAGACTAAGGGCGGAGTAGAAAATCAAGTGGGCCACACTTAAATCAAACAAATCTCGTCCTTCCTGGACGGTTTTTCGTCTTGAAGCTAATGGATGGCTTGGATTTTTCAAATGACATCGATCGTGGGCCAACATCCATCACAGAAACAGAGACGGAAGCTCTGTTTTCGTTCGCAACAATCCGTCCGCTGCTCCATCAGTGGCCCACCTTCGTCATCCGGACAAATGATCCAACCCATCTATCATGCAGAGGGGATCGAAACATTCAAACCCACGTTGACAGTGGGCAACCATATGTACGCACGCGTCTGCTACAGAGGTCATAAGGAGGCTGTTTTAAAACGTTCAAAGTAGATGCGGCTGATTGAATTCTTTGGGTTGCATCAATTTCAGATAAAAAACATAGCTTCTCGAGCCAAGATTCCACGTGGCATCCAATAGACGGAGTGGATTTCCTACCTGGCAACTGAAGTGGACCCCACCATTGTTTCAGCGCAAGTTGGCTCTCAATGTTACGTAGCCGACCTCCGTGCTGCGTAACTCTTTGCGTAAGGCTATCCAGCAACCGGAGGAATCTCCTTGCTGCTTATAAAAGGGAAGAGAGAGCCGTGGAGGAGGGTTTCTGGAGCAGCTTGGCTGGAGGCTTGGGCTTGGACGTGGAAGCAAAGAGAGAGAGAGAAACAGGGAGTTTATTTTTTTTGTTTTTATTTTTTTATTTTTATTTTGTTTTGTCTAAGAGATCTAGCCTTTCATGGTTGGCTAAACCTCTTAGCTAGGGCTAAGAGGTGAAGCTTGTAGCGTGATGGGAGGCCTCTTTGCTTGTGCCGTTTGTTTAGACTGATCTGATATTGATTTGGGTTTAATTAAGGGAATGTTTTCAGTCTTTAATGGTCTGATGTAACTGAAATTACAATAGGTCTGCAATAACTTTGAGCATATTCTTTTCCTCTTTATGTTTATGACGTCAGGAAGCCCTGTTGTTCACCATCGTCTCCTGGGCATGGTTGAATGTCGGTACCCTTCCTAACCTTCATACATTGATTGGTTGGTAATTAGTTTAATTCTGTTGTTTGCTATGTCTCTAGGGCATGGTTTGGTGATGGAATCCATTCTAAGTCATATACCTTTCATCTTTTCAAAACTACATCAAAGGAAGTTCAGTTGATTTTCATAAATCAAGTGTAGTTCTCCCTGATCTCTACAAGTGGATCCTCTGAATCCCTAGTTTCCCACTTCTGAATTCTCTTAAATTTTAGTTTAATTATTTCACCATTATTCCTCAAATCATAATTGTTTAGATTTCATCTTAGCCTAGTTCTAGTTCTGGTTAATTTCATATTACGTACAGGTTTCAGTCCCTGTGGATTCGACCTCGGTCTTACCGAGTTATTACTACATCACAACCCTATACTTGGGGTGTGAACAGAGGTATATATTTTACCCATGCCATCCAACTTGTGGGCCACTTTGATCCTTGTTTGGGGCCTGCATGACTGGACGGTCACACAGGCCCGGATGAAAGGGAAAACACAAACATTTGATTAACCCAAGTCTGGTGGGCCACGTCCACGTGGGACCCACCATGATGATGTGTTATATCCATGACCGTTTGGTAGCAGTGAAGGGTGGACTGGCAAGTGGGGTGGCTGACGGTGGTGTGTGAGCAGACAGTGGGATTAGGTGCTGTCAGCGAAGTGTGGACTGACGTGGGTGCAATAGTAGTGAAGTGTGTACAGAGGGCGGGTGGGGTCCATGGGACCCACCCCCGTCATCCATCCATCCATTTTGGTGGGCCACGCCACACGCATGTGGTGCATCCACCGTCCAAGGACGGTGGGACCCAGTCCATGGCTCACGTGGTAGGATGAGTGAGAGGTACCTCGTTCCAAGGTTGGGACCCACCCAGCTCCTTAGCCCAGGTGGCAGACCGAGTGAAAGACGCCTTGTTTCAACACTTGAGGTCTTGGTATCGATCCCCGTGGAGGTGGCCAACATGGAGTATGTGTAATGTCACGGGCGTGTGCTGACGGTAGGGTCAGGGGACCCATCCACGCCATCCAGCCATTTGGAGTGAGCCACACCATCACGTACGTGTGGTGTCCACCGTCCTTGGACGGTGGGACCCACCCATGTGTGGGGCCCTCGTTGATGTGTGTGACCGCCCAGGCCACGGCCTGGACGTTACATTTATATAATATATTATTATATTATATATATTATATATTATATATAATATATACACGTGAGGGTGGCCCTACGTGGGACCCACCTCTACACCCCTCTTTAATGCAGGAGCTGCACTAGCAGCAAAATATATATATATATATATATATATATATATATATATATATATATTATATATATTTTTTGTATATATGTAAGGGTGGGCCCTACGTGGACCCACCTCTGCCTTTAAAAGCACAAAAGCTGCAATTGCAGCAGCTATATATAAAATATATGTATATTATATATAATATATTATATATAATATATTATATACCTTTTATGTATAACAACGGTGGGCCTTACCTGGACCCACCTCTGCCTCTTTCAAGCAGCAACAACTGCCCTATTTTTGCTGTGCACGGCAGTGGGCACCTGCTGCTGTACACAACATCGAGTTTAGTAGGTCCCACCTGTTCCATCACCGTCGTCTATTTATGGGACCCACCATGATACATGTATTGTATACAAACCGTCCAACCATTTGAGATATCATTTTATGGCGTGGGCAAAAGAATGGGTCAAATCTAAAGTTTAAGTGGACCCTACCATTTAAATAATGGACCATGACATCCACTATTCAAAACTTTTATGGGCCACCATAGTTCTCAATATTGTTTCCACTTCATTTATCTCTATGTTAACTTGTGAATAGGTCGGATCTCAAATATACATAAGGGTGGGCCCAATTTGATATACATGAGGCCCATCGGTGCGACCTATTTGATGTACATGAAGCCCGTTGGTGTGTCCCATATAGTGTGGCCTATGTGATGTGGCCCGTTTGACATAAGAGGCCCATTAAGATGTATTTGAGGTCCTGGTGAGAGGCCCACCTGTTGTGGGTATTCGAGACCCGATGTGATGTATGTTGGCCTGTATGATGAGGCCTTTGTGACGTAATTGAGGCCCATCATGATTGTAGGTGAGGCCATGGGCCCACTATATGTTTAGCCGTATGTAGCCCACCCCTTAGAGCAATGTTGGTTTGACGTCCACATTGATGGGCAATGATGGTTAGATGTCCTCATTGTGACCTTCCCTTAGGCCTTGTTAGGCCCATTCTCTTCATGGGTTAACCCAAATAAGTGGGCTCCATTCGCCATAGACGGATGAATCTGTGCTACCGGATTTGATATAACCACAGCTGAGTACCGATCTTTATACTATGGTTGATCGGCTGATCATCTACGGACCCCGTTTGTTTATCTACTAATTATCGGTGCCGATTATTGAGGCCAACATCGATTATCTACCCTGATTATCGATGCCGATTATCGACTCTGATTATCGGTGCCGATTGTCGTGATCGATTTGCTGATTCTGATTATCGATTGATTCCGATTATCGTGGCCGATTGCCGACTAGCAATCGAGGCCGTTTATCATGACCGATTGTCGATTCCGTTTGACATAACTAAATTACCGATTTCAATTATTGACCGATTCCAATTGTCGTGGCCGATTAAAGACTAGCGATCAAGGCTGTTTATCATGACTGATTGTCGATTCCGTTTGACGTGACCGAATTTCTGATTCCCATTATTGACTGATTCCAATTATCGCGGCCGACTGCTGGTTAGCGATCGAGGCCGATTGTCGTGACCGATTGCCGATTGACGTGACCGATTTGTCATTTCCGATTATCGATCGATTTCGATTGTCGTGCCGATTTGCCATTTTCAATTGTCGTGGCTGATTGTCGATTCCGATTAACTTGACCGATTGCCGATTAACGATCATGGCCGTTTATCATGACCGATTGCCAAGACTGATTAACGTGACCGATTTGCCGATTTCGATTATTGATTGATTCCGTTGCCGAGGCCGATTGCCGATTAGCGATCGATGCCGATTATCGTAACCGATTGCCGATTTTCGATTGATGTAACCGATTTGCCGAATCCGATTATCGATCGATTCTGATTGTCGTGACCGATTTGCCGATTTCGATTGTTGAGGTCGAGTATCAAGGCCGATTCTGAGTGACGATTCCAATTGTTGAGCCCGATTCCAATTGTCGAGGCCCATTATGATGTATTCGAGGCCCATGGGACGTGGCCCATTATGATATATTTTCGGCCCATATGGTGAGGTCCGACTTGATGTATATTAAGCCCGTGGGAGCGGCCCATTGCGATGTATATTAGACCTGTGAGATACGACCCACTTGATGTATATGTGGCCCATGAGCGAGGCCCATCGCGATGTGTATTAAGCTCTTGAGTGAGGCCCATGGTGTTGTATGTTTGGCCCTAGTGTGAGGCCATGAGTTCACTGTATGATAGGCTCTATATAGGCCATTCCTTGGGGGCAATGTTGGTTAAATGTCCACATTGTCAAGGTTGATTGTCGATGCCGGTTATTGATACCGATTATGTGTATGTGACCGCATAGCATCATGATACATGCCTGTACGCATCATCTACACATTTGTTATGAGATGTGGTTGACCATTGCATATGTCATTGGGCAGGTTGTTATGAGACTCCTTAATAGGCGGATGTTATCTTACATGAGCGCACGATATGCGCGGGATTGGTGCATGACTAGATTGTATGACTCATGCATCTTGTATTGTGTGTTGTGATTACTGTACGCCCTAGCAACATCAGGGCCGTAGTCAGATGGGATACCAAAAATGTTTGGTTCGAGCATCGGGCTACCATAGATGGTCCTGGGTGAAAATCCCTAAAACTCTCTTGGTACCAGAGGACGCCACAACGTCGAGACCGAGTGGATGTACATGAGCGCTCGAGTGCAGAATACGAGGAGGCTGCGTCTCCTACTGTGTCGTGGTCGGTTGGGAGGGGGAGTGGCCTTACCCGCCCGAGGGAGTAGGCATAGCTTGGCTGAGTTTGACCAGCTCGAGGAATGGGTCCGCTATTGACGAGCCGGGTAGGTATTGGTAGACTACTGGCCAGGCGGATAGTGAGGTCTCTTCCACTTACCCAGTTGTGTGCTTGATGGGGCGGCAGGTGGCGTGGAGTGTACTAGACCCCAGTGATTATCCCAGAAAGGAACCGTACTGATATGTGGACTTATTGAGTAGGAGTTGCATACTCATGCATTCGTTTCATTAACTATCCACTCGCTGGTGGTGCGCAACTAATTGTTGTGTACCTTCGCATGGCCAGGATTTCGGTTGGGCGTGCGACTAACCTAAGATCAGGAGTTCACCACATTGAGTCTAACTATCCAAATTTAGGTATGAGACTGGTTTGGATAGAAGTCCCTTGTGATGGACCCCATAGCCTACGACACTACGTACTATTATCCCGACTTCACTCCAGCTTAGTCATTTCATTCGTACCGCATATTACATTGCATCCACAGTACTTAGCATTTTGGGTTGCCATGTTTCTGCATTGATATGGCTATTAGTACTCATGCCTTGCATCGCATAGCCTTAGTACAATTGATGACACTCATAGACTTATCAGTATATTTTCGCTTATTTCGATATTGTATGATTTATGACATTGTATCCTCTGCATCTAATATTTGGCTCACTTTGACTCATCATTTGCATAACTTATTTGCATGGTGTACCCTAATATTGTATAACTCATAGACTTGTCAGTACTTTCGCTTACTCTGATATTGCTTACTTGACACTTACCTTGTGCACACACTTCACCACTCACTAAGCTTTCTATAAGCTTATGCACAATAAATGCGTGCAGGTGGAGTCAGGTTGCAATAGCATTGAGCTTGGATTTTTGACATATGTATTTCCCTTTCAGCACTGTATGCAACTGTTTATATTAGTGGATATGTGATGATGATGTTGCCTTTGTGACTTGGGTAAACTTGCGGTTATGCTTATTATGAGTTAAATGTACATTGAAAAATTTTCCTTGTAGGATCCCAAGATCGGAATCTAGTGTATGGACGCGGGGAGCCGAGAATGGAGTACTATGGAGGCTATCGGCACCGGATTCGGTGATCGAAAATTTTGTGAACCCGGTTTCCGAGTTTGGGGCGTGACAAGTTTCATTAGTTGTCTTTGAATTATATTAGAGGTGATTGTTGATAGTTTACCGTAGTATTCTAATCAAGTCATGGTTGTGTATAGATCAGACCAAAATTGAGTCCATTGGGTTGAGATCGAGAGGCATCAAGCGGATCGTGCATCAAAGATTCTCAATGAAGTTGTTTGCAGGCGAGTTCAAGGAAGTTCGAGTTGATTTCATTTCTATCTCTTGAGAGGTGAGGATCACCCTTCAAGCTTTCCTACATCTTGATAGTTAGCATAGATTGTTTATTTTATCTCTTGCCTAAAATAATACTTAGTGAAATTGATGAAAAATGCTTGTTTCTATTTGAGAAATTCTTTATAATGACTGATGGTTATATTTATATTCAAATATGAACATGCGATATGTCTCAAGTATTCTCCTTTACATGTGTAATTACTTTTGACAATGCGCTTAGCTTGTTTTGCTACTTGTGGTTATTTAATGATTTTTATGGAAGTCCTTGAAACTAGTGGCCTTTCTGCCAAATAGATTGAATAGAATTTCCTTGTCGTGGACTTACAATCTTGTGGATCGTTTGTGCCTTTATGACTTTTTGGTGACAACCCCTTTCTATTGCATCCTTGAATGGACCGATTGCCTTATATGGCTTTAATTGACCACATGCCCTTTTGCAGCTTTAATGAATTACTTTATATAACCTTGCGATGGTAAGTTCCACTTGTTGGACTATGGTTGGTCACTAGTTGAAGAAGTTACCCATAAAACATCATATATGTTAGTCTCATGAGCCAGGGATGGTAGAATGAGATATTATGCCTGAGCTGTCAATCTATGATGGGTAACAAACCCCCCATAGTGACCTTTGAGCTTTCTTACAATGATTGTTTGAAATTGGAATAATAATGGTTAGACTAATCATGCATTTTCATGGCATATGGTCTTTTCTAGGTGGTTAGTTCTCCTTGGGCGTACCTTTGTGTACTTTTTCAGGTGACTAATTCTCCTTGGGCGATCTATATTACATGATCTTTTTAGGGTGGTTAGTTCTCCTTGGGTGTACATTTGTGTACTTTTCCGGGTGACTAGTCCTCCTTAGGCGATTTATATATTATTAAGGTCTTTTTCGGGTAGTTAGTTCTCCTTGGGTGTACCTTAAGTGTATATTTTTAGGTGACTAGTCCTCCTTGGGCGATCTATATATTATGGTCTTTTTTGGGTAGTTAGTTTTCTTGGGCATACCTTTGTATACTTTTCCCGGTGACTAGTCCTCCTTGGGCGATTTATATATCATAGTCTTTTCTGGATGCCTGGTTCTCCTTGGACGTACCTTTGAGTACTTTTTCGAGTGGCTAGTTCTCCTTTGGTGACTTTTTACCAGTTAGATGTGCATCCCCAGGTCTATGAGCATATGCATGCATCCATACATTTAAACAAGAATATCTTGTGTGATTTATTTAATGAATGCGCATATGATGAACCTTATCTGATTTCCATGATAATCATTGTGTAATATTTGTTATACGCTTTCTCTGATAACTACGTTTAATTATCTTGATGATATGATAAATCTTGGGAGTTATACCTCACTACGATAGCCATCGACGCTATTGAACCGTATTCAGTGTGCAGGATGCGTGGATGAGGTATGAGTTGACTCTGGTGCGTCGCATAGAGAGATCGATGGCTATGCAACTTTAATTTCTAATATACTTTTACTATTTGGTTGTTCAATATTTAGTTATGAGACATTGGTTTATATAAGTTTTCGGGCAACCACTCGAATAATCGATTTTGTATATTTGAACTCCCTCTTATACTTGATTTGCTTGTCCCGCTAGTTTATTAACTCTGATAATAATAAAAAAAAAGAAAAAAAATGTACGTGAAATTTGTGTCACCGCTAAAGGTTAACACTCAGGTTTTTGGAAACCGAGTAGTGTACTCGGGTTTCGAGAACCGGGGTGTTACAGTCTCCCAATGTAGTCGGATGGTTTTTCCTATCAAGAATAGGAACTTTCCTTCCTTGACCCTGGAGATTATCGCAGCCAAAGCCATCTTGTCTGAGTAGTCGTCGACTTGCATCGCTTCTCCATTGAATCGGAGAATGTAGTCCTTCAAAGTTTCCCCATCTTTCTGCTTGATGGTGAGTAGGTGTGCAGAAGGTTTTCTGCACTACTTTCCTACGATGAACTGTTTGAGGAATGCCTTACTGAGCTCAGCAAACGAGCCGATAGACTTTGGTTTCAGCTGTCGATACCAGCCTCACGCGGCTCTAGTAAGCGTTATCGAGAATGCTCGGCACATGATGGGCCCAGAAGCTGACTGGAGCTCCATCCATGAACGATAGGACTCCATGTACTCGGTAGGGTCCCCGGAGTCCGAGTAGGGCGTGATGGGAGGCATCCGGAACCTCGGTGGCATCACCGCATTCATTATCTCGTTGGTGAACAAGGATTTAGTCTCCTCCATCATCGCTTCCACAGTGGTTGGGGTCTGAGTTTGATACGTCCGACGCATTGTATCGATCTATCCTTGTAGTTCTTCAAGCTGAGTCTCCCAAGGATTTTTGTTCTCGGCCACTGCTTCTTGAACATGGTTAGGCTCAAGGGTCCTCTCGCACCTTCTTTGTTCAAGTTCGTGGCGGTGATCAGTCGAAGCCAGTGCCGATTTCTCGGAGACATGCGTCGGGGCTCAGTTCGATGGATCTCGTGGTTGCATTGGGATCCGAGCAGATGCTCCTCGCGAGGCGTCTCGGGACACTGTAGGAGCTTGACGTTCTATAACCATCGGAGCATTTATCTCTTGATCTAGAAGCGGATGTTGTCTATTCATTTGTTGTCTCATTCAGCTGACCTCATTGACCAGCATCTCCATTTGGTGCTGTAATGCTTGATATATGCCTCCTCGATTTTTAGATATCTGAGTAGGATTCGTAAGCGCGGACTCTATCTGCAGTCCAGAAGTTGAGTTCCGAGCCCTAAATGGCTCTGGATCAACAACAACAGTTGGTGTATGCATTTTCTTCTTTCCTCTTGCCATTTTTTCTCAGTGAAGTAAGAGCGGTTTTTTGTTCAACTTTCCACAGACGACACAAAAATGTTGATGCAGAAATCTGGTTCACCCTCGTCGAGCTCCGAATACTCATGCCGAGCCCTATAAGCCTACACAGGAAGAAAGCAAATGAGACCTTGACTAGAGGAGGGGACCCTCCGATGCTAAAGTCGGGCTAGGAATCTGGGTCTAAGTAGTGTAGCAGGGGCTTAGGGTGTGAGATTTTGCGTACCTTTCACTATAAATAGGTCCTCTATTTATAAGGCGATAGTTGATTACGTGGGTGGAGATGTTTCTTGAATTATAGGCGTGTGTTCAGCGGATGTTTTGCACGATCTCAGGTGAAGATAAGATCAAGTGGTCGAACCCCAAGAAAGTCGTGGTCGAGCTGACTTGACGAAGCCGAGCTGACCTGACCGAGGCCAAGTTGACCTACCGAGGTTGAGCTGACCTGTTAAGGCCGAGCTGAACTATCGAGGCCGAGCCGAGCTGACCTGTTAAGGCTGAGCTGAGCTGCCGAGGTCGCGGTGGTTTTGGTCGACCTCTCTTCCTTGGCCATTGAGGAGCTCATTGGTCATGATTGGCGTTGGCCGATCTCGTGTCCCGCTGAGATGTCCGAGCCGACTTCTTCTTTTTAGTCAATTCATTTTTACCCATAACAGGCCATAATAATTTATGTATTATATCCACACTTCATCCAGTCTTAGAGATCATTTTAGATCATAATCCCAAAATTGAATTATATCTTGATATTAAGTAGACCATTACTACATATAGCAGTGAAAATTTTTTACCATTAAAACATTCATAGGGCCTATCATAACGTTTATTTTCCATCCAATCTGTTCATTAGGTCATACTGACCTGGATGAAGAGAGAACAAATATGACATTGATCCGGAACTTTTGTGACCGCAAAAATATTTCAATAGTAGACGTTCAACGTCCCACTGCTTTTTGCGGTTGATCTTTGGATGTCTTATTTTTAAGCTAAGCCTAATGGACCGACAGTTTGGATATAACACATACCTCATGATGGGATTCACACGTACCTCATGATGGGATTCGCAGAACTTGGTGACGTCAACACACTATTCAAGTTGGTGGTGTGTGATACACCAGCCAATCCGTCACTTCTTTGAGTGGTGTGGTTGATCTGTGTTGAACTTGATGACCTCAGCACACCAAGGTCGGTGGTGTGTGGCACACCATGCTCTAGGGTCAGTCAGCAATCCGCGTGGCACACGGCCACTTGTAATTGACGCTACAGACGCTGTGCATCGACGCATCGGTCTCCCATCCGCGGGAAGCGGATTGGCTGGTGTACCTCACACCAGCTACATAGCTGCTGTTAGTGCGCTCCTCGGGCTCCGAGTTGTACGAACGGTTCAAAGGAGATCAAAGTTACATGGGCCCACTGCTCATCTATTTTTAGAGATCATTTTAGAGCATTATTCACAAAATGAAACATATCCAAAGATCATAAGGACCACACTACAAATAGCAGCAATGATAATGATTTTCTCCATTAAACAATTCATAGGCCCACCATAACATTTATTTTCCAGCTAATTTGTTCATAAGGTCAAAAAGACCTGAATGAAGAGGAAAAACAAATTTCATATTGATCCAAAACTTCTCCGACCCCAAAAAGGGTTTCAATGGTAGATGTTCAATCCCTTCCTACTTTTTGTAGTGTGGTCCACCTGATAGTTAGATCTGTCTTATTTTTTGTCTCAAGCCTTGAGATGAGCTCACCAAATGAAACGACGGTTTGGATATAATACATACCTCATGATCAAACCCTTGGAACTTGCTGACGTGAATACAACAGCTATATGCTGGTGTTGTTGGTAGATTGGCTACTCCCCCTGGACACCAACCTCTTGGCTGGTGGTTGGTGCTCTGTGGGCCCCACCATGATGTACATGTTTTATCTATTCCGTTCATCCATTTTTACAAATCATTTTAAGGCTTTATATAAAAATTGATAGGGATATAAATCTTAGGTGGGCTACACCACTGGACAAAAATAATAAATGGATATTCACAATTAAAATCCTCCTGAGGCCTACTGTACTGTTTATTTGACATCCAATATGTTGATTTGGTCATAGAGACCCGTACGAAGGGAAACAATAAATATTAGCTTGGTCCAAAACTTTGATGGCCCGAAGCGTTTTTAATAATTCGTTCAACACTGTTTATGTAACGTGGTCCACTTGAGAGGCCCGACCACCAGCCAATCCGTTCCCATCCGGTTACCAATCCGCGGACGCGGATTTCCTGCCAACGCCTTTTGAAGGAAGTTCCTGCGCTGGATGCTAGGTGGGCCCACAATTATGTTTGTGAGAAATCCACACCGTCCATCCGTTTATTTGATACTTAGGCGGAATGTAAGGCTTGATCCGCAGGCAGTCACTCAAGACACCTATTTATGACTGTTCGGATAACCACACCATGGCCCTCACATGGATTGGTGCGTCAGGACGTCTTGAAGGAAAGAAAAAGAGGTGGCGGTTGCGGGCGTCAAGAAGGGCTGCTACATGCTCGTGATGGTGACACACAGTGACAAGGATTTGTAACCCCTTCTTCTTGCGTAGGGACGCAGTGATAGGTTTTCAGCAATGGAAGTCAGCAATGAGGGTTTTCAGCCAATCCCTTCTCTTCACTTTTCTGATGAAAAGCAGGGGCAGAAGAGGGGGAAGCGCAGTGCAGCCAGTAAGTGTGATCCTTACACGTTTCTTTTTATATTTTCCCTTTTCTCTTATCCCATCGCTTCTCTATATATTTCTCTGTTTTTCAACGATGGCAATTAACCTATTTTTATAGCCTTTATTTTTATGCAATTTTAAGTTTTTGTCCATTACAATCCAAAGAAAGCTTCTCCTCATCGCAGGGCCGGGTCTCTCTCCTCCTATTAAGAGGACTTTTAAAACTGCGCAAAAGGCCACGTGGCTACATTTATACGCTCACACACGTGGCATTGCAACCTCACCTTAGAAATTACGTTACAGATAATGTATCCCTTCTTGGTTCAAGGCCCGTTTATTTTATTATATATCAGGTGGTATTAGATGGGGATTGAATTAAAAGATACCACTGTATTACTACGATGTTCTGTTGGTTTTTTTCATTTGCTATGAGTTTGGCATGCTTTGGAAAACGAGCTATAATACAATGGAATTTGGAGCGGTAGCAAAAAAAACCCTCTAAATCCGTATGGGATTAGATCCACACGGCCTCCATTTGTGCCAAGTTCTTTTACTAATCCAGCAAATGTGGTTGTCTTGACGTAGGCAAGATTCATAGGTCCCACCATGATATATGGGCTATATTCACGTTATCCATCTATTTTTCAAGATCATTTTAATGCGTTGGCCCAATAAAACAGGTAGATCCAAAGATCACATAGACCACACCACAAAAAGAAGTGGGGATTGTGTGCCTACGATTGAAAACTTTATGGAGGCCACTTTAGTTTTGGATCAAGTTGATATTTGTGTTTTCCCTTCATTGGGTCCGTCTAACCTTTGAACAGGTTTGATGGAAAATAGACATCAAGGTGGGCCCTTGGAAGGTTTCAACAATGGGAGTCACTATACCCACTGATTATGTGATGTAGTCCATGTAAGCTCTGGATCTGTCTCATTTTTTAGGCCCATCCCATAAAATGATGTCATAAAACGGATGGATGGTGTGGATATAACACATACATCATAGTGGGTCCGCATAACTTGGTGACGTCAATGTGCTAGAAAGGGCAGTGGTGGTTTGTAGCATTTCCAAACATCCTACAAAGTCCACAATTCAATACACACACACTTGGAAGTAAAATTAGATATCTACATTTTCATGCTTCTCTTCCAAATATGGAGGATGGCCTCCAAGCCATGGGAATCCTAACACCACATAATCATTACATTGTTTCAATTCCATCCCACCTAATCCTATTTAATCCCATGCACCAAAACTCCCTTAGATTGATCTAATGCATGCCACTTATACAACCATGAGAGTGCCTATGTGTCAAGCAACATATGTTGTTGCTGTCTTAAATCTGTCAGCAATAAGGTCCGTCGATGGTTTGACAGATGCTTGATCCCATAGAGAAAATCCAAAAAATCGATGTTAGTTGCTGGAATATTTTTATGTTGCTACTCGGTGGCATTGAAGGAATTCGATGCCATAATAGATCCTCGATGGGGTGTCGATGCCATCGAAGGTCCCATCTAGGAGTGTACACAGGTCGGGCCGAGTCGAACTGGCCTCAGCCCGTCCAGGCCCGTTCAACAGCTACACAAGGCCCGAACCCAACCGAGCTAGGTCATCGGGCCAACATCTCTAGTCCGAACCGGGCCTGGCGCGAGTTCGGGCCAGTTTCGAACCTTCGAGTTCGGGCCAGTTTTGAACCTGAGTTCGGGCCAGTTTCGAACGTTACAACAAGTTCATGAGAAGGGCTTTGGCAGGTAATCCATGTCCCATTACAAGGCCCTCGATCAACGGTTTAAATAGTCGAACTATAGACTCCACAAAAAATCTAACTAGTCAGGACATTTACATACATTTACATACATTTGACAAAGCATAAAATAAAACATTTTATATAAATTAAATACAGTCATACATGGGTCGGGTCGAGCCGGGGTAAGTCAGATTTCGGACCGAGTCGGGCTGAACTGAGAGGTATCCAAACTCGGCCTGAACTAACTTTCAGGCCTAGAAAATTGGCCCGTCCTAACCCGAACTCAGTTCCGGGTCGGGCCGAGTCGAGTTTTTTCGGGCCGGGTCGAGCGAGCTAACCAGGCTAGCCCGGTTTGTGTACACCCCTAGTCCCATCAAAGATGTGCGCAGAACTGCGTAAGTGCGTAAGTTATTTCTTATTTTGGTTGTAACACTATATAATGGTTGTAATCGAGATGAGAGAGAGAGAGAGAGAGAGAGAGAGAGAGAGAGAGAGAGAGGTATATTAGGGCTTTCTAAATCGTTCCTAAGGGTTTAAGGGCATAGTTAGGGCTTGTAAAGTAGATTTGAGGCTTGTTCGAATCAGTAAGCTACTATCTCTTGTAATTTCTACTTTCATAGTGCATTACTCATTGTTTTGTGGAGTGATTTTTTTTCCTGAAAGGGTTTTTTCACGTAAAAATTTGGATTGTTCTTGTTTGGGCTTGGTTGTGCGATTGCATGTACTTTGCTTGATTCGTCTCTGAGTGTTTTCGTAGTTTCTAACAAGTGGTATCAGAGATAATATTGTTGGGAAGTAGATCAAATCTAAGAGCAAAGTATCAATGGCATCTAACCCAAAGTTCGATGTCGAAAAATATTTTGGTAAAAGCAATTTTGAACTATGGAAAGTTAAGATGAATGGTATCATAGTTCAACAATGATTAGATAAAGCTCTTCTTGAAAAGTGACCAAAATTTATCATAGAAGAAGAATGGAATAAAATAAATAAGAAAGCTAGAACCTCTATCCAATTGTGCTTAATGGATGAGGTCCTATACAATATTATAAGAGAGAAAATTGCAGCAAGTACATGTGCGAAATTAGAAAATATCTATGTGAAGAATTTTCTTAAGAATTGCTTGTACTTAAAGCTACAATTGTTTATATGAAGATGGAGGAGGGGGCTGATATTGAGGCCCATATTAGTAACTTCAATAGGTTGATTTACAAATTGTTAGATGTGGAAGAGACGATAAAAGATGAGGATCAGGCATGTATATTGCTGAATTATCTCTCAGCTTTATATGAGTCATTTAGGGATTCTTTGTGCACCAGTAGAACGACAATTAGTGTTGAGACCATTATTCCAGCTCTTCAGTCTAAGGCGATGAGAAAAAAAAACGGTAACGTGGGTTCTTCTACATATGCACTGGTTATGAGGAGGAGAAATTCTGAGTAGGGTAGTGAATCTTCATGATCGTGGTTCAAATCAAAGAGCAATGGTAAAGGCAAGTTAAAGTATTGGAATTGTGGCATGTCAGGGTACATGAAGAAGGATAGTTAGAACTTAAATTGATAAAGGAGAACTCATATAGTTCTTCTAAGGAAGCTAACAATGAGGAATCTAATAAGGAAATGAACAATAATGACGTGCTAACCGCATCAAAATCTGCGTACTTCGACGAAGATTAGATTTTGAATACAGGAGCTTTGTACCACATGACCCCTCATCGAAGTTAGTTCACTAGTTACAGTGAGTGCAATGGTGGTCAGGTGTTTATGAGCAATGATAATGCTTATAAAGTAGTAGGCATTGGATCAGTGTGCATTAAGATGTTTGATAACATGGAGTGTATCTTGACTGAGGTAAGACACATTCCTGATTTAAGGAAGAGTCCGATATCTCTAGGAGCACTCGATGCACTAAGGTGCAAATTCACCAGCTTCGATTGTATCCTTAAAGGGGCCACCCATAGTCATGAAGGCATAAATGAATGGAAACCTTTACAAGTTGATCGGGAGTACTTCATTGGGTGAAGCTGTAGAGTTTGTAGAAGATTTCACATTTGCATGTATGTGAGGCAACATGAGCGAGTGGGGCATGAAGGTACTTTCTAATCATTGTTTAATTCCAGTTTTTCAAAGTATTGATTTTAGTATATCAAGCATTATATGTATGGTAAACAATCAAGATTGTCTTTTAAGTTTGGGAAACATATTTATAAGGGGGTTAAAGATTATGTGCATTCTGATGTATGGGGGCCAATACCCGTGGTTTTTAATGGAGGGTCGTCATGGTTTGTCACATTCATCGACTACTATTACAGAAAAGTGTGAGTTTATTTGATGAAGAATAAATCTGATGTTTTTACCAACTTGTTACTGTGAATACTTTTGTAATTATTTGATTTACCATCATCAATTATTTATCCTTTAAAAATTATGGTTAAGGTATGATTTTAATTATGCGTGATCTTTATGAATTTATGTGAGGCTATATATACAAGCATTGCCCTTGCCTTTACCAATTTTATTGAGTTAGTCATTGCTACTCTCCTCTTTTGTTGAGTTAGCCTATTTCTATTCTTCTCTTTTATTGAATTAGCCTATTACTACTCTTCTCCTTTATTATGTTAGTCTTGTACTACTTCCCTTTAAGGCTTGGGCATGTGTCTTAGAATTTCAAAACTCTTATGATTCAATTTATTTTCTCTTTGGTGCAAGTGATGTGTTAAAGGTATCACAATTAGTGATTCAAATATTTATGATGGACGTACTGCGCTCTGGGTAGTGACTCTCTTGGTCGACGCGTAATTTCATGGGTTTGGGTAGTGGTGCACAAATTGACATAAGTAATTTGCAATGCGTGTTACATCACTTCCGGGATTGAATGTCACAAATAGTCACTACATGAATAAATTGTGTCACGTAATTCATCTGACTCATGTATTGTGTAGCCTCAAGGTATTCACGTAAATCCACGGTAGCGTCGGACACGCCGGCGAATCTCCGTAGTTATGGGATGCGGGGCGAGTCGGGTTTTCTATGAATTATATATTCCACATTATGATGATCACTACATATGATGAGCCGCGCACACTTTGTTAGGCATGCATTCATATATATTGGTTGTGCATACTAATATCCCTCGTAGTGGTGGAGTACGAGGCATATCAGAACCCTTACATTACTTTAATGAATCTCTTGAATTATTGTTAATCTTAAAGGATAACCATCACTATGAGTAGGGGATTGACCCTCTCCAACCGTACAAATGATACATGTTATGTACAGATTGAAGATTTAGAGGATCATCTTTCAATAGAAGATTATACTGAATGAATAAGAAGATAGTTTTATGATTTAGTTTTATATTTCCTTTGTAAACTCAATAATGTAATAAGCTCCTATTGAAAGGGCATTTGATAATTTGTGAAATTTTTTTATTCTAATGGAATGATAAATACAGTTGATTTACTCTTGTGAATGGCTACCATTGTGAATGTATCTGGATGTGATCTAAATGAATATATATATATAGTGCAATTTCGAAGCATCCAATTCATTCAATTATTAACACCCGGTATTCTCAGGCATGAGTATAAGCTCTGACCATGAAAATTTGGGATGTTACATCCTTTTAAGGGCATTCGCATATCTCATGCACCCAACCTTCGGTTCAAGTTGAGCGGTTTTAGATACTATCCAGTCTCGGCACCTGCAATAGACGTCGAGCGCGGTAAGACAAAGATTATTCTATAGTTTCGAGACTAACGGACTCCTAATGCCCGGTCTAGCTCCCTTACGGTGAATTGGGGTACTCCCGGGAAGATTAGATTCTCGAAACTTCTTTCGGGTCTCTATTAGCATTAGGCTAGTCATGGTTGTAACCCTAACCATCCGCTATTTGCAAAAATGGTTGTTCGACCCTAATTACCCCAACTCTATGGACCATCGTACACTTTACCATTTTTAGCTACTCTGGTATGGTCCTCGGGCGATTCCACTCATTAATGCAATTCGGGCTTTAGTACGGACTTTTCCGGGATGTTACACCACTACATTAAAACTAAGAGTCGTATGGATGTTTGTAAAGTTTTAAGTTGTAAGTACTTTACATCCTAAAACAATTTCATGTGTAAACTATTTACATGCTACTCTGTTTAGCTTTCAAATAGCAATTTTATAAATAGATTATATATTTGACTAACTTATAAAGTATTTATAATATATAAGGTAGGTATTCATACCACATAGAGCGTAAAGTGGTAAATTCCATCAAAATTGACAACTTACATAAAATGACTTGATTTTTTATACCCATAGGGCATCATTAAAGCACGCGTGCACTAGATGGACTAGATGTCATTACCCATCGTATTAAACCCTAAATACAATTTGAAAGTTTTTAATAATGGGCATCTCATCCTTTCCTCTCATGTGTGGGTCATTTGATAACCAATCCAGTTTTTTTTTTTTTTTTTTTTTTAAAGCCATAAGAGAACATCAAGATGGATAGATTGGATGAATCATACACATTAAGATAGGCACCATAGGAGAGCATCAAGGAAAGCACATGATCGACAAATTAGATAAACCATACAAATTGTTGGGAAGAAAATAGCATAAGTCTAGAAACTCGGCTATGGAATGGACCAACTCTACTAACACCTCCTAGGATCCCGAGGCAATAAGACGAACCGAGGAAAGCATACCAAAAGCCTAAAGGAGAGACTTAGATCGGTTTATAAGAGAGGAACCTCAACCGATGCTTATAAAGTCTAGAACCATAAGGCAGAATTTGTGCGACGCACAAAGTTGACTCGGTAAATGAGGCAGCAACATCCAAAAGAGGCCGACTCAGGCCCAAAGCTCGGATAACACACGACCGACAATAAAACCGACCATGAAATGGTTGGTTAATACATCGACAATCGGATATAAAAAATACACTGGTTACGGACCAATGCCATCTCATACGACAGAGGGCAAGTAACTCTACTTCCTACGGCCAGGGTGAGACTCGCTCATCAGTTGAGTCGGCCAGACCCGATCCAAGTAAAATGGAAGCGGTGGAAAGCGAAACGCTTGCCCGGAAATCCAGTAATGAGATCTCCAACCCTGAAGATCTTAGGATTGGTCGCAATCCCAAATCGGATTGATACCAAATCTTCAAGAGATCAGGAAAAGAATCCTAGCACGACGGGATCCTCCCCCTTTTATAAAGAGGAAGACCTTCAATGATGAGAGGTACACAAAAACCTTTCAAACAATCCTAGCCCTGACTTTGGCATCGGAGGGTCCCCGGTTGTAGCCAGGGTCTCCTTTGTCTCCTCCTTGTACAGGTGAACGGACATAGAAGGGGCGTAATAGATTTTTGCATCAACAGTTTGGCGCCGTCTGTAGGAAACGATATGAAAAGCCGTTTTTCAAGCTCTATCGGAAAGCTTCGAATAGATCTTCCACGGCAAGAACTAGAAGAACCATTCAAGAAGAGCCTAATGAGGTCGCTGTCACCGGACTACCGACAACAGAAGGTCCGCCTGGCATGAATGGAGCCCAAGGGACCCAGAACCAGCCTGACAATCGACAAGGTTCTGTGACCCGGCCAGCAACCACCATTTCAACTAGGCAAACTTAACGGAACTGGGAAAATAGATGGTTGGATAAGGAGGTCCAGGAGCTTAGGACCGATATGAATTATATGAAGCACATGCTGGAACAAATCCATCGCTAGCATGTTTCGACCCAACATGATGGCGGTCGGGTAAACGCCCCACCACAAGTCGTTGACTCCTAGCCTGTCGCTCCACGATCTGTCCCTAAGCAGAGTCAGCACCTGGATTCCCCCGAGCCTGCACCCTCTCGCTCCATGATTGCCCCGCTCCTGCCACTAATCTTCGACACGAAATAGATCGGATGAGGTGCAACAGGCCACCGGTCGAGGGTACAACTGACAGCGACGAACCCCAGAAAGTTGACCTTCAGGATTTCCGGCAGGAAATACAAGAAGAGATCGCAGACATGAAGCAGAACCGTAATCTTGGTCAGACCAGACCCGAGGCAAAGGCATCCCCGTTCACAAAAGAGATTATGCAAGCTCGGCTACCAAACCGGTTCTGCATTCCTCAGATTACACCTTTCACCGGCAAAAACGATCCAACCGAGTACATCGAATCCTTCAGGACCTATATGGAGTTGCACGATGCATCGGACGCTTGTGTCAAGCCTTCTCACTCACCCTAACTGACGTAGCTCTGCTTTGGTTCAAATAGTTGAAGCCAAAGTCCATTAGCTCGTTCACAGAGCTCAGCGATGCCTTCCTCACCAATTTCATCGGTGGGAAGAAAAGGTTGAAGCCATCTTGCGCATTTGAACAACATAGTTTAAAAAGAGGGAGAGCTGCTGAAGGACTATATCAAGTGCTTTAATTTTAAGTCGCTCCAAGTATGAAGACATTTAGACGAGACAACCCTTAACTCGATCATGCAAGGCGTCAGAGACAAGCCATTTCTTGCATCCCTGGACAAGAACCCGCCTACTACTTTGGTAGAATTCATGGCTCGGTCAGAAAAGTATGTGGACGCCGAAGAAACTTGGATCTTGCACGAAGCCGCTCAAAGCGCAAAAATCCCAACTAAAGAGTCAGCAAGAAAAGAAATTGATTCATTTGGAGGTAAGAAGCGTAAGGATGATCGGCCTCGTGACAAATGTAGATCGGGGAAAAGGCCTGACTATAAATTCTCCATGTATACCCCGCTCAATAAGCCGCAAGAGTAGGTATTGATGGAAATCAAGGGCGAAGGATTCATCAACTGGCCAGATAAACTGAGAAACAATTTGAATCGGCAGAGCAAGAATAAGTACTACCACTATCATCGCGACCATGGGCACAATACAAGTGACTACTATCACTTGAAAGAATAAATTGAAAGACTCATCCAAGAAGGTCGTCTCAGAGAACACGTTGAAAGAACCAGGACAAAGGAAGAATGTCCGGGAGACAATCGACCCACAGAAGAGATCCGAACAACTATCGGTGGTCCCCATGGTAGGAGCGATTCAAATAATGCTCGGAAGAATCATGCGAGGAGCATCGGTTAGCCTGAGTCCGATATCCTAATTTTAGCTCGGCCTTCAAAAGAGAAGTACTGCATATATTTTACCAATGCAGACACACGGGGCATTCACCATCCGTATGATAACGCCTTAGTCGTCACCCTCACCATAGCAAACCGCAAGGTGTTTCGTATTCTCGTTGATACGGGATCGTCCTCTGATGTATTGTTTACTCAAGCATTCGATAAAATGGGCATCGAACGATCGACATTACAACCAGTCCACACCCCATTGATCGGATTCTCAGGTGGACAAATTCTCTTTGAAGGAATCATCCCACTGCCACTCACTGCCAGAAATTCCCCGCATCAGGCGACAGTGATGGTTGACTTTCTGATAGTCGACCAACCATCAGTCTACAACGCCATCCTCGGTCGGCCCTCTCTATCTCTTCTCCAAGCTGTAGTGTTGACATACCATCTCTCCATGAAATTTCCAACCGAATTGGGAGTTGGAGTCGTCAAAGGCGACCAACAGGATGCGAGGCATTGTTACGTGACGGCCGTGAAAGGTCCTGCCGAGGTAACCACGATCGAATCATTGGACCCTCGGGCCGAGACCTATGAAAGAGGCCAACCGGTGGAGGATTTGATTCTGATTCCTTTGGTCAAGGCAAACAAATCTAAAATGGTTCGGATTGGCTCGTCTCTACAGTCACCTCTGAAAGATAAGCTGATATCTCTACTTCGACGATAGGCCGATGTGTTTGCATGGATTCATGAAGATATGCCTGGGATCGATCCTTCAGTGTGACTCATCGCCTTAACATCGACCCGACCTACTGAGTGTTCCGACAAAAGTGACATCCACTCGGCCCCGAAGGGTACGCCATCATTGAAGAAGAGGTCAGCAAACTCCTCAAGGCTGAATTCATCGAGGAGATATACTATCCGGAGTGGGTAGCTAATGTCGTACTCGTTAGAAAAGCTAACGGAAAGTGGTGAGTTTGTATTGATTATACCGACCTAAACAAAGCCTGCCTAAAGGACAGCTTTCCTTTTCCGATGATCGATCAATTGGTGGACAGCACGGCGGGACATGAACTTCTTAGTTATAGATGATTACTCTGGATACAATCAAATTGTAATGCACCAATCAGATAAATCTAAGACTACCTTTGTCACTGACAAAGGTCTTTATTGTTACCGTGTGATATCATTTGGTCTAAAAAATGAAGGAGCAACCTACCAGCGATTAGTGAACAAAATGTTCGCTTGACAGATCGGTCGAACCATGAAACTATACATCAATGACATGCTCATCAAAAGTGTACTTGCGGCCGATCATATCGCTGACTTGGAAGAAATGTTCACTATCCTATGCAAGTATCAGATGAAGTTGAACTCGAGTAAATGCGCTTTTAGGGTAAGCTTGGGTAAATTTCTTTGATTCTTAGTCAGTCAACGAGGAATCGAGGCGAATCCGGAGAAAATCAAGGCCTTGCTCGACATGAAATCCTCAAAAATAATCAAGGAGATACAAAGACTAACTGGACGAGTAGCTGCACTCCTGGACGAGTAGCCGCACTCACCCGCTTTCTTTCCTGAGCTACCGATGAATGCCTCCCATTCTTCAAACTACTGAAAGGTCGGCAGACGGTAGATTGGATAGAAGAGTGTGAAGCAACATTCCAGCAGTTAAAGTCTTATCTCGAATCTCTTCCTCTCCTATCAAAGCCCGAACCTAGGAAGACTTTATTGTTATACCTAGTAGTTTTCGACACAGCTGTAAGCTTGGCCTTGATACGTGAACATGAAGGGAAGCAATTACCAGTGTATTATGTCAGCAAAGCACTGCTCCCTGCAGAAACTCGATATCCGTCGCTGGAGAAAGTGGCCCTGGTATTAGTTGTATCTTCACGACGACTTCGGTCGTACTTTCATACGCATACCATTGTCGTCATAACCGATACCACTCTCTGTCAGATTCTCCAGAAACTGGAAGCTTCTCGCCGACTAACGAAGTGGGCGATCGAACTCAGTGAATTTGACATTCAATACAAGCCGAAGGTAGCAATTAAAGGATAGGCTGTGGCCGACTTTATAGCTAAAGTTACCCTGCAAACCAATTCACCGACCGATCTTACCGATGAGTCAACCAATCAAACGACTGCAATTCCCGAATCACCGCCCGATCCACCCAAATGGCAACTTTATGTCGATGGCTCGTCCAACTCTAAGGCAAGTGGGGCAGGAGTCATCCTAAAAACTCTTAATTAAACCTACATGTAATATGCCTTAAGACTTGGATTTCAAGCCTCAAATAATACAGCAGAATACGAAGCTCTACTGGTCGGCCTTCGACTAGCAGCCAGTTTGGGTGTTACTCATCTCAACGTCTTCAGTGACTCACAGTTGGTGGTCAATCAGGTTACTAGCGTATATCAAACACAGAAAGAGCAGCTGAAAGCCTACATGAAGAAAGTCAAAGAACTGATCGACGATTTTCAACAATGTACTATTGTTTGGATCCCTCGGACAAAAAACATTAAAGCCGATCTACTGGCAAAACTTGCCTCTACCGACAAGGATATATACCTAGGTTCGTTCCAATCGAGTAAATCGCTAAGCCGAGCATTGACGACCTGCCTGACTCGACTATACATGCGATCGATTTGGAACGTGCGTGGCTTGACCCGATTGTCCAGTATCTCAATGATGGGAAGTTGCCTAAGGACTATGCCGAGGCTTAACGGTTGAAAATTCGAGCATCCCGGTACACCATACTCAACGGAATATTATACAAGAAGGGATTTTTTCGTTCCTTTATTATGCTACTTGAGACATGACGAGGCAAACTATGTGTTGTGGGAAACTCATGAAGGGATTTGTGGAAATCACTCGGGAGGACGATCGCTCGCACATAAGATCCTGCGGCAAGGTAACTACTGGCCGACCATTCAGCACGATGCTCGTCGGCTCGTCTAAAGTTGTGACAAGTGCCAACGGTTCGCGGCCATTCCGAGACAGCCACCTGAAGAGCTGACCCTTATGGTCGGCCCTTAGCCCTTCGCGCAGTGGGAAATCGACATGATCGGACCTCTCCCTTTAGGGAAAGGCCAGACCAAGTTCACCGTTATTGCGGTGGATTACTTCATAAAATGGGCTGAAGCCGAGCCGTTAGCCAAGATAACCGAACAAAAGATCACAAATTTTGTCTGGAAACATATTGTTTGCTGATTTGGGATACCTCAGACCATTGTTACCGTCAATGGGAAGCAGTTCGACAACAGACAGTATCGAGAAATGTGCGCCAACCTCGGTATCAGAAACATCTACTCGTCCCCCTGCCATCCTCATACGAATGGACATGTTAAGGCAGTTAATAAGATCATCAAACAACACCTCCAAACCAAACTCGACCGGGCCAAGGGAGCGTGGGCCGAAAACTGGGTTTACCGAACCACCGCTCGAGTAGCCACGGGAGAGACACCCTTCTCCCTGGCGTATGGATCGGAAGCCGTCACTCCGGTTGAGATCGAACTACCTTATGCTAGAGTCAGTTCATTTGAAGAACAAGACAACGAGGAACTGCTATCTCTCGGACTCGACCTCTTGGAAGAACAGAGGGAAAAAGCTCGACTACGAATGGAAGCTCGACAACGATAAGTAACTTGATTCTACAATGCCCGAGTCAAGGTTAGACGATTCCAAGCCGGGGACATGGTCCTCCGAAAAACGTTCTTGAACACAAAGGAAGTTGGTGCAGACACCTTGGGACCCAATTAGGAAGGACCCTATGTTGTCTCGAGCATCATCCGACCCGGAACGTATCGCTTGGAAGATTTAACCAGGTAATTACTCCTCCATCCTTGGCATGCCGAGTATCTAAAAATTTACTATCCCTAGGTCAACTATTAAACAATTGGTTAAGTTCGATTATCAAATGAAGCAAACAATAAAAAAACTGTAAACCGAGTCAAATGAGCAAGAAAATCGAGCATATTCATTCATCAGTAAGAGTTATACATCGGATTACGTTAGTTCCCACTTGGGAATTACATTGACAAAATGACAAATAAATGCAGAAAAGGAGTGGGCCGAGTTAAGTGACGTCCCCCCCTCCCCTCGGTTGCAGATGCTCTCGATACCGACTTGAAGCTTGGGGCGCTTAAAGTGCTTGAAGCTTGATGTGCTTGAAGTTCTTGACGCGCTGTACAATCCAGAATCGGCTTCAAGATTCACTAGGAGCTAACTCGGGAGGTGGCTCGGCTTCACCTGCTGCTGCCACTCAGAGCAACCTCTAGCGCCACCATAGGTGCGGCCTCGGAAGGGACCCCGAGGTCAACCGCCGCCGCATCATCGGTCCCCGTTGCCTTAACATCCGGACCTTCAGACCTAGAGCCGCTCTCATCAAATCCCGAGAGATCAAGGTCGAGGAAGGACTGCTTCATCAGGTCCATGCACTTGATGTAGCCATCCTGATACAACCAATCCCGCTCCTCCAAGTACTCCTGGGATTCAAGAAAGGCCTCTACAACCTAGACCTTGGCCTGCTCGAGGACAGCCCTGGTCTCGGCCTTTAGCCGAGCCAACTTTTCTTCGGCAGAGGCATGAGCCTGGTGAATTCGTCGACTCTCCTTCTGGACCTCTTTCAATAGTGAGGTCACATGGGCACACTCGACTTTGGCATCCTCGGTGGCCTTCCTGGTGAGCCCTAAGTCGCCAATCATGATATTGAGCCGGGTCACAGCAGCAGCGAGTTGTGCTTCCGCCTCCCTGGCCCGTTTTTTAGTGTCAGCTAGATCCGAGCAAGCCCTGAGCGCACAAGGGGCAAACTGCGAAAGAAAACAAAAGGTCAGCTAAACCTAAGGAAGCTGATGAAGCGAGTGCGAAGCTTGATTCTTACCTCAAGAAACATCTTAGCCATGTGGGAGAGGGTCCGCCTCGTGGGGGCTTCAAAAAGGGCAGCGAAGTCCTTCTCGCTCCCGTGAAAAACCGCCTAAGGGAGCATGTCCTTGACGGCCCGTTAGAAGACTGACGTCTCTTGTTGAGTCGTCTTCCCTCTTGACGGCTCCTCCCTTCTCTGCTCCTCCCTCTGTTCAGGAACTGGCTCGACAACAGGTCCTGACTCAGTGACCCCTTGGGACTCAAGGGCTACCGCGTCCGCCACTCCCGCCTCTTCATCTATGTCGGGAATGATCAAGGTAGGGACATCTGGAGCTGTATGCCCCTTAGTCTTCGAGACCATCTTCGACTTCTTCGAAGGTCGAGGCTCTGACCTCAGAGGGGCCTTCATCTTGGAAGGTGGACGTAGGATGTGCCGAGCCTCAACCATCTCTGCATCGACTACAAGACGCGTCAAATAAAAGTCAAAGGAAATGCAGAAGAGTAGCCATAAAGTACCTGTTAAGGTCGGGTCCAAACTCGAGTAAAAAAGACGCTCCGGTTGAAGAAGCCTCTTCCAAGACCGTTGCTCCGGGCTCAACACATTCGGATCTTTGATCTGAGCTAAAGTGCCGACACTAAGATTCGGCCTCAGCTCGGGGATATCTACAAAAGACACAGTCAGACTCGGAAGATGTAACAATAATGGGAAGATAAAGAATAAAAACACACGCCGAATCACCTGTTTGGGAGAAGGACCGAGGAACGCGAGATTCGATAAGTCCTGGCTCAACAGTCTCTTAGCGACCACACGCCCAGAACCATCTATCTCTCCATTGTTTCTTGGAGGTAGGATGGTCGGTTATCAAAGACCCTCCCTTATTCCACCAAGCGCACAAAAAATACCAACCAGGCTGTTGTGGGTTCGGTCGCACTTGGAACAGATAGAGGAACTAGTCGAAGGTCAGTGGAGGCTGTTCCTTGTCAACCCATAACACCGCACATCCGAACACAACACCGCACATCCGAACAAGTTCCTCCACCCGTTCAGAACTATTTGCCCAGGTGCTATATAGAGTCGGTAAAGCAGATCCCGAGCTATCCCCTGAAGGGGTAGACGCAAGCCGCACTAAAGATCGACTTAAAAAATTGCAACCATCCTAGCAGGAGGACGGTCGGGTAACTCACATGGGAGAGGGAGGCGAAGAATGACCGAGTCCGGGACATGATACCCGGCCCTGATCCTATCCAGATCCGCCTTAGTTAAAACTGAGGGAACCAAACCCTTCTGTTCGTCCTCAGCCTCCTCTCCCTCGGCCACCAACTCAGCGGCCCTAGCCGATCTTTGAATAGAGACCGACTCACTAGCTCCTTCAGCCGACTCATCCTCTTCTTCTATCTCCTCCTCAAGAGGATTAGGCCTACCAGGGGTAGTCGCCAACGATCCCCCTCTGCGAGATGGACCCGCCAAAGCAGGGCGCTCCACTGAAGTTCCAGTTACCCTTTCAAAATGCTGGAAAGCTGCATTGACATCTATAACCATCTCCGACAGCAGCGAGGGTGATTCCGAGACATTCCAAAAATGCCTCGCTTCACCCTTATCACCGGAAGCTCCCTCGCGGGGGCTCAAGGAACCTTCCATCGCCATTATAATTAAAAGCAAAAGGGAGGGAGAGAGTTAAAAAACTCACCGGATACAGCGAGAATGGCTGAAAGTAGGGTGGAACGTGGAGACAGGAGTTCGAAATGGAAGGAGAAAATGGGGGGAAGCAGCGGAAAGAGCAAAAAAAAAAAGAAAGGAAGAACGAAGAGAGAAGCGGGCGCGCAAAAATGGGAGGGGTGCGTCCCGCTCCTCCTTTTATAGCCCTGCCACGTGGCAAGGGCATTTAAGGATGAGTCGAATCGACGGTCGTTTTGACTCCCCCGCCCGACACGTGGCGCATTTCGGCCGATGCGAGTATCACTTCTGCCACACGTCCGGCCCTCATAGGCCGACAGGACGTTCTGACGCTTCCCACTCGTGCGGCCTCGATTAGCGAATCGACGCATGTTTAGGATGACACAAGATGCCTACGGACAATAAACGATCCATCATAGAGTTGGTTCTAGCGCAAGCCGATTCAACGACTATCTACTCCTTAGCACCAACAGAGTTGATGCAAGGAGTAGGGGGCTTACTGTTGGGAAGAAAATAACACAACTCTGGAAACTTGGCTATGGAATGAACCAACTCTAGTAACACCTCCCAGGATCCCTAGGCAACAAGCCAGACCGAGGAAAGCATACCAAAAGCCTAAAGGAGAGACTTAGCTCGGTTTATAAGAGAGGAACCTCGACCGAAGCTTATAAAGTCCAGAACCGTAAGGTAGAATCTGTGCAACGCACGAAATTGATTCGGTAAACGAGGCAGCAACATCCAAAAGAGGCCGACTTAGGCCCAAAGCTCGGATGCCACACGACCGACAATAAAACCGACCATGAAATGGTTGGTTACTATGTCGGCAATCGGATATAGAAAATACACTGGTTACGGACCAGTGCCATCTTATCCGATAGAGGGCAACTAGCTCTACTTCCTACGGCCAAGCCGAGACTCGCTCATAAGTTGAGTCAGCCAGACCTGATCCGAGTTAAATGGAAGCGGTGCAAAGCGGAACACTTGCCCGAAAATCCAGTAACGAGATCTCGGACCCCAAAGATCTCGGGATCGGCCGCAATCCCAAATTTAATTGATACCAAATCTCCAAGAGATCAGGAAAAGAATCCTGGCACGACAGGATCATCCCCCTCCTATAAAGAGGAAGACCTTCAACGATGAGAAGTATGCAAAAACCTATCCTTAAAACCCTTTGAAACAATCCTAGCCCTGACTTTGGAATCGGAGGGTCTCCGGCCGTAGCCAGGGTCTCCTTTGTCTCCTCCTTGTGCAGGTGAACAGACATAGAAAGGGTGTACTAGATTTTTGCATCAACACAAATTATGATGGGCCACACACATCACGAGTATATCTCAACCATTGTATTCTACTTCGTATAATGTCATTTTAACAGCAAATTAAACTTTAAGGATAACCTGCAATGCGGCTTTTTTCTTGGTTTTATATTACAGTGAAAAGCTGTAATGTGTTTACAGCTTTTAAAGCCTTTATAAACAAATGCATATATTCAAACAATCCCTAAAAAGATTTCAACCAGGGGACGCTCGGTGTCTACCGTTTAATATGATCGGTGTTTTAGCCCAAGCAACAGAAGACTTGACTCATTTTTAGCCGGTGACGTCAATCTAAGGTCATAAAAACATTAAATAAAAATAAAGCCTATAAAAATTGCAATTATTCGATGTTAACAATAAAATAAAATAAAAATGATATATGTTAATTATAATTTTAACCATCAATTTCTGGGGTGATTTCCTCCAGTTGGTTACCAAGACACTGGGATAGAAGAGCACCAAAAGGAGGCCAGCAGTCAAAATAATGAGGCGATTTCCACCATTGCACCATCAGCAAAGAAGAATTGGGTAATCTCTATCCAACAAAAACTAGATAGACTTCCTCAACTGGAAAAGGAAGTGTGGTGCAGCTATTCCATCTTTCAGGCCCCACGAAGCCTTAAAAAAATGGACACCACGGCCTACGAACCTCAGATTATCTCCATTGGCCCATTCCACAGAGGCAGCCACTACCAGCTGGAAGCACACAAGTGGCGTTTCCTGGGTCGCTACCTCGACCGTACTGGGCACAATCTGGAGCTCTTCATCAATGCCATCTCGCCACTCGTGGACCGAGCACGAAGATGCTATGCGGAACCCACCGACTGGATAAACGATCAAGATTTCATCGAGATGCTGCTGCTCGACTCTTGCTTCATCCTTGAATTATTCTATGCAGTTGCACAAGGCTTCAGACGAAAGGATGACCCGCTCTTCTCCGTCCGTGCGGCTGTCCTACAGATCCGAAGCGACATGTTATTGCTCGAGAACCAAATCCCATTGTTCATCCTGGAAAGCATGTTCAAGATCACTGTAGGACAAGAGTACAGTGGCTACTCAATGAGTCAACTCGCTCTCTGCTTCTTCAGCTGGACTGTCCCTGGAATCATCAACTTTCAAGAGACTCCCAACACAGGAAATAACGATGAGGAAGGCTTGCATCTTCTCAATCTTCTCCGGCAAAGCCTCATTACATTACAATCGAGGCGGCCCACATCAGCATCATCATCATCATCATCATCATCACGGCCCCTTGATAAACTCCCAGATAGTTATCCTCGCCCCGATCTGATGATGCGATGCGTCTCATCTCTAAGGGACTCCGGGGTGAAGTTCGAGAAGAGAACATCGAGCAAATTGACGGATATCAAATTCGAAAGAGGCGTTCTCAAAATCCCACCGTTGTTAGTGGACGACACCACAAAGTCCATCTTCCTCAACCTCATTGCCTTCGAGCAGTGCCATCGGCAATGTAGCGACCAAATCAGTTCCTACATTGTTTTCATGGACGGGCTGATCAACGCCCCACGTGACGTTGATTATCTACAACAGAAAGGGATTATCAACCACCAGCTAGGAAGCGAGGAGGCTGTGGCACGACTCTTCAATGATCTTAGTCGAGGGATAGGCATCGACCACATGGACGGCTCTCATATCTACGCCCTGTCTTCTGAGTTGAACGAGTATGTCTCGCGTAAGTGGCCCACTTGGAGGGCCAGCTTGACGGGCGAGTATTTCCGCCATCCATGGTCCACCTTATCCGTCGTGGCCGCTGTTCTCATCATCGGCCTCACGCTGACTCAGACCTTGTATTCCATCCTAGCCTACCATGTTAATCGCTCTTAGACGGACGGTTCATCTCTTTGCTCTTCTTTAATCTTCACCGTTGTTTTACTTCACTCGTGGTTAATATTATAAATAAATAAAAATAGTCGGTTACTCAGATCGAGGTCGACCCGGATGAGTTGCGTCAGACCCAGACCTGTCCTACTGACTCACCTCTATCTCTTAAATTAGGCAATGAACCGCATATTCTGTTTGCTAGTTTGAATGACTTATTATCTCCCATAATTATGTCATAATAAATCCTCGCCTTTGATTTTTATACTTGAATGTTAGCCGTTAAGAATTTTCTTTTCATTTTCTAAATTCGTCTACCGATAGTGATGTTAACCATCATATGCTCAGCTCTGATGGCCCGCCTAACACGGATTCTCCAACATGGACGGTTCCGATAATTGCGACATTCATCATGTGGACCCCAGTGAGCGGCTACCATTGTAGGCCTGTGAAATAAACGATTTGGATCCTTGAGTCGTCACTCGTTGAAATACATTTAAAGGTTCTATGCTGTCCATCCCACGGGAGTTTCTCATGAGGTTGAGCTCTGTGGACCCACTGTGATGCGTATCAGAAATCAATACCATCAAGTAAATGTACCCTTCCATGGTAGGCCTGGGACTAAAAAATCAAGCCAATCCGCCTTAGGCGGACCACACCATAGACAACAGTTGAATTGTATGCCTGATATCTACTGGTCTCTACTCATGGCTCAGTGATAGACAGGGCATGTTTCATCAGTGATAGACAGTGCATGTTTCAACACTTAGGTTATGAGTTCAAGAGCCCATGTGGATGTGTGTGAAAAAAAAAAAGTTGAATTGTATGCCCCACATTGGAGCTTTACTCATTGTTTACAGGGCTCAATGGGATGTGATGTAGTCATCCAACCCATCCCTTGTGTGTGTTTCATATGGATGAGTGATCACACCAAATTTCAAGCCATTCTAAGCCTCAAGTGTGCTTTGAGTATGATTTCAGATTGTGTGACGAATTTGGGTTACCAATATGGCTGATATTTTAGGACATCCCAAGACTTAGAGGGAACCGACCAAATGCACGAGGTGTATGTCTAGCACACATCACAATGATAAGCTCCTCTTAAACCACTTTAACTTTCTCAAACTATTGGACTATGTAATCAGCTTTCAATTTGAATTTCCATTTTGTAGAAGTTCCATACAATTGATATTATAGACCCATTGTTCATCCTAGCCATCCAATCAGTGGCCTTCACAATCCACTCAGATATGCAAGTTGTCTGGCTAACCTAAAAATAGGTCATCTTATTCAAGAGAAAGATACACATAATTATATTGATTTTACTATGCCTAATGTGAGTCCATACACCTAACTTAGGCATAGGAGGGTCTCCAGCTATAACCAACACCCTCAGTGTCTCATTGTTCTCTATTAATTTGTAAATACTCAACAGCTCACAGGATGGAACAGGATTGATCAGATTTGAGCAATACTAGTGATTTAAATGTTAATGTAGGTGTAAGAATGTATAAAACTTAATTCACATCTTGAATCTCAAAATTAGAGTCGCCATAAAGGTTTGTCCAGATAACCTACAGTGTGAACTATAGTATGTACTTAAATTCCTCGGGTGCTAATTGGGCACTGCTAATTTTGGATGATGATCTCAAAAGCCACACCCAATGGATGCAAACCACATGCACAGATTGTTGGCCCCCTTATGAAAGAAAAATGTCCATTCACTGATTGGCTCTGGACCAGATCTGGGACTTTTAAAGCTATTTGATCGTGTTCATCACAGTGATTTTTATGACCCATCCACTATAAGCCTACCGGATGGATGGTCCTTATGGCGCCTATTTCAAAGTTTTAAAAATAAATAAATAAAATCAAAGATCCCTTCTGTAGAGGTGCACCCAGGGACGAGTCTGGACTTTTAAAGCTATTAGATCACACCCCTGTTGGGCCCGCAATTTATGGGCCTATGGCTAAAATTCTAAACACCTTCAAAATCAGGATTAGGTACTGCCACCATGTGAATCGTGCCTCCGCTCCAGCTCCAGACGTGAGATTTGATTGGAAGGTATGCCGGTGGTAAAAATAGACCCGCGAAGGGCATGTTCAAAATTAAAGCTGTTCCGGTTTCTTCTTCTTTTTCCATGTACGTTTGTTTCCTGTTGATAAGGCCCGTCCCAAATGTATCCAAACGCTGTTAAGTTCGAAAGCTTAAATGAAAGAGGTTCTGTTAATAAAAAATAAAAATTAAAAAATTAAAGTTAGTTCCGTGTGCATGCAGATCCGGGCCAGTTGCAGAAGTTTATAACGGTGACTTCTTAATCACCACTGTTTCCTATGGCGTGCTCCACTTGAGATTTAGATCTTTCTCATTTTTAGGCTCATGCCATCAAATAAACCGGAAAATAGATGGATGGCGGGGATAAAACACATACATCGTGGTGGAGTCCACGGAGCACTGATCAGTAGCCACGTTGGTATGGTCAGTATGCAATCCGCGTCCACGGTCAACGCATTTTGGATCATCCTACCAACCCCACGCATGCGGAATCGTATGGGCTGGAAACGGATTGGCTACTCCCCCTGACACCAGCCCGGTGGCCGGTGGTCGGTGTTTTGTGGGACCCACCATGATGTATGTGTTTCATCCATTCCGTTCATCCATTTTTAAAGATCATTTTAGGCTTGATGCAAGAAATGATAGGGATATAAATCTTAGATGGGCCACACCACAGGACAAAAATAATGAATGGATATTCAAAATTAAAATCCTCCTAAGGCCCACTGTACTGTTTATTTGACATCCAATCTGTTGATTTGGTCATAAAGACGCAGATGAAGGGAAAAAATAAATATTAGCTTGATCCAAAACTTTTATGGCCCCAAAAAGTTTTTAATGGTCAAAATTCATTCAACACTGTTTCCTGTAATGTCGTCCATGAGACTGATATATAATTCATTTTTTTAATTGTATCATAAAATGATATATAAAAATATATGAACGGCATGGATGATACAGATACATCATGGTGGGCCCCACAGAGCACGGACCACCAGCCAATGGCTGGTGTCAGGGGGAGTAGCCAATCCGTTCCCGTATGGGCTGGCAAACTGGTACGCCTGCCATGTGTCGAATCATTGTTAAATCTAAATGACCTGAGACTCGTACAACATCTGCCATGTGCCGGATCATTGTTTCCTTCAGATTATCTGAAACTCATCCTGATGCACCCAATCCTTACAAGTGAGGCCCATGGTGTTGTAATCCAAACCGCCATATAGATGGGATTGTGGCTTAGTCGCAGTGGGTCCCACGATCTTAAAGGAAAGAAAATGAGGTGATGGTTGCAGGCGTCGAGAAGTGTTGCTGCATGCTTGTGATGGTGTGAAACAGTGATAAGGATTTAGAGCCCTTCTTCTTGTGTGGGGGACGGCTGATGCCGTTTTTAGGAAGCAGTGATAGTTTTCCAGCAATGGAAGTCAGCAATAAGGGTTTTCAGCGAATCCCTTTTCCCTTCTCCCTTTCACGATTCTCTTTTGAGGGCTATCCATTGTAGTGCAACCAGTAAGAGCGATCCTTATGTTTCTTTCTAAATTTTTCCGTTTTACCTTTTCCCTTTTCCCTTTTCCCTTTTCTTATTCAAAGAAAGCTTATATGTTTCCCTTTTCCCGTTACAATCTAAAGAAAGCTTCTCCCATTCTAACGCTATTCATAGCAGGACCGGGTCTCTCTCCTCGGACGCGGATTGCGTCCTACCCCCGCCCGGACGGTAATCCGTCCGGGCAGGGCTCTGTGGAGCCCAACGTGATGTAACGGTTTTATCCCGCGGTCCAATGATTTTTGTAGAAAATTTTAATACGTGAATCAAAAAATGAGGCAGGTCCAAGGCTTGAGTGGACCACACCAAAGGAACCTGCACTGATATGACACCCACCGTTGAAACCTTTCTAAGGGCTCACGTGATGTTTTTTTTACCATAAAACCTATTCATAAGGTCACGTAGGAGTGGATAAAGTGAAAACACAAATATCAGCTTGATCCGAAACTTCTCTAACTCCCCAAAAGCTTTTAGTGGTGGACGTTCAATCACCATTTTGTGGTCCACTCAAGGGTTGGACCTGCCTCATTTTTTGATTCACGAATTAAAATTTTCTGAAAAAATCGTTGGACGGCGGGATAAAACAGTTACATCACGGTGGGCTCCACAGAGCCCCGCCCGGACGGATTACCGTCCGGGCGGGGGTAGGACGCAATCCGCGTCCCTCTCTCCTCCTATCAAGAGAGGACTTTCAAAACTGTGCAAAAGGCCGTGTGGCTACATGTGTACGCTCGCGCATACAACCTTCAGAGTGCCATGTATGCCAAGCATCATAGGCTGCCTGAGTATATCATATAAATAAGCTGGAAGACCCGCCTAAGCATAAGAACATTTGATGCTATGGTTGAGTGTGATGAATGATATGCAGGCACTTTCAAATAATTACTTAGGAAATTAAATATATAGCATGCATTAAAGTCAGAATAAATTATTCAAATATTAATTCATATTTGAGATGAATAATGAACCAAAAGTTAAAGTTGTTTTTATTATCTGGACTATTGGACATTTATTGGACAGTTAAATAAAAAAATCCAATGCTCTTATTTCTACAAACAAGTGCCTACCAATCAGGGGCTAATATTTTTCCATCTATTTATTTTGTGACTGTGGCTTTGAGACAGTGGGTTCTACAATTTCCTCAGTTTGATTTTAATATGTAAAATCCACGTTTCATTTTTTGAGTGCCTCCGTAACATGATAGATACTCTGCCGGAGTATAAACTAACCCACTGGCCATCTATTTCTGACGGACGTGAGTGCCCTGCGTCCACCACTTAGGCCAGCTCATGTTATAAGAACGTGATCCAAAAAATCATACAAATTTGAAACTCAAGTATGCCACATCATAGGGAACAATCAAAATATCAACGGCAACTATCAAAGCCTTCTTAGGCCCATCTAAGCTTTGGATCAGCCTTCTTAGGCCTGATGATAACACCTTATGAACCGGTTGGATGTCACATATAAAGTCACCGTGAGCTTCAGGAAAGTTTCAGTGGTGGGCGTCCCCATCTCCATTGCTTCATGTCGTGTGGCCAATTTGAGTTTTGGGATCATGTTGGATGGATGTGATGAGGTCGATCACCGTCTTCCTCAAGGATAACTATTCCAAATTTATGGAGCTTCTTTGGACTCCTCGTAGAGATTTCTCAATGAAAATAGAAATAATTTCTAATAATTAAAAATTGACGCAGGGATGAACGTGATGAGAATAAATACTCAAAATCCACGGAGCTTCCTTGGACTCCTCACTGAGACTTCTCGAATCCATGAGAAAAGAAAGCAGAAAATAGAAATAAATTCTAATAAATTTGAAACTGATTAATTCATAAATAAAAACGAGTTCACAACCCTTTAAATAGGGACACCAAGCAATAGGAAAGAAATCAGAATCAAACTACAACTAAAACTCTTAGAATTCGCGACTTACTATAAATAGTAAACTTACTATTTATAGACGGTCGTGATGTCTACTAGTGCGCAAGGTTTTTGGCCAAAAATAGTAAGTGTCCTATTGTTAAGGCATAAAAAATATCTCATTGCAGTGGTCAGAGAATCCCATGGTGCTGATCTTCTCGAAGGGGTAGTTTAGGTATTTTGGTAAAGTTCCAGCTCAAGGGGTAGTTTAGGTATTTTGGTGCTGATCTGCTCAAGGGGTAGTTTAGGTATTTTGAAAAAGTTTCAACTCCAGGGGTATCTGTTGAGGCATGAAAAAGTGATGAAAGGATTGAAGCAGAAGAAGATTGGAAAGCAAAGTATTAGAAAGAAGAAAGAGAAGTGTCTTTGAGGCGGTTTGCGCGGGTCCGCACAAAGCATATCGTTTGTGCGGGACCACACAAAGCATATCGTTTGCGCGGTATCGCTCAAAGTATATCGTTTGCGCGTGTCCGCGCAAAGCATGTAACAGTGACACAGAAATGACTGTGAGTTATTTTGTCCCACATCGCCCAAGTTGGAGTTTTACACCTGCGAAATGCCTATAAATACCCCGCTCTCTCTCTCTTAAAAGAGGTTCGAAGATTTCAGAGAGAAAGAAGAGCGAAGGAGAAAGCCGAAGGTGCGGAGTATTGGGCTCCAGCAAATTGCGCGGACTCGCGCAAATGAGCATTGGGCTCCTACAGTTTACGCGGACCCGCGCAAATGATATGGTTTGTGCGGGACCGCACAAATCGACTGCCCTGTAGTCTATAACAGCAATGGGCTGTCATGCTGCTGAAATGATTGAAGTCTTCAAGTTCTTCCTGTTCTAAAAGAAAGGAAGAATCGTCATCAGAGATGCATATTCCTCCTAAGTCCTAGGAGATGACCGAAGCAAGCGCTATTATACTGCTGAAATTCCTATCTTATTGAAGATTGGTCAATCAGATCAACAATTTCTCCTAAGTCCTAGGAGATGACTAAAACAGGCGTCAGAATGCTGCCAAAATTTCTATATGGAAGACTTTGATTGATTGTACTTTGTTTTCGGAATCAGAGGAATCAGAGGATGTAAATGAACTCAGATAAATGTGATCAATGTTCTCTCTTGTTCTTTCTTTGTTATCATTGAATAAATCCCCCAAATCAAACACAGTTTGTTTTCTTGTCGAAACAAAATGGTGACTCTGCTGGAAATTTTTAATGGTAACTTAGAAAATATTCAGGGAACATTTATCACTGTTTGGTGTCTTTCAGACGCCAAAATGGCAACTCTTAGCTGGAACATCCTCCCCTTCATCTCTAAAATAGATTACTTAATTCTCTAATCACTAACGTGTTTCATGATCAGAAAGGTTTCTGAATCAAACTACAAGTTACGACCAATGACAATTTCTGAAAGGACAGTGGGCTTCCGTTTCACTCCGACCGGGTTCATGATAGAATACACATTGAATCAACCTCCAGAGGGCATGATTCAACTTTCTATGGGTAAAAGCAGCTTGACTCGAACAACATTTGATGTCGTATCCGCTTCACCTCAACCGCTGGAAGGAGATAAAGGCTGGACTACCGTAATGTCTCGTAAAACAAGAGCACAGAATACAAGAAGTTCTAGAGTACACCCGCTTTCGCCAAGAGTCAGAAGGCCGATAACGCGTAATGCAGTGAAGAAGAATTCTGAAATTGCTCCTCTTGCAATTTATCCCAAACAAGCAGTCTCGCAATTAACAACGCGCGACTTTCCGACCCTAACCGCCTCAAGGGTCAAGTGGACGAAAAAGCAAAAGGGTAAAGCAATAGTGATGGGTTCGCCAATGTTAGTGTTGCCTCAGAAAAGTTCACCGATGCTCATGTCGCCCCAATCAATCGGTAGTGCAGGGAATATGCAGGAGTTAGACAATATTCCACCCTCTTGCTCTACTTCAGCTACGACTTCATCAAAAAGTAAAGAAGCCACGGTGCATATGGCCGAAATGAATCAGGAAAACCTGTCATCTACTGAAGATCATATTAATAAGATGGCTGAAGAGCAAAGAACACTAATAGATGAATGTAGAAATCTCAGGGAAGCACTAGCAACCCTTGCGCATAATGTAGTCCAAATTGTGGCCCCACCAGCAACGGGTACAGTAAACGGACATGAAAGCCATCCTGAACACTCTCATCCACAGGGGGCAAGATCAAGAGGATTTGTTCTAGTCACGAGGACTGTAACGCAGGACGATGTAAGACAAGTCGTCGAAGAAACTATCAAATTAGAAAAAGAGCGCGCAAATACTAGCCATTTTAAGTACCGGACGCCATATCCAAGAGAGATAGAAGATGTTCCATTCCCAACCAACTTCAAACAGCTAGATTTTCAGAAATTTAAAGGAAATGGGTCTCCAGAAGAGCATCTCTTGCACTTCATCACCAGCATGGGAAATTTCTCTACGACACCTCAATATTGTTTGCGGTTATTTGGATCTTCTTTAACAGGCAAAGCATTTCGATGGTATTCTGGTTTGATGCCCGAGTCAATAAGAACGTGGGAACAAATGTAAGACACGTTTATATCCAATTTCTTCTCGACAGAACGCGATGTTAGTATTGCAGAATTGGCCTCTGTCAGACAAAGAGAAAATGAACCTGTGGAGAAATTCATTGATAGATGGAAGACCTTGGGGGCTTCATGCAGACAGTTACCAGAAGAGAAAGAATAAGTGAACATGTGCTTGAATTCTATGGAACCAAGAATTGCTTTCGGGCTCATGAGTGCTGATATAAAGACTTTCCGAGATCTTGTAACAAAAGCACATACATTGGAAGTGATGGTTACAAAGATGTCAGTCTTTCGGATTAAGACAGAAAGAAGATAACCGAATAGATTAATGGTAAATGCTATTGATCAAGAAAAGAAAAGGAATATTTCTTACAATAAACGAGAAACAAAGAAGAGAAAGGATTCAGATCAAGTTAAAGGTAAGCGACCACGACTATACGACTCCTACAAGGAATATGTATTCAATAAAAAAGATATGTTGCCAATGATGGAACAATTTCTTGCCGCTGGAACTATCAGCTTACCTTCTCCGAAATATTCAGAAGAAGTCGAAATGACTAAAGAAGAAAAATATTGTCATTATCATCACTGTTTAAGGCATCGTACAGAAGATTGTTTTACATTAAAAAATATACTAAAGCGATTGATAAAACAATGTGGAATAGTAACGAACAAGAATGAAGGACAGGACAAGAAAGTTGTTGTGAACATGACATCTGCAAGAGATCCGACAAAGAACTGGAAAGATAAAGGGAAGGCTGTTGCAAAAAGGGAATGGCAGGCAATGATAAATTCACTCAGAAACTCTCGTTATAATTCAGAGTTTATTAAGTTATCCTCCAAAGAAGTTAGTTATGGATTAGCTTCCATTCGCCAAAAAGAGGATGAACTGGTCAGAGAATTTATTAATCGATGGAGGATTCAGGGGGCATAACGCTTGCAATTGGTGAAAGAGGAAAAAGAACAAGTTAAGTTATGCATAGAATGCATGAAACTAAGTATTGCGTTAAGTCTCGCGAATTCAAATATACAGACATTTCAAGATTTGATTGAAGAAGCTTGCAGTTTAGAAATGGTTAATGCTAAAGTGTCCAACTTTTATATAAGCCAGTTGGTTTCAAACCTTGGAAGAAATTCAATTTATATGACTCGGGAAGAAAGAAAAGGGAAGAATGAGCCAGGAAGTTCAGATACAAGAAATATAATTAAGCATACGACCAAGAAAATGAAGAAAGAATTTGTACAGCTTAAGGATCGTAAGAAGTATTCATTTGTATAAGATGACATACTCCCTATGTTAAACAAATTGTTAGTAGCCAAAAAGATTAGATTGCCGCGGCTGAAACGTTCAAGGGAAATGAAGAAAATAGGAGAAGGTGATTATTGTCACTATCATCGTTCCCTCGGACGTTGAACAGAGAACTGTTTCGGTTTGAAGAACAAGTTACAAAAGATGATTGATAAAGATGAAATCTCTATCAGGAAAGTGTATGAAATAAAATAAGTACATAGGCCTAATCAGCTTAAGACTGGAAGCAATGCTAGTCTTAAACAAACAGTATGAAGTAATACGACATCAGGATATTTGTTAAAGGTCGCGACATCGTAATTTTGATCACGAAGGTTCCTAGAGCAATGCTTCCTAATCAAAAGGGGGGTAAAACAAGTGAGTAAAAAGGTGAGTAAAAATTGTGAAAATATTTCTCACCATAGAATGTATTTCTTTTGCGTATTTGAATAAAATGCAGGTTTTCAAGCATATCAAGTCATTGCCAAATGTGAAGCTCGCTATCAAGCGTCAATAATCGCTATCAAGCCTCGATAATTGCTACCAAGCGTCAATAATCGCTATCAAGCCTCGATAATCACTGTCAAGCGTTAATAATCGCTATCAAGCCTTGATAATCGCTGCCAAGCGTCAATAATCGCTATCAAGCATTAATAATTGCTATCAAGCATCAATAATCGCTATCAAGCCTTGATAATCACTATCAAGCATCAATGATCGTTATCAAACATTAATGATCGCTATCAAGTGTTGATGATCACTACCAGTTATCAAGCGTTGATGATCACTACCAAGCGTTGAAGATTGCTGTTAAGCATTGACAATTATCGCCGACACCGAAGAAAATTTTCGCAGCCTAACTAAGTCTATACGACCGGCTACACATAAGATCCATGATCATTTAAGACAGTTGATGAAGCAATCACATAAGACCTATCTCTAATAACATTTAAGGCAGTTGACAAAGAAGTTACATAAGGCCTATCTCTAATAAAGGCAGTTGACGAAGCAGTCACATAAGATCCATGCCGTCTGTATAGCTTCCGACAGCGTCTCGGGGAATGGGAAAAATGCCCTCCCGTGAATGGGTCCGACTTTGCAGGAGAAGAAAAAGTGAGTCTCTGAAGCAGGATGACTCCCCAGATCCCTGGTTTGATTTCAGTAGTAACTCATGAAGGTCTCTGAAGCAAGATGACCTCTCATTGATGGACTGACGACCTTGGATTTGGTACCCATTGAAAATCCATATCTTGGGCTTGTTTCTGGTAGTAACTCATGAAGGTCTCTGAAGCAAGATGACCTCTCATTGATGGACTGGCGGCCCTGGGGTTTGGTCAAAGGTAGCCTGGTAAAGCCCCGCGAACTCTAGAGAGTTACTGTGGCTACCCTATGCGTAAATCCCATTAAATTTACGACTGTGATTGCTCCACTACTCAAGAGTTTAAACTATGTGTTGCTCCACTACTCAAGAGCTTAAACTGTGTGTTGCTCCACTACTTAAGAGCTTAAACTATGTGTGTAAGTGTCAGTCCAGTTCAGTCAAATCTGGTCGTCAAGTTCAGTTAAGTCCAGTCAAGTCAAGTCATGTCTAGTCAAAGCATAATCAGTCAAAGTACACTAACACCATTGCTCAAAAGCATCAAATATGCTCAAAAGCATCAACTACGTGTAGCGTTCAAAACGCTGCAGAACACATTAAATATGTTCAGATATACAATTGCCGAATGAAATTTTAAAATGTTGAATAAACAATATATGCAAAAAATGCATTTTTCTTGAATCAGGTTCAAATTACAGCAACAGTAAATGCCTTCAAGATATTGGCAATTAATTATCTATCTTCGAGATCAACTATGAGTATTCCATTACAATATATATTTGTTCTGCTGACAAGAGCCATAAAGTCTTTTTATCTCTTGCCTTCTTGATATAAAGAAATATTATTACGCAAGATTCTCAAAGGCAGCAAAGAATGAATTTGCGAAGAATCATCATTTTCTCTTTTGGATAATCTAAAGATTCGGATATATTCTTTGGATTCGTTAAAGGAGCAGCCAAATTATCCATCCTTCAGGAATATCTGCAAGTTTCACTTCAGAAATATTATCTTCTAAAGAAATCTTTATGTGAAGATTGACTAGGAAAGGGGGCAGGTCTTCAAAGTAATCTATGCCTTGGTCTTTCTGATAATCTCTTATGCAATGTGGAGGAATTCATATACCGAGGATTATGAAGTATGATTCAATGCGAACATTCAAAAGTGGCTTCTATATTAAAGCTCAGTTATATGCCGATATCGTAAGTAACTTCTCACTATCCTAGTAATGATATCACAAGACTCTAAGTACCAGATCTAATGGAGGCAGAGCAAACGGAATCATCATTAGTAATTTCTATAGCCTTTGAAAAGTTACTAAGTGAAAATTGAAAGAAGTCTTGTCTATTTTTCAGAATCAGTAAAGATCCCAGGAAAAGTCTATGAAGAAATGCTGAGTACAAGCTAGAAACAACTCAGCAATTAAACCTTTGGAGTTGGAAATGACATCTCCAAGAGCACGATATAAAGAATATAAAGAATGCAATGCGAAGCACGATGACAGAGCGAATATCACAATCAGCCTAAAAGAGAAGAGAAGTTTTCAATATAAATTTCAAAATTATCAATGCTTCATAAAGCTAAATTGGAAAAATTATAATGTCTTGAAATACTAATTCTGACTAATTTGGCAGAAAAGATTATCATCCAAAAGAACGGATTATGCAGATCATGAATAAATGAAACAATAAAAAAGGGTTGCTGCAATAGGAGCAACGGAGTTGATTAAAGTGACCGTTACAGAGTTGAAGGAAAAATTCGCTGGAGTTGATCAAAGAGACTGTTGCAGTAGCAGCAGTGTTAAAAGGTAGTTCTTTAATCAAGTTGCTCAAAGATAAAGTCATTACAGCAGTTGCAAAGATGTGTTTTGATGAAAAGAGAACTTCATCTTTTCTAGTGAAGCATCCGCTCAACATTATTGGCTGGGGGCATTCCAGTCTACTGTTCGAGCGTCATCATTCAAATCTTCTGTTCAAGTGTAATCAGTCAAGTCTTTCGTTTGAATGTGATCAATCAAGTCTTCCGTTCGAACGTAAGCAATCAAGTCTTCCATTTAAACGTGATCAATCAAGTCTCCCATTCGAGCAGGGATCATTCAAATCTTCCGGTCGAGCTTGTAGTTCATTCAAGATTCTTCAGGATGAGGAAGATCGATCCTCCATTTGATTTCAGGAATCAATCAAATAAGGATCGAGGGGGCATCTTTTGAGGTATAAAAAATATCTCATTGCAGTGGTCAGAGAATCCCATGGTGTTGATCTTCTCAAAGGGATAGTTTAGGTATTTTGGTAAAGTTCTAGCTCAAGGGCTAGTTTAGGTATTTTGGTGCTGATCTGCTCAAGGGGTAGTTTAGGTATTTTGGGAAAGTTCTAACTCCAGGGGTATCTGTTGAGGCATGAAAAAGTGATGAAAGGATTGAAGCAGAAGAAGATTGGAAAGCAAAGTACTAGAAAGAAGAAAGAGAAGTATCTTTGAGACGGTTTGCGCGGTGTTCACTCCCCAAGTATAGGGTTGTGATGTAGTGATAAACTCGGTAAGACCGAGGTCGAATCCCAAGGGACTGGAACTTGTACGTTATCTGAAACTAAGTAGAAATAGAACTAGAATGAGATGAAATCTAAATCAATTGTAATTTGAAGAATAATGATGAAATATTAATCTAAAACTTAGGAAAAATTAGAAAAGGGAAACTAGGGATTCAGAGGATCCACTTGTAGAGATCAGGGAGATCTTATGCCTGAGTTAAAAATCAGGAAAATTAACTGAACTGACGTTGATATAGTTGTCATGAGAGGTATATGAATTAGGATGGATTCCATCGCCAAACCATGCCCAGGAGACATAGCAGACAACAGAATTAAACGAATTACCAACCAATCAATGTATGAAGATTAGGAAGGGTACCGACATCCAACCATGCCCAGGAGACAATGGTGAACAACAGGGCTTCCTAACGTCATAAACATAAAAAGAGAAGAACATGCTCAAAGCCATTGTAGATCCATTGTAATTTCAGTCACAACAGACCATTAAAGACTAAAAACATTCCCTTAATAAAATTAAATCAAAATCAGATCAGTCTAAACAAAAGGTACAAGCAAAGAGGCCTCCCATCACGCTACAAGCTTCACCTCTTAGCCCTAGCTAAGAGGTTTAGCCACACATAGACATGGTGGACTAGATCTCTCAAAATAAAATAAATAAATTAAAAGCAAAGAAGGAAAGAAAAAATACAACTCTACTCCTTTTTCTCTCTCTTCTCTCCTTGGCTCTGGATCTCGAATTCCCTGGCTCTCAATGCCTTTCCCACGTCCAAAACTCCCCTTTTATAACTGCTAGATGGCTGGAGTCGGTGGCAGAGTCGTAGAAGGACTCGGAATGCAATTTTTCGCAGCCGTGATCGGTGGGCCCCACAGAGGCATTTTCTTGAAAATCCACCCCGTCCATTGGATTCAGGACGAAATTTTAGTCAAGAATGAGTGGTTTTGAACATTCATTAGCGTGGCCCACAGAAGAAATCTCAAAAAAACTCAGTTTTGAACGGCATGAGACCGCCTGTTTGTGGCCTCTGTACCGCACACGTGTGTACGCATGGGAGTGAAACATCAGCATGGTTTTGTAGTGCTCGAACCCATCTACACGATGGGTGGCTCGGATTGTCCGTACAGGTGACGTACGGGGCCCACAATCCGACGCAAAAACGGCCAACGGCCGTTTTTTACGCGTACGCGAAGACGACTTGCGTAGCAATGGTGGGGCCCATTCCTTTGATTAAACCGACGATCCACTCTGTCCATTGCATGGAGGAGAAAATTTCGGTTGGGAATATGCAACTTCTGCCTTCTGTTGATGAGGCCCACCTGAGATTTCACCCGACCGTTCGTTTGGTGTTAGAACGGTCGGAACACCATATTCTGCTATAATCGGAAATTCTGCCAGCTAGGCGATCATTTTTGTCGCCCTATGGAACGACCGGTTCGGATCATCATTTAAAACGATGAGTGGGACCCATACTCGATCCAACTCGGTCGGCTTCCATGAGAGCCAGGAAGCCTGAGACGAGCACGGAACCTGGGGCCTGGCGGCCGACCGTCCGCGGTCCGATGCGGTGCGGGAGTGCACCGTATGTGCACTCATGCGCTGCCATGTGGGGTCCACTGTGATGTATGTACAAGATCTGTACCGTCCATCCTTTTCCCAATATAATATAAGGTGTTGAGACCGAAGATGAAGCCTATCCAGAGATCATGTGGGCCCCATTGACGATCTGTGGGCTGATTTATCCATTGGGCCACTTTCACAGGGATCCAGGAGCTGAAATTCGACGTGTACGGTTAATTTATGGCCCTCAGCTCATGTATAAAGTTTCGAGCAGAACGGATGGTGGGAACCCTGTGATCTTGCATTCTGGCTGACTTTCAAGCCACTTGAGCTTCAATTTCTTGATTTTCTCGGATCTCGGGCTGTGTAAAATCGTCGATCTTGGTCCCATGGAGTCCGTACCTTGCTCTGGTGAATTCTGAGTGTCAAATCCACACTTTTAGTGTCAGTTTTCAGTCAACGCTCCTGATTGCATCTTGCAACAAAACACAATTAAAATACTCTGTTAAACATTATTGTGTACATAAATAGGGCAATAGTCGGGGTCTGATATACAATATTTGACCCTGATCACGCGGGTCCGCACAAAGCATATCATTTGTGCGGGATCGCACAAAGTATATCGTTTGCCCAGTATCGCGCAAAGTATATCGTTTGCGCGTGTCCACGCAAAGCATGTAACAGTGACACAGAAATGACTGCGAGTTATTTTATCCCACATCGCCCAAGTCAGAGTTTTACACCTACGAAATGCCTATAAATACCCCGCTCTCTCTCTCAAAAGGGGTTCGAAGATTTCGAAGAGAAAGAAGAGCGAAGGAGAAGACCGAAGCTGCAGAGCATTGGGCTCCAGCAGATTGCGCGGACTCGCGCAAACGAGCATTGGGCTCCTACAGTTTGCGCGGACTCGCGTAAACGATATGGTTTGCGCGGGACCGCACAAACCGACGCTTCTAGCTGGATCTATAACAAAGAATGGGTCATCTTTCTTGAAATGACTGAAGTCTTTAAGTTCTTCCTGTTCTAAAAGAAATGAAGAATCATCATCAGAGATGCATATTCCTCCTAAGTCCTAGGAGATGACCGAAGCAAGCGCTGTTATGCTGCTGAAATTCCTGTCTTATTGAAGATTGGTCGATCAGATCAACAATTCCTCCTAAGTCCTAGGAGATGACTAAAACAAGAGTCAAAATGCTGCCAAAATCTCTATATGGAAGACTTTAATTTATTGTACTTTGTTTTCAGAATCAAGGGAATTAGAGGATGTAAATGAATTCAGATAAATGTGATCAATGTTCTCTCTTGTTCTTTCTTTGTTATCATTGAATAAATCTCCCAAATTAAACACAGTTTTTTTTTTGTCAAAACACCTATTTGGCTTCACCAAACCATTCTCCTAATTATTCTAAGCTCTTTTCACGTTGGGCTCAACTCCTAAAGCCTGACGGATGAAGAGTTATAATTAAACTAAAACAGGGAAATGACCGTCGATTTAGGGGTTTTTCGCAATTCCGGGCATCGCAACCCAGCATAACTGGGTTGGTTGGCTAAAGTAGCTCGTTCTACCCCAAAATCATATATTTTACGTCAAGTAACTCATTCCGGATTGTGAGATACGCCCGATTTAAGGTCCGATGGTATGGATCACTTCTGTCGCCGACCGGGCCTTTTTTGATCCATCTTGGCCATGAAACTATCTGTGACCCGCTCTACATCAGTCTCCTCCACTTCAAAAGAACTCGTCCTCGAGTTCTCATCCTGCTCTGGTTCATAATACTTGGTCAGGTCCGCGACATTGAAAGTCCGTGAGATTGCCATGTCATCTAGAAGATCAATAACATAAGCATTGTCATTGATCTTTCGAATGATTGGAATGGGTCTAATTTTCTTGTTTTTCAACTTGTTGTACGTCCCGGTCGGAAATCTCTCTTTGTGCAGATGGACCATAATGCGATCGCCTACCTCGAATACCTTTTGTCGCTGGTGCTCGTCCGCTTGTTCCTTGTACTTCTCGTTCGAGGCATGTAGCTTGGCCGCACTTCCGTATGGATGCTCATGATCTTGTCCACCATATGTTCTGCTGCAATGCTCGTGCCTAGGTGCTTGGGCAGAGGGACCAAGTCAAGTGTGTGGTGAGGCACTCGTCCGTAGATAATCTGGAACGGTGATTTCCCAGTTGAGCGGTTCACCATATTGTTGAATGCGAACTCTACTTGAGACAAGTTGAAATCCCACTGCTTCAGTTTTTCTCCTGAAATACAGTGAAGGAGGTTTCCTAACGTGCGATTCACAACTTCGGTCTGCCTATCAGTCTGTGGGTGGTAAGCATTGCTGAATTAAAGTCGTGTATCGAATCGAGTCCACAAAGTTCACCAAAAGTGGCTAATGAACTTCGTGTCATGATCAGAAGTAATAGTCTTGGGAACCCCGTGTAGCTGTACGACTTCCCTGAAAAATAGATTCACCACGTGTGTTGCATCGAGGGTCTTCTTGCATGGGATAAAGTACACCATCTTAGAGAAACGATCTACCACCATGAACACCGAATCCATGTCGCGTTGTGTTCGTGGGGGACAAAGCACGAAGTCCATTGATAAATCCTCCCAAGGACCGTCAGGCACAGGTAACGGGGTGTAGAGGCCCGTATTCTGAGATTATCTCTTAGAGGTCTGACAAACATGACAACGTTGTACGGCTTTTTCCACATCACGTACTAATTGCGGCAAGTAATACCGCTCTTCCACAAGAGCTCGCATCTTGTCTCGCCCAAGGTGTCCACCGAGGCCACCTCCATGTAGCTCCTGAATAATCTGCTCCCTCAGAGAACTTTGGGGATGCACAATCGATTTCCTTTGAAGAGAAAATCGTCCTGTATATGAAGGTCACTGGGGTGACCATCTTGGCACTTCACCTAAGAATCTTTGAAGTCCTCATCCTCGGCATACAACTCCTTGAGACAGTCGAAGCCGATCATCTTGTTGCTCATCGTAACAAGTAGTGATGCACGATGGCTAAGTGCATCAGCCACCTTGTTCTGCTGCCCTGACTTTTGCTTCAGAACGAACGTGAATTCCTGTAAAAATGCAACTCATCTAGCATACACACGATTCACGTTAGTCTGACTATTAATAAACTTTAATACTTGATGGTCAGTGTAAAGAACAAACTCTCTTTGAATCAGATAATACCGCCAATGTCGCAGTACCTGAACAACTGCGTACAACTCAAGCTCATAAGTCGACCACTTCTTTCGGGCTTCGCTAAGCTTCTCGTTGTAGAAGGCTACCGGCCTGCCTTCCTGTGATAATACTCCCCCAATTTCGACGTATGAAGCGTCACACTCAACCTCAAACAATTTGTCAAAATTAAGAAGCACCAAGACCGGTGTTGTAGACAAACGATACTTAATCTCATAAAAGCTCTTGTCAGTTTTATCAGTCCACTAGAATAGTCCTTTTTTCATGCAATCTATTATAGGAGCAACTATGGTGTTAAAATCTCGCACAAATCAACGATAGAAAGTCGCCAACCCGTGAAAACTCCTCACCTCATGAATGTTTGTCGGGATCGGTCATTCCTTAATAGCTCGCACCTTTTCATCGTCCACACGAATGCCTGTGGACGTTACAACAAACCCTAGAAACAACAAACTGTCAGTTAAAAAGCTACACTTCTTCAAGCTGAGGTACAACTTGTTAATTTGTAGGACCTGTAGCACCTGCCTGAGATATTTTCTGTGCTCCGCCTCATCTTGCTATATATCAATATGTCATCAAAATATACTACCACAAATCGACCAGTAAACACTTTTAGCACTTGATTCATAAAACGCATAAAAGTACTTAGTACGTTCGATAGGCCGAAGGGCATGACCACTCACTCAAACAACCCTTCCTTGGTCTTGAATGTCATTTTCCACTCATCATTAGGTCGGATACGAATCTGATAGTACCCGCTCCTTAGATCTAGTTTAGAGAATACCTCGGCCCCTTTTAGCATATCGAGCATGTCGTCCAATCGTGGTATTGGGAACCAATATTTGATGATAATTTTGTTGATTACCCGGTTGTCAACACACATGCACCAGCTTCCATCTTTTTTTGACGTTAATAATACTGTACAGTACATGGGCTCATGCTATCTCTCAAGAGACCCTTACCGATCAATTCCTCCACTTGCCCCTGAAGTATCTCACACTCCTTCGGACTCATCCGATAATGAGGGCGGTTGGGCAGGCTAGCCCCAGGGATGAGGTCTATCTGATGTTGGATGTCCCTCATGGGGGGCAATCCATCAGGTAAATCCTCAGGTCAGATTTCTTTGAATTCGTTTAGCAACAGTCTTAAACTTGGAGGGATATTTGAGGGTTCCTCTTCCTCGCCCTTCACCACTATGGCGTATACCTCACCGATTTCTTTGGATTCCTCCATGAAATCCCGAATGGTCAAGAGGGAACTCCTCTCCACTTTAGAAGCTTCAGAGTAATTCTCTAGTGTCATAGGGGCAAGGATTATTTTTCGACTATCCTTGACAAATACGTAGGCATTGTCTCATCCTCAATGGGTCGCATCATGATCTGACTGCCAGGGTCGACCGAGTAGCATGTGGCAAGCTTCCATGTCAACCACGTCAAAAAGTATCTGATCCTTATAATTTTTACCAATTGAAAATGAAATAGTGTATTATTCAGTTACCTTGGTCTCATTCACCTTTTTTATCCAGCCAATTGAGTACGGGGAAGGATGTTTCATCGTTGGTAACCGTAACTTGTCCACCATCACCCTTGAGACGATGTTCTCGCTACTACCACTGTCTATGATCACATCACAGACCTTTCCGTTAACAGTGCACCGAGTACGAAATATATTGTGTCACTATGGATGTAATTCCTTTCGTGGGGTATAGAGTAATCACCTCACAACTAGAAATTCGTCACGATCCTCGCCCGTCATTTCATCGTCACCTACTATTTCTTCAGTGGTTTGCTCATGTTCATCATAGCTATGGCCTTCTTCTGTGGCATCATCTTCAGTGCCTCCTTCGTTTATAGTCAAGTGTACTGCGAGAGGTTGAGGACAGGTGTTTGATAAGTGGCCTGGCTGGCCACAGTGGTAACAATTGTTCGACCTTGACCGAGCATGAGAATTTAGAACCCTACTCGAGCCCGCTGTTGTGGGTGCTGCATGTTGAGGTTTGAATGAGCCGCTCCCCGTATCACTGTTTGCGGTTGTAGGAGGTTGAGGACGTTCTCCTACTGGATCTTTTTCTCTTGCTAGCACTAGAACCTGCGTGGGACCCGTCATGGGGGGTCGAGTTGAAGGATAGGGACGAGCAGGAACTCTTGCAAGTTGTGTTTCTGCCCTACCTGCCAATTGAACTGCTTCATCTATGGTCCCGACTGGGTACATCTGAACTCGGTCCTGAATTGTCGGCCAAACCCACCTATAAATCATGCCACTTTCTGTGACTCAAATTCTGACAAATCGTTTCGTGTAGCCAATCGCTGGAATTCTTCAGTGTAATCTGTGACGGTTCAATTTCTTTGTCGACAATTTTGATATTGCTGAAATAGTATCTGCTCATAATTACTGGGGAGAAATCGTGATCGAAGAAGACGTCTCATCCGTGACCATGATGAGATGGGCGCCTTGTTCTGGCGGGCTCGTAAGAGTTGTAATTGTTCCCACCATGCAGAAGCACCGAATTTTAATTTAAACGCTACCAATTTTACCCTTTTATAATCTAGCACGTCCATATAATCAAAATATCTCTCTACTTCGGCTAGTCAATCGAGGAAATCTTCTATACGTAATAAACCATTAAAACTAAGAAATTCAGTCTTACCTTGATAGTCTCTTTCAGCACGATCTTGGTGATCACCTCCATGGATTGGTCGTCTGGGAAAACCCTCATTAAGGTCCTTGTCGCTAGAACTTGCCTACGGTTTGCCACTGGTAGTACTCTACGAAAATCGGGGTTGTGTCGTACAGCAACCACAGGTGGTGGAGCCACCCTGAGTAGTGGAACAACCATAGGTGGTGGAGCACCGCCTAGGGCTCGGGGCGGAAGTAGCGCATCCGCAAGATAGTCGAGAGTTACGTGTAGCCCTTGCCTAGTCAACTGACTCTCTCGGTGGAAAGCTTTCATTCTTTCCGAAAGATAACGAATCCCTAGATCACCATCCACAGGATCTTGATTCATACCTTCATTGTTTGCCATCAGCCCGAGGGGAATCCTCGCTTTGATACCAATTGACGCAGGGATGAACGTGATGAGGATAAATACTCTGAATCCATGGAGCTTACATGGACTCCTCACAGAGATTTCTCGAATCCACAAGGAAAGAAAGCAGAAAATAGAAATAAATTCTAATAAATTCGAAACTGATTAATTCATGAATAAAAATGAGTTCACAACCCTTTAAATAGGGATACCAAGCAATAGGAAATAAATCAAAATCAAACTATAACTAAAACTCCTAGAATTCGCGACTTACTATAAATAGTAAACTTACTATTTATAGACGGTCGTGATGTCTACTAGTGCGCAAGGATTTCGGCCAAAAATAGTAAGTGTCCTATTTGGCTTCACCAAACCGTTCTCCTAATTATTCTAAGCTCTTTTTACGTTGGGCGCAACTCCTAAAGCCCGACGGATGAAGAGTTATAATCAAACTAAAACTTACTATTTATAGTAAAAACGAAACTAAAACAGGGAAACGACCGTCGATCCAGGGGTTTTTTGAAATTCCGGGTATCGTAACCTAGCATAGCTAGGTTGGTTGGCTAAAGTAGCTCGTTCTACCCCAAAATCATATATTTTACGTCAGGTAACTCATTCCAGATTGTGAGATACGCCCGATTTAAGGTCCGATGGTCTGGATCACTTCTGTCGCCGACCGGGCCTTTTCTGATCCATCTTGGCCATGAAACTGTTCGCAACCCGCTCTACATCAAAAATAAATTAATTGATGATAAATATAAAAAAAAATGAAATTACGATTCTTTTAAATAGTGAACTCAAACCTAGGAAGGAGTTTTAGACTCAAACTCCTCAAAACGTGACTTACTATAAATGGTAAACTTATTATTTATAGGCGGTAATGATTCTTAGGTTTTTGGCAAAAAATAGTAAGTGTCTAGCTTGGCCTAATCATGTTATACTTGTAATTTGTTTAAGCCATTTTCATATTGGGCACGACTCCTAAAACTCTAAGGATTAAAAGTAATGGTCGAATTAAAACTTACTATTTATAGTAAAATAAAAATAAAAAGGACTTTTATCGGTTGATTTGATAGAATCTCACAATCCGGTGTGGGCAACTCGGGAGTTGGTTGGCTAATGTAGCTTCTCCTACACCAAAATTATCATATATGGTATGTTGAAAAACTCATTCTGGTTTGCGACATACGACTGTCTTAAAGTTCTGAGGGGTCCTGATCACTTCCGCCTCCAATTTAGCCTTCTCTTGTCCATATTTTCCATGAAAGTGTATGTGACCCACTTTATATCATGTCCTAATGTAAATTGGATCCTTACTCTTGCTCGGGTGGTAGACTCTCAGGAGTTTCAACACCCGGTCAAGGGTTAGAGTATTCATAGGTGGTGAAATCCCACTCCGGTGTGAGTGTGTGGGGTGTGTGCGTGTGTTAAAAATAAATAAATAAATAAATAACTGTCCTAATGTAAATTGGCCCAAATGTTGGACGAGGTGGATGTCACACAGAAATCCCCGTGAGCAACACATTGCTTATTTTGATGGTTCCTGCTTTTAGAAATTTTGTCCATGGCAGAGCCAGCAGTGAGCGAGGATAACAGGCTTATAGGCAGGTACTTATAAATTGTACATGATTTATGATAGAGGGATCTACTATAGGTAGGTTGTAAAATCAAGTTGATTAGATGATATTGGCCCTGATCAATGTAGATATGTTTGTTGAGCTTTTTACTGATTTCATTTAAATCATCTATTAAGTGTTTACCACTATGCTAATTAGGATATTATTTCAGTTTAATTATCTATTTATGACTCACCTTAAACTTAGCCCTATAATTTGTAGGTTCATTTCAATCACATGTATGCTACGTGTACGGCTCTTATGTACATTTTGTTTGTACCAACCATCAAATATATAGTGCCAAGAGTATTAAAGCTTTCTTAACAAATGTCTCTTATAATAGAATAGTGGGCACATCGGGAATGAATCATCTTTAAAAAACCCAACTGTGGATGTCGGGCTGGGTCGGGCGGACCTGAAGATTTGACTTGAAACAACTAGATATTCAATAATTAATTATATTTTTAAATTATTAGTAATATGTTGCATAATTAATTCAGATGCAATTAGTATGAGTAATAAGAGACAGAGTTTCCTATTTGCATGTAGAGGCATGATTGGCCTATCCAACCCATTAATTGTATGCGCTCATGGATAGACTATTCGCACATTATTGACTTAATTGGTCAACAAGTAATATAAAATAGATAATATATACATATATATATATATATATATATATATATATATATATATATAAACTATTGTGTGTTATATGCAACCGCCATACTTTAGGTGCGGATAGGGTTGTACACGAGCCAAGCTAGCTCGAAAAGCTCGCTCAGCTCGGCTCGATCTATCTCAACTTGACTCAACTCGAATGATGACTCAAGGCGAGATAAGCTTTATATGACCCAACTCATTTTGAAAACAAGTGAAGTTCAAGTCGAGCTCGGCTCGACTCGAATATTTTATATATATATATATAAACATAAACCCTACCCTACCCTACTCGTCTCTCTCTCTCTTTCCCTTTCCCTTCCTTACCTAACCCCGTCACCTCTCTCTCTCTCTCTCTCTCCACCAACAACAAGGTACCATCTATAGCTCTATCTAATATCATACATATATATATATATATATATATATATATATATATATAAACATAAACCCTACCCTACCCTACTCGTCTCTCTCTCTCTTTCCCTTTCCCTTCCTTACCTAACCCCGTCACCTCTCTCTCTCCACCAACAACAAGGTACCATCTATAGCTCTATCTAATATCATACATATATGTATATTATTAATTAAATGTTTGATTTGGTGGTTGGGTCAGTTGGGTCAGGTTACTGGGTTGAGTCAGGTGCGGGTTGGGGGTTGGGTCAGGTCATGAGCAAGCTCGACTCGTCTCAAGGTAAGCTCACCTCGACTCGATCCACTAGCTCGCCTCAAGCTCGACTCAAAAGTTTTAGCAAACAAGCCAAGCTTCGATAGTAAGCTCGAGCTCGAACTCGAGAAGAGCACGGACAAGCCAAGCCAAGCTTGGCCTACCTTGACTTGACTTGGCTTAATATATAGCCCTAGGTGCGGAAGCAACCTTAGAATGAATCAAGCACCCGAAAGAGAAACAAAAAATTGAGCAAGCACAGAGAACATAACGATTTTATGTGGAAAAAAAATCCTTGCAAGGAAAAAACCACAACACCAAGCGACATGTGATCCACTATTAAAAGAGAATTATAAGATAACTCACAAATTTGAATCCCTTGCATCTCGAGACAAATTCCTCTTCTCAAAACCCTAGCTCTCAAGCTCTCTTGCATTTGGAACTCTCCTAGACAAACCCTAATTCCATTTTTATAAGGTATTATATAGCCTCATACATATTAGAAGCAAAACTTGCACACTTATGCAAAGTTGCATGCAGCGTCGATCGAACCTTTGATTGATAGAGTCCGATTGAATTGACTTCCTTCTGTTGATTGATCGAATGTGCCCACAAGTATTAAGAGAGCAAACTTGGTTTTTCAAATATTCTCAATCGATGGAGACATGTGTTTAATCAATTGAACATGTCCAAAACTGTCCAGAAACCAACATGATTAATTTGAGATTTTCTCAATCGATCAATCAAGTTGTCGATCAATCAAATACCTTAAATTTTTACTAGATTGAAGGCACTCTGATTAACAATCTTCACCATAGATTTAATCTCGAGTCTCCACTAATAATCCAAGTTGCTATCCTCATCTATAATCTTCAACATAGCTTCACCATCACTTCATGTGAACACTTTGTCTTCATTCATCCTTCGCCAAGTCTAGAGAAGTCGAGCAAAATCCGAACTTCTCTACAAGCCCTACTTTTATAAGCATATCGGCTAGATTTTCACTGGTGTGAATCTTCTCAAGAGTAACACCGCCTTACTCTAACATCTGCTAGATATAGTGATGACCCACATCAATGTGTTTAGTTGGGAAATAGTATAGCGAGTTCTTTGCCAAATTGATCGTGCTATAGCTGTCACAATGCACATGCACGACTTCTTAATAAAGCCCCAACTCATTCATCATACCTCTTAACCAAATCATTTCTTTAAATGCTTTTATCACCACATATACTCATTTTTTATTGTGAAAAGAGCAACCATAAACTCATGCATTAACATCTAACTGATCACTCTACCTGCTAATATAAATGAGTAACCGGAAGTCGACATTTTGTTGTCTACACTACTAGCATAATTGACGTCCACATAGCCTACCAGTTTCTCCTTAGATTTTTTGTATGTCAAGATGTAGTCGATCATACCTCATATGTAATGAAGTAGCCATTTCACAACCTCTTAGTGTTGCTTGTTGGGTTTGACATGTATCTGCTTACAACAACCATCGTATGTGAAATATTATATATAATACAAACCATAGCATATATCAGACTGCCAACTTCACCCGAATAGGGCACATGAGACATATACTGCTTATCTTTATCATACATAAGACATTATTATGAAGAGAGCAAAAAATGAGTAACATGGAGTGTGTTAACCGGCTTAAACTTATCAAGTCCGAACTTGACCAAGAACTTTTCAAGATACTCCTCCTGAAACAACTAAGCCTACTCTTTTCCATGTCCTTGTGTATATCAATGCCGAGAATCCTTTTTATAGCGCTTAGATCTTTCATCTCGAATGTCCTGGATAACTGAGCCTTCAGTATGTTGATTTCAGACATAATATAGATGGCGATAAGCATATCAAAAACATACAATATCAAAATTATGAAATCCACGTAACTCAGTGATATGAAATAGACAAAGTGATCGAACTCACTTATTATAAACCACTGACTCAAAATGAAATAATCAAACTTTTTATCCTAGGCAACTGTTGTAAGTTGTACAACAACCACTTTAACCTATGAACCTTATTCCCTGCTCCTTAAACCTTGAACCCTTCAAGTTGTATCATTTAAATTTTCTCTTCTAGTTTCCGATGTAAAAAAGTTATCTTCACATCTAATTATTCCAATTTTATATTGTATAGGGCAACCCATGTCAATATGAGTCTGATAAATACCTGGTATAAAAGTGGTGTGAATATCTCATCAAAGTCGAACCTTTTTTTATTATAGCCCTTTACCACCATTCTCGCCTTGTACCTATGTAATTTCTTATGGAATATCCAAATACACCCAATTGCTTTTTGCCCAACGGAAAGCTCCACTAGCTCCCACGTTTCATTCTTGTACAAAAAATCCATCACATTATGCATTTCCGCCATTCACTTCTCAGCATATGCGTCATCTAATGTTTTTTGAAAGGTGGACAAATTCCTCTCATCTGTAATGAGGAAAAGTGCAATATTTTAATCATCCATGTATTTTAATGGTAATCTACAATTTCACGGTGGATTCCTCCTAATAAGTGGTTCCACCACCTTTTCATGTACTTCTTCATCTATCTCATCTTCTTTAGTTGTTTCACCTTTATTTATTTTAACATTAACAATCGATTTTTTAGTATGCTTGTGTACATCCTTCCGATATAAGGAACCTTCATCGAATTTGGTGTCACAACTAAATATGATTTTCCTTGAATCTCTATCGTGCAGTCTATACCCTTTTACTCAATTACCATGGCCGACAAAGGTACACTTTTTTGTCATTTAGTATAGGTTATCTCTCAACTGATGGTACATAAAAGTAAGTGTTACAACCAAATATTCACAATGCTGAGTAGTCAACTTCCTGACCACTCCATACTTCCTCTGTAATTTTGTAATTAATTGGCGTAAACGGTGAACGATTCACTAAATAACAAGCCATGTTAACGGCCTCAGGCCATAACTCCTTGCCTAACCCAACGTTACTTAGCATACTCTAGTCTCTTTTCAAAGGTATCTGATTCATATGCTCCACCGCACCATTCTGCTCTGGTATATGCCTAACTGTGTTATGCGTCGCAATCCTTCTATTCTTACAAAATTGATTAAATTCTTTTAAAGTAAACTCTCCACCGTTATTTATCTTTAAAACTTTCAATTTTCACCCTGAATGTTTCTCAACCATAACCTTTCATGATTTGAAAGTGATAAACATATTGAATTTATGTTGTTAGAAAATAAATTCACACCTTTCTAAAGTAATCGTCAATAAATATTATAAAGAATGATGACCCTCTTCCAGAAATAATAGGCAATGGCCCTCACATATCAGACTGCACATAGTCAAGTTGTCATTTACTTATATACTTCCTAGTTTTAAATGACAATCTTGATTGTTTACCATATATTCAATGCTCACATACATCAAAATTAAAAAAATTAAAAGTAGGAATTAAACCACGATCAAGTTGTACCTTCATACCATGCTCGCTTGTCCCAGGCATGCATACCACACATGTGTAAACATGGATTCTACTACGAACATTGTATCTCCACTCGATACTGTGCTCCCAATGAACCTATAAAGGTTTTTGCTCCTCTATGCCTCATAACTATGAGTGTCTCCTTTGAAAATTTTAATACACATTCATACCCATCAAATTTGCATCCTAATACATCAAGAACTCTTAAAGATATCATATTCTTCTTCAAATCCAGAACTTGTCTCACGTCTGTTAGAGTATGCCCCACCCCATTGAACATTCTTATATAAACTGATCTAATTTAAATCATCTTACAAGCATAATCGTTACCTATAAGAAGTAGGCCACCATCATACTCATTGTACGTGGTGAACCAACTCCAATGAAGACACATGCGATATGATGATCCCATATCCAAAATTCACACGTTATATAAGTGTCCGACCTCTGACACAGACAATACATCGCAACCACTCATCTCCTCACTGGATTTCGCTGAATTGGCCTCTTTTGGTAAAGTATCTAAATTCTTATCTTTTTTATTTTTGAAATTTGTGTAATCCTTCTTCATATGTCATGTCCTACCACAATTCTAGCACTTCAACTTTCCTTTACCCTTCGACTTGGACCCCTATACTTACCATTTTCTCGTTCAGATGATCTTCCCCTTACAATCAATGCCCCTGTAGAAGTACATTCTCTGTCGTTATTCATTCTCCTCTGCTTCGACTAAAGGTTAGAGATAATAGTATCAAGGCCCAAAGTATCCCTACCATGGCACAAAGTATCCACTAGATTCTCGTAGGAATCTGAAAGGACCATCAACAATATTAGGTCAGTCTTCTTCATCGATCTTCACTTCCATACTTATCAGTTTGCAAACTAGTTCGTTGAAGGCATTGATGTGTTTAGCTAAATCTGACCCTTATGCCATATTTAGAGTTTATAATTGTCTCTTTATATATATGTGATTGGAGAGCGACTTTATCATGTAGATGCTCACCAACCTCAACCATAGGCTCGAGGTAGTCGTCTCAGAAATAAGATTATAAAGGACATCATCGACTAAGCACAATCGAATTGCTATAATCGGCCTCTGTTCTAAGTCATCTTAATCATCTTACTTCATAATTTCAGGATGTCTCGCTTTATTAAGAAGAGCCTGCAACACCCTTCGCTAAATTAAGAGGGCTTTCATCTTCAATCTTCATAATTCAAAGTTATTTTTGCTTGTAAACTTCTCTGTCTCGAACTTCATATTTAATTCTCTCGAACTCATATCTCATATTTAATCTAAACTCACGATGTAAAGCCTACCCTTTGATACCACTTGTTGTGCGCAGCCACCACACGTTAGGAGCAAAAGCAACCTTAGAACGAATCAAACACGTGAAAGAGAAACAAAAATCGAGCAAACACAAAGAACACAATGATTCTACATGAAAAAACCCTTGTGGGAAAAAACCATAGCACTAAGTGACAAAAGATAGTTACAAAAGATGGACAATTCATATATTTGAAATCCTCTCACCTCTCAAGACAAATTCTCCTTCTCAAAACCCTAACTCTCAAGCTCTATCACATTTTACACTCTCCTTGATTAACCCTAATTCCATTTTTACAAATTATTATATAACCCCATATAGAATTAGAAAAAAAAACCGTGTACTTATGCAAAGTTGTGTACACAGTCAATCAAACCATTGATCGATCGAGCCCAATCTCGATCGAATTGACTCCCTTCTGTGGATCGATCGAATGTGCCCAAAAGTGTCTAAAGAGCAAACTTGGTTTTTTTAAATATTCTCGATCAATCGGGCCTTGATGTTCGATCAATCGAACATGTCCAAAACTGTCCAAAGACCAGCATGATTAATTCGATATTTTCTCGATCGATCAACCTGATTGTCGATCAATCGAAGACCCTGAATTTTCACCAGATTAAAGGCACCATAATCAATATTGTGAAAACTAAGGGATTATTTGGATGTCCGTAACACTTTACACTGAAAATTAAACTTGAAAAGAGTTTCTAGTGTAAACCGTTAACATGTTGTTTTGTTTAGCTTTTAAGTAGTAATTTATTTACAAGTAAATAAATTATGTGTTTGACTACCTTTCAAAGTATTTATAATATATAAGTTAGGTATTCACACCATATAGAGATTAGAGTGGTAAATCCTTCCAAAATTGACAAATTGCATGAAAAGAAATTGATTTTTTGACCTACTGGGAAAGCATCAAAGCATGCATGCACTAGATGATTTAGATGTACTCCACTCATCATAGCAAGCCCTAAATGCAATTTGGAAGTTTTTAAAGATAGACATCTCATCCTTTCTTCTCGCATAGTCCATTTGATGGCCAATCAAGTTTTTTTTAGATCTTAGGAGTGTAATCAAAGAAAGTACATAATGGATAAATTAGATGTACCATACACATTATGATAAGCCCCTCACATAACGAGTGTATATCAACTATTGTCTTCTATCATGTAGTGTTTTTTTTCAACTATAAAGACTTTATCTGTAATCTAAAATATAGCTTTCACCAGTTTTCATATTATTACAACTAAAAGCACAGCTGTGAACGAGCCAAGTTGGGGTAGGTCTCTGCGGGCCCATTGGCACCTCCAGCTAAATGTTGTAATCTGTTTACAGCCTTTTCGGGGCTTTAAAAGAAAATGTAATTATCCAAACAACATCCAAGAAGGTTTTAACTGTGTGTCCAGTCTCTACTGTTTCTCATAATCTCAACCTAATATGATCCAAACTAGTGTTTATCCCAAGCAATGAAAAACTTGATGCATTTTTAGCCGGTGATGTCAATCTAAGGTCATAATATGTTAAATAAAAATAAAATCCTATAAAAATTGCAATCATTCGATGTTAACAAAAAAAAAATGATATATGTTAATTATAATTTTAACCATCAATTTCTGGGGTGATTTCCTCTAGTTGACATGTAAACACCTTGAAAGAAAAGCACCAACGAAGGCAAGAATAAAAGACTCGAGGTGATTTCTCCATCCTTGCACCAACAAAGAAATATTGAAAAAGGAAAACATCAAACAGACTACTATAATCAAAAGAATTGGGTAATCTTTATCCAAGAAAAACTAGATAGACTTCCTCAACTGGATAAGGAAGTATGGTGCAGCTATTCCATCTTTCGGGCCCCACGAAACCTTAAAGAAATGGACCGAACGGCCTACGAGCCCAAGATGATCTCCATTGGCCCAATCGACAGAAACAGCTACAAGCTGCTGCTGGTATCCATGGAAGCACACAAGTGGTGTTTCTTGGGTCGTTGCCTCGACCATACTAGGCACAATCTAGAGGTCTTCATGAATGTCATCTCGCCACTCGTGGATCAAGCACGAAGTGTTGGGGGCCTTGCACAAAACCTTAGAATCTAGCTTCCCGAAACAAACCAGAATTATGGAATAATAATGCAATAAACTAAATCAAAACATAAACCACACCACACCAGGGATTTTTACGTGGAAAACTCTCAAAGAGGTAAAAACCACGGGACCTCGTCCAGATCAACAATCCACTATAAAGCAAAACTTTACAACCGATCACAAGCACACACCGCTTGGATCAAACCTTCTTCACTCATGCAAGAGTGGATAAACAATAAGACAAATAAAGAAGACGGAAAGATCTCACCGATTACGAGGACGTGGAAGCGCTGAGATATTGTAGATCACCTCTACAAGCATAGCCTCCTTTCCACAAGCTTCCTCTCTCTTTCTTACACGTTTGATAACCCTAAGCCCTTTAGCAAACCTTTGCAAAGCTTTAGGAAACCCTAGAATACCCTGGAATGCACCATAATCCCGTATACACCCCTTTATATAAGAATAGAAAGAGGTAGAATCGAAATAGGAAATAAAATCCACAAAATCTGCGTTTCCACAATTGCATCTACGGAATTCTTCGTTGATATCGATGGTCTCTTGATGATAGCTTCGATATCATCGACGGTCCTTCATGATATCGAAACAGGACCAAAACTGTCTAGCGACCAGGGGTGAAAATTTCGACAATTATCGATGTCATCGAAAGTCTCTCAATGACAGCTTTGTTATTATCGACGGTCTGTTGATGATATCGATAAGACCAAAAAACTGTCCAGCGACCAGCAGTGAAAAATCCTGCAATTATCGATGATATCGAAACTGGTTTGATTTCGTCGAACCTAGCAATGAGGAGAAAATCCTCATTAAATCTCTCCCTTTTCGACTCAGGAGGAATCCACCTTCTTCAAGCCAGTCTGTTGAGGGTCAAATATTGCATATCAGACCCCGATTATTGCCAGATTTTACATACACAATAATGCTTAATGGAGTATTTTAATTGTGTTTTGTTGCAGGATTCAATCAGGAGCGTTGACTGAAAACTGATAGTAAAAGCATGGATTTGGCACTCCGATGTCACAAAAGCAGGGGACGGACTCCTGGGGATTGGGATCGACGATTTTACACAGCCGAGATCCGAGAAAATCGAGAAACTGAAGCTCAAGTGGCCTGAAAGTCAGCCAGAATGCAGGATCACAGGGTTTCCACCATCTGTTCGGCTCAGAACTTCATACATGGACTAAGGACCATAAATTAACCGTACACGTCAAATTTTAGCTCTCAGATCCTTGTGGAAGAGGCCCAATAGCTAGATCAGCCCACAAATTACTAAATTAGGGCCCACCTGACCTCTAGATATGCCTCAATTTTGGACTCAACCATTTAAATTATCTTGGAAAGTGGATGAACGGAATAGATTTCCAAGATTTATCATAATGGACCCCATCCTGCAATGCACGTGCACACCACCAGAGTAGTACACGCGATGCATCATATCCGGTCAAACCGGTCAGCAACCATTGCCCGAATAATCCCACTTGGATTCAAATTTCGTGCGCAAACAGAGAGTTGCGACTGATTTCTAGTGGGCCACCACCTTCGATCAAGAGATCAATCCGGACCGTCCATTCGCCCCAAGATGTCAAACCGACCGTACACATGGTGGTTTTCCAGACTTATGCACGAGAGTGGATGGAAATGGCGCCAATTTGTTCAATGAACGGTAGGTTTAAAAGATCAATGCGTCACACTTTTCTCGAGCTAAAACCGGTCCTCTCTAAACGGTTTTTCGATCAGAACGCAGTGGACGACGTGAATTTTGGTAAAATAACAACGAAATGGGGCCCACATCATCATAGCGTAAGGAGTGCGGAACCTCTGTTCACGCGTGGCCGACAAATCCGGGCCGTTTTGCATTCGTGGCAAAGATCGGTATGATGATCCACATCATTCATTACCTCCAGACCATAGGCGTGATCATCGCCATGGTGACGGATTTTTAGAAGACAACGGAGATTAGCTTTTTAGCTGTCTAGACGGTAGATAGACGGTTGAAAGATCCAGCAGGTGAGCCACTACAGTTTTGATCTAAAAATGACCAGAACTGATTGATTTTTCTTGAGGAAACCAATGAACGGCGTGGATTTCGTCGATAAGTCCGATCATGGACCCCACCGATTCCAACAGCGTAAGACGCGCAGTTTAATCTCTGCAACGCACGAAAATCCGGTTCCGCCTGGAGGTTGTGGCCCACCTCAATGATTTGGACGGATCATCCGGACCGTCCAGACGCCAGCCAAGCCAATTTCGTTCACACCTATGTGATCAGTTTGAGTGGACTGGATGATCCAGTCACCCCAAAACAGGTCAGCCGCAAGGTGTTCTCCACCTCTTTTACACGCAAGCTTGCCTTGCTGCGTAAGATTCTTGCGTAAAACAGAGGTTACGTGATTCTCATAGGCTTATAAAAGAGAGAGAGAGAGAGAGAGAGAGAACGGCTGGGGAGGATCATCCAGAGATTGGAGGCAGCAGCTGGGCTTGGTGGAACGTGAGGAGGAGAGACAGGGAGGAGTCTTGTTTTCTTTTCTTTTTCTTTTATATATTTTTTTTTTTTATATCTGTTTGAGAGATGGTCCATCTATGACGGGCTAAACCTCTTAGCTAGGGCTAAGAGGTGAAGCTTGTAGCGTGATGGGATGCCTCTTTGCTTGTGCCCTTTTGTTTAAACTGAATGGATTTTGATTTAATTTTATTAAGGGAATGTTTTCAGTCTTTAATGGTCTGTTGTGACTGAAATTACAATGGGTCTGCAATGGCTTTGAGCATGTTCTTTTCCTCTTTATGTTTATGACGTCGGGACGCCCTGTTGTTCACCATCGTCTCCTGGGCATGGTTGGATGTCGGTACCCTTCCTAACCTTCATAAACATGTTGATTGGTTGGTAGTTAGATTAATTCTGTTGTTTGCTTTATCTCCTGGGCATGGTTTGGTGATGGAATCCATTCTAATTCATATACCTCTCATCTCTTGAAAACTATATCAATGGCAGTTCAGTTAATTTCCCTAATTTTTAATCCAGGCATAAGATCTCCCTGATCTCTACAAGTGGATCCTCTGAATCCCTAGTTTCCCTTCTCTGATTTTTTCTAAGTTTTAGATTAATATTTCATCATTATTCTTCAAATTACAATCGATTTAGACTTCATCTTAGCCTAGTTCTAGATCTGGTTATTTTCAGATAACGTACAGGTTTCAGTCCCTGTGGATTCGACCTCGGTCTTACCGAGTTATTACTACATCACAACCCTATACTTGGGGAGTGAACACAGTTCGGTTTCCACAACCTCAAACTTGCCCTTAAGCAAAGCCTTGGTCATCATGTTTGACCCATTATCGTCCGTGTGAACTTTCTCAAGCTGTAACACCTTTTGTTCCAAAGTATCTCTGATCCAATGATACTAAATCTCTATGTGCTTCGACTTAAAATGCTGACTTAGATTCTTGCTCTCAAGTGTATAGCACTTTGGCTATCGCAATAGACCACGTGCTGCTCCTACTTCAGGCTAAGTTCTTATAGGAACCTCTTCATCCAAAGCATCACTTTACATGCCTCTGTGACTGCAATGTACTCGACCTCTGTCATCGACAATGCTACAACCTTCTGTAGCTTGCTCTGCCAAGAAACCGCTCTCCCTGCAAACGTAAACATAAACCCTGATGTAGACTTCCTAAAGTCTATGTCACCTGCCATATCTGCATCTGTGTAGCCCTCTAACACAGGTTTTCTGTCACCATAGCATAGGCTCAACCTGGATGAGCCTCTTAGATACCGCAATATCCATTTCACCATATCATAGGTGTGGTTCTTATATAAGGATCTCGTCTCATCTTGCATAACTTTCAACCACTCCCCTTTCTGCTCGTCAGCTAGGGTCTCAGAATAATCTTCTGACACTCCCCCATCAGTAAGTATAATGTACTCATGCAGCGAGTACCTCTTGAATGGTTGTCTGTCCCTAGATGACCTCCTCACCTGTGGCTCAACAAGTGGATCAAGTGGGGGCTACTCCCTTGGTCCGTCTTCTGAAAGAACTCCCTCGTCCTCTGCCCTTGCTGTACTCCCCCGTCATTAGGCACCATGGGAGGAACATTCGGATCCATGTCCTCTAGCTCACCTGAACTAGGTTGGTTCTTCTCTGGCTTACCAATGTCTTTTATACACTGATCTTCAAAGAAAACCACATCTCTGCTCCTAACGAGCTTCTTCTCGATAAGATCTCACAGTCTATAACCGAACTTTTCATCATCGTACCATAAGAACACACACTGCCTGATCTTCATATCGAGCTTGGACCTCTCGTCCTTTGGTACGTGAAGGGATGCCCTGCATCCAAATACCCTGAGATGACTGTACGATGGATCCTGTCCAGTCCACACTTTCTCAGGTACTTCTCCATTCAACGGGGCTGATGGAGACTTGTTTATCAAATACACCGCCGTGTGCATTGCTTCTCCCCAGAACGTCTTGGGCAACTTCACATAGGATAACATGCATCTGATTCTCTCTACAATGGTGCGATTCATTCGCTCAGCCACACCATTATGCTGGGGGGTCTTGGGAACCGTCTATTCATACCGTATACCTAGGGACTTACAATACTCGTAAAAGTCGCCAATGTATTCACCACCATTGTCAGTGCGGATGCACTTCAATGATCTACCTGTCTCTCTCTCGACCATAGCATGAAACAATTTAAACACACCAAAGACCTCGTTTTTGAATTTCAAAGCATAAACCCAAACCCTCCTAGATGCATCATCTATAACAGTAACAAAAAACAATGCCCCACCCAAGGTTTTTGTCCTCATAGGACCACAAACATCAGAATAAACTAAATCTAGTATTGCATGCACTTTATTAACATGAGAAGCAGATTTAATAAATGAAACTCTGTGTTGTTTTCCTGATAAACAATCAAGACAGGTTTTGAGATGTGTACCTGTCACGTATGGAAGGAACCGCTTCTTTGCTAGTACTTGAAGCCTTTTTTCACTCATGCGGCCTAGACGCCTGTGCCAAATGTCAATAGCTGAATCTTCGGCTACATTCAAGCCACCCTTGCACATACTGACACTTGCCTTGTAAAGGGTACAATACTTCTTTCCTCTGACCATGATCAACGAGCCCTTGATGAGCTTCCATCGCTCACCAGCAAACCGGCTTTCATAGCCATCATCATCTAACCTTCCCGTCGACATCAAGTTGAGGCGACGGTTTGGGATATGCCTCACATCCTTGAGAACCAATGTGCAGCCCACATCGGTCTTCACACAAATATCACCAACTCCCATAATTTTTGATACGTCAGAATTTCTCATCTTCACAGTCCCATAGTTACCCGACTTGTAGCTTGTGAAGAAGTCCCTGCATGGAGTCGCATGAAATAAAGCTCCTAAGTCTATCACCCAGTCGGTGTCCTAACCCGTAGCCGTGAGACATACATCATGATATTCTATAAGAATAATTACAACATCGCCATCTGAAGCGACCGTAGTGGAATCTGATCCATCTTCCTTCTCCTTTCCTTTTCCCTTCTTGTCATTCTTCTTACCACGACATTCATGCTGTAGTAGCCCTTCTTACCACAATTCCAGCAATCAACATCCTTTCTATTACTCGACTTACCCCTTGATTTATCTCGGGCCTTTCCGCCCTTCCTGTTCTTTCCTCTCCCTCATTCCTGTGTCATAAGGGCCTTATGCTGAGTAGACCCTTGAGACTTCCTCCTTGTCTCCTCATTGAAGAGACAGCTAGTAACTTATTCCATGGATATCTTTCTGTCTGGCGCGGAGTTACTTAGAGACACCACCAATGTTTCCCAACTGTCAGGCAATGAATTAAGCAATAGCAAAGGCCGCAATTCATCATCCAGGACCATCTTCATAGTGGAGAGTTAATTCACTATATTGCTGACCTCATTCATGTGTTCGGCCACAAAACCACCATCCTTGAACTTGAGATTCACAAGTCGCCTTATCAGAAAAATTTTATTACCGGCTGTCTTCCTCTCTCATACATTTCTTCCAATTTCACGACCATAGGCTACCAAGTGAGGTTTAGTAGACACATGGTGGAATACGGAATCGTCCAACTATTGTCTAATAAACCCCACCGCCTTTCGGTCCATCTTCTTCCAATCATCATCAGACATATCCTTGGCTTTTGCTGATATGCCTAAAATTGGAGAATATAGATCCTTGCAATAAAGCAAGTCCTCCATCTTAGCCTTCCATATGGTCCAGTTAGAACCATTGAGGCTGATCATCCTTGATGAGCCACCATTCATAATTCAAAACCAATCCTACCTGTTTAATGAACTAAGCTTTGATACCACTTTGTTGGGGGCCTTGCACAAAACCTTAGGATCTAGCCTCCCAAAACAAACCAGAATTATGGAATAATAATGCAATGAACTAAATCAAAACATAAACCACACCACACCAGGGATTTTTACGTGGAAAACCCTCAAAGAGGTCAAAACCATAGGACCTCGTCCAAATCAACAATCCACTATAAAGCAGAACGTTACAACCGATCACAAGCACACACCGCTTGGATCAAACCTTCTTCACTCACGTAGGAGTGGATAAACAATAAGAGAAACAAAGAAGACGGAGAGATCTCACCAATTACGAGGACGTGGAAGCGCTGAGATATGGTAGATCACCTCTACGAGCATAGCCTCCTTTCCACAAGCTTCCTCTCTCTCTTTCTCTCTCTCGTACACCTTTGATAACCCTAAGCCCTTTAGCAAACCCTTGCAAAGCTTTATGAAACCCTAGAATACCCTGGAATGCACTCCAATCCCGTATATACCCCTTTATATAAGAATAGAAAGAGGTAGAATCCAAATAGGAAACAAAATCCGCAAAATCTGCATTTCTGCAATCGCATCTGTGGAACTCTTCAATGATATCGACGGTCTCTCGATGACAGCGTCGATATCATCGACGACCCTTCGATGATATTGAAACATGACCAAAACTGTCCAGCGACCAGGGGTGAAAATTCCGACAATTATCGATGTCATCGAAAGTCTCTCGATGACAGCTTCGATATCATTGACGGTCTGTCGATGATATCGACTGCACAAAAATCGTCAAAGAACCAAGCAATGGTGAAAAATTCTCAGAATTATCGATGATATCGAAACTGGTTCGATTTCATCGAACCCAGCAATGAGGAGAAAATCCCCATCATAAAGATGCTATGCGGAACGCACCGTCCGGATAAACAATCAAGATTTCATCGAGATGATGCTTCTTGACTCTTGCTTTATCCTCGAATTACTCCGTGTGGTGGCCCAAGGCTTCAACCGTGACTATGACCCGCTCTTTGCAGTTCGTGGGGTTGTCCTACAGATCCAACGCGACATGTTATTGCTCGAGAACCAAATCCCATTGTTCGTCCTCAACCGCATGTTCGAGATCACTGCAGGACCAGAGTACAGAGGCTACTCAGTGAGTCAACTCGCTCTCTGCTTCTTCAGCTGGACTGTCCCTGGAACTGGAAGTATCAACTTTCAAGAGACTCCCAACACAGGAATTAAGGATGAGGAAGGCTTTCATCTTCTCCATATTATTCGGCAAAGCCTCATTACATTACAATCCACACGGCCCACATCATCATCACGGCCCATTGATAAACTCCCGGATAGTTATCCTCGCCCCAATCTGATGATGCGATGCGTCTCATTTCTAAGGGACTCCGGGGTGAAGTTCGAGAAGAGAACATCGAGCAAATTGACGGATATCAAATTCGAAAGAGGCGTTCTCAAAATCCCGCCGTTGTTAGTGGACGACACCACAAAGTCCATCTTCCTCAACCTCATGGCCTTCGAGCGGTGCCACCGCAATGTAGCGACCAAATCAGTTCCTACATTGTTTTCATGGACGGGCTGATCAACAGTACCCCACGTGATGTCGCCTATCTACAACAGAAAAGGATTATCAACCACCAGCTAGGAAGCGAGAAGGCTGTGGCACGGCTCTTCAATGATCTTAGTCGAGGTATAAGCATCGACCACAGGGACGGCTGTCATATCTACGCCCTGTCTTCTGAATTGAATGAGTATGTCTCGCGTGAGTGGCCCACTTGGAGGGGCAGCTTTGAAGCGCGAGTATTTCCGCCATCCATGGTCTGTCCATCGTGGCGGCTGTTCTCATCATCGGCCTCACGTTGACTCAGACCATGTATTCCATCCTAGCCTACCATGGTGGTCACTCTTAGACGGACGGTTCATCTCTTTGCTTTCGTTATTCTCCTTCGTTGTTTTTCTTCATTCATGGTTAATATTAAAAAAAAAAAAAAAAATTTAAAAATTTAAAAAGTGTCGGTTAGTCAGTTTGAAGTCGACCCGGAGGAGTTGGGTCAGACTCAGATCTGTCCTACTGACTCACCTCTATCTCTGAAATTAGGCAACTGTTGGACCTATATATTTGTTAAAACTCAACTGAGATTGAACGCCACCTCAAGAAACGTTAGGATTGAACGGTAACCATCGAAACCTTATGGGTCCTACCTGCTGATCGATGGTCCGATAATTTGAACCGCATGTTCTGTTTGTCAGTGTGAATGAGTTATTATCTCTCTTAATTATGTCATAATGATAATCCTTCTATTTGCTACTTTGAATGAGTTATTATCTCCCACAATTATGTCATAATCATAATCCGCACCTTTGATTTTCATACTAATTGAATGTGACCCATTGAAAATTTTCTTTTCATTTTCTAAATTCATCCACTGATAGTGATGCAATCATCTGTTCAGCAGACGGTTCCGATAACTGCAGCATTCATCATGTAGACCCTAGTGGGCAGCTACCAATGTTGGCCTATGAAATAAAGGATTTGGATCATTGACATAGTTACACATGCACATATACATTAAGGTTCTATGTGGTCGACCTCATGGGAGATTCCCATGAGGTCGAGCTCCGCAGGCCCCACTGTGATGCGTGTCATACATCCACGCCATCAATTAAATGTACCCTTCCATGGTGGCCATGGGCCCGAAAATCTGGCCAATCTCTGCCTTAGGTAGGCCACACCATAGAGAACAGTTGAAGTGTATTACCACACATTGAAATCTTACCTATTGTTTATAGGCCTACTGAGATGTGATTCAGTCATCCAACTCATCCATTGTGTGTGTCAGATTTGGATGATGGATAATACCAAGTGTAGTGCTGAAGCGATTATTGTAATAGTTAGACGTGGGAAGATGCATCAGATGTTTATTTCGAAGCTAAAGGAGCTAAGAACTCAACGATGTAAAGGGTATCATTCTAGCTAATCCAATCAAACAAACTAATTTAAACAAATCTATTCTAGTATAATCCTCCTTAGCATAATTTATTTTTTACGCTCCTTAGCATAACCAATAGCCAAATGCTACATTAGCTGTAGTAGTAATCTAAGTCTACACTCATATGATAGACAAATCATGTTTTAATACAAGCGTTCGTTTTTCAAAATTTTGCTTTATAGTTACTTCCTACATTTGATTGTAATAGTTTCTGTTGGGAAAAAATATGACAAGCCCGGAGACTCGGTTATGGGATGGACCAACTCTACTAAAACTATCCGAAAGTCCGAGCCAATAGTTCGAACCAAGATAAGATCAAGCTTAAAGGAGAGACTTAGCTCGGATTTGTAGGAAATGAATCCCGACCGAAGCTGAAAGAGTCAAGAGCCTTAAGCAAGTATAAGACACATTAAGTTGACTCGGTTAACGAGGCAGCAATGTCTATAGGGACCTATTAAAGGCCCTAAAGCTGAAAGCCACCTGACCAACTATGAAACTGACATATGTAAGGTTGGTTGTAGTGTCGGCTATCGAATAGAAGAAAAACATCGATCGTGAACCGACTCGGTTTCGTCCGACAGTAGGCAAAAAGCTTTCTTTGTAAGCCAGCCGAGATTACAAATCTATTAAGGCCGAGCCAAGCAAAAGAGAGATGGAGTAATCTTAAACACCATCCCAAGAATCTTGTAAAAGGATTCCCGACCCCGGAAACATCAGGATCGGGAAGTATCCATAAACAAAACATCAATTAAATCAAATCTCAAGGGAAATTAGGAAAGGATTCCCTTACAATGGGACCTCTCACTCCTATAAAAAAAGGGCTCTCCAGGTTTAGAGATAGGCAAGAAAAACCCTAAAAAACTCCTCTTCCTGAGCCCTTACTAACTTAAGCATCGAAGTACCCCCGGCTGTAGCCAGGGTCTCTCTTTCTCCCTCATTGTATTGCAGGTTGAAGTACAAGAAGAGGTTGATCCAGTTTTTCGCATCAACAGTTCCTTTTTATTTACCTTTATATCTGAAAGTCCTTTTGCACATAAGGTAATGTGCAACTCATTTTGGAAGGATGAACCCTACCCCTCCAATAATTGCATAATTATTTTAAACACATCATGAGTGGCTGAAAAGGCAACCGGTCTAATCAGATCTTAGATCTTAGTAACATATAGGCGAATTTGACGTATAAGCCAATCTTGGCATTTTAGGTCAAAGTAATTTAGTCGGAATACCTACACAGAGAGTTTTGGCATGCCAATACATATTACACCTAGCCAAATTTTGAAATAAAGAGGCAACTTCCCCTACTACTACAGAACAATGGAATAGGATATATACCGAAAACCCATTTGCTTTGATTGGGGAGTTTTCTATCATTCCACCGGATTTTCCTTTCGCTAGTGGGCCACATTTCCATATCATGTCATACAAGCATTTAAAGGAAAGAAAAATGAGATGGAAAGATAATGGAGAACTTTTCTGCCTCATTCCTTGGTCCATGGCCATGCTAATTGGATGTTCCTGTCCATCACATAGTGTCATTGAAACAAGCAGTTGAATAAAAATATAATGTTTCCACAAACAATCATTAATGAAAGGTTATGTAATTATCTTCTGTTGGACGTTTCCGCTTGTATGTTTTCTCATTCTTGTTAATGGAATCTCTTGGTTTACCAAAAATATATAATAAGTGGCGCATCCCAAGCTAGAAAAAGTGAAAAAAGTCTATTGATCATCCTATATTTGGACTGGGCCCCACGGTGCTTGTCAGTTTGAGCCATCGAACCATGTTTAGATGCGGGCTATGCGGGGCTCATCAAGGAAATGGACGCTCGAGAATTCGGGGAGATGATGCTAATCGACGCTTGTTTTATACTCGGAATATATAAAAAGTGGCCCATGCCCAAGCGAGAAAAAGCGAAAAAGAAAAAGAAAAGGAAAAAAAAAAGTGTCTGCTGATCACCAATCAGATCAAATGATCAGCCCATTTTTGAACTGGGCCCCACGGTGCTTGTCAGTTTGAGTCATCCAACCATATTTAGACGTGGTCCCAAGCTATCAATTGACAACAGATTGAGCCAGCACAACAAATGTAAAAGGCATCTACGAGGAAAACGCATTAGGTGGGCCCCACTAAACTTTCTACACAAGGCAAAAAGAGAAATATTTCACCCATATTATATTATTTCTTTCGTTTGGCATCTATCTCTGTTAATCTCTTGCGATTGGAAGTTTTTGACCTGTCTCTACTAGTTTTTCAAAAACCGGAACGGTACGATCTGGTCTGTTGAACTGGTTTTGATATGGGTCGCACAGGGTAATGGATAGGCTCATCTAGTGGCCCACTTTGGAAAGGAAACTGTTTGGACTGCTCCATGACTCCAAATCAAGCATTGGATTGAATACATCAAACTCATAATTTGAAAACTCAGCAACTTGACTTGAAACTCAGTTGAGTCAACTTGACACAACCAGAGATTGACTTGAGTCACTGTGAAACTCATTTTGGCACTATAAAACTCATTTAGGGGGTCTGACCCAGTCGAAGGGAACTTGACTAGTCGAGCCAGTCCATCAACACGGACCTGTCAAGACATCTGTTTTGACAATAATAGACCGTGAATCTGGATGTATTTGTCTATCTTGTGCTTAGGGTCGTCATTTGGTTGGAGTCAAGCCACACAATCAATTGTAGCACACATAGGCATTGTACGTGACCAAAGCAAACCAAAATCCTACGAGATGACACCCATCTTGGCCCACGATATCTTGGCCCATCCCTAAAATTATAGACGCCTCCAAAACACACGGATAAAGTGCTGCCACCGTGTGGACAAAGCTGCTTCTGCTTTATAAAGCTGGAATCATGAAAAGATGCCATAGGTAAAACGGAAACGGTACTCCCCCTGACACCAGCCAATGGCTGGTGGTCGGTGCTATGTGTGCCCCACTATGATGTATGTGTTTCATCTATGCCGTCTATCTATTTTTAGAGATCATTTTACAGTATGATATCAAAAATGAGGTATAACCCAATCTCAAGTGCACCACATTACAGGAAACAGTGTTGAATGAGTTTCAACCATTGAAAACATTTTGAGGGCCATAAAAGTTTTGGATCAAGCTGATTTTTTTTTCCCCTTCATCTGGGCCTGTATGACCTAATCAACAGATTGGATGTCAAATAAACAGTACAGTAGGCCTTAGGACGATTTTAATGGTGGATATCTAATCACTATTGTTTTCATGTAGTGTGGTCCACCTGAGATTTATAACCCTCTCATTTTTGGTATAAAGCCTTAAAATGATCTGTAAAAATGGATGAACGGAATGGATGAAACACATATATCATGGTGGGTCCCACAGAGCACCAACCAGCAGCGACTGGGCTGGGGTCAGGGGGAGTAGCCAATCCGTTTCCAGGTAAAACGTATATATCATGGTGGGCCTACAGAGCACCGATGCTATATAAAGCTGGAAAAAGGAAAAGATGCCACAGGTTTCATCATGGTGGACCCCACAGAGCTCCAACCAGGAAACAGATTCCGTGGTGTGACACACACCGTCCATTTCCTTGGTGTGTTTACGTCAGCAAATTCAGTGGTCCATCATGAGATATGTGTTATATCCAAACCGTCTATATACTTGGAGAGCTCGTTGTAATGCTTCAGCCTAAAAATACAAAAGATCTAAAGATCAAGTCGACCACACGGCAAAACTCAGTGGGAGACTGAACGTCTACAATTGAAACCCTTTTGGGATTCGATTAAGTTTTGGATTAATATGATATTTGTTTTTCTTATTAAACCAGGTATCTGTGACCTTATGAACAATGAAAATCATTATCCCGCAGCTATTTGGTGTGCTCCAGTTAAGCTTTAGATATAATTCGTTATTTGGCTCATTCTCTAAAATGATCTCGAGAAAAAGATGAACGGTGTGGATATAATAAATACATCATTTTAGTGCACATGTAACTTTGATCTCCTTTGGACCATCTGAGGACCGTCAGCCCTCGTCTTCGCACGACACGTACCTACACTAGCTATATCGCTGGTGCCAATCCGCTTACCACGTGTAACGGTGCCTATTAACGCTTCACATCAACGCGTCAGTGGCCAATCCGCGTCCTCGCGTTTTGCATCGGGCGTGGGATCCAGAGTTTCAGCGAACTGGTGCGTGCCATGTGCAAGATCATTATTTCCTCCTACTCACTGGAGTGACTTAGGTTTTGCCTTTGTGGTTCGTGTTTTTTTTTTTTTTTTGGTTAGCTTGTTAGGACCCACCGATGTCATTTTACACCCTTCATGTTAGCCACCCCCACTAAGGATCGATACCAGGACCTCAAGTGTTGAAGCGAGGTATCTCCACTCAGTCTGCCAATTGAGTTATGGACCTGGGTGTGGATTAGGTTTTACCTGGGTAAGGTAACACCTTGATGGTTGTTACCCTCATCGTGGGCCCACCTTGATGATGTGCCGTGTATCCACACCGTCCATTCATTTTTCCCGGCCCATTTCAAGTAGACGGTATCACTGGATATAGTGGTAATTGAATGCCCACTATTAAAAACACTAACTAGTATTGTGCTCATGGTCATGATGAAAGTGACAATATTTGTGTTTTTCTCACTGACCTACTTCCATCTTCATACAGCACGGTCAATGTAATAGTTTCTTGTCTCAGATATCCAAGAGAATCTGCTATAAAGATGTGTTAAGAGGAGTATACGAACTGAATCGACTTTCGGATCTTCTACTCGGCCTTTGGTTGTGGGATCCGTCCTCGTTTGTCTTCTTTTTGCCTATACTTGGCTAGAATGGGGCATCCTTGCGCTTTTTGTCTCCGAATGAGTTTCCCGTATGGTGAGTCCTTTTCTGAGAGTTGAAGAAGTCCTCGGCGTACGAGTACTTTTATGCTTGATTCATAAAGTCTCCCAGCGTAATCGAAGGGTTTTTCCCTATCGAGAATAGGAACTTTCCTTCCTTAAGCCCAGAGATTATCGCAGCCAGAGCCATCTTGTCTGAGTTGTAGTCGACTTACATTACTTCTCCATTGAATCAAAGAATGTAGTCCTTCAGAGTTTCCCCATCTTTCTGTTTAATGGTGAGTAGGCGTGCAGAGGGTTTCCTGCATTGCTTTCCTACGATGAACCTTGTGAGGAATGCCTTACTAAGCTCAACAAACGAGCCGATAGACTTTGGTTTCAGTTGTTAAAACGAGCCTCGTGCGGCTCCAGTAAGCGTTATCGAGAATACTCGGCACATGATGGGCCCAGAAGTTGACTGGAGCTCCATCCATGAATGATAGGACTCCGTGTGCTCGGTAGGGTCCCCGGAGCCCGAGTAGAGCGTGATGGGAGGCATCCGGAACCTTGGTGTCATCACCGCATTCATTATCTCGTTGGTAAACGGGGGTTCAGTCTCCTCCATCATCGCTTCCACGGTGATTGGGGTCTGAGTTTGATTCATCCAACTCATTGTATCAATCTATCCTCGTAGTTCTTCAAGCTAAGTCTCCCAAGGATCTTTGTTCTCGGCCACTGCCTCTTGAACCTGGTTAGGTTTAGGGGTCCTCTCACGCCTTCTCTACTCCAGTTCGTGGCGGAGATTAGTCGAAGCCAGCGATGATGTCTCGGAGACAGGCGTCAGGGCTCGGTTTGATGGCTCTCGCAATCGCATTGGAATCCCAGCAGATGCTCTTCGCAAGGCCTCTCGGGACACTGCAAGAGCTTGGCATTCTGTAACCATCGAAGCATTTACCTCCTGATCTAGAAGTGGATGTTGTCTATTCATTTATTATCTTATCTGGCTGACCTCATTGACTAGCATCTCCATTGATGGGTTTTTTTTTTGACCCGTCGTCCTTTCGCAACTGGGATGCGCAAGTCCTTTCGCAATTAGGATGCGGAAAGGAGTTTCCTAAAACTATAAAAAAGGGTCCCCAGGGTTTTTTTAGGGCATGTTGTGTTGATGAGAAAAACACAAGAGGGCTATCAAAGGTGAGAGAGAGGGGGAGAAAGAGAGAGAGGAAGCTTGTAGAAGGGAGGTTATGCTCGTGGAGGTGATCTACGGTGCAGTCTATATCTCAGCGCTCCTACGTCCTCGTAATCGGTGAGATCTCTCTGGTTTTCTTTATTCTTTCATTGTTCATACACTCCTACGTGAGTGAAGAAGGTTGTAAACGTTCTACTTCATAGTGGATTGTTGATCTGGATGAGGTCCCGTGGTTTTTACCTCTTTGAGGGTTTTTGAGGTAAAAATCTCTTGTGCGGTGTGTGATTGATGCTTTGATTTATTTCATTGCTTTATTATCCATAATTCTGGTTTGTTCTGGAGGGCTAGATCGTAAGGTTTTGTGCAAGGTCCCCAACAAAGTGGTATCAGAGCTAAGTTCATTGAACGGGGAGGATCAGTTTGGAATTATGGAAGGTGGTTCATCAAGGATGATCAGCCTCAATAGTTCTAACTGGACCATATGGAAGGCTAAGATGGAGGACTTGCTTTATTGCAAGGACCTATATTCTCCAATTTTAGGCATATCAGCAAAATCCAAGGATATGACTGATGATGATTGGAAGAAGATGGACTGAAAGGCGGTGGGGTTTATTAGACAATGGTTGGATGATTCTGTGTTCCACCATGTGTCCACGGAAACCTCAACTGCTAGCCTATGACTGAAATTACAAGGGCTGTATGAGAGGAAGACAACCGATAATAAGATTTTTCTGATAAGGCGACTTATGAATCTCAAATTCAAGGATGGTGGTTCTGTGGCCGAGCACATGAATGAGGTCAGCGATATAGTGAACCAACTCACCTCTATGAAGATGGTCCTGGATGATGAATTGCAGGCTTTACTATTGCTTAGTTCATTGCCTGACAGTTGGGAGACATTAGTGGTGTCTCTAAGTAACTCCGCGCCAGATGGAAAGATATCCATGGAACATGTGACTAGCTGTCTCTTCAATGAAGAGACAAAGAGGAAGTCTTAGGGGTCTACTCAGCAAGAGGCTCTTGTGACACAGGAACGGGGGAGAGGAAAGAACAGGAAGGGCGGGAAGGCCCGAGATAAATCAAGAGGCAAGTCGAGTAACAGAAAAGATGTTGAATGCTGGAATTGTGACAAGAATGGCCACTATAAGCATGAATGTCGTGGTACGAAGAATGACAAGAAAGGAAAAGGGAAGGAAGATTAATCAGATTCCACTACGGTCGCTTCAGATGGCGATATGGTAGTTATTCTTTCTGTAGATCATGATGTATGTCTCACGGCTACGAGTCAGGACACAGACTGGGTGATAAACTCAGGAGCTTCTTTTCATGCGACTCCACACAGGGACTCCTTCATAAGCTACAAGTCAGGTGACTATGGGACTCTGAAGATGGGAAATTCTGGCATATCAAAAATCTTGGGAGTCGGTGATATTTGTGTGAAAACTGATGTGGACTGCACATTAGTTCTGAGGGATGTGAGGCATACCCCAGACCTTCGCCTCAACTTGATGTCGACGGGAAGGCTGGATGATGATGACTATGAAAGCCGGTTTGCTGGTGGGTGATGGAAGCTCATCAAGGGTTCGTTAATCGTGGCCATAGGAAAGAAGTGTTGCACCCTGTACAAGGCAAGTGTTAGTATGTGCAAGGGTGGGTTGAACGCAGCGGAAGATTCAGCTATTGACATGTGGCATAGGCGTCTAGGCCACATGAGTGAAAAAGGGCTTCAGGTACTAGCAAAGAAGCGACTCCTTCCAGACGTGACAGGTACACCTCTCAAAACCTGTCTTGATTGTTTATCAGAGAAACAACATAGAGTTTCATTTGTTAAATCTGTTTCTCATATTAATAAAGTGCATGCATTAGATTTGGTTTATTCTGATGTTTGTGGTCCTATGAGAACAAAAACCTTGGGTGGGGCATTGTATTTTGTTACTTTTATAGATGATGCATCTAGGAGGGTTTGGATTTATACTTTGAAATCCAAGGACGAGGTCTTTGGTGTGTTTAAGTTGTTTCATGCTATAGTCAAGAGAGAGACATACAGATCATTGAAGTGCATCTGCACTGACAATGGTGGTGAATACATTGGCGACTTTCATGAGTATTGCAAGTCCCTGGTTATACGGCATGAATAGACGGTTCCCAAGACCCCCCAGCATAATGGTGTAGCTGAGCGAATGAATCACACCATTGTTGAGAGAATCAGATGCATGTTATCCCATGCAAAATTGTCCAAGATGTTCTGGGGAGAAGCAATGCACACAGCGGTGTATTTGATAAACAGGTCTCCATCAGCCCCATTGAATGGAGAAGTACCTGAGAAGGTGTGGACTGGACATGATCCATCGTACAGTCATCTCAAGGTGTTTGAATGCACGACATCTATTCACGTACCAAAGGATGAGAGGTCCAAGCTCGATATGAAGACCAGGCAGTGTGTGTTCTTAGGGTACGGTGATGAAAAATTTGGTTACAGATTATGGGATCCGACCGAGAGGAAGCTCGTCAGGAGCAGAGATGTGGTTTTCTTTGAAGATCAGTGTATAGAAGACATTGGTAAGCCAGAAAAGAACTAGCCTAGTTCAGGTGAGCTAGAGGACATGGATCCAGTTACTCCTCCCGTGGTGCCTGATGACGGGAGAGTACAGCAAGGTGCAGAGCATGAGAGAGTTCCTTCAGAAGATGGACCAGGGGAGCAGCCCCCACTTGATCCACCTGTTGAGCCACATGTGAGGAGGTCATCTAGGGACAGACAGCCGTCTAAGAGGTACTCGCCGCATGATTACATTATGCTGACTGATGGGAGAGAGCCAGAAGATTATTCTGAGGCCCTAGCCGACGAGCATAAGGGGCAGTGGTTGAAAGCTATACAAGAGGAGATTGAATCCTTGCATAAGAACCACACTTATGACATGGTGAAATTGCCTAAGGGCAAGAAAGCTTTGAGCAACAAGTGGGTGTTCAGAAAGAAGATTGAGCAGAAGAATTCACAGACGAGGTTCAAGGCCAGACTTGTGGTGAAAGGGTTTGGTCAGAGGAAAGACATAGACTTCGAGGAGATATTCTCACCAGTGGTGAAGATGACATCCATACGGGTGTTGCTTGGGTTGGCGGCTAGCATGGATCTGGAGATAGAGTAGTTAGATGTTAAAACTGCCTTTCTCTATGGTGACATGGAAGAAGAGATCTACATGCACCAACCAGAGGGGTTCGAAGTCAAGGGCAAGGAGCATATGGTGTGTAGGCTGAGGAAGAGCTTATATGGGCTGAAACAAGCTCCACTCAAGAATGGTACAAGAAGTTCAACTCGTTTATGTTGAAACATGGGTATGACAGAACGGAGTCGGACCACTGTGTGTTCACGCGCAAGTTCTCAGATGGTGATTTCTTAGTTCTGCTATTATATGTTGATGACATGCTCATCATGGGAAAAGACATTAAGAAGATCGACAGGCTGAAACAGGAGTTGGGAAAGTCTTTTGCGATGAAAGACTTGGGCTCGGCTAAACAGATCCTAGGAATGGAGATAACCCGTGACAGAAACGGCAGGAAGCTCTGGCTGTTACAAAAGCGGTATATTGAGAAAATCCTAGAGCGGTTCAATATGAATGCAGCGAAGCCGGTCAGTACTCCACTAGATGGTTACTTCAGATTGAGCGACAAGAGTGTCCTAAGACGAAGGCAGAAGTGGAAGAGATACAGAAGATACCTTACATGTCAGTGGTAGGAAGTTTGATGTATGCTATGGTATGTATACGCCCAGACATAACATATGTGGTTGGTATTGTCAGCTGGTATCTTGCCAATCCTGGCAAAGAGCATTGGGCAACGATGAAATGGATACTGCGGTATCTAAGAGACTCATCCAGGTTGAGCCTATGCTATGGTGACGGTAAACCTGTGTTAGAGGGCTACACAGATGCAGATATGGCAGGTGACATAGACTCCAGGAAGTCTACATCGGGGTTCATCTTCACGTTTGCAGGGGGAGCGGTTTCTTGGCAGAACAAGCTACAAAAGGTCGTAGCATTGTGAACTACAGAGGCCGAGTATATTACAATCATAGAGGCATGTAAAGAGATGCTTTGGATGAAGAGGTTCCTACAGGAACTTAGCCTAAAGCAGGAAGAGCACGTGATCTATTATGATAGTCAGAGTGCTATACACTTGAGCAAGAATCCAAGTCAGCATTCCAAGTCAAAGCACATAGAGATTCGGTATCATTGGATCAGGGATACTTTAGAACAGAAGGTGTTACAGCTTGAGAAGGTCCACATGGATGATAATGGGTCAGATATGATGACCAAGGCCTTGCTCAAGGGCAAGTTTAAGGTTTGTAGAAACCTGGCTGGCTTAAAGAAGGTGAATCCCTCCTGGGTCAAAAAGGGGAAGATTTGATGGGTTTTTTTTGACCCATCGTCCTTTCGCAACTGGGATGCGCAAGTCCTTTCGCAACTGGGATGCGCAAGTCCTTTCACAACTAGGATGCGGAAAGGAGTTTCCTAAAACTATAAAAAAGGGTCCCTAGGGTTTTTCTAGGGCATGTTGTGTTGATGAGAAAAACACAAGAGGGCTATCAAAGGTGAGAGAGGGGGGGAGAAAGAGAGAGGAAGCTTGTTGAAGGGAGGTTATGCTCGTGAAGGTGATCTACGGTGCAGTCTATATCTCAGCGCTCCTACGTCCTCGTAATCGGTGAGATCTCTCTGGTTTTCTTTATTCTTTCATTGTTCATCCACTCCTGCGTGAGTGAAGAAGGTTGTAAACGTTCTACTGCATAATGGATTGTTGATCTGGACGAGGTCCTGTGGTTTTTACCTCTTTGAGGGTTTTCCAGGTAAAAATCTCTTGTGTGGTGTGTGATTGATGCTTTGATTTATTTCATTGCTTTATTATCCATAATTCTGGTTTATTCTGGAGGGCTAGATCCTAAGGTTTTGTGCAAGGCCCCCAACATCCATTTTGTGCATAATGCTTGATATCTGCGTCCTCGATTTATAGATCGCTGAGTAGGCTCCGTAGGCGCGGGCTTTATCTGTAGTTCAGAAGTTGAGTTTCGAGCCCTAGATGGCTCTAGATCAACAATAATAGTTGGTGTATGCATTTTCTTTTTTCCTCTTGTCATTTTTCCTCAGTGAAATAAGAGCGGTTTTTTGTTCAACTTCCCACAGACGGCGCCAAAATGTTGATGTAGAAATTTGATTCACCCTTGCCGAGCTCCGAATGCTTGCGCCAAACCCTGTAAGCCTGCACAGGAAGAACGCAAAGGAGACCCTGGCTAGAGCAGAGAACCCTTCGATGCCAAAGTCAGGTTAAGAATTTGGGTCTAAGTAGTGTAACAGGGGCTTAGAGTGTGAGATTTTGCGTACCTTTCATTGTAAATAGTCCTCTATTTATAAGGCAAGAGTTGATTGCGTGGGTGGAGACGTTTTCTGAATTATAAACGTGCGTTCAGTGGACGTTTCACATGATCTTTAGTGAAGATAAGATCAAGTGATCGAATCCCGAGAAAGTCGTGGGCGAGCTAACCTGCTGAGGCCAAGCTGACCTGATCGAGACCAAGCTGACCTGTCGAGGTTGAGCTGACTTGTTAAGGTCGAGCTGAGCTGCCGATGCCGAGTTGACCTGTTAAGGCTGAGCCGAGCTGCCGAGGCCGAGCTGACCTGACCTGCTAAGGCGGAGCTAAGCTGTCGAGGTCGAGCTAACCTGTTACGACCGAGCTGAGCTGCCGAGGCCAAGGTGGTTTTAGCCGACCTCTCTTCCTTGGCGATTGAAGAGCTCCTTGGTCATGATCGGCGTTGGCTGACCTCGTGTCCCACTAAGATGTCCGAGCTGACTTTTTCTCTTTAGTCAATCCATTTTTACTTATAATAGGTCATAATAATTAATTTATTATATCCATACTATTCATCCATTTTTATAAATCATTTTAGATCATAATCCCAAAAATGAATTATATCTAGATATTAAGAATACCATTACTACACATTCACAAGGCCCATTATAACATTTATTTTCCATCCAATCTGCTCACGAGGTCATACAGACCTCGATGAAGAGAAAAAACAAATATCACATTGGTCCAAAACTTATGTGACCCCAAAAATATTTCAATAGTAGACGTTTAATCTCCCATCGCTTTTTGCAATTGTTCTTTGGATACGTATTATTTTTAAGCTAAGCCTAATGGACCGGTGTTTTGGATATAACACATACCTCATGATGGGATTCACAGAACTTGGTGACGTCAACACACTATCCAGGTTGGTGTGGGCCATACACCAGCCAATCTGTCACTTCTTTGTGTAGCATGGTCCACTTGAGCTATGATATGTAGGGGTGCACACGGTTCGGTTTGGTCCGGTTCTGGGGTGAAATCGGAACCGAACCGTTCCTAACGGTTCTAAGAAATTCGGAACCGGAACCGGACCGTTGGCACCGTAGAACCAAACCGGAACCGAACCGTTAAAACCGGTTCGGTTCCGGATCGGTTCCACGGTTCTGGGCTTTTTATAATCTAGCCCAATTGCAAGCCCATGTCCATCCATGTTGTGGTCCATTTGATGAATGATTTATATATTGTATAAGGTGTGTAAAAATACATTTACGAAAATAATTGTTATAGAGAAAATAATTATAAGGTGTGCAAAAATACATCGTTCCACGGTTCGGTTCTACGGATCGAATCCACGGTTTGGTTCTACGGATCGGTTCATGGTTCGGTTCAGTTCGGTTCTACATACCCTCAAACCGAGAACCGAACCGATGTCACCGGTTCTTTAATTTTTGGAACCGGAACCGGAACCGGAACCAGTGCACTCTAGAACCGGACCAAACCGGACCGTTTGGTCGGTTCCGGTCCAGTTCCACAGTTCTACCGGTTAAATATGCACCCCTAATGATATATTTTGAACCAGATGTCGTCAGCACACCGAGGTCGGTGGTGCGTGGCACACGGACGCGGATTGCTCTAGGGTCAATATGCAATCCAACGCGGATCTTTGCCACTGTCGCAATCCGCGTGGTGCACGTCACTTGCAACTGTCGCTACCGACGCTTTACATCAACGCATCGGTGCCCAGTCCGCGTCAAAGTCCGTCAACGGAAGGTCCTTACCCTTACCCGGTGGTAGACTCCCTAAAGTTTCAACTCCGGTCAAGGGTTCGAGCACCCACAGTAGTGAAATCCCACGGCGTACGTGTGTGGGTGCGTGTGCGTGTGGCGTGAGTGTGTGGGGTGTGTGTGCGTGTGTAAAAAAAAAAAAAAAATGTCCGAACGGACGCGGATTACGTCCTACCCCCCGCGAGAAAGGTAATCCGTCTGCACAGGGCTCCGTGGGCCCACCATGATGTAAGTGTTTTATCCACGCCGTTCATAGATTTTCAAAGATCATTTTAAGGCTTGATATTAAAAAAGAAGGAGGTCAACAACTCTAGTTGACCACACCAAAGGAAGCTGTGGTGATAATGGCATCCACCGTTGAAACCTTTCTAATGGCCACCGAGATGTTTTTTTACCGTCCACCTATTCAAAAGGTTACGTAGACGTGGATGAAGTGAAAACACAAATATCAGCTTGATCCGAAACTTATCCGGCTCCCAGGAAGTTTTTAATGGTGGAGGTTCAATCCCCACTTTGTGGTCCACTTAAGCCATGAGCCTGCCTCATTTTTTGGATCAGAAATTAAAATGATCCGAGAAAAACGATGAACTGCATGGATAAAAAACTTGCAACATGGTGGACCCCACAGATGCCTGCCCGGACGGGGGTACGTCAACGCGTTTTGGACGCGGATTTCCTGCCAACGCCTTTCGCAGGAAGTTACCGGCTCACCGCGCTGGATGCTAGGTGGGGCCACGATGTTGTTTGTGAGAAAGTCACACCGTCCATCCGTTTATTTGATACTTAGGCGGAATGTGAGGCTTGATCCGCAGACAGTCACTCAAGACACCTATTTATAACGGTTTGGATCACTACACCATGGTCTTCACTTAAATGGATTGGGTGCGTCAAGACGTGTTAGAGGAAAGAAAATGAAGTAGTGGTTGTAGGCGTCGAGAAGGGCTGCTACATGCTCGTGATGGTGTGACACAGTGACGAGGATTTAGAATCCTTCTTCTTGTGTAGGGACGCACTGATAGGTTTTCAGCAATGGGAGTCAAGGATGATGGTACTCAGCGACAACGTTTTCTCCAGCTTCATACCAGTAAGAGTGATCCTTATATGTTTCTTTTTATATATTTTCCCTTTTCCCTTCTCCCATCACTTCTCTATATTTTCTCTGTTTTTCAACTATGGCAAGTAATTTAATTTTATAACCTTTATTTGTAGGCAATTTTAAGTTTTTGTCCATTGCAATCCAAAGAAAGCTTCTCCTGTTCAAACGCTGTTCATCGCAGGACCAGGTCTCTCTCCTCCTATTAAGAGCAGAGGACTTTTAAAACTGTGCAAAAGGCCACGTGGCTACATGTGTACGCTCACACACGTATCATTGCAACCTCACCTTAGAAATTACTTTACAGATAATGTATCGCTACTTGGTTATTTTACTATATATCAGGTGGTATTAGATGGGATTGAATTAAAAGATACCACTGTACTACTAAGATGTTCTCTTGGTTTTTTTCATTTGCCATAAGTTTGGCATGCTTTGGGAAACGAGCTGGAATACTACGGAATATGGAGCGGTAGCAAGAAACCCTCTAAATCCGTATGGGATTCGATCTATACGGCCTCCATTCATGCCCAGTTCTTTCACTAATCCAGCAAATGTGGTTGTCTTGACTGCGGCAAGATTTATAGGTCCCACCATGATTTGTGAGCTATATCCACACCATCCATCTATTTTTCAAGATTATTTTAAGGCATGGGCCCAAAAAATCAGGTAGATCCAAAGATTAAATAGACCACACCATAAAAAGAAGTGGGGATTGAATGCCTACAATTGAAAACTTTATGGAGGTCACTGTAGTTTTGGATCAAGTTGATTTTTGTGTTTTACGACTCCATCAAAACTAAGGGTCGTTTGGATGTTTATAAAGTTTCAAGTTGTAAGCACTTTACATCCTAAATGAATTTCATGTGTAAACTATTTACATGCTATTCTCTTTAGCTTTCAAATAATAACTTTATAAATAGATTATATATTTGACTAACTTTGAAAGTATTTATAATATATCAGGTAGGTATTGGTACCACATAGAGCTTAGAGTGGTAAATTCCATCAAAATTGATAACTTACATAAAATGACTTGATTTTTTAAACCCTTAAGGACATCATTAAAGCATGCGTGTGTTGCGCAGCACGCCAACAACGCAGTGAGCCTAGATCTGATCTCAGGCCTCACCCACAAACGATAAACAAGAAGAAATATAAACTAGAAGTAGATCAAAGCAATCCAAAAAATAAATTACAAGATAAGATATACGTGGAAAAACTCCAAACTAGGGTAAAAAACCACTGATGCAAACTTCCACTATGAAGAACAAAGATTACAACGCAATATACTAACCTCTCCCTTGGAAGAACATAGAAAACCCTTTGCCCACACCTTAGAATTATTTCTCCAATATTTCAAATACACCTAGAAAAGCCCTAGGAACACTTATATATAGTTTAGGCAACTTCCCTTCCGCACCCTTGCGAAAGGTGACACCAAAGTCCGCAGTTCGCATCAGATTCGGAAACGAATCTGCGTAATCTACGACTAGTCGAAGGGGAGCTACGACTAGTCGAAGCTACGACTAGTCGAACAATTCCTATGACTAGTCGAAGGACCAGGATATGAAAAAAATAGGACTCGCTGAACTTTAAGTCGAGCCAGTCCACGACCGGTCGAACAGGCCCCTACGACCGTCGAACATAACCCACGACCGGTCGAAGGCGGCATTAGATGTGGCTCAATATCTTAACAATCCCCTACTTTGAGACACATCGACATAAACATTCGTCTTTTTCATTCGGAGTGCACCACCTCCCAGTTTTCAAGCCTAAAGACCAATCAAAGCTGAACAGAGCTTCAACTTCTCCCATGTAACCGCTTTGGTCAACATATCCGCAGGATTCTCACTTGTATGAATCTTCTTCAGAGCAATCAATCCATCTTCCAGTAAAAAACGTATGAAGTGATATCTGATGGCAATATGCTTGGTCCTTGAATGAAAGGCTGAATTCTTAGCCAAGTGTATCACACTCTGATTGTCACTGTACAGCTTGCAATTTACTTGCTTCTTTCCCAACTCTTCCATAAAACCTTGCATCCACACCATCTCCTTGCACGCTTCTGTAGCCGCAACATATTCTGCTTCTGTCGTACTGATAGATACTATCTTCATGTAGAACCGAGACCCAACTGATCGCAAAGACTACCCGTGAGTAAAAACATAACCTGTAGTGCTTCTTCCGCTGCCGATATCTCCTGCCAAATCTAAATACACGTAGCCTTGTAGCTTGATTTCTGATCTACCATAGCATAACCCTACACCCTTAGTACCTACCAAGTATCTAAGGATCCACTTCACAGTTTCCCAATGTTCCTTCCTGGGGTTGTTCATGAACTTGCTAACAATTCTCATTGCTTGAGCAATGTCTGATCTCGTGCTCACCATAGCATACATGAGACTCCCAATAGCTGACGCGTATGAAACTTTAACCATGTAGTCTTATTCCTCTTGCGTCTTTGCACCTTGCTCCTTATATAACTTGAAGTGGTTGGCTAATGGAGTGCCAACTGCATAGCACCCTCATATTGAATCAATCAAGTACCTTGGCTATGTACTCTACCTGTGACAAAACTAGTTTCTTGTTTTCCCTCTTACGCTCTATCCTCATGCCTAGGATTTGTTTGGCAGCTCCTAAATCCTTCATGGCAAATTCTCTAGACAGTTGTCTTTTGAGATCTGAGATGTCCTTCATGCTTGAATCGGCCACAAGCATATCATCAACGTACAGAAGAAGGGATGATGTACGACGTATCAAACTTCTTCAAGTAGCAACAGTGGTCAGCATGACATTTCCTGTAACCGTTTCCCGACGTGAAACTATAAAACTTCTTGTACCACTGCCTCAGGGCCTGCTTTAGGCATAGACTCTTCTTCAGTCTGCACACCTTGTTCTCCTTTCCTGATGCCACATATCCTGTCGGTTGATGCATATATATTTCTTCTTCAAGGTTCCCATGAAGAAAAGCTATCTTAACATCTAGCTGCTCTAGATGTAAGACATCTGTAGCCACTATACTCAAGACCATGTGAATGGTAGACATTTTCACCACATGTGAAAATATTTCAGTTAAATCGATACCTGCCTTTTGTTGAAACCATTTTATAACCAATCTGGCCTTGTACCGTTTCGAACCATCGTGCTCCTCCTTCAGTCTGTAAACCCACTTGTTATAAAGAGCTTTCTTACCCTTGGGTAGAATGACTAGCTCCCATGTACGATTAGACTCAAGAGAGTCCATCTCATCATTCATAGCCTGCTCTCACTTAACCCGTGTATCTAACTGTAGCGCCTCTTCAAAACATTTTGGTTCACCATTATCTGTCAGCAGTAGATAATGTAAGGAGGGTGAGTATCACACCATGGGTCTCCTCTCCTGAGTAGACCTCCTCACAACCGGTGTCTGTGGCTCTGCCTCATAATGTTCCTGTGCATGATCATCCTGTGGCGTTGTAACACCCGTATCTGATAACTCTTATAACTCTACGAATTCCTTTTCATTGGCTTTATTTTCTTGTACACTGTCCTTATGCATTACTTTTTCATTGAAGACTACGTCCTTGCTTCTGATGATTTTCTTATTTTTTACATCCCAAAACCTATAGCCAAAATTATGCTGCCCATAGCCTATAAATGTGCACCTCCTGAACTTCACATCTAGCTTGTTTCTGTGCTCTGCATCATGTGAACATATGAAGTGCAACCGAACACTTTGAGATGTGCAAGGTTCACTTCTTTCCTAGTTTACGTTTCTTCTGGTAGCCCATCATCCAATGGTGCTGAAAGACTTCTATTGATGAGATATGCGACAGTATTCATAGCATCTGCCTAAAAGGTCTTGGGCAACCTTGCATGTAACTTCATGGTCTTGGCGCGCTTAAGGATGGTCCTGTTAATGCGCTCAGCCACACCATTCTGTTGTGGTGTCCCTGTAATCGTTTTCTGATATTTGATTCCATTTACCGCATAATACTCCTCAAACTTTTTGTCACAATACTCTCACCCATTGTCAGATCTGAGATACTTTACTGTTTTACCTGTCTCATTTCTACCATAACTTTCCACTTCTTAAAAACATCAAATACATCAGATTTATGCTTTAAGAAATAGACTCACAGTTTTCTACTAGCATCATCAATAAAAGTAACAAAATAACGTGAGCCACCAAGAGATGATACCTGTGCCGGTCCTCACACATCAGTGTGTTCAAGCTCCAACAGATGTGTCTTTGGAGCGCGTCCCGTCTTCTTGAAGCTTACCCTTTTCTGCTTGTCATACACGCAGTCCTCGCAGAATTCCAAGTCAGTAGACTTCAGCCCTGGTAGCTTCCCCTTAGACAATAGCACTTTCATCCCCTTCTCACTCATATGTCCCAACCTCTGATGCCATAAATGCCCATTCACTCCAGTTGATGTGGCTGCGAGTGAACTATACGATCCTAAAGTCACGTACAAAGTACCTTCCTTTTTGCCTCGAGATATCACTAAGGCACCTTTTGTGATCTTTCAGGAATTACTGGTGAATGTCGTTACATAACTGGTATCGGTCAACTGCCCCACAGAGATCAAGTTACGTTTCAAACTCGGTACATGTCTGACATCCTTCAATTTCAAGACCATTCCATCTTTCTGATTTACATGAACGTCCCCCATTCCAACAATACTGCACGGCTCATCATCACCCAGGTAGACTCTCCCAAAGTCACCTAACGTATAATCACGCAGAACTTCCTTACACGAAGTAGAATGAAACGAAGCACCCGAGTCTATAATCCAAGACTCATTTCTCACATCAAGAGACAAGATCAACGCCTCTGTGTCACTCTCCTCAAATAGATTCACTGAATTCTTCCCACCTTGAGAGCTTCCTTCTCGTTTCTTAAGCGCCCTGCAATCACATTTCATGTACCCATTTTTGTCGTAATGCCAACACCCGTCTTTGTATTTCGGTCCCTTGGACTTCTTCTTCAACTTAGAATGCCTGTGTTTATTACCTCTTTTGTTCAGCGATCTTCCTCTTCCTTTAACGTTTAGAGCATTCCCTGAATCCCCTGAAACTCCTGATGCCTTTCTTCTAGATTCTTCGCCGAGAATTAGACTGGCCACATCATCAAATTTCAGTTTTGTCAACCCTGAAGAATTGCTCACAGCAATCACTAAACCATCCCAACTATCTGACAAATTGGATAAGATCAATAACACCCTGACCTCATCCTCAAAAACAATGCCAACGAATTCCAACTGGCTCGTGACTGTATTGAACTCATTTAGATGTTCAGCCACACTCCCACCATCTGACATCTTCATGTTAAATAGTTGTTTCATAAGATGAACCTTGTTGGATACAAAGGGTTTTTCGTACATGGTGGCTAGGGCTTCCATTAATTCTTTTGTAATCTTCGCCTTGGATATATTAAAGGCGACGTTCTTAGACAAAGAGAGTCGGATCATTCCTAAAGCCTTCCTATCCAGTAAAAACCATTCATCATCTGTCATCTTTTCTGGTTTCTTCTCTTTTCCTCCTGGAGGAACATAGAAGTCCTTCTGATACAGATAATCCTCCATATGCAGCTTTCAGAAGGCAAAGTTTGAACCATCAAACTTCTCAATTCTAGTTTTTCCTTCTTCCGTCATCGCTCCCAATAGAACTAAACTAATAACTCTGATATCAGTTGTTGCACAGCACACCAACAATGCAGTGAGCCTAGATCCGATCTTAGGCCTTACCCACAAACGATAAACAAGAAGAAATATAAACTAGAAGTAGATCAACAAGAAGAAATATAAACTAGAAGTAGATCAAAGCAATCCAAAAAATAAACTCCAAGACAAGATATACATTAAAAAACTCCAAATTAGGGTAAAAAATACGGATGCAAACTTTCACTATGAAAAACAAAGATTACAAGGCAATATACTAACCTCTTCCTTGGAAGAACATAGAAAACCATTTGCCCACACCTTAGAATTATTTCCCCAATATTCCAAATATACCTAGAAACGCCCTAGGAACACTTATATATAATTTAGGCAACTTCCCTTCCACACCCTTACGAAAGGCGACACCAAAATCCGCAGTCCGTATCAGATTCGGAAACGAATCTGCGTAACCTACGACTAGTCGAAGAAGAGCTACGACTGGTCGAACAATTCCTACGACTAGTCGAAGGACCAGGATATGAAAAAAACAGGATTCACTAGACTTTGAGTCGAGCTGGTCTACGACCGGTCGAACAGGCCCCTCCGACCGGTCGAACATAACCCACAACCGGTCGAAGGCGGCATCAGATGCGGCTCCATATCTCAACAGCGTGCACTAGATGTCATCGCCCATTGTATTAAACCCTAAATGCAATTTGAAAGTTTTTAATAATGGGCATCTCATCCTTTCCTCTCACGTGTGGTTCATTTGATGACCAATCAAACTTTTTTTTTTTTTTTTGAGCCATAGGAGAACATAAAGATGGACTGTTTGGATAAACCATGCACATTATAATAAGCACCATAGGAGAGCATCAAGGAAAGCACATGATCGACAAATTAGATAAACCATACAAATTATGATGGCCCCTCACATCACGAGTATATATCAACCATTGTATTCTACTTTGTATAATGTCGTTTTAACAGCAAATTAAACTTTACGGATAACCTGCAATACGACTTTTTTCTTGGTTTTATATTACGGTGAAAAGTTGTAATTTGTTTACAGTTTTTAAAGGCTTTATAAGCAAATGCGGATATTTAAACAATTCCTAAAAAGATTTCAACCAGGGGATGCTCAGTGTCTTCCGTTTCTCATGATCTCAACCTAATATGATCGGTGTTTAGCCCAAGCAATGGAAGACTTGATTCATTTTTAGCCGGTGACATCAATCTAAGGTCATAAAAACATTAAATAAAAATAAAAGCCTATTAAATTGCAATTATTCGATGTTAACAAAAAAAAAAAATAAAAAAAATGATATATGTTAATTATAATTTTAACCATCAATTTCTGGGGTGATTTCCTCCAGTTGATTATTACCCAGACACTGAGATAGGAGAGGACCAAAAGAAGGAAGTATGGTGCAGCAACGAATCGGGTAATCTCTATCCAACAAAAGAGAGCCATACGAATGCCAGCAGTCCAAATAATGAGGTGATTTCCTCCCTTGCACCAACGAATTGGGTAATCTCTATCCAACAAAAACTAGATAGACTTCCTCAACTGGGTAAGGAAGTATGGTGCTGCTATTCCATCTTTCGGGTCCCACGAAACCTTAAGAAAATGGACGAGGAGGCCTACGAACCCCAGATTATCTCCATTGGCCCAATCCACAGAAGCGGCTGGCTGTTGGGATCCATGGAAGAACACAAGTGGCGTTTCCTGGGTCGCTGCCTCGACCGTACAGGGCACGATCTGGAGTTCTTCATCAATGCCATCTCGCCACTCGTGGACCAAGCACGAAGATGCTATGCGGAACCCACCGACCAGATAACCGGGCAAGATTTCATCGGGATACTGCTGCTCGATGATGGGGTTTTTTGCCCCGTGCTCGACCAGTCGTGAGCCCTGCTCGACCGGTCGAGGGCTGGTACGACCAGTCGTGGGAGTCGAGTCGTAGCTCGACTCAAAGTCCAGCGAGTTCGGACTATTTTTCTCCAGGGTTCTCGACCGGTCGTAGGTGACCCACGACCGGTCGTAGGTGAGCTACGACCCGGTCGTAGGAGGCTAAGACCGATCCTGGAATTTCCGGGACTAGTTGAAGGTTACGCTTGATTTGTTCGCGATTTTGCGCGGCTGCGGATTTGAGTCCTTTCGCAACTAGGATGCGGAAAGGAGTTTCCCAAAACTATAAAGGGGTTGCCTAGGGTTTTTTCTAGGTATCACAAAATAGCAAGAGGGTTTCTAAAGCTTTGCAGAGGATTTACTAAAGGGTTTAGGGCTATCAAAGGTGAGAGAGAGGAGAAAAGAGAGAGGAAGCTTATAGAAGGGAGGTTCTGCTCGTGGAGGTTCTCTACTTTGCAATCTACATCTCGGCGCTTCTATGTCCTCGTGTCGGTTAGATCTCTCCGTTTTCTCTATTTCTCTTATTGTTTATCCACTCTGCGTGAGTGAAGAAGATTGTAACATTCTACTTCATAGTGGATTGTTGATCTGGGACGAGGTCCGTGGTTTTACCTCTTTGAGGGTTTTCCACGTAAAAATCTCTTGTGTGTTGTGTGATTGATGCTTTGATTTATTTCATTGCTTTATCCATATTCTGGTTTGTTTCGGGAGGCTAGATCCTAAGGTTTGTGCTGAGGCATCCCAACAAAGTGGTATCAAAGCTAAGTTCATTGAACGGGTAGGATCGGTTTGAATTATGGAAGGTGGCTCGAGGATGATCGGCCTCAATGGTTCTAGCTTGGACCATATGGAAGGCTAAGATGGAGGACTTGCTTTATTGCGAGGACCTATATTCTCCAATCTCGGGCATATCGGCAAAATTCAAGGATATGACTAATGATGATTGGAAGAAGATGGACCAGAAAGGCGGTGGGGTTTATTAGACAATGGTTGGATGATTACGTGTTCCACCATGTGTCTACGGAAACCTCGGTAGAAAGCTATGGCTAAAATTACAAGGGCGTATGAGAGAAAACGGTAGGTAATAAGATATTTCGATAAGGCGACTTGTGAGTCTCAAGTTCAAGGATGGTGGTTACGTGGCCGAGCATATGAATGAGGTCAGCAATATAGTGAACCTGACTCACCTCTATGAAGATGGTCTGGATGATGAATTGCGGGCTTTACTATTGCTTAGTTCATTGCCTGACAGTTGGGAGACATTGGTGGTGTCTCTAAGTAACTCCGCGCCAGATGGAAAGATATCCATGGAACAGGTAACCGGTTGTCTCTTCAATGAGGAGACAAGGAGGAAGTCTCGAGGGTCTACACGAAAGAGACTCTTGTGACACGGGAACGGGGGGGGAGAGGAAAGAACGGGAAGGGCGAGAAGGCGAGATAAATCAAGAGGCAAGTCGAGTAACGAGAAAAGAGGTTGAATCTTTGGAATTGTGGCAAGAAGGGCCACTACAAGCATGAATGTCGTGGTAAGAAAAATGACAAGAAAGGAAAAGGAAGGAAGATGAATCTGATTCTACTGCGGTCGCTTCAGATGGCGACATGGTAGTTATTCTTTCTACAGATCACGATGTATGTCTCACGGCTACGAGTCAGGGCACCGGCGGGTGATAGACTCGGGAGCTTCTTTTCATGCGACTCCACACTGAGGACTCCTTCACAAGCTACAAGTCGGGTGACTATGGGATTTGTGAAGATGGGAAATCAGCGTATCAAAGATCGTGGGAGTCGGTGATATTTGTGTGAAGACCGATGTGGGTGCACATTGGTTCTCGGGGATGTGAGGCATATCCCGGACCTTTGCCTCAACTTGATGTCGACGGGAGGAAGGTGGATGATGATGGTATGAAAGCGGTTTCTTTGGTGGGCGATGGAAGCTCATCAAGGGTTCATTGATCGTGGCTAGAGGAAAGAAGTGTTGCACCTGTATAAGGCAAGTGTCGGTATGTGCAAGGGTGGATTGAACGCGAGTAGAAGATTCGGCTATTGACATGTGGCACGGGCGTCTAGGCCACATGGTGAAAAAGGGCTTGACTACTAGAGAAGCGAAGCTCCTTCCAGACGTGTGCGGGTATGCCTCTCAAAACTGTCTTGATTGTTTATCGAGGAAACGACATAGAGTTTCATTCATTAAAACTGCTTCTCATGTTAATAAAGTGCATGCATTAGATTTGGTTTATTTTGATGTTTGTGGTCCTATGAGGACAAAAACCTTGGGTGGGGCATTGTATTTTGTTACTTTTATAGATGATACATCTAGGAGGGTTTGGGTTTATGCTTTGAAATCCAAGGACGAGGTCTTTGGTGTGTTTAAATTGTTTCATGTTATGGTCGAGAGAGAGACAGGTAGACCATTGAAGTGCATCCGCACTGACAATGGTAGTGAATACATTGGCGACTTTCATGAGTACTGCACGTCCCAGGATATACGGCATGAACAGACTGTTCCCAAGACCCCCCAGCATAATGGTGTAGCTGAGCGAATGAATCGCACCATTGTTGAGAGAATCAGATGCATGTTATCCCATGCGAAGTTGCCCAAGACGTTCTGGGGAGAAGCAATGAGCACGGCGGTGTATTTGATAAACAGGTCTCCATCAGCCCCGTTGAATGGAGAAGTACCTGAGAATGTGTGGACTGGACAGGATCCATCGTACAGTCATCTTAGGGTGTTTGGATGCGAGGACATCCGTTCACGTACAAAGGACGAGAGGTCCAAGCTCGATATGAAGATCGGGCGGTGTGTGTTCTTAGGGTACGGTGATGAAAAATTCGGTTACGAGGTTATGGGATCCGACCGAGAAGAAGCTCGTCGGGAGCGAGAGATGTGGTTTTCTTTGAAGATCGGTGTATCGAAGACATTGGTAAGCGAGAGAAGAACCGGCCCTAGTTCGGGTGAGCTAGAGGACATGGATCCGATTACTCCTCCGTGGTGCGATGACGGGGAGTACAACAAGGTGCGAGAGGACGAGGAAGTTCCTTCGGAAGATGGACCGGGAGGCGGCCCCACTTAATCACCGGTTGAGCCACGGGTGAGGAGGTCATCTAGGGAAAGACAGCCGTCAAGAGGTACTCGCCGCATGAGTACATTATGCTAACCGATGGGGGAGAGCCAGAAGATTATTCTGAGGCCCTAGCCGACGAGCATAAAGGGGAGTGGTTGAAAGCTATGCAAGAGGAAATTGAATCCTTGCATAAGAACCACACCTATGATATGGTGAAACTGCCTAAGGGCAAGAAAGCTATGAGCAACAAGTGGGTGTTGAAAGAAGATTGAGCGAAGAATTCACGGAGACGAGGTTGAGGCCGGACTTGTGGTGAAAGGGTTTGGTCGGAGAAAAGGCATAGACTTCGAGGAGATATTCTCACCGGTGGTGAAGATGACATCCATACGGGTGTTGCTTGGGTTGGCGGCTAGCATGGATCTGGAGATAGAGTAGTTAGATGTTAAAGCGCCTTTCTCCATGGTGACTGGAAGAAGAGATTTACATGCACCAACCGGAGGGTTCGAAGTCAAGGGCAAGGAACATATGGTGTGTAAGGCGAGGAAGAGCTTGTATGGTGAAACAAGCTCCACGGCAATGGTACAAGAAGTTCGACTCGTTTATGTTGAAACATGGGTATGAGAGGAGTCGGACCCTTGTGTGTTCACGCGCAAGTTCTCGAGATGGTGATTTCTTAGTTACGCTATTATACGTTGATGACATGCTCATCATGGGAAAAGACATCAAGAAGATTGTGGTGAAACAGGAGTTGGGCAAGTCTTTTGCGATGAAAGACTTGGGCCTGGCTAAGACAGATCCTAGGAATGGAGATAACCCGTGATGAAGCGGCGGAAACTTTAGGCTGTCACAAGAGCGGTATATTGAGAAAGTCTAGAGCGATTCAATATGAATGCGGCGAAGCGGTCGGTACTCACTAGATGGTCACTTTGATTGAGCGACGGACGGTGTCCCGAGACGAAGGCGAGAGGTGGAAGAGATGCAGAAAATACCCTACGCGTCAGCTGTAGGAAGTTTGATGTATGTTATGGTGTGTATACGCTCAGACATAGCATATGCGGTTGGTGTAGTCAGCCGGTATCTTGCCAATCCTGGCAAAGAACATTGGGCAGCGGTGAAATGGATACTACGGTATCTAAGAGGCTCATCTAGGTTGAGCCTATGCTATGGTGACGGTAAACCTGTGTTAGAGGGCTACACAGATGCAGATATGGCAGGTGACAAAGACTTCAGGAAGTCTACATCGGGGTTCATGTTCACGTTTGCAGGCCAGGGGAGCGGTTTCTTGGCAGAGCAAGCTACAGAAGGTCGTAGCATTGTCGACGACAGAGGTCGAATACATTGCAGTCACAGAAGCATGTAAAGAGATGCTTTGGATGAAGAGGTTCCTAGGGGAACTTAGCCTAAAGAGGAGGAGCACGTGGTCTATTGCGATGAGTCGAGTGCTATACACTTGAGCAAGAATCAAGTCGGCATTCCAAGTCGAAGCACATAGAGATTCGGTATCCTTGGATCGAGGGATACTTTGGAACAAAAGGTGTTACGGCTTGAGAAGGTCCACACGGACGATAATGGGTCGGACATGATGACCAAGGCTTTGCTCAAGGGCAAGTTTGAGGTTTGTAGAAACTGGTGACTTGAAGAAGGTGGATCCCTCCGGGTCAAAAAGGGAGAGATTTGATGGGGTTTTTTGCCCCGTGCTCGACCAGTCGTGAGCCCTGCTCGACCGGTCGAGGGCTGGTACGACCAGTCGTGGGAGTCGAGTCGTAACTCGACTCAAAGTCCAGCGAGTTCGGACTATTTTTCTCCGGGGTTCTCGGCCGGTCGTAGGTGACCCACGACCGGTCGTAGGTGTCTACGCCGGTCGTAGGTGAGCTACGACCCGGTCGTAGGAGGCTAAGACTAGTCCCCGGAATTTCCGGGACTAGTCGAAGGTTACTGTGATTTGTTCGCGATTTTGCGGCTAGGATTTGAGTCCTTTCGCATGGCCCGGGATGCGGAAATGAGTTTCCAAAACTATAAAAGGGGTTGCCTAGGGTTTTTCTAGGTATAACAAAATAGCAAGAGGGTTTCTAAAGCTTTGCAAGGGATTTGCTAAAGGGTTTAGGGCTATCAAAGGTGAGAGAGAGGAGAGAAAGAGAGAGGAAGCTTATAGAAGGGAGGTTACGCTCGTGGAGGTTCTCTACTTTGCAATCTACATCTCAGCGCTTCTATGTCCTCGTAATCGGTTAGATCTCTCCGTTTTTTCTATTTCTCTTATTGTTTATCCACTCCTGCGTGAGTGAAGAAGATTGTAACGTTCTACTTCATAGTGGATTGTTGATCTGGACGAGGTCCCGTGGTTTTTACCTCTTTGAGGGTTTTCCACGTAAAAATCTCTTGTGTGGTGTGTGATTGATGCTTTGATTTATTTCATTGCTTTATCCATAATTCTGGTTTGTTTCGGGAGGCTAGATCCTAAGGTTTGTGCAAGGCATCACAACACTCGACTCTTGCTTCATCCTTGAATTACTCTATGCAGTTGCCCAAGGCTTCAGACGAAAGGATGACCCGCTCTTCTCCGTCCGTTCGGCTGTCCTACAGATCCGAAGCGACATGTTATTGCTCGAGAACCAAATCCCATTGTTCGTCCTGGAACGCATGTTCGAGATCACTGCAGGACAAGAGTACAGAGGCTACTCAGTGAGTCAACTCGCTCTCTGCTTCTTCAGCTGGACTGTCCCTGGAATCATCAACTTTCAAGAGACTCCCAACACAAGAAATAATGATGAGGAAGGCTTGCATCTTCTCAATGTTCTCCGGCAAAGCCTCATTACATTACAATCAACGCGGCCCACATCAGCATCATCATCATCATCATCACGGCCCCTTGATAAACTCCCAGACAGTTATCCTCGCCCCGATCTGATGATGCGATGCGTCTCATCTCTAAGGGACTCCGGGGTGAAGTTCGAGAAGAGAACATCAAGCAAATTGACGGATATCAAATTCGAAAGAGGCGTTCTCAAAATCCCACCGTTGTTAGTGGACGACAACACAAAGTCCATCTTCCTCCACCTCATGGCCTTCGAGCAGTGTCACTCGCAATGTAGTGACCAAATCAGTTCCTACATTGTTTTCATGGACGGGCTGATCAACACCAAACGAGACGTGGCCTATCTACAACAGAAAGGGATTATCAACCACCAGCTAGGAAGCGAGGAGGCTGTGGCACAGCTCTTCAATGATCTTAGTCGAGGGATAAGCATCGACCACAGGGACGGCTGTCATATCTACGCCCTGTCTTCTGAGTTGAATGAGTATGTCTCGCGTTAAGTGGCCCACTTGGAGGGCCAGCTTGAAGCGAGAGTATTTCCGCCATCCATGGTCCACCTTATCCATCGTGGCCGCTTTTCTCATCATCGGACTCACGCTAATTCAGACCTTGTATTCCATCTTAGCCTACCATCGTGATCACTCTTAGACGGACGGTTCGTCTCTTTGCTCTTCTTTAATCTTCACCGTTGTTTTACTTCACTCATGGTTAATATTATGTAATAATAAAGAGTTGGTTACTCAGATCGAAGCCGACCCGGATGAGTTGGGTCAGACTCTTCTTTAATCTTCACCGTTGTTATACTTCTTTAAGTATGATTTCAGATTGCATGGTGAATTTGAGTTCCCAATATGGCTGATATTTTGGGACATCCCAAGACTTAAGAGGGGAACCGACCAAATGCACAAGGTGGATGTCTAGCACACATCACAGTGATAAGTTCATCTCAGACCACTTTAACTTTCTCATACTTTCGACTTTGTAGTCAGCTTTCAATTTGCATTTTCATTTTCTAGAAGTTCCAAACAGTTGATATTATAGACCCAATGTTCATCCCAGCCATCCAATCAGTGGCCTTCACAATCCATGTCCAGGATTGTATGGTCCAATTAAGCTTTGTAAATGCTTCGATTTTGGGCTCGTGCCCTAAAATAAGCTGGAAAAACGAATAGACAATGTGATAATTAAAATAAAATATAAATAAATAAATAAATAAATTTTTTTTTTTAAAAAAAAAGAGAGAGAGCTTACACCATGGTAAGGAGCAGTGATCGCCTCATCGTAGAATCCTTGTTCAGGTAAAGACTCCTGCTGTCCAAATTTTAGGTAGCGGATGATATAGTTGGAGTGGATCCCATCACATAAATTCACCCATATGTAATTATTGCTTGCAATCGGAATTTTTTGGCCTGTGTCTACTAGTTTTATATAGGCTGAACAGGTCATGGACCAGTTCATTTAGAAGCCCACTTTGGAAAAGAAATTGTCTAGACTGCATGTTCCATGAGCCCAAATCAAGCATTGGATTGACCCGTTCAAACTCATAGTTTTAAAACTTTGTGATTTGACTCAAAACTAGGCCGAGTCGACTCAATCAGAAATTGACTTGAGTCAGTTCGAAACTCCCCGAGGAGTCTGACTTTGTTCAGACTCGGCTTGACTTGTTGAGTTGACTCACCTACTCGGTCGACTCAACACAACGTGGCATGACTCAACGGAAACACTCGCTTGAGTCTGACTTCTAATCGAGAAAAAGAAAATCAGGTAATGTGGTAAGAACTCAGGATCTCAACAAAGCCGATGGTCAGCACTTATAACCTAAGGATTGTTGTGTTTAAAGTTGCATATTTTTATATTCATGTATATTAATAGTTTATTATTAGCGTAATTAAATTCCTAATTTAATTATTAAATATTGAATCTAATTGAATGGAGTTTCAGGTCAACCATAAACATCTGACTACCTACAAGTCAAGTTTTAAACTAGGCTCAACTGGTCAACTACTATGTTTCCAGACTTTTGGAAAGAAGGAAAAAAAATCCTCATAAATCTCCTATTTTCCAACGAAACCCGGCCTAACTTTAAATCCCAAAACAGTCATCTGGCCAACCAAACTGGTGGGTAAATGATCAGACCATTTCTTGTTATTTCTCTGCCTTCCAGTACAATTGAAGGATCATTTTACAAATGAAATTTATTCGAGGTTTTTGGGGGAATAAAAAGAATTGAGTATGTTTCCTAAGGGAGTTTTTAGATAGGAAATTACTTAAATATATGCTCATTATGCAACAAGTAGCTTATTTTGGTTTCTACTTATTAAGCTAAAGTGATTAAGGGACCTTTTGGATACCACCAAATAAGTTACTTTTCTACTTACGGCAGTAGAAAAGTGACTTATTTCAGATAAGTTTAGTTAATTTATGAATAGTTACAAGTAACTTTTTTACTTTAAAAGTACAAATCATTTTAATTAATTTTGTTAGTTTTTTTTCTTTCCATAAATTGCTGAATAGAAGCATCATATAAGGGAGGAGAAGCTGATAAGTACATTGTTTGCCAACATACTTATTTTCTTAATAAGTAGAAACTAAGATAAGTTATTTGTGCAATAAGTAGCTTATCTTAAGCAACTTCCGATCCAAACGGGCCCTAAGTAACTTTAAGTAAAAAAAGTTACTTATAATTGTTCTTAAACCGAACTTATCTAAAATAAGTTGCTTATCTATTGTTGTAAGTAGAAAAAGCTACTTATTTGGTGGTATCCAAATGGACCCTAAGTAACTTTAAGTAAAAAAAAAAAAAGTTACTTATAATTGTTCTTAAACCAAACTTATCTAAAATAAGTTACCTATTTATTACTATAAGTAGAAAAAGCAACTTATTCAGTGGAATCCAAATGGGCCCTAGAAATCTCTAAACCCACGCATATAGATCGTTTATATCTATGCTGCAAGGATGAACGTGATGAGGTCAATCACTGTCTTCCTCCAAAATATACTCCGAATCCACAGAGCTTCTCTAGACTCCTCATAGAGACTTCTTGAATCCACGGGGGAAAAAGAAGCAGAATAGAAATAAATTCTATAAAATTTCATAATTTGATAGATGAATGAAATAAACGAGTTCACGACCCTTTAAATAGGGATACTAAGCAATGAGAGAGATTTCAGAATCAAACTACAGCTAAAACTCCTAGAATTCGCAACTTACTATTTATAGACGGTCGTGATTTCCACTAGTGTGCAAGGTTTTCGGCTAAAAATAGATAGTGTCCTATTTGGCTTCACCATGCTATTCTCCTAATTAATCTAAGCACTTTCACGTTGGGCACAACTCCTAAAGCCCAACGTGATCACTCTTAGACGGATGGTTCATCTCTTTGCTCTTCTTTAATCTTCACCGTTGTTTTACTTCACTCATGGTTAATATTATGTAATAATAAAAGAGTCGGTTACTCAGATCGAAGTCGACCCGAATGAGTTGGGTCAGTCAGACTCAGACATGTCATACTGACTCACCTCAATCTCTTAAATTAGGCAATGAACCGTATATGCTGTTTGCTAGTTTGAATGACTTATTATCTCCCATAATTATGTCATAATAATAATCCTCGCCTTTGATTTTTATACTTGAATGTTAGCCATTAAGAATTTTCTTTTCATTTACTAAATTCGTCTACCGATAGTGATGTTAACAATCCTATGCTTAGCTCTGATGTTAACAATCATATGCTCAGCTCTCATCATCGGATTCTCCAACATGGACGGTTTCGATAATTGCGACATTCATCATGTGGACCCCAGTGAGCGGCTACCATTGTAGGCCTATGAAATAAACGATTTGGATCCTTGAAGTCGTCACTTGTTCCACCCCTGCCATCATTTCTTGGGAGCTTTGGATCAGTCAGAATGCCTCTCGTTTCGACAGGATTGGGATGTCGGCCTGTCAGGTCATTGCCCGGGTCACAGGCTGGTTGCAGGAAATTGGAAATTTGTTACCTGTCACCAAATCACCCTCTTTCATGGACTCCGCATCCATCAATGCCCTACAAATTCGGTCCTGCAGGGTCTGCCCTAGCGACAAGCCTCTGCTAGTCAAGTGGCAGTGTCCCCCGATGGGGTGGGTCAAGCTGAATGTGGACGGCTCCTGCCAAGGTAATCCGGGGGAGAGTGGAGGGGGGGTTTGTAGAGACTCTTAGGGCCGGTTTATTTTCACTTTTCACAAATATTATGGGACTGCTACGAGCACGACAGCGGAAGCTCAGGCCATGCTGGATGGTATCATCCTCTGTAGTCGTCTGGGCCTTTCGAACATTGCAGTTGAATCGGATTCGAAGATAGTTGTGGAAGCAGCAGCCGACCCTTCTAGCCAATGCCCTTGGAATATCTGGTATAGAATGGGGGCCATTCACCAATTCAGCCGGGCTCTGGCCATTTCTTTTTCCCATATCTATAGGGAGGGGAATTGTGTGGCAGATGCTTTAGCCAGAGCGGCTAGCGAGGGTTGCGCTAACTCTATTTTTCTCTCTTATTTCGAACTCCCTAGGCGCATTAGGGGTTGTTTGGTTTTGGATAGGGCTGGGCTAGGAAATCTGAGAGTCTGAAGTGTCGGGCCCGGCCTAGATGCTTTTCGTGCTGTTTCCAGGCCCGTCTGTTCCTCGGCCTTGCTGTCTTTTAATTTGCTTTGCTTTGTCCAGTCTGTATGGTGGTATATGATAGGCAGTCTCCCTAGCTTTTTGTAGGAGACTGTCCGAAGGGCTGTACAGGTTCTTATTGATATTCAATGAATCGAAGGCAATGCCTTCTCCTTAAAAAAAAAAAAAAAAACAATAAATAAAATAAAATAAATAATGTCGTCACTTGTTCACATACATTTAAAGGTTCCATGTGGTCGATCTTATGGGAGTTTCCCATGAGGTCGAGCTCTGTGGGCCCCACTGTGATGCGTTCCAGAAATCAACACCATCAAGTAAATGTGTCCTTCCATGGTAGGTCGGGGCTAAAATTAAAACCAAGCCAATCTGCCTTAGGCGGGCCACATCATAGACAACAGTTGAATTGTATGCCTAGTCTCTACTCATGGCTTAGTGATAGACACAGCATTTCAACGGTCATGAGTTCAAGAGCCCATGTGAGGTATGTGTAAAAAAAAAAAAAAAAGTTGAATTGTATACCTGCACATTAGAACTTTACTGATTGTTTACGGGGCCCATGGGATGTGATCTAGTCATCCAACCCATCTATTGTGTGCGTTTCATATGGATGACTGATCACACAAAATTTCAAGCCATTCCAAAACTCAGGTGTGCCTCACAGAATTCTTTTAGATGCTTTTAGTATGATTTCAGATCGTATGGCGAATTTGAGTTCTCAATATGGCTGATATTTTGGGACATCCCAAGACTTGGAGGGAACTGACCACATGCACGAGGTGGATGCCTAGCACATATCACAGTGATAAGTTCCTCTCAGACCACTTTGACTTTCTCATACTTTTGGACTCTGCAGTCAGCTTTCAATTTGCATTTTCATTTTCTAGAGTTCCAAACAGTTGATATTATAGACCCATTGTTCATCCCAGCCATCCAATCAGTGGCTTCACAATCCATGGCCAGGATTGTATAGTCCAATTAAGCTTTGTAAATGCTTCAATTTTGGGCTCATGCCCTAAAATAAGCTGGAAAAACGAATAGACAATGTGATAATTAAAATAAAATAAATAAATAAAAAGAGCATACACCATGGTAAAGAGCAGTGATGGCCTCATTGTTGAATCCTTGTTCAGGTAAAGACTCCTGCTGTCTAAATTTTAGGTAGCGGATGATATAGTTGGAGTGGATCCCATCATATAAATTCACCCATATTTATTTATTGCTTGCAATCGGAATTTTTTGGCCTGTCTCTACTAGTTTTATATGGGCTGAACAGTTCATGGACCAGTTCATTTAGAAGCCCACTTTGGAAAAGAAATTGTTTAGACTGCTCCGTGAGCCCAAATCAAGCATTGGATTGACCCGTTCAAACTCATAGTTCTAAAACTTAGTGATTTGACTCAAAACTAGACGGAGTCGACTCAATCAGAAATTGACTTGAGTCAGTTCGAAACTCCCCGAGGAGTCTGACTTTGTTCAGACTCGGCTTGACTTGTAGAGTTGACTCACCTACTCGGTCGACTCAACACAACGTAGCATGACTGCTAATTGATAAAAAGAAAATCAGGTAATGTGGTAAGAACTCAGGATCTCAACCAAGCCGATAGTCAGGTAATGTGGTAAGAACTCAGCACAGATAACCTAAGGATTGTTGTGTTTTCAGTTGCATATTTTTATATTCATGTATATTAATAGTTTATTATTAGCGTAATTAAATTCCTAATTTAATTATTAAATATTGAATCTACTTGAATGGAGTTACAGGTCAACCATAAACACCTGACTACTATGTTTCCAAACTTTTGGAAAGAAGGAAAAAAAAAAAAAATTTCCTCATAAATCTCCTATTTTTCAACAAAACCCTGCCTAACTTAAAATCCCAAAACAGTCATCTGGCCATCCAAACTGGTGGGTAAATGATCAGACCATTTTTTGTTATTTCTCTGCCTTCCCGTGCAATTGAAGGATCATTTTACAAATTAAATTTATTCAAGGTCTTTGGGGGAATAAAAAGAATTGAGTATGTTTCCTAAGGGGGTGTTTAGATAGTAAGTTACTTAAATATATGCTCATTATGCAACAAGTAGCTTATTTTGGTTTCTGCTTGTTAAGCTAAAGTGATTAAGGGGCCTTTTGGATACCACCAAATAAGTTACTTTTCTACTTACGGCAGTAGAAAAGTGACTTATTTCGGATAAGTAAGTTTGGTTTATAAATAGTTATAAGTAACTTTTTTTACTTTGAAAGTACAAATCATTTTAATTATTTTTTTTTAAAGCTTTTTTACTTTTCATAAATTGCTGAATAGAAGCATCACAGAAGGGAGGAGAAGCTGATAAGTATGTTGCTTGCCAACATACTTATTTTCTTAATAAGTAGAAACTAAGATAAGCTATTTGTGCAATAAGTAGCTTATCTTAAGCAACTTCCGATCCAAATGGGCCCTAAGTAACTTTAAGTAAAAAAAAGTTACTTATAATTGTTCTTAAACCAAACTTATTTAAACTAAGTTGCTTATCTATTGTTGTAACTAGAAAAAGCAACTTATTTGGTGGTATCCAAATGGGCCCTAAGTAACTTTAAGTAAAAAAGTTATTTATAATTGTTCTTAAACGAAACTTATCTAAGATAAGTTACCTATTTATTACTATTAAGTAGAAAAAGCAGCTTAATCGGTGGAATCCAAATGGGCCTTAGAAGTCTCTAAACCCACGCATATAGATCGTTTATATCTATGATGCGGGGATGAACGTGATGAGGTCGATCACCATCTTCCTCCGGGATATACTCCGAATCCACAGAGCTTCTCTGGACTCCTCATAGAGACTTCTAGAATCCATGGGGAAAAAAGAAGCAAAATAGAAATAAATTCTATAAAATTCGTAATTTGATAGATGAATGAAATAAACGAGTTCACAACCCTTTAAATAAGGATACTAAGTAATGGGAGAGATTTCAAAATCAAACTACAACTAAAACTCCTAGAATTCGCAACTTACTATAAATAGTAAACTTAGTACTATTTATAGACGGTCGTGATTTCCACTAGTGCGTAAGGTTTTCTGCCAAAAATAGTAAGTGTCCTATTTGGCTTCACCATGTTATTCTCCTAATTAATCTAAGCACTTTTCACGTTGGGCACAACTCCTAAAGCCCAACGGATGAAGAGTTATAATCAAACTAAAACTTACTATTTATAGTAGAAACAAAATTAAAATAGGGAAACAATCGTCGATCTGATGATATTTCACAAATTCGGCTTGCGCAATCAAGCATAGTAGGGTTAGGTGGCTAAAGTAGCTCGTTCTACCCAAAAATCATATATTTTACGCCTGACAAGTCATTCTAATTGCACGATATGCCCGATTTAAGTTCTGACAGTTTGGATCACTTCTATCGTCGATCGGGCCTTTTCTGATCCATCTTGGACATGAAACTGTCCGCGACCCGCTCTACATAAGTCCCCTCCACTTCAAAAGAACTCATCCTCGAGTTCTCGCCTCGCTTTGGTTCATGATACTCGATCAGGTCCGCGACGTTAAAAGTTCGTGAGATCGTCATGTCATTTGGAAAATCAACAACGTAAGCATTGTCATTGATATTTCGGATGATTGGTACCGGTCCAATCTTTTTATTCTTCAATTTGTTATACATCTCGGTCGAAAATCTCTCTTTGCGCAAATGTACTATAACATGGTTGCCCACCTCAACCACTTTTGTTGCCTATGCTTGTCTGCTTGCTCATTGTACTTCTCGTTCGAGGCATGTAGCTTGGTCTTCATCTTTGCATGGATGCCCATGATCATGTCTACCATATATTCTACTGCAATGCTCATGCTTGAGAGCTTGGGTAGAGGGACCAAGTCAAGTGTGTGGGGAGGCACTCATCCGTAAATAATCTGGAATAGTGATTTTCCTGTCGAGCGGTTCACCATTTTGTTAAATGCAAACTTGTTTGAGACAAGGTCAAATCTCACACTACAAGAAATAGCACTTTTAGCGACGAAAATTTTCGACGCTAAATTCGTTGCTAAAAGACCAGTGTAAAAAGGTTTTATCGACGAAAAAAAGGAAATCGCTGCTAAATGTAAGCTTTTTAGTGACGAAAAGTTTCGTCGCCAAAAATATTTTCAAAGACTTTTAGCAACGAAAATTTTCGTTGCCAAAACAATTTCCAAGACTTTTGGCAGCGAAAATTTTCGCTGCAAAAAAAATTCCCATGACTTTTTAGCAGCGAAAATTTTCGCCGCAAAAAAAAATACCCAAGACGTTTAGGAGCAAAATTTCGAAAACTTTTAGCAGCGAAAATCTTCGCTGCCAAAAAAACAATTTCCAAGACTTTTGGCTTCGAAAATTTTCGTTGCAAAAAAATTCCCATGACTTTTTAGCAGCGACAACTTTCACTGCAAAAAAAATATCCAAGACTTTTTAGCAGCAAAATTTCCAAGACTTTTGGCAGCGAAAATTTTCGTCGCTAAGAAAACCCTGGAAGACTTTTGGCTGCGAAAATTTTTGCTGCTAAAAAGATTCATTCCACTTTTCACGCAGACACTACACCAAAATCGTCGTTTAGGAACGGTTTTAAACCGTCCCTAAATGCTTCAGGAACGGTTCAATACCGCTCCTAAATGAGGCGTCGCAGAAAATCAGGAACGGTTCAAAACCGTTTTGGGTACCGTTTTGGGAACGGTTTTAAACCGTTCTGGTGCCAACGGTCTTCAGCACAATTTTAGAAACGGTTTTGAATGCTTATTAATGTTGCCAACGGTCAGATTTTAGGACGGAATTTCAATAACAATTTTAAACTAGAAAAAGTGGGGTATGTAATCTACTTGTATTATATGCCAAATAATTACACAAATAGAAGAAAAGGACAATAGAATGATTCACACACATAATAATCTTTAACCACAGACTGGTAGCAACTAATAACTCTCTGCAGCTAACCAATCAATATAAAATCTACCAACCATATCCATCCAACCGTCCACCGATCTACTTCAACATCCTGTCCCTCCATCAATATACTCTACCCAAGATAAGTATAAAATACAACATACAAGATCTCCCATTCCCAATTTTTTAATTCCATTTATGTCCTTCTCTGCTCCTGGAATCTTCTCAGTACCCATTCAAGGGAAACATCAAACGCATCCTTCATACCGGCCAACCCCTCTTTGGGGGCGGTGTACACAAACTTTGGTACCCCTTCAAGGCAGACAAAGGCTCGTCTTCTTCCTCCCCCTCAGCAACCTGCTCGTTGCAGTGAATGCAGTGGTTGTCCAGCATGTTCAACAGTAGCCTCTGACTGCACCAACCCAAAAAAAAAAACAACATCAAATTTCCAAACACTTCAAAAAATCAATGAGATTAATTTTCTTACAATTCAATACCTGTACTTGTTAGGTATGTTCCTGATCATGACAGTTGTTCTGGTGTCTTTGCTGATGGTTTCTTCATTGAAGAGGAAATTGGCATCTGCTTGCTATGGTTGTGATGGCGGGTAGTTGGTGGGGTTCTTCCTTGCATTCCTCCTCAATGGATAGTCTTGCTCCCCTTCAATTGCAATCCTGCTGCTGCTGTTGGCTAGCGACGATGGTGAGGAAGCTCTTCCTTTGCCGAAAATGGATCTCTTCATTGCTTGGAGGGTCTAAGGTTGACGAGGAAATGCATCCAAAGAAAGCCCATGTAGCTTTGGTGGCAAGGGCAGTGACGCCGGTGGGTAATTGGCATTTCTCCTGTAATAGATGTTGGATGATGGTGAGGATGATGGTGGTGTTGAGGTGGCGGCGGCGGCAACAGCAATCCTCTTTCCCTGGCCACCAGGCTGGCTGAATTCAACCACCAGGTGCTTTCCATGAATTTCCTTACCGTTCATCCCTGAAAGAGCTCGACCAGCATCTCTAACATCATAGAACTTAACAAATCGATGCTGTCGAATCGATGTTGTCGTTTCGATGGCGTCTCTCTCAATTCTTTAATAGGCCATGGAGAGGATAATAAACAATGATGAAGGAAGAAAACACCCAACAAAGAAAAACCCACAGAAAAGAAGATGAAATTGTTGAAAAGAAAGAAAATCCAGATGAACTTTTGCATGAGATGGAAAGGAATTCAATGTAGAGATTGATACAATGATGCATGGGAATAAGGAATCCCTTGAAGAAAGACCTTGAAGAAGTACCTACTACATACATACAAAAACTCAAGTGAATCCACTACAGAAAACAGTGGGAATAGTAACGCCCACAGTTGAAACCCTCCTACGGCCCACCATGATGTTTATTTGAGATCCAACTTGTTTATAAGTTAACATAGACATGAAGGGGTGGCTAACAGTGAAGTGTGAACTGACAGTGGGTGTACTGACAAGCTAACCAAAAAAGAAAGAAAGCCACAGACATGAAATAAGGAAAAACAGCAAATATTAGCTTGATCAAAAATTTCTATAGATCAAAGAAGTTTTTAATAGTAGGTGTTCAATACCAAGTGTTTTCCATAGTTGTTTTCTATGATGTCTACATAAAGGAAAACAACCTTGGGTCAGCCTTGATGGGAATAAGGCCCAACATGAAATTACCATTGAGAACAGACCGTGAGCTAAAAAACCAAGTACAAAATGAGCAGATGGTAATAGCAGATCTGGAAAATCAAATACAGAGCAGATTTTTTTTTTTTTTTTTTAAAAAGAACTTAACTATTATGCCAAGGTTGAATGGCTAGAACCTTTGAGCACCACAGCTACAACAACATCATTGGACCCTCTCCTAGCAAGAGTAAATGGAATGTTTAATCTAGAAGCTAGAATTCTGATCTAGACACTTCCATATATTTTTTTTGGAGCGTGGAGGGACAGGTTTGGAGCTATAGCAAAACTCTTCCATAACACCTATTTATACCCATTAAAAATAAAAGAAACAAGTGGTGAAGAAATTCTTGTCTGCAAGGGATGTGCCAGCTGTACCTAAGCCCAGATCAAGGAGTAGGGTTCATGTCAGAGGGGCAGCCAGTCCTAGCACTGTGCCAAACTTCTTGTTTCAGATATGATTGGCAGAACAGGAATATCATAAAATGAGAGAAGAAGAGTAGGAACTTGGATCATGTTAGATGCAACTATCTCCATTAAATTTCTAAGCAACTGCATCTTGAACTGCAATGTGATAGTTGCAAATCCATAAGAATTTGACAAACAAGTAACTGTAGCACAATCAGTGATAGCGGCTGACATGTTATTTTTCAGTAATAAAATAAATAAGCCTCTAGATTACCTAATGCGTACTATGCATAAAAATAGTATGTAGAAAATAGTACTCATGAATCTCCTGTAACTTTTGCAAGAGCGCCCTCAGATGGTATCTTTCCGACCAAAAAGTTGAATGACGCATTGCTTCAAAGAAACATACACAAATCCAATCTTTTAGCTGGAAATCAGAGTAATTCTTTGTTTGATACATATAGTTAACAATTAACATGCTAAGTGTAAGTACACAGCCACTCACAATGCTGAAAGTTTTGCCAACCCCTCAAGTGATGGAGGTATCGCTCCACTTAGAGAATTGCTGGAGATATCCCTGAGGAATAAGCATGGAACGTAAAAAATAAATGCAAGTCCTTCATTTTCCACAAAATTTGCGACATAGAAATAGCCAGGAACTGAATAACATGTCCCAAAACACATTAGAAACTAATAAAAATTCTAACCACACACTGAATAGGCAGGGCATGAACCAGTTCCATCAGAACCAGGTGAAAGTTGAAACACATCAATGACACAACAATAAAAATACAACTAAAAGAAAAGTGAAGTTGTAAATGATTAAAAATGTTATCCCTGGACGTAGATTTGTGACTTGCGCAAAAGTCTGACTGAGAAGCCTTTCGAATGCAAAATTGGATAACTGCTAAGAAAAATAACTCACAAGTTGTTTGGAAGAGATCTAATGATGTGTAGGGGGGGTCATTTGTACTAAATCAGACTAATTATCCATCAATAGAATGATATTTCATGATATTTGGTTCAACCAAATGCACCCTAAGGGAGTGTCTAGTTGTTGGTTTTTATATTTCTTGGCTTAGTAATTCTTAGCTAGAGTGTAGGCTTTTATCTTCTTCTTTTTTCACCCAGTTGTGGGCTCTTCTGTTTCTATTTGTTTTTCTTGAGCAGGTTCGCCTTTAATAGGTAATAAAAGAGGTGTGAATGAAAAGTACAGGGAATCAAAACAAGATTTTAAACTTTTTCCAAGTTTCACCAGAAAACTCCATGCACCAACCAAATAAATTTTGGTTTTCTCCTAGCGCAAGGTCTTGTGAATTCCCAAATGCTGGGCTGAGTCACGGAGTTTTATGAAACTCAGCTAAGTCGGGCCTGGAAACCAGAAGGCAGATTTCCAACTCAGCTAATGAATTGAATTATGAATGTTCTGTTTATCCATGAAAAACAATGAACATGATAAGCATTGGAAATCAGAGAGAAAAACAATGAAGAGAAACAAAGTGAGGATATTAGCAGTGAAAGCAAACTTTATATGGTAACTGGATTGCAGAAAATTATAACAATTTTAGAGAATTAGTTGTTACATGTATTAATATTTCATAACATTAAATAACAGATTATGCGGAAAATGGCATTAGATTATAAACCCATTACCAAACCCATGATTTAAATCAGACCCATCAATCAAATTCCATAAAAAATCAAACAACCTCTTGAAAAAGAAAACCATATTGAAATATTGAAAACCCAAATCAGAATCCATTCTTGTATATCACCTCCAACACTCAAAACTTACAAATTTCCACACGTATGGAGCTTGATCACATATGGAGCTTCTACCAGAAGCACCAAACAAATCCCTGCGCTGCAAAAATGACATTAGCAAATCATTATTCTTTACATAACCCTCCTTCATACTGTATGCATTTTTATATTTAATAACTTTCCTTCTCCATTCGCAAGTCTCGAAGCACTTTCCAACATCCATACAAAATTGTTGGATATCTGCACATGGAGTACTTGAACAAAATTTCAGATGTTCTTCAAAATCAGTACAGCAGAATTTAAATGAAATTATCTGGCAGAAGCTAATATCCTGATTAAATTAATAACGAGTTCCACATGTAGCAGAATTTATACTTCGTAACTTATTAATTAGTAAGCTAAGTTGTACCTTAGAGCTGGTCACATGGGCAGCACGCACTCCAGGTGGTTTTGATTTACCATACGCTGTCCACCAAACTTCTACTTTAGTTCATTCATCCATGACAACTGCTAACAAACAAATCCTCGACCATCAGAATCCTTTTTTTTTTCTAATTTGAAATGATGAAATGTAGATGAACACGGTTAAGCACAATGCGACTTGTACTTAAATGAAGAGCATCACAAACTGCAAACCGCTACCATTTTGTAACCATGCTGATGCATGCCCATATATTCCATGAACCAAACTCACCCTGTTATAGAGACCACATCAATGCCACATCCGAATGAAAGGAAGTCCTATAAGGAATTAATCAAGGTGGTGAGAAATACTATGAAGGCTTGTTCACTTACCAAGGATAGGGCCCTACAATTGATTGGCAAAACAGAACTCATAAAGCCAATCCCAAATAGCTGGGACAAGGCTGTGATCATGATGTGCTGCAATCTAAATCAGATGAATACATGTGATATTGTTTGTCTATGAATTTTATTTTTACTTTCTGTACATTTATCTGTATGAGGGGTTATGAGAGACTGTTTACTACTAGTGGATGCAAAAGATCCCCACATTTTCTACTTTTAACTTATTAAATAATAAAGATTAACTAGAAACATAAAAGTGGAATATACTAGAAAACATAGAAGTGCCATAGATACCGAATGATCTTCCTTGGTATGACTAGCATGAGAAAAGCTAAGCATTAATCACCATTTATAGAAAATGGGTTAATACCATTCCCTGTTCCTTTATGAAACAGATCTTAGGTTACATCTTAGGTTAACGGTCCACTGACTATGTTATTATTTTTTATTGCTTTATTATACAGTTTGTTTCCATTGCCTGCCTATTCTAGAAGGAAAACACTTTGGTACCTCATCTTAGGTACTTAACTAGTTTACTTTCACTAATGCGGGAAAAATGTCTTATCATGTGTAAAATCCGCAAATTTAGTAACATGTGCGATTCCTTTTTGGACCTTTATTCCAAAATTCCACCAGAGTTGCAGAAAAAAGAAGAAAACATACCTCTTCTTTATCACAAACTGAAACCGATACAACATGAATTCAATTACGTTTGGATGTTAGGAGCAAAGCCGCCTTCATCGCCGACATTGGTTGCATCTTGACTATATTACTTCTTTATCACAACCTGCATCATATCATGTTATCAGGACATGATGCAAATAGAATAAGCAAAAGAGCAGATTATGATCTGAGCAGTAAACATGGACGGGGAATAAGAAGAAAAAATTGCATTCAAATGATGATATACCTCCACACCCATCTTCATTGCCTTCAATTCCCCAATGCTCGCCGGAACCGTACCCACAGGAGAATTCCCAGACATATTCAACAGCTGCAAGTTACAAAAAACCCCAATGTCAGACGAAATTTACTGCTCACTCCATTGACATGAACTACTCTAGCAATGTTTGATATAACATCGAAAAGCAGATGTACTGATTGAAGAAGAAAAAAGAATTGAAACAAACCTCTGTGCTAACCGGAAATGGAACCCAGAAGAAAGATTCACATGTGCACACGCACACACAAAACAATCCTTGGGGATTGACAAAAGTATCAATGGAATAAACAATTCGGCTAGCTCAATAGACATTCAAAAAACAAGAAATGAAAAAACTAGAGCGTCTTTAAAGAGATAAAAGTGTATCATGATAAAACAAGAAAAACATAAGCAACAGTTCTTCAAGGAGGTTGCAGCCCTATACAAAAAAACATTCATGCCCTGCACACAATTCAACAAATTAAAAAAACATATTTTCAAAAGATGGACAAGGACACACCCAGCAGAATTCTGCTTTGGCCGGGAATCTGTCATTATCGTAAGGCTGGAAAACCTTATACCAAAAATTAATTGTGCCTGTAGAGTATTCACAAAAAGCAAACAATGATTTCAGAATCACAGAAAGCTGAACAATGGAGATTCCATTGCAAAAGAGCATGTTAAAATTCAAGCGAATGCCAACATTAAAAGACATGATGAAAGTAATCATTGAATAATATGGGTATCACTACAGCCAACTAGAGATATCAATCAAAGAAAGCATTTGGAGTAAACTGCAGCAATTCTTTTTGGGCACTCGCAAAAGAGCTATATCACAAACAACAAAATAACTGAAGCCCCTAAATCAGTGATGCAAGCTAAATGTTAGATGACAATGGATGGTTCTCAATGACTTGATTGGCCATTCCAAAAACTCCCACCAGTGAGCAAAATGTTATATTCAGTATCAGGTGTTGGAGAATAATAAAGTAAAATAAAATAAAAAGCTCTTCAAGTCAAGAGAATGACATGTGCATCCATGTAACCTGATGTCGAATGACATGGGATTCATCAGCTTATCCAGTATCCTACATGGATCTACATTGTTGTTGTGCACCAGATAAACGATTGAGGCGTGGGTTCAAATTTTGATGAGGTTTGTTCATGAGACGGACAATATGAGATTAGCATTCCATAAGCAGAATGAGCAAGAAATATTTAGTATCAAAAACCCCAACAGAATTGTGTTCTATTCTTGTGTCTTGATTACTTGGAAGTCCAAAAGGAATTGGCAGTCTTGCAACCTAACCTTGAAAGATAATATCAAACCAATCACACCAAAGCGAGCTTTCTTTGTTGCATCAAATGAGAAGATTAGCTTCCCACCCTTTACCATTTCCTAAAAATAGGAGTAAAGCAAGCAAAGAATTCTAGTTAATGTAATGGAACTCGCTTCACAACTATTGATTGCTCCAACCATTAACAAAAGGCATATACTGCACCTATGCATCATGTTTATCAAAATATCCCAAATATCACAAATCATATAAGATTCCAAACACTACTTCCAATCTTTCACATCATTGAACAAATTTCCTCACATGGATGATGAACTTCATTCCAGCTAGAAATTCATGAATAAGACCATAAACCTTGATTGAATTACAACCATAAGTCTTCCTTATCCACTTACCCTTCATCAATCCTCTCATGCCAATACATGTGTCCAATCCCTAGAAGCCTCATTTGAATGAGTTAGGCCTGGGTCCAAAATTGCAATGTGATTCTTAAATGCATGGGATCTGGACCCCTCTCAACCCAACCTGACTCATATAAGAAAATCAAATACTGTGGAAAGAGAAGTACCTGATCTACGGTTGCAACAGCTCTTCCAACTCTTTGACAGAAATAAAATCAACACAAGGTAGTGCAAGGATTCTCAGACTATATTGGTGTTGGCTACAGAGAAAAATAATAATATTAATAAATAAATAGAAGAAAAAAAAAAAAGAGATATTAGACCAAAAAAAAAAACAGAAGGGTGGCAACATTCAAACCCTCCCTTGTTGACAGACACAACCCATTTACTAATTTAGGTTTTAGGATTCTGCGTTAAACAACAATAACAACAACAATACCAATAATAAAAGAGGGCTACTAGAAAATCTATATAATAACATGAACCATTCATTCATTACATGTTTCCATCATAGAGATCCATTCCTCGTAGCAAGTATGGTGAGATCGAAACCGTTAATTCATCATAGAGATCCCTAAAATGACCATGGAACAGAAACAACAGTGATCGGACAAATCCACTCATACAAAAGATTTCTCACAAAAACCTTTTAGAAGGTTAGGATTGTCGGAGGGGCACAACAACTAAATAATCATTATGTAATTAAAAAAAAAAAAACATAAACAAAATACTCACAATGTAAGAAGAAGGTATTAAAAGATGGAAATTGCCTCTTCATGTGGGAGCTCAACAATGGTCTATTGTTGTTGATGACCGGAGATGCGGCAGGGTTGCAGCGTTTGGGAGAAACTATAGAGCCCCAGTGCATCAAAACGATGTCAATAGTGACCTAATTCACCATTATATATTTAATGGGACCCATTTTTCAGTTATCCAAACCGTCAATACCATTATAGGGGATTCCTCAAAATCTGCCAGATTAGATGTTCCCTATAATTTTGATGAGTTGCCTACAAATAGAAGCTTAAGAAAAAATACAGCAATGGTTCAGAAGATAGCCAATGGTTCAATGACTAGGATCTTCCAATATAATCTGGCAGAACTTTGGCTCATCTCCCACTTGCAATGGATCCAACAAAATCAATGAACCATGTGCCATACTTGCCCAAAATGGCAGCTTAGGATAATTTTCTAGTTCTGATGCATCATGACTCAGTAGTTCCAAGTGAGTTGAATTGTGAACACTCAGTTTAATCATGAGCAAATGTAACAGTATTTTTTTTCTTTTTATTTTGGAGGGTGAAATATAATGGTATTTTCTAGTGCCGTCTCTCAAAAATAATCATGGTACATTCCTTTCAAGTCCTAATTGAAAGTCATGTGATTGCAGTTTGAGGCCCAGTCCTTATATATGAATAATGACGATGCAACCATAATTTGGCTATTTCCACATTATTGAACTAATTAAGGAAACTCAATCCAATGCCGCATCCAAACAGAGACTTAGTTATTCCTGTGTAAAGCATAAAACACACATGAACCTCCATGTGTAAACCATCCCCACTGTCCAACCATTGCACATGCTCATGAATCTAGATCACACAAATCAATGGACCACCAATTTGTTGACAAAGCCTAAATGAGACCACTTAGATGCTCTTAACAGTCTGATCACAGCCTGCTTTGGAGCATCATCAGAAGTTAAGGATGACAACCCACAAAATGAATCCATTGATATGTTGGTTTGGATATTGAATTGATGTTATTTTCGGGGCCATCCATTAATTGACAAGTATGTGCACTGGTCAGATGGTACGGGCGGTTTATGTACATAATCTGGTGATATGGTATATACAAAAGATTATTGCCTCCTAGTAAACTAAAAACAAAGACATAAACAAAAAGAACCAAAAAAAAAAAAAAAAAAGAGATAAGTTGCAACTTTGAGTTCTACCCTTGAGCTGTGTCAGATATACCAGTGGCTTCAGCTATTAAAAGGCCCCCATTATGGACCATATTTTCTATAATGGCCATTACACCCCTGTAATGCGTAACGGTTACTATTGTTGAAAAGAAAGCTTGGCAAGAACACTACCTCCGTGTTGCTACATTGCATTACAACACATCCGACAGAAGCCCAATAGTCCTACAACCAAAGAACGCACGTCACCCAAATAATAGAAAAAAAATATATTGCCTTTACCTTGAACGACAAATCGGGACTGCAAATTTTGCAGGAAAAAGACAGCAGCGAACTATGCTTCTTTTGTTCAAATCTTGCAAATACATTTCTTGACTTTGAAACAAACACAACAAAATCAATAGAAAATGGACCTTGATTTTCAAAAGACGCACCATTGGATGCTTGGACGTTAGTTTCATTTCATGCAAAAACTAAATTCACTTGCTAAACCAACAATCAATAGTAACCAAATGAGTTGATATGGAATTTCATAAAGCTAGCCATGAAGGACGTCCTTGAACTTATAGCACCCAGTGACAATGATAGATCTCAGCTCCCAACCAATGCATTTGAATTCCACTGGAACAAATCAAGAGAGAGAAACTGAAACCCAACTTGCATGCAAATTCAAGTTTGAGGTTTAAAGAAGAAAAATTAATGAGAAATGCCAGCTCCTACATGGAGACGCAGTAAACTATGCTTCTTTCGAGTACGGATTTTACATGTGTAAAGTGTTGATCTAGCTGTTTGTTCACATCACGCAAGTAAGTTTCTTGACTTTGAGACAAACGCAATAAAAATCAAATAGAAAATTGACATTGATTTTCACAGGACATGACCATTGGATGCTCATAGCTCAGTTTAATTCCATGTGATTGAAACTAAGCTAAATTCACTTGCTAAACAGAGTACATGCAAGAAACGATAGTAACCAAATAATTCAACATTGCATTTCATGAAGTTAGTCATGAATGGACATTCGACATGCTCGAAATCATAACACTCAGCAACAGTGTTAGCACAGACAATTAACTAAGATCTTCGTTCACATCCAATCCATTTGAATTGTACTACAACAAAACGAGAAAGTAACTATAACTGGATTGACGAGTGAATGTATATAAGTTTGAGGTGAAGTTTTCAGTAGAAATGATCGATTTCTACCTGGAGATATTGAATCGCCTGCTGAAACGTGGGGATGGAAGCTGCAATTGAACTCTTAAATTATGTCAAACGTTGAAGGCCAAACGATCAATAGATAAACAACATGATATTGAACTCTTGAATTGACAAACCTAACAGCATATAATCCAATTATTATAAGTAAATTATTACTTCCATATTAACTTTAAGGATGCAAGGTAAGGTAAAAATTTATTGAAAAATAAAAGAACATGGTACAAAGAGCAGGCGCCTAAATAGAAAAAGGGCACCTCAGAAATACAAACCAACCAATAAAAATTCAAGAGGCTCTCCCCCATGTGCCTAAAGCAAAACCACAACCTAGCACTAAAAAGGCTCCACAGCCTGACCCACTAAAAACCATTCAAAGATCAAAGTCCAAAAGCTAGCTGCCATAATCCTCCACATAAATCACACTCAAAGCATGAATTTGGAACAATATCTTCTTGCCCATAGCTTGGCACAAAAACACAGAGACACCTAACACTGATCAGCAAAAGGCAGAATATGCACAGATCCTCACTTGTCGCGATCGTATCCCAAATAGACTCAGCAAAAAACTGAATCGCAATGATCATATGAATATCCAATTGGCACATCAGAATCCATATCCTATATCTCAATAGAAATCCCAACAAAGCTGTGCTAAAGCAGCACATGAACCAGGTTATTCCGTGCATACCTTAATAAAATCACAAGACTTGAGAAATTCTCTGTATTCCATCAGCAACTAGTTCAGAAAGAACAAAAAACTCGCTTGCCACAAAATAAATCAAGAAATGGAAGAAACAGAAAAAATAGCAGAATGTTAACCTCTGGTTATCATTGATAAGACAAATTGTAAAGAGGTATGTCAATACAAAAACCACCACTTAGATCTGTAATTAAAGCATGTGATTTAAACAAATGTGGAAGAAACTAGACCTGCAAGTTAGCTTCAATATGGTTTGCCTCTGAATATAGCAATTTAGAAAATCATGTACCTACAACCAAATGCACGCGAACTTATAATGCAGCCCCATCTTTCCTGCCAATGTGTCATTTCTGCAGGACATCCTAGCCATGCAAATGGTGCGCCCCACCGTGAAGATTGCCCATCACAAAAATTAGTCCAGTCCACTCATTAGGCAGCTGTGCCATCGAAATCCATGGATGGCCAACGGTCTGATGCAACATACAGGTTCTGCCCACCCAACTGAATGGATGGCCTGATTTTCGAGACCAGATCTTCTTGGAGGGACCCAACTTCTGCACGGACCTGATGTCCTACACACGTGACACTTTGACAGGAAAAGAGGGTTGCATGCTAAGTTAGCAAACTGTAGGTGATCAGTTCTCATATCCAAAGAAAAAGGGTAGGGAAAGAAGATCCATAAGAATAAATTATGAATGTGCTCGGTTTCCAACAGATTCAAATGGCATAAACTTAGTACAATCAAAAGAGGATGACCTGATCGCAAATACATATCCTAGCCTTCGTAATGAGGAAGTAGCCTCAAATTGCGCCTCAAATTGCAGTTGCATCCCTTTCAAGTCCAACTTGAAAGTACAAATCCGTAATTGGGAACCTAGTACCAGAAAATTCATGACTAAAACATGATGCCCCAAAATCCATAAATGCAGTATTAAAGTTGATATGCAGAGTCATCAACAAAAAGAAAAAGAAAAAAGAAAGAAAGAAACAAACAAACAAACAAACAAAAGGATGGCTGGAAACAATAAGGGAATGCCTTTTAGGTCATCAGCCTGTTTCTAACACTGTGGTCCAACTGAAGAATGGAATAGCCTGATTTTAGGCCAGATCATCTACATGATCAAGCCCATCTGACGGGCAGTTTGGATCTCGTGAATCCAGTGGGCCACATTATGAATCTATGATGGCCCCAAAAGTAGGCCAATCCATAAATCAGAGGCAACGGTCAAGGATTAAACATGGAGAATAATTGAGAATCACAACAACATATATTCAACATGTGCAATCTACCCACCTATGGGAACCGGCCCACAAGAGTTTTATCGAGAGGTCATTTCCGTTCACATGCTACCAAATTGAGAGGCAATGCATACATCCACGTGATCAAAATTGTTGTATGGTAGGCCCCCACTGTAGATAGATCAGGCCCCACAATCAATGGTGGGGGGCCATGATAAACAGATTGGATTGCTCTGAGAAATTTAGAAGAGCCAAGATCCATGATGGGGCCCCACGAAAATCAACAAATCTGGATCACTGAATTACCACCGGTACCAACCGCAATCCAGAGGATACCATGCACATCCTCTCCTGGTGATCATGAAGTCAAAGGTCACACACCAAACAGACGAGCCATAAACAGCCATTTCGGTGCATGGGCCCCACCCCCCACAAGAACACATCCCAACCGTCAAAAACAAAATCAGATGGTCAAGCAAACATACCTTCCCCGAGATCCTGTGCATCTCCCCCAGGATCGCCGCCAGGAAAGAAGACTTCCCCGATCCAACGGTCCCAACAATGGCAGCCAGCGACCCGCTCTTGATCTCCACATTCGAATCCTTAAGGCCCACCTCCCCACCATCATCCTCCCATCCAAACACCCCTTCTTTCACCTCCACAGCCACCTCACACCCTCCATCCTCCCTCTCCATAGCTCCTTCATCCAGCTCCTTGCTGATCATGTACCCATCCAGCCGATCGAGCGAGATCATCACCTGCGAGATCGAGATCAACGCCTGTGGGAAGTTCCGAATCGGCTCCTGCAAGATCTTGAAGAAGGACGTCGTCGTAGACACCTTTCCAGCATCCAGCTCCACGCCCAGCAAAATGCAGGTCCCGAACGTGAGCGCTGATATCACGATGGGTGTGCTGCACATCACGATAATGTTGCTGGAGATTGAGAACATGAACTTCCACAACCACCCGTACTCCGATTCCCTGAAATTCTCTACCCTGTTCTTGAAATGCTCTTCCCATGCCTGGAACTTAGTCACCCTCATGTAATTCAGCATCTCGTTCGTCGCCTTCATCCGTTTGTCCCGCATCATCATGATATTGAACTTGCAGGGAGAGGCAGATCGAGAGAGAGGGTTGAGATCGGGAGAGGGAGATCGAAAGAGGGAGAGGGAGATCGGGAAAGGGAGAGGGAGGCGTTTTGAAGGGATTAGGGCGTTTTGGGAATGAAAATAATCCAGTAGTCTGCGGTACATTTACATAAACGTGACTCTCGGGCCATGTGGGGTCCACTTAGAGGGTTCTAATAGAATCTATTCCGTCCATCTGTTTCAAAATAATACAATAAACTATAGTAATAAGAAATAAGAATATACAACAATCAATCGGGACACACTAGTAAAAAAGTGAAAGTAACAACGTATAACAGCTACTATTCGAGTACGGTTTACTACCGTTTCAAATCAGAAACGGCTTCAAGCCGTTTTTGAACCAAAACGCCAACCGTACCGGTTTGGCGATTTTGGTGTAGTGCTAGACTAGCAGCGAAAATTTTCGCTGCTAAAAAGAATATGGTAGACGTTTTAGCAACGAAAATTTTCGTAGCTAAAAGTCTCTTTTTAAAAAAACATTCCAGCACAAAATTGCTGGAATATTTTTCCTGATATACACCTATTATAATATATTTCATCATATTCTTCCTGATATACACCTATTATAATATATTTCATCATATTCTTCCTGATATACACCTATTATATAATATATTTCATCATATTCACATTCACATCAATATAAACAACCCATATTTCATCATATTCACATTCACATTCACATTCACGGCCATCATATTCATATCCATATTTCATCATATTCACATTCACATTCACAGCCAACTGCTGCTCATCAACATTTTCCTTTCATGGGATCAAGAATAGAAATTATACTGGGTTTTGCTCAAGCTCGTACTTGTACACTTGAAGCATCTTACAAATTGAATATGATAACAGATCCTTAATGTATAAAATCAAGCAAGAGACACGTTAATAACAATGCAGTTGGCTTGAACCTTGAGACTCAAACTCCTTTTCAATTGGCCAGCAAATATAATTGAATTAAAGAGGAGAAAATCAACATTTGTGTTATGGAAGAATCAAGCCTATGTTTACACCGAAGAACCTGCAAAACAATGCAGTTGGCTTTTGCTTTGCAAAGTGGCTCTTGAGAAACCAAATAAGTTTTTGAGGAATGCCTGAGGATGGCAAATTTCTCCAAGACTTCATCAATTATATATCACTTCAACTCAATAAACAAAAACACAAACAGGAAAAGCTGGAGAAAAAACTAGAATCAAGCGTTACAGTAATAACTGGGACTGACTATTGCAATTGAATTAGGTTTTATCAACATCATGTAAATGCAATTTTTCGGTACTCATTTTGTTGGTTCATTTCGATTCACAAGCCAAATAGGAAATTACCCATTTTTTAAATAAATCAACTGGTAACTTTGTGAATTGGATCATATAGAAGCAAATATGCCAACAAGGATGGAATTTACTCATAGAATGATTGAAATTCTAAGCCATACCTTTCGACTGCAACTTTAAGTTATGCAACACCTACCTGAAAGCACCAATACCCACATTCATTGAGAACTACTAAATATAATTTTTGTTCTTTGAAAGTATAGATAAACATTCAAAAGGAATCTTTCCAAAAAAAAAAAACATCAAATAGGAGTATATCATGTACAGATATAGATGCACAAATTCAACTAAGAGGTCCATTAAAAAATAAAAATAAAAAAATAAGAAATAAAAAATCAGCTTTGCTTGAGCATGAGTGAGAATTAGTTGAATGGAAGCATTCCGTTTCAGATTGGTAATCTAATAGGCCTGCAGATTACCTTGGATCTCAGCTGTAACTTCCTTTCGGGAGAGATAAGCCAACAACTTGGGAAACTGCAAATGTCGGAAAAGCTAAATCTCTCCCACAATTCACTCTCAGGTTCCATCCCATTGTCTTTCAAAGAGATGATCAGTTTATCTTCCATTGATTTTTCATACAATGATTTGGAGGGCCCTCTCCCTGACGAGCAAACCCTTCCTTTTGGCTCCGTCGGGAGCATTCATCCGGAACAAAGGTTTATGCGGTGAAGCAAAAGGCATGCATCCTTGTAATTCCTCTTCAATAAAGCCTCACAATGGGAAGAAAGACTGCAAGGTTGTGATCATTATTCCTATAATCGCAGCCTTATTTCTTCTACTTGTGTTTGCCACCATTTTTTACATTTTCCTACAAAGATCCCGCAGAATAAGAAATGCAAAGAAACGGGACTTGGAAGTGAAAAATGGAAATCTATTTGCAATATGTAATTTCGATGGAAAGATTGCATTCGAAGACATCATCAGGGCAATGGAGGATTTCAATTACAAATATTGCATTGGGGCTGGAGGATATGGAAGGGTTTATAAAGCAGATCTACAGATGGGTCAGGTTGTAGCTGTGAAAAAACTTGACTCGTCACAAGGTGGTGAACAAGCCGATCAAAGAAGCTTTGAAAAAGAGATACAAGCATTAACAGAAATTCGACATCGCAACATCGTGAAGCTCTATGGGTTTTGTTCGCATGCTCGGTTATCTGATCGTCATGATTTTTGCAGCATAGCTTGTTCCCAAATTCATGCTACTGAATGAATCCTCTCGATCAATGATTAGGCGCCCTACATGTTAGTAAAATCCATTCAAAGGATAGGGAAAGTCAGTAACAACACATGAACATGGGATTGTTAGCAAAATCCACTTGTAAAAGTTATTTTCAAATTTTCATCTATTCATATTTGTTTCTAAGAGGAGGGAAGGAGTAAACCAATCACTATAAATTAAAGATGGATGACTACGATCTCAGCTTCATTGTATCACATGAAAGGTAGCTACTTGGTTGCAAACTCATACTCTATCCACAATAGAATCAAATACATAGTAAGAAAACTGCATAATGTTAACTTGAAGTTTTATTCCTCTATTCTATTAGATGAAAAATACTTTTCAAAAAATGTCATTTTCCTAAATGGGGTCAACTTTTTGGTGGAAATCATTTTTCAAGAACACGCTTTTATAGAAAAAGTCTTAGATTTTATTGGGTCCATTCCCGTATTATTTTTATTCTCTCCGAGTACATTCTTAGAAGCTACTTTCAAAGAGGACGTTGAGTCCAATACATCTTCCGTACATTGCAATATGATACGTCAGAACTTCAAGCTTTGAATCTGGGTAATCTTTCAATGATCAAAATAGTTTACACGGCAAGTTTATTTTTTATTTTTTACTTTATTTTATTTCTCTAAGCAAAGCTGCTCACCCGAGTCCGTTGGTCATTCTCGGATCAAGACAAAACAGGTCCCTTACATTCTTTTAGGTCTCTCCAACATATTTACTTAGGACTTAAGGCCCATTAAACAAAAGGCTAATGGTTTGTTGAAAAAGGCCCATAGGATATTTTTCATTTTTAAGCGTCAAAAATATTCATACCCCTCCCATATGTTGGCGTACTTTTCTCGGAACAATCAGAACTTTAGCCTTCCTCAAAACATCAATTGCTTGCGGCGTACAGGGTATATTTGAACCTGGCACCCAGACAAGTATGTATTATTGGCAGAAAAGACAATTAAAAAAAAAAACACACACACACCTTGAGGCATTGATGGGTTTTAATGGAAAAGTCATGTACGTTTATAGATATCTGTTTTCAATCTCATTTGGAGTTTTGATGAGTTTTAGAATTTTATGATATTTAATAAAATCTGGTGCAACCAAACACACCGTAAGGCATTGAGAGGGGCACTCAGAAAATGATGTTTTGAATACTATTTTCTACTATTGAACCTAGTATTATCTACTACATATTAGTAACATACAACCAATTAGTCAAGGAAATGCTAAAGAAAATTCATATGGATGTTGGACTTGGAAAACAACTAGTTGTTTTGTGGATTAAGCAGTTCTAAAAGAAGAAAAAAAAAAAAAAGGTATCACGGTAATTCTTAAGAAGGGTAAAGAAAACAAATGTAACAAATCAATATGAATCTTTCTTTAACTGTTACCACCAACAAAGTCTTTATAATTTAAAATTCTACCAAGATTTAAAATTCAAAACATTTACGGCCTACAAGCATTCAATAACCACCGTTTCATGATGTATGTTTCACTTTCGATTTGGATTTGCCTCGTTTTTTCACTCATTTTATTTAAACATTATGATAAGCCTTATGAAGTTTTTAATGGTAGAGAAATAAAAACACGTAATATGCAATTTAATCCTAGCCAGCTAACGACTTTCCTATAAATGTACAATTTAAATGGAAATATGACCAACAGGCTCAACACGTAATATGCAATAGGAGGTTGAATAAAAACCTTGTGGCCTTCAGTTCAATGGAGTAGCCTTTCAGTTCATTCCCAATCCATATTGTGGCCTGCATGATGAATCAACCAGATCTATGAAGACCATACCTGTACAAATGTTGGCTTGAATAAAAACCTTGAGCATGCATTTTTTCTATGAGGCTGGAATTTTAATCCAAAATTAGAATATATTTCCACTCCATTAACATCAATTTTTTCTATGAGGCTGGCATGATTTTTGGATTCATGCACCAAAGTATTTGTTAAAATGGATGGACGACATGGATATACAATACATGCATCTAGGTGGTCCCCACTGTTAAGGACTCGTCATGTTGGGTGAGGTCTCAAAGACACTTAATCTGCTCTCAAAGACACTTAAAATGGATGGTGATTTGTGAAAACAACATGCACAAAATAAATCCGACCTGATGCTTAACAGAAGACAAATCATTGGGGAAGAAAGATTCGTGCCGAAGCAAAGGTTTATAGGTTAAGTATTTCAATTTGTCATACTTCTCATGGTGGTGGATAAAATCAGAATTGTTGACAGCTTTCTTAGTGAGAACATTGCATCCGGCATTTGTTGTTTGATTGAAATAGTTGTGTGGAGTGTGCCATGATTCAGGAGTACATTTAGAGATTAGTGTTTTGTTTGTAATACTTAAACGCTTATTAGCTCATGTTTATTGTATACATATCGGTCATCTCCACATAAAACTCTTTATTTTCAGTGGGGTTACAGAAAAGAGAGGACGAGGCGACAAGTCTAGCCACAAGTATGCGGGAATAGATGACAGGGTAGTGTTTGGACACACAATTATGTTAAATAGTGTTCTAACTTCCAAACGGTATTTGACAACTTTGCAATTGAATGTAGACAAGTAAATTCCATTTTTCTAGTTCTACAACATCTTTGCATAGTTTCAAGGACTATTACATCTTGAGATTGCAATATCATGAAAACCATAATAAAAAGAAAAATCAATTTCCACTTGTTTTCTACACCAAGTTAATATTTTGTTCAAGTCGCATTTCTGTTGATAGGTTTATGGACAATGCATTGCATGCAAACTTCATGTGTCAACACGTGACCGGGTACGTCATCTAAGTGTTGAGAAAGGTGAGCCCGACCAAAATGTCACCTGGTGCAAAAGTGAGTCGGTCCATTCACGCAGGAGGCTAATGATCGATTCAACATATGCGTGTGTGGCGTCGTCGATGAGTGGGTGACACGATTGTTGCACTAGGAAATCTTCCAGGTATCCTATATGACGTGGGAAAATGTGCGCCCATCACACACGAAGTTCCCATGCAATGCATTGTTGGTGAACATTCCTAAATTAATGTGGTCTAGAAAATACCAAATAGGCTAAAAATTCTCAAAAATGTAGATATTTTGGTAGGATAGACGAACATTTGGGGCAGAAGGGATTTTGGCAACTGCATTACACATAATCACAATTTTTCATTTTCCATTCCAAGTGATTATCCATAACCTTTCAGTCCAACCGAGGGATTGTTTGGCACCCACGGAAAAGTACATATCTGGAAATTGAATCCATTTCCGGGCATAATTCATGCGTTTGGATGGTGAAAAAAGGTTGAAACAGATTCAGTTGGAATCAAATTCCAGCTTGGACCCTGTTTTTGATTCTGCCTAGAGAGTGCATTGCAAATTCCAAGGGAATGAATTCCCTCCCAACAGTCATACTTTCGAATTCCATTTACAAAAACAATTGCATAAACCTTCCCTTTCCCAACACCCAAATTCGATTTATGTATTCTGCATAATCAAATTCCAAGTTGGCAAACATGATTAATGAAATTTGTTTCCATGTACTGAGAATCAGTTTCTCGTAATTTGTCGCTTTAGAAATAAATCCCTTAGCAACTTCCATATTCCAAGCAAACGGACTTTTCCTAGGACATCCAAACCTTGACCCAAGATTCAAATCACCCCAATCAACAAAAAATTATAGCAATTCCCATATGCACTCGATGCGCATTCGCACCAAAACATAAACCATAACCAAAATGCACAAAAGAAAAGCTCATAGACCAAAAAAAAAAAAACATTAATAATCCTCGTCATACATGAAAACACCATCTTTGGATTGCAAAACAACCATCCACACGCAAAAATTCACCTAACAAGGTTGCAATCCTTATCATTCTTTCTTTAAAACAATCTCAAATGGTTGTATTTGTGATTGGAAATTCTCAAAATGCATTTTGGAATTTCAAGAAAGAAAAGGAAATTCGCAAAAATTTTGTAAGCCCCACGATGATATCATATACAAACCGTTCATACATTTTTTTCATATCACTATTTTTTTAGATCATTTTAAGTATGAGCCAAAAAAAATGAGGCAAATCAAATGCTCGAGTAGACAGTGGGGATTGAATGCTTACCGTTGAAAACTTCTTGGAGGTTGTAGAAGTTTTGGATCAAGCTGATATTTAGGCTGGATTAGCTTGACGAGGTTGAGTAGCGAGACTCAAGCATGAAGTGAAGTCACCAAGTTTCGTGGGCCCCACCATCTCAACATGTTTTGTATCCACACCTTCCATCCATTTGGAGAGATCATTTTAGGTCAATATCCAAAGAATGAGTTAAATCCAAAGCTCCAGTGGATCCCAGCATAAAAAACAACCCAATTTTCTTCTATAAGTATGAACTACTTTGACCATGATCTAAACTATATAGATTTGAACCATAAGCATGGTCATTTAAAATGAAAAGGAGAGTTATTTGATACTCTGGTAGCTTCTGAGCTTGATATGCATGCAAACATAAATTATACATGCACTAACTCAAATTTAAACCACCTAAAATTTGGAAATTAGCACTGTAATTAAGTCACAGCACCAAAATTAGACTGGTTCAAAGATTCTAACATCTGATCCATGTACACTTATTTGCTGAATCAGGACCCTTGTATATTTTTCATTTCGGTTGTCCAATAAATGTGAACCAATCTCGTCGAGCATGGTAATATAATCAAATAAGTGTAATGTTTATTTTTTGATACATTCGAACCAGGACCAACAATTTCGTCTATTTAATTTAAATTTTATCAAATGCCATGTTGACAACATATATATAAGTACAATTTTCAAATGCTATCACTGTTGAAATTCATCCATATCCAGTGCAATATACTCTCTCTCCATTTACAGTAAGGATAAATTGAGGTACATTGACGTGGAAGTTTAATAAGGTACCTACCTTGCAAATAGCATCAATTTCATCAAAAATGGTAACATGCAGATCACTTTGATCACCTAAAACAAGGAAAGAAAGGAATACAAATTAGACTATCAAGTTAAACTGATAGTTAATAGACAGGTCCCATAAGCGTGCCAAAAAATTGTTCAAGAGTTAAACCGATAGTTAATAGACAGTGCAATTTTGCAATAATCTAACTCCATATTTTTTCTTTCTTCCAATACAACACGAGAGACCGGGTTTGCATATTTTCAGAAATTCCAGTACAAGTACAAATACCAAAATCACAAATTACTTTTCTCTGCTCCTAAAATGGCCGAAAGCTCTAAACAATTGACTCGGCCATAGACAGAGAACAACTAACGAAATCCCTATTCACACTGGTCGGAGCTAAAAGATACAGGAATAAAAAAATCAAGCTACGGAAACCAACCGTCGGAGCTCGAATTCAAATCAGACAAATCGAAACCCTAACAACAACAAAAACGAGCGGAAAAGAGATGCAAGAAGAGAAAATCTCATTCCAGAGGTACGAAAGATCAGATCGAGAGAGGGGGGAAGGCACACTGGAGGCGCTACTGATCGACTTGAGAGAGGAGGCTGGAGGAGTGGTGAGGAGAAGAGTTAGGAGAGTTGAGAGAGCCGTTTCCGCATGGTTCGGTGAGATTCTCCGCATCGAGATCAGTATTTGCTTCCATCCGTCGATATTGCGGATGCGGATGAAGAAGAAGATCTAAGAACGAAAGAAAGCTCGCGGGGTGCGCAGGATAAAAGATGATTGTGGAGGGAAATGGAGAGGAAATGGAGGGAGAGAGAGGATTAAGGAAAGAAGGGTTTAGGTGGTGCTTGGATTAGGGAACGGAGAGAGATAGAGAAGAGAGAGAGAGAGAATGAAATCTCTAAAGTTTGGGCGCGGCTCTGTTTTGAGCGCGCGCCCGGAGGCGGATTAGCTACTGGTGGTGGGTACTTTATGGGCCCCACCATGATGTATGTGTTTCATCCATTCCGTTCATCTATTTTTATAGATCATTTTAGGCTTTATGCAAAAAATGATAGGTACATAAATCTCAGGTGGACCACACCACACGAAATCAATAACGGTTGGATATCCACTATTAAAATCCTCCTAATGCCCACTGTACTGTTTATTTGAAATCTAATATGTTGATTAGGTCATAAAGATCCGATGAAGGGAAACAATAAATATCATCTTTATCCAAAACTTTTATGGCCCCCAAAACGTTTTTAATGGTCAACGTCATCCAACACATTTTCCTGTAATGTAATGTGGTCCACTTGAGATTTAGATATACCTCATTTTTTCTCTCATATCATAAAATGATCTATAAACATAGGTGGACAACGAGGATGAAACACATACATCATGGTGGGGACCATAGCACTGTCCACCAGCCATTGCTTGGTATATAAATATCAGGCGGACCACACCACATAAAAACAATAATAATTGGTTATCCATCATTAAAACCCTCCTAAGGCCCAGTGTACTTTCTATTTGACATCCAATCTGTTTGTTAGGTCATACAGGCCTAGATAAAGGGGAAAAACAAAAATCATCTCGATCTAAGACTTTTATGGCCCCCGAAATGTTTTAAATGGTTGACGCTCATTCAACATTGTTTCTTGTTAATGTGGTCCATTTCATATTGGGATATGCCTTATTTTTTGTCTTATGTCGTAAGATGATTTTTAAAAATAAATGGACGGCGTAGATTAAACACATATGTCATGGTAGGGCCCACAGAGCACCAACCACAAGCCATTGGATGGTATCAGGGGAAGCAGCCAATTTGTTCCCCTTATTTGTGGTGTGGTTCATTTAATTAATATTTGGATATGAATAATTTTTTGGATAGTTCTGTAAAATGATCTCGAAAAATGGATAAACAAGCCAATGATCCCGAATTTTCAATAAATTCAAAACTCAAGTAGACCATGCCACACGAAACAGTGTGGAATAATGATTTCCACCATTAATACCTTCATTGGGCGCATAGTAATGTTTATTTGACATCCAACATATTCATAATATAAAAAAAAATATAAATGAAGATAAAACATGAGAAGATATAAATTAATGTGGGCCAACTACGATGACAGTGTAAAATATACTTCATCCATCATTTTCTCCGAACCATGATGGAATGAGATCTAAAAAATGAGATAGATCCATTGCCGAAGTGGGTCATACTATGGGGAAACAGTGAGATTAGGTTGATGTTTTCATTATTCCCTATCTGACTTAACCTGACCCGAATATGCTCAACCCAAATGCAGATTAGGTTAGTATTTTCCAATCCTAATTCAACCGAGGACCTTGACAACCTGATCCAATCATAGGTTTGGGTCAATTGGGTTTGGTTCAATCCGAACACAAGTTGTAGCCCTAAGTTTAAGAATGGAACATTGGGCTATATGGTCCGGGTTGGATTGGTTCATCTAGCCCATCCCATTGGTTAATTATATGGCAGGGTTAGGTTAGGTTGGATATGGTTCAACCCTAATCAGATCCATACCCATTTAGCATACTCCAACCTTCATTAGGAACAGCTCGGATCTGTTAACCTGCTAACTGACCCAATACATTGTCACCTGTAGTTCAAAACCTGAGAACAGACTGACCAAGCCAGGGCCCTTGGACAACCCTAATTGATAGTTATGCTTGAAGCCATTCAGGTGCATTGCCAATTATGAATAGGGGCACCATGTGAATTATGGGTCGCAAACAATGGATGGTTGTTAGCAGATTGGGTCCATTCAAAGGGTTATGATCATTCGACCGGTGTGATTATTACACCATGGCCTGTTCCTAATTGTATGAATGAGTTAATGGTTAAGGTAGTGGCATCTATCAAAAAATGTTGTAACTTGCAAGGTCATTGTTTTGGTGCTAAATGTGCATGTGGTGATCTAGTTTGTCCATCTAGCGGGCCATGCTAATTGGCAAAAATGTACGTAGTCATCTCATCACGAGATATTGGAAATTTCAGGAGATAGCAACTAGCAAGATATTATCATTTCCCAACTTTAGTGGGCCCTACAGGTTGGTAGTTGTCTGTATCACTACTTTTAAATTCCAGAACCTTTCTTGGAAATTTTTTTTGCGACGGTAAGCTAGGTGGCCCACTGTAATGTTTGTAAGAAATCCACCCTGTCCTTCCGTTTTTTTAGATCATGTTAGAACATGGGTCTTAAAATTTATGCAAATCCAAAACTCAAGTGGGCCGTACGACAAGAAAACGTAGGTAGGTAAATGCCTGCCGTTGAAATCTCTGGGGCCCACTATGATGTTTATATTCCATCCATACCCTCCATAAGGTCATTCCTACTGGGATGAACAGAAAACACACAAAATTAGCCTCATCCAAAATTCTGTAGCCTCATAAAGTTTTGAACGGTGTACGTTCAATCCTCTGTTGTGCAGCCCACTTAATTTTTGAATCCGTCATTTTTTATCCTTGTCCTAACACAATCCAGAAAAAAAAATTTGCATGGAAGGAGTAGATTTTTCACGGTGGCCCCACCTGGCTTCTCTAAGAAGTTCCTGGTTTGCAGGCAATCCACATTCGTTAAAACTTTCCAATATTCGGCGAAGTGGTCGCAAATTGCCTGCCACCACCGCCATGTTTGTGTGAATTTATCTATTTTGCCAGCTCAAGTCTAAAACTAAGTGGCCACACCACGTAGCCGAGTGGATCTCTTATACATATCAAGGTGGACGTGGACCCCACTTAACTTCCACAGGAACTTCGCAATCCGCGTAAGGATTATAAAAAAAGACTTAAAACTTTCCAAGATGTTTTTTTTTTAAAGATATGAGATAGGAGATTGGATTGAACACAATTTACGAAAGAGCTTCCTTGAAATGTAAACCTGATTAATGGAGTTGAATAAATATATACCTCATGGTGGCCCACGATGATATATTTAAAAATAGATGAACATAATGGATGAAATATATACATCATGGTGAGGCCCATAGAGCACCAACCATCAGCTGCGGGGCTAGTGTAGGGGGAGTAGCGAGACTGGCTACTAAAGTGACGTCAGCAAGTTCCATGGGCCCCACCATGATGTATGTTTTGTATCCTGTAACGCCCCGTATTTTCAGGACCCGAGTATATGACTCGTTTCCCAAAAACCCAAGTGTTAACCTTAAAAGGATGGCCAAATTCGAGTATTTTTTTTTTTATCTATCAGAGTAAGCAGATGAGCGTAGAATGGACAAGTAAGCATAAAGAAAAATTTTACATTATCATTTAAATATACAAGAAGTTGCCCATAATGACTTATACAAACCAATGTCCCCATTCTTACAATTCAAAATGAAATAACATTACATGTGAAACAAGGTATATTGCAACAATCTTGAGCTATGAAATCTTGTAGCAACCCTTAGCAAATGCAATCATGCACCCCTGTCAACCATAGCCTGCTCCTCACCAATATGAATGTGAACATCACCTGGGCCACCTGTGCTACCTGTACGGTTGTATATTTGATGGATAAGTGGCCAACTCAGTGTGAATTCCCCTCAAGATTACATACCACCGCATTAGGTAAGAAATAGTATAAAATATCCAGACAACCAAAACAGAGTAAATGCAGTCTTATTATATGCATGGATGCATGAATGCAATTGTCGGCCCGGGTAAAACATCCAGATGGCCTATGTCCGGGTAAAACATCCAGACGGATATTGGGGTCGTCACCCATGCAGTCATCGACTCGGGTAAAACATCCAGACGATCTGTGCCTCGGGTAAAACATCCAGACTGGCAAATATGTACGATAACAACAGATGATGGTTGGTGCCTCGGGTAAAACATCCAGACAGTGAATCAGTATGTTACGTATGACAACAATAGATCTTTGGTTCAGTGTTATGCATGCATGATTAGCCAACCCATTATTAGTCAATTGCAATGACCATTTTAAATAAGCTCACGATCACTACGGGAGTGCATGACCCAACAGAGTAGGCGACGACACGGGCATAGTGTCCCATAACCACCATCCCCGACCATGAGACTACCACCTTAGGATGTTTAATGGAAACCTGCCGACTAGTGGCCAATCATATTACAATATATGGGGCTTACCATCGCGTGGTTGCACGATATAAAACATCGAACCATATAGGAAAGATATCAAAATAAAACTACGCAGGGCGAATATCAAAATCATGCGATAAAAGACCATCCTTGAAAACCATTGGACACAACAACCTTTGATGGTAGGCCCACATCAATGATCTATCTAGACCACCACTCAATAACCACCAAGTCGAAGGTCCATTACAATCCCAACTAGTCAAGTTACATCCCAAGTATGGGTGTACATTCATGTGTGGGAATTTCCCACTAATGTACCAGTTTAAGTTCCATAAGCAATCCATAAAAAAAAGGAATCCACAAGCATGAGCAATTATACAAGATAATCATAAAGCATGTAATACAACAATTCAATTTCCGTCAGCTAACACATGTGATTATAAAGGGAGATATCAATTATGAACTTAAATAAAACTATAACTTAAGCTAATGAGAAGATGGAAAGCTCAAGGGGAAGAATCATCACCTTATACTTTGAATTGCCTACCCGTGTTGCTAGAGAGTGCATGGTTCCTTAGAATCAACCCTATCATGAATTGTAAAGTTATACAATTAGGTCCAATCTTACACACTGCTTAGGGTTAGGGTTTTAACCTAGGGTTTGGATCACTTAGGTTTTGGTTAAGGGATTTGAACCCTATTTTGTGTGGCCATCTACGATACTATCCATGGAAGGAATTAATAAAATTAATCAAGTGAATTGGTTATTAGTTTTAGGAATATAAACAATGACTACTACTATATTTATCTAATACAACCCACGATGAATGATCATATTATTAATTCCAAAACAATTATCAATATTAATAATATACTTAACATTTAGCCGTCATGATATTAATAGTTATTTGGATGAAAATAAATAGTGTGTTCTAGCGTTAATGCTATTTTAAGAATGATGAGGTAAAATATTAGTATTTTAATAATGATAATTTTCATATGCATCAACTAATACCTGAATGGCTAATTTACTAATGGTCAATCACATCTAATTTTAATAATAGAAAATGGTAATAATAGTAGAAATGATAATTGGAATAAGTTAAATCCGGAAGTAAATGTGGACGCACCTTGCCGACTCGGTCCGAGTTGAGTCGACTCAGCTCACACATCCACCGACACCTCTTCTTCTCTCTTTCTTTTCCTTTTCTCCCCTTCTTCTCTCTCTTCCTTCTACCTTGCTAGGATGCCCATCAATGAGCCTGGACAGCCTATCCCACTCAAATCGGCTAGACTCGGTTCCAGCCGAGTCAACTCGGCGAGTCAAGGACCCAACTTAAGTTCAACGTCCCATGCTACCTCTCTTCATCCTCCTGCCACTTTCTCTCTCTTCTACCCAACTCAACTAGGGCTCCTCTGACTCGGTCAGCAAGTGGGGGTAGGGAGTATCAGCACCCCAGTGAGTTACAGTCGAGTTAACTCGACCCAACTCAACCTGGTGCAATGGGACGCCCCCACTCTCTGTCTCTCTTTCTCTTTCTTTCTTCTCGCCTCACATTTCTTTATGGAAACCCAGCTGGACCTAGACCAGCAACGTCCAGACTCAAGTAGAGCTTGAGACAACAACCCTGCCCGAGTTGCTCCATCTTGATGCTGCAGCAATCCGAGGAAAGGGCCAACGCCCCTCCTCCTCTCTCTCTCCCCTGCTCTCTTTTCTCTCCTACCTCTCATCTCTCTCTTTTCTTTCTTCACACCAGGGACATCACCTGTCATTGACAACCTGACGAACGGCATGCCCGAACTGAGCAAACTCGGTTTGAAGCGACGGGGAAGATGATGCTCATCAATGGTGGATTTCTTCCCGATGCCTCTTTCCCCATTCGGACGGCATGGGAGAGTTTCTAGGGGTCCAACAGAGCTCGTGGATGCAGGAAAACGAAGGTTTCATGGCGTTTACTTGATGGGTTCAAAGGGAGAAAGAAACAGCTGTTTTTCTTGGGTTGCTGCAGGAATGGTGGTAGGGTCTGTTCCCAGCCCATATTATGGTGTTTTTGGCCCTACCTAGACCGTTGGATTGAACCCAAACGGTCAGGATTCATTCTATTTGAAACTGCCTCGAGTACAGCTAGTAAAACTAAAACCGCCTGTGGTTTCGCTTTACTGTGGGTAGAAAACCTTGGGGCGTTTGAAATGGGCGGTTAGGATGGTCCGAAATGAACGGCCGAGATTAGGAGTCTCCACTTCGCGCGGATTGCCTACATGGCAACAGACAGTTTCCAGTTTTGGAATTTTTTGTGTTTTTGGGGCTGCTTGAGCCAGTTGTTGTGTGAAAACACGTGTGCAAGGGCTTGAACGAGAGGCATGGTTCTGGTTAGGCCCTTGCCGTTCGCATGATGGACGGTCTGGATTATCAAGGTGGGGCTCGGACGGTGGGCCACAGACACCACAAACGGTCGCCCGACCGTCAGTCGCTGAAAGGAGAGAGAGAGAGAGATTCTTTCTTTTCCAAGAAGACGCGGGTCAGAGCTAGTTAAGGCAGCTTGCACGGTTTCGTGCACCGCGAGTGCACCACCCCTGGTGCACATTCCACTCATGTATGGGGTCTATCATGATGTTTGGGTAAAATCCACACCATCCATTCAATTTCTTGGTCCCAACCAGGGCCTCTTACCAAAAATCAGGAAGATCTAAGCTTTAGGTGGGGTCACAACATGATTTGTAATCGTATATTGGGTTCTCATCAATCTAGTAGTCGGATTATTTAAAAGTTGGACGCCAACTGTTAAAAGGTCAGAGGGGCTAAAATATGAAACTTATCTAAGAACTAGGTGGTTTATACGTTAATCAACGTGGATGGATTGTATTCCCATTGAAAAAGGATGTCATTTACATACATGGATTTCACGTGAATTCGTGGCTTGCATGCACGGTTGGAAAAAAAATTAGGTGGGGCACATAGTGATGTTTGTTAAGAAATCCATTCCGTACACTGTCTTTGGCACGTAGTGCAAACCTATGATCTCAAATTTGAAGTAGATCCAAACTTCAGGTGGACCGCACGATCTACTAACGCATTGACCGTTAAAACTTTAATCAAACAGTGAAATGCACGTAGTTTTTACAATATTTACAGTTCTACCCTTTTTCTTTTCAAAACTTCTGCCGTCTGTTACTCATAAGTCTACCGTCTAAATGTGATGAAATTTGACAGGTGATATTTATTTTTCACGTACTTTCCGTTACCCAAATTTAAGCTCTGATCTCTCAAGGATGACTAAGATTCTCCTTTAATAGCTAATATATTTTAAAATTTTAAAATAATATTTATACTTCTCTGATTGACAGGTTACTGGGCAGTTGGGACCTAAACCCTAAGATCTTCATGATGATCAATTTTCCATGATGTTTACATGGCCCGCTTGGTGGATCAAAACATGATGGGCAGTTAGATGACTTATTAATAATAAGGAGACTTGATGGTTAGTACTCTAGCCATGTATGTCAGTGGATGTACGGTCAGTTTCGTAAATGGATGGTCATAAGGTGTGTTTCTGGATGATTAGGGGTAGGGCTTATATAACGTTAGATTCGAGTGACTTTCTTACACATGAAAGTTTCTCAGATTCTGATTCTAATGGTGGATTAAGCATATTCATGTAGTGTGAACAAGGTGGACGGATCAAAATCTTGATCTGATAAGTGTACGAATGGCTGTAGAGGTCAAGTAGCTGATTTACTATGATCTAAGAGCTGAAATTTGATGTGTACGGTTAATTTATGATAATTAGGCCTGGTATAAAATTTCACATGAAACGGATCATGAGGATCGTGTGAATTGGAATTCAAGGGCCTAGGTCAATGACATTTTCGTAATTATTGCTGATGTGTGAGTTTTGGAAAATCCAATGGCTCTACATGGTTATAGGCACGTTTCTAAGAAGTTCTTAAAAAAGAGTATATATCTAAATCATTACGGATAGGGAGCTCTTCGTCGTGTTCTTCGTGGGAAAGTACTTACGTCAAATCATGTGATGGGTGGCTTGTCTTGAAATTCAACGGTCAGATGGCTTGATTTATGAATGAAGATCATCCCCAACGGTTAAGTTAGAGGCAGGAAAAGGATGTAAGGATAGAATAGTTGGATTGGTATCGTACACCTATATATGTCACGTTGAATCTTATGGTAACGCTCGAGGACTTTCAATGCTCGAGCATCGAAAAGTTCGGGGCGTTACATATCCACACCTTCCTTCCGTTTGAAGAGATCATTTTAGGGCAATATCCAAAGAGCGAGTTAAATCTAAAGCTCAAGTGGACCCCAATCTAAAAGCCACAAAAGTTTTAGATCAAGTTGATATTTGTGTATTCCCTTATTTCATGTCTTTTTTAACTTTTGGGCAGGTTGGATTTCAAATAAACATTATGAGGGGCCTTTAGATAGTTTCAACGGTGGGAATCACTCTCCCCATTGTTTTATTTGGTGGGGTCACTACATATTTTTATTTTACCTCATTTTTTGGTTCGTGTACTAAATAATATCTAAAAAGGGATGGATGGTGTAGATATAACATATACATCGTGGGGCCACCAAACTTGGTGGCATCATTATCTTACCCGCGTCCAGAGACGGCTGCACCCTCTCATCTCTCTCTCTCTCTCACCCTCTCCTCTCTCGCATCCTCTCTCTCTCACCATAATCCGACTGTCTCTCTCGCACCCTCTCCTCTCTCTCTCTCTGTCTATCTCTCTCGCACCCTCTCCCTCCTCTTTCTCTCTATGTTTTCTCTTCTTCCTCTCTCCACTATTATTGCCGAACGCCCTACCACGCCCTCTCTCTCGGTGCTCTCTCTCTCGCTGTCTCTCTCGGTCGTCTCTTTCTCTCACGCATCCTCTAAAGCTCGGTTGACCGTGATTGGGGCTCCAACTCAAACAGGTATCTCTCTCTCTCTCTCTCTCAATCTCAATACCGATTGAAACGATTTGGGGATTTAGGGATTTAGGGATTTGGGGATTTGGGGATTTAGGGATTTAGGGAGTTGGGGATTTAGGGATTTGGGGATTTGGGGATTTAGGATTTCTGAAAAAAGGATGGCCTAACCCTCCATTTTTTAGGATTTCTTAAACTTTTTGATTATGTATTGTTACTTCTCCTTTTTTAAGTCTTAATTTTTTAATCTTAGTGTCTGTTTAAGGGTCGAATGATGATAGGTTAAATGTAGTGTCATAACATTCCTTTTTGATGCTCACTATTAATTTGAAGGAAGTTACTAATGCTATTACGATTTCCATGTGGGCTGCAGGTGGATCCATGTGGCCTGCAATTTACAACCAGTTCAATGGTAACATCTACTTGGTTCTTGAGTACATGGATCATGATTTGGAAGATCTTTTAAATCGCTCTAATTTGTAATTTAAAGTTCCGCATGTTAAGTTATCATAGGCAAATCATTGTTTTGTGAGGAGTTTCCAAGTTACCCAATTATTATAAATTCAATCCCCATGTTTCCCATGTTTGTGATGGTCGAAACAATAGGAAAGTGCGTTTCCAACACAATTCCCTCCAAAGTCTCCAATTTATTGTCACCTTCCACCATTAGAAAGCATTTTTTCCTTTCCTATCCTTTCCCATTATTTCTCATCACTTGCTACACAACATTTATAAAGTAAGCTTTTTATTTTGCAACTACGTGGGGGGTCCACTATCACTTGTTTATGAAATCTACTCGGTCCATCATGTGAACCCCCTCATCTTAGTTGGATCATCTTATGAATGGTTTGGATAATTTATACAGAATGCTATGGCCCCCACACACATTTTGGTAGATTTTAATGGCGGGCATCCCCAACCCAACCGTTTGTTGCGGTATGCCCACCTATGTTTTGGAGCGGTCGGATTTTTTGGGATGGTGGGTGAACTTGAAGTGCGACATGTTATGGATGTAGTGGTTGTATTGTAGGCCCTCCAAATTCACATGGTGGCCCACATGATTGGGCCCACCCAAAAACCATCCAAACACCTCCAAATTCAAATGGTAGCCCACATGATGGGGGCCACCCAAGAAAACCATCCAAACACCTCCAAATTCACATGGTAGCCCATATGATGGAGCTCATGTAATGTACGACTTCTTTGCATATGCAGGACTGTGTGCGGCCATGCCCAACACTTGTACAATAAGTTTATTCTACAATGGCTTGTAGAGGAACTACCCTCTTTAACTTTCCATAAAAAGAAAAAAGAAGAAGAAAAACTATAGAATCCTTTCATCAGCATATATGGGTATAATAATGTTCCATTGATCTATTTTGCATATGGCCCTTCCACACGTGGGCCATGCAAATGGCTTTCAATCCAAACCCATTTTGCCCAGTAGGAAAATTTTCTTAGAAAAGTTTTGTTTTCCCAAACATTTGATTTGAAATTAGGACCAAATTTTTTGAGAAAATGTTGGTGATAAACAAACATGAGAAACAATATTTAGTTTCTTGTGCTTTCCTGGAAATAAAGTTTCTCGTGAAATGGTATTTCCTTTCTCATGCTTTTGACAAATCCAGATAGCCCCTAAAGTTCAAGCCCTATGCATGCTGGAGCTTGCAATCGGGATATTGACTTGACTCAAAATATGGTCAGGTCAGGTCAACTCCAAAAGACTTGGTTTGATTGGACTCCATATTTAATAACCAAATTACAAGTAAGATTTTACTAAGAATAGGTACTTGCAAGTATGAGTGTAAAAATAGGCAAGCAATATCAATAAAATATTGCTTGGTCTACTGGAAGATACTGTTGCTTGTATTGCTTGGTTTGTCAGTTTGATTCCCGCCAACTACCTAATATATTATTATTTAAAACTGTATCAACTTGGGGAGTGACACAGTTTGAATTATGCCTAGTCGTGTCAAGTTGCCCGAGTAGGCAAGACAACTCAATGAGTCATGCCGAGTCTGAACCGAGTCGAGCTTGCAAATGAGTTTCATAGTGACTTGGCTTGATTTATGGTCGAGTTGAGTTGCCGAGTTTTTTTTTTTTTTACTTTAAATTTCTTCTTTTGTCACGGAATTCGAGAGAGGAAGGAATCATGTCACTATTCTATTTGTGCGGCACAAGTGGGTGTGGCAAATCTACTTTGTCTGCATTCTTTGGTACTTGTTCTTCACATGTATTTTGTTCAAGTAGCATCAATTTGATTTGCATACAAACTTTTTATTTTATTTTATTTTCTCTAGTTGTTTACTTTAGCATAGTTGGAAGAACCCAAGCTTATTGTAATTGTTCGCACTATATTGTAGTTTGAAGTCCTTTCCCATGGACGATGGTCTTTGCACCATTGAATTGTGTGGATTAGATAGGCAGACAACAATGGATTGCTCTAGGACCAAAATTCATCCTTGCGGTATGATTGTGGACATCGGGAACTTAGTTGCACAATTCTTCTAAGTTCTAACTAGGTCTTTGCTCTTGCTTTGAATCACACTTCGAGGCTCATGCTCTTGCTTCAAATTGCATTTCAGGTAAGTGCTTTTGCTTATGCTTCCTACCTGTTATACTTTTTTTTTTTTTTTTTTGAGTTAGCTTGTTAGTACACACCCATGTCAGTACACACACTCCATGTTAGCCATCCCCACTAGGGATAGATACCAAGACCTCAAGTGTTGAAATCCTACCTGTTATACTTGAAAACATTGTGAAATAGACACTTCTGGCTCCTGCACTTGAATTTGTTGGCCCTTTGCTTGGCGCTTCGTGTAACTATAATCAAGAATCTGTAAAATTGATGGGAAGACAATTCAAGCAACCTTCCTTTTTACAGTCTCTTAATTGGTCTATGATCATCCAACGAGGACATTCCAGACTATACCTCTGTGTAATTAGTAGGAATCTTGCACATACTCATCAAGTATGAATTATCTGATGGAGCTTCTAGTGAGAAACCTGACAGCAGACCTGTAGATGTCAGTTCTACTTCTACTACCGAACCGATTGGTGTGAAGCGGATGGCGATTGAAGGATTTAAAGCACAAAGTGAGATGGTTATTGACGATCTTGATCGCTGATCTTTGCATGGGAAGAGCGAAAAGAATCAGTGGTTGTTGAGGGTGTTCACTTGAGCCTCAATTTTGTGGTAGGTAGTTTTTACGAAGCATAGTTGGCAGCTTTCTTACTACCTCTCTTTTTTTTTTCCCCATAAAATAGGCACATGCGTACAAATCCCTTGATGGGATGAGCTAAAGGACACTTGGTACCAAGTTCAGTTTGCTCTTGCAGTTTCAGTTTTAAATTGGTGGCATAAACAATTAAGAAGGGGAACCTAAGATGGCAGGTGATGGAGAATTTGACCTGGGTTGTCACATCTATTGAGACAACCTTACTGTTTTTCACTATTTTTAAGTTTGTGAAGTCCAAAAGTGGACTCAAACATACAAATATGGATCATGGCATCCATTAGCATTCTTCACCTTTGTCCGAGTAAACCACGAAATTTTGATGAGAAATAAGAATGCTACTTGGGATTCTCATCACACGTGCCTGCGGCATGTGCATGGCCATTGATCAGTCTCGCATGTTTCAGGGCTTGAGTATCAGTCCGAGTCATTGGTGGGCCACACATTTATGCAAATAATCGATGGTTAGAAAAAGACCAACACTCCACATTTGATGTACACATCGCTCACTTGATGACTGCAATGGCATGACTTTCAGTGCGCATGTCCAAGATGAGCCCATCGAGTATCTTCCATGTTTCATATGAAAGAGTAGGATCCAAAATAATCATAAAAAAGAATAGCAGGATCCAAAATCTTAACATCTTGAGTAGCATTGGTGGTGGTTTCATTCTCTTCGTTAAAATTTTCTGTTTGCTTCTTATTTTGGTTTCTAGACACTGGAACTGTTGCTTATGGGCGTGATGTGATCATCCTGTAAATTTTTGGAAATTTATATCTTTGTTCATGAGCACACACTCATGGGGACGTTTGCTTTTCTGACATGAGTACCGGCCATTGCAATTTCATGCCACCATATGTTCCAATTTGGGTCTTCTACTCTTCTCTTTTTTTCGATGTCTGTAGCTGGGTCCTTCTAACATGGACCATGCTTTTAGAAATAATCGATGGCTAAAGAAAAGTTGGGAGCAATCCATTTGTTTCGCTGTTGGGGCCCACCTGATGACTGGATCGGCTTGATTTGTTGGCTTGGTTATTTACATGATATGACTTGCCTAGTGGATGGCTTGGATCTCAGACCTGTGTACCATGTTGGCACATCTGATGGCATGAAGACGAGGGAAAAATGATGTTCATATGGCTATTAGAGATTGCAATGAGCTCGAGCTATTGATTCTTCTTCGTTCGGGGCACATTTCTACATGGTAGGATGCGCTTACAATGGTTTTTGTTGTGTTGCGGTAGCATTTTGATTCATGTCACTACACCAAAATCATGATTTTGGAATGGAGAGGGATTTGGTTTAAATACATGGAAGCATTCCCCCAACCTAGGCCTTGTGTTCCACACACTGCAATAGATTTACGTAGCTATAAACCAATTCTTTGGAAAATTTGCCAATTTCATTGTCCAATGCGTCAAGTCTCAAATTAGTTGATTTTAGCTCCAACGGTTTTAGTGGACATGTGCCTTTGAATCTAGGAAGTCTTTCGAGTCTATAGCATTTCAATATCAAGAAAAATCGAGCTTGGAAGCAGAGAAGGTGATGACCAGAGCTTCCTCAATTCACTTACCAAGCTGCACCCGTCTAAAAGCTATAGGTGCAACTACTAATAATCTAGAGGGTGAATTGCCCGGCTCCATTGCTAATCTCTCGACACAGGTAAAGATTCTCATTTTTAGGAGGAAACAAGACTAGTTCACTATAAACACTATGAATTCTTTTCTATTATGCCGTTTTATATTTGTCTTAACTGTCGTATTCAAGCCTCATTCCTAGCTCTTTACATAACCAAGTAAGTTTGTCAATTTGCGTTGCTTATTTGACTTTATTTTTTATTTTTATTTTGTAATTTTTAAAGATGAGTTGAAATAAATCAAAGAAGAACTGATGTGGCAATGGAGTTGCTAGGATGCAAAATTGGCAAAACATGTAGCTGTCATTTCAAACTATGTATTTATTCAATTGTATTAGTAGTTTCGTCATCCATTTTCTTGTTGGGAGAAATCGGTTAGCTGGATTTCCTTTTCATGTTCTCTAAATTACAAATAAGTCTGCCTTTGTTTCTCATAGCGATGTTGCAACCATTAACTCCATCTTATGAAACCTTGTGGTGACTAGGCTTTAGTATTTGTTGATGTATATTCCTGCAGATTCTTTAATTTATCCAGTCATCTCCTTTGGGGATTGCTTAGTCCGTTGAGCCTTTGACCGAAACTTTTGTTTCCAATTGTCACGAGAACAAAGTGAAGAGATCAGAGATGCTTCAAGAAACACTTTTGTAGTTGCATTATAATAGGGTGATGTTGAAATTTGGATAATAAGCATGGTTTCATTCTTTATTTGAAAAGTAGTGATCATCATCTGGAGCTTGGTTATAAGGTACACAATTATCTATTTTTCATTCTTTATTGCTGTGCAACCATGGTTTCACCTTGTTGAAAATGAGCAATCTTGTTTGCAGGTGGAGAGGAACTTGAATGATGGGGACTTCGTTCTTTTCAATTGGCAACCTAGTTTTCACAAAATGTCTATAATGGGGCATCGAATCAAAATCATGCCATTCTCAACTTTTCGCTTGAATTTGTCTGTAACTTCTCCATACAATGCTGATTTTGATGGGGATGAAATGAACATGCATGTTCCTCAGTCATTTGAAACTAGAGTAGAAGTCTTGGAGCTGATGATGGTACCAAAATGCATTGTCTCGCCTCAATCAAATCGCCCTGTTATGGGTATTGTCCAGGATACACTCTTAGGATGCCGGAAGATAACTAAAAGAGATACCATCATTGAGAAGGTAATATCATGTGATTTGGTAACTTCTCCACTTTTGATTTTATTCCCTTTTTCTTTGTGATCCATGTGGATGCTTTCGATGTTACCTTGTGTCAATTTTGTATTTGGATGTGCAGGGAAGAGGTTGCAAAGAGAAATGCTTGCTTTGATATGTTTTTTGAAATTCGATCCAACTTTATCCAGGTCGTCAATGCGGTGATCTTATTGCATATGGTTTGATACAGAATTTATTGGACGGTTTCCAATACTCGTTAGTTTGTCACTCTCTAACGAGGACCAACTTGTTCAGGTAGTTATCTTTGGCATGAGCTCGCCTGTGTGTGTTTATGTGGATCTCCGTGAATTCGGGTAGGTATATGAACCTTTATAAGCTTTTATAGTGATGTAATGTTATGACTTTGTGATGCATTCGAATTGTGAGTGGTTGAAATGCGACCCTAGGCTTAAGGAGCATATGCAATATTGCATCAATACAGATTGACCCAATTGGGAATGGAGCATACCCCAAATATCAATCTGACAGGAGAATGATTCCAACCATTCGGTTGGATGTTACAATCAAATCCCTCTCTCCATTATTTTCCAATGGCAAAACTTGCTTTAAGGCATGTAATTCATCAAGTGAATACATGCGATTGATGTCAGATGGTGAAACATTTGAACTTGGCATTGTTGAACTTTTAGTGTCAATCTTATCTATCATGGAATAGTTCTAATAGGATATAATAGTCACTGAAATTCCTCTATCATGTGCATGGAAATAATGTGTGGCCATTTGAGATAAATGAACTGCGTAAATTAAAGATGGTAGTTTGAAATCCTCATGATTCATTTGTTGTATATTTCAGGTTATGTGAAGGTGGGGAGCTCTTAGATAGAATACTTTCCAGGTGATTCTTTGCTGATTATGTTTATTAAATTCCGTCATCATGGTTTCATTGCATTCAAACATGAACTCAAAAGAATCGATCCTGAAGCCTATGAAATGGACTATTGTGTAGTTTAATGAGGTTTTCCAATTCCCTTGTGCAATTTTATTTTTTTGGTGTAGTGTGTTCCACAAACTGAAATTGAGTAATTTGTTTTCCAATATTAAGCACCTGGAATTGAAATAAGTTATTTTTCCTCTATATGAATTAAGATCCCATCCCTCCTAATACCATGGGATCTGCCCGACCAAACAGGCCCTTAGATATTCCTATTGAAGAAGTTATATCAACTAGCTTTTCACATTCATTCCTTAGGAACCTTCAGCTATCAGATGTTAAGATTATATTACCAGATGTGAATGATCTTCTCTCATCTTAAAATCAAAGCTTATTGTTTGAATCATGGGGATTGATGATGGAATACTTAAACCTTATTTGTTTTCACAACATATGAAGAACTATGAGTTATTTCCAAAGAAGGTATCCAAGTGTATGAACCATGACAACCTTCTTTTTATGGAACTGTTCATGCCATATATAAATACAGAGAGAGAGAGAGATACACATAGAAATAACTCGGACTGAAATGCACATACTTGCCAAATTCTGCACTCTAAGATTACTGTAAACCTCGTACAATTTACTTGGAAATTTTCATCACTCTAAGTTTATGTATTTGTTCGAAATTAATGGAGTAGACCCGGATGTGCGTCGGAGCTATTCAGAAGAGCGGGGGTCCGTGGAAGGTGGGAACCACTGTTATGACCATGATAAAGCTGTCCATTTCTTATGGACAACATTGGAGGGGTCTGGCCATTTGGACAGGCCGTCTTTATATCTGTATTTGCTCGAGATTAATGGAGCAGACCCGGATGTGCGTCGGAGCTATCCGGATGAGCGGGGGTCCCTAGAAGGTGGGAACCGCTGTTATGACTATGATGAAGCTGTCCATTTCCTATGGACAACATTGGAAGGGCCTGGCCATTTGGACAGGCCGTGTTTATATCTATATTTGCTCGAGATTAATGGAGCAGACCCGGATGAGCGTCGGAGCTATCCGGATGAGCGGGGGTCCCTGGAAGGTGGGAACCACTGTTATGACCATGATGAAATTTGTCCATTTCCTATGGACAAGATTGGAAAGGGCTGGCCATTTGGACAGGCCGTGTTTATATCTGTATTTGCAGGTACCACACCCTTAACCTAAACCTATAACCCCAAACCTATAACCTATAACCTAAACTTATAACCTTAACCTAAACCTTCAACCAAAACCTAAACCTATAACCTAAACCTATAAACTAAAACCTAAACCTAAACCTAAATCATAACCTATAACCTAAACCAAAACCTATAAGCTTAACCTAAACCAAAACCTATAACCTAAACCTTAGCCTATAACCTATAACCTATAACCAAAACCTAAACCTATAACCTAAACCTATAAGCTAAAACCAAAACCTAAACCTTAACCTATTCTCAAATCCCTAAACCTAAACCTACACCTAATCCCAATCTCAACTCCCTAACCTAAACCTAAACCTAAACATGAAAACCCAAGCATAAACACCGATTTCCTAAACATAAACCTTAACCTATTCTCAAATCCCTAAATCTAAACCTACACCAAATCATATTCTCAACTCCCTAACATAAAGTTAAACCTAAACATGAAAACCCAAGCCCAAACCCAGATCCCGAACCCGAACCCGAACCCGATTTCCTAAACCTAAACCTTAACATATTCTCAAATCCCTAAACCTAAACCTATAACCTAAACCTATAAACCTATAAACCTATAACCTATAACCTAAACCAAAACCTATAACCTTAACTTAAACCAAAACCTATAACCTATAACCTATAACCTAAACTTATAACCTTAACCTAAACCTAAAACCAAAACCAAAACCTATAACCTTAACCTAAACCATAACCTATAACCTAAACCAAAACCCGTAACCTAAACCCTAACCTAAACTTATAACTTTAACCTAAACCTAAAACCAAAACCAAAACTAAAACCTAAACCTATAACCTAAACCTATAAACTAAAACCTAAACCTAAACCTAAACTTAAACCTTAACCTATTCTCAAATCCTAAACCTAAACCTACACTAATCCCAATCTCAACTCCCTAACCTAAACCTAAACCTAACCTTGAAAACCCAAGCCTAAACCCGATCCCGAACTCGAACCCGATTTCTAAACCTAAACCTAAACCTTAACCTATTCTCAAATCCCTAAACCTAAACCTACACCAAATCCCAATCTCAACTCCCTAACCTAAACCTAAACCTAAAAATGAAAACCCAAGCCTAAACCCGATCCAGAACCCGATTTCCTAAACCTAAACCTTAACCTATTCTCAAATCCCTAAACCTAAACCTACACCAAATCCTAATCTCAACTCTCTAACCTAAACCTAAACCTGAACTTGATAACCCAAACATAAACCCGATCCCGAACCCGAATCCGAACCCGAACCTAGTTTCCTAAACCTAAACCTTAACCTATTCTCAATTCTCAAAGCTATAACCTATAACCTGAACCTAAACCGAACATAAACCTATAACCTTAACCTATAACCTAAACATATAACCAAAACCTAAACCTATAAGCTAAAACCTAAACCTAAGCCTAAAACCTAAATGTATTCTCAAATCCTTAAACCTAAACCTAATCCCAATCCCAATCTCACGTCCCCAACCTAAACCTAAACCTAAACTTCTAAACCAGATCCAGAACCCAAACCCGATTTCCTAAACATAAACCTTAACCTATTCTCAAATCCCTAAACCTAAACCTACACCAAATCCCAATCTCAACTCCCTAACCTAAACCTAAATCTAAACATGAAAACCCAAGCCTAAAGCCAGATCCCGAACTCGAAGCCAATTTCCTAAACCTAAACCTTAACCTATTCTCAATTCTCAAAGCTATAGCCTATAACCTATAACCTAAAGCTAAACCCAACCTAAACCTATAACCTTAACATAAACCCAAAACCTTAACCTTAACCTAAACCAAAACCTATAACCTTAACCTAAACCAAAACACCGTAACCTAAACCTTAACCTAAACTTATAACCTTAATCTAAACCTAAAACCAAAACCAAAACCTATAAACTAAAACCTAAACCTAAATCTATAACCTAAACCAAAACCTATAATCTTAACCGAAACAAAAACCTATAACCTAAACCTTAACCTATAACTTATAACCTAAACTTATAACCTTAACCTAAACCTAAAACCAAAACCTTAACCTATAACCTAAACTTATAGCATTAACCTAAACCTAGAACCAAAACCTAAATCTATAAGCTAAAACCTAAACCTAAACCTATACCTAAACCTTAACCTATTCTCAAATCCCTAAACCTAAACCTACACCTTATCCCAATCTCAACTCACTAACCTAAACCTAAATCTAAACTTGAAAACCCAAGCCTAAACCCGATCCCAGAACCCAAACTCGATTTCCTAAACCTAAACCTTAACCTATTCTCAATTCCCAAAGCTATAACCTATAACCTAAACCTAAACCTAACCTAAACCTATAACCTTAACATAAACCCAAAACCTAAACCAAAGCCTATAACCTTAACCTAAACCAAAACACGTAACCTAAACCTTAACCTAAAACCAAAACCAAAACCTATAAACTAAAACCTAAACCTAAATCTATAACCTAAACCAAAACCTATAATCTTAAGCGAAACAAAACCTATAACCTAAACCTTAACCTATAACTTATAACCTAAACCTAAAACCAAAACCTTAACCTATAACCTAAACTTATAGCATTAACCTAAACCTAGAACCAAAACCTAAATCTATAAGCTAAAACCTAAACCTAAACCTATACCTAAACCTTAACCTATTCTCAAATCCCTAAACCTAAACCTACACCTTATCCCAATCTCAACTCACTAACCTAAACCTAAATCTAAACTTGAAAACCCAAGCCTAAACCCGATCCCGAACCCAAACTCGATTTCTAAACCTAAACCTTAACCTATTCTCAATTCCCAAAGCTATAACCTATAACCTAAACCTAAACCTAACCTAAACCTATAACCTTAACATAAACCCAAAACCTAAACCAAAGCCTATAACCTTAACCTAAACCAAAACCTGTAACCTAAACCTTAACCTAAAACCAAAACCTAAACCTATAAACTAAAACCTAAACCTAAACCTATAACCTAAACCAAAACCTATAACCTTAACCTAAACTAAAACCTATAACCTAAACCTTAACCTATAACTTAGAACCTATAACCTAAACTTATAACCTTAACCTAAACCTAAAACCAAAACCTAAACCTATAAGCTAAAACCTAAACCTATACCTAAACCTTAACCTATTCTCAAATCCCTAAACCTAAACCTACACGATCCCAATATCAACTCCCTAACCTAAACCTAAACCTAAACTTGAAAACCCAAGCCTAAACCCGATCCCGAACCCGAACTTGATTTCTAAACCTATACCTAAACCTTAACCTATTCTCAAATCCCTAAACTTATACCTACACCAAATCCCAATCTCAATTCCCTAACCTAAACCTAAACCTAAACACGAAAACCCAAGCCTAAACACGATCCCGAACCTAGACCCGACTTCCTAAACCTAAACCTATACCTAAACCTTAACTTATTCTCAAATCCCTAAACCTACACCAAATCCCAATCTCAACTCCTAAATTAAACCTAAACCTAAACATGAAAAGCCAAGCCTAAACCCGATCCAGAACCCGAACCCGATTTCCTAAACCTAAGCCTTAACCTATTTTCAATTCTCAAAACTATAACCTATAACCTATAACCTAAACCTAAACCTAACCTAAACCTATAACCTTAACCTATAACCTTAACATAAACCCATAACCTAAACCTTAACCTAAACCAAAGCCTATAACCTTAACCTAAACCAAAACTCAGTAACCTAAACCTTAACCTAAACCTATGACCCATAACCTAAACCTATAAACTAAAACCTAAACCTAAACCTAAACCTAAACCAAAACATATAACCTCAACCTAAACAAAAACCTATAACCTATACCTTAACCTATAACCTAAACCTAGAACCTTAACCTAAACCTAAACCTATAAGCTAAAACTTAAACCTAAACCTATACCTAAACATTAACCTATTCTCAAATCCCTAAACCTAAACCTACACCTAATCTCAATCTCAACTCAGTAACCTAAACCTAAACCTAAACCTAAACATGAAAACCCAAGCCTAAACCGGATCCAGAACCCGAACCCGATTGCCTAAACTTAAACCTTAACCAATTCTCAATTCCCTAAGCCTATAGCTTATAACCTAAACCTAAACCTTAACCTAAAACTAAACCTAAACCTTAACCTAAACCTATAACCTTAACCTAAACCAAAACCTAAACTTATAACCTATAACCTAACAATGTTAACCTAAACTTAAAACCTAAACCTTAACATATAACCTAAAACCTAAACCTAAACCTAAAACCTAAATGTATTCTCAAATCCCTAAACCTAAACCTACACCTACACCTAATCCTAATCTCAATTCCCTAACCTTAACCTAAGCTTAAACTTGAAAACCCAAACCTAAACCCGATCCCGAATCCAAACCCGATTTCCTAAACCCTAAACCTATTCTCAAATCCCAAAACCTATACTTATAACCTGAACCTAAACCTAAACCTAAACCTAAACCTGGAGGAGCTGGCGAGGCAGAGAGAGGAGCAGGACTGGCAGAGGGAGGAGTAGGAGAGGAGGATAGAGGATCAGCTGGCGAGGCAGAGGCAGAAGATAGAGGAGTTGGTGAGGCAGAGGGAGGAGCATGAGAGGAGCATGGCGAAGATGCGGGTGGAGCATGAGCGACGGATGACGGAGATGTTTCAGGCTTTCGCTACACGCTTACCCACCGATGCCCTACCACCTTCGTCTTCATCTTTGTGATTTTTTGTTTATTTGTTTATGATGTTAAGTTTATATGTATTTATGCGTGAATGAATGTGATGCAGATAAGATTGTTTGTGTTTGGATGAATGTAGTTTATGTAGTTTGGGTTTAGATGGATGTGAATGTGAATATGATGAAATGTGTATATCAGGATGAATGTCATGGAATATATTTTTAACAGGTGTATATCAGGAATTTTTACGGATTTTGAGCTGGAATATTTTTTTTTTAAAAGAAACTTTTGGCGACGAAAATTTTCGTTGCTAAAAGATATGTTAGTTTATTTTTAGCAGCGAAAATTTTCGCTGCTAAAAGGCTTGTACTATACAAGACTTTTAGCAACGAAAATTTTCGTTGCTAAAAGTCTTATATAGTATTTTTTTAGCGACGAACATTTTCGCTGCTAAAACTTTATTTAGTTTGGGTTTAGATGGATGTAAATTCGAATATGATGGAATATATTGTTAACAGATGTATATCAGGAATTTTGTATGGATTTTGAGCTGGAATATTTTTTTTTTAAAAGAAACTTTTGGCGACGACAATTTTCGTTGCTAAAAGATATGTCAGTTTATTTTTAGCAGCGAAAATTTTCGCTGCTAAAAGTCTTGTATAGTATTTTTTAGCGACGAATATTTTCGCCGCTAAAACTTTATGTAGTTTGGGTTTAGATGGATGTGAATGTCAATATGATGTAATATATTGTTAACAGATGTATATCAGGAATTTTGCACGGATTTTGAGCTGGAATATTTTTTTTTTTTAAAGAAACTTTTGGCGACGAAAATTTTCGCTGCTAAAAACAGACATATTTTGAAAATTTTTAGCCACGAAACGTTTTGCTGCTAAAAGTTTTAAATAATGTTTTTTAGCTACGAAAATTTTTTCCGCTAGAAGTTTGTGAATATGATGAAATGTGTATATCAGGATGAATATGATGAAATATATTCTTATATGGATTTTGAACTAGAATATTTTTTTTTAAAAAAGTAACCTTTGGCGACGAAAATTTTCATCGCTAAAAGATATGTTAGTTTTTTTTAGCAGCGAAAATTTTCGCTGCTAGAAGTCTTGTACAGTACAAGACTTTTAGCAGCGAAACTTTTCGCTGCTAAAAGTCTTGTACAGTACAAGACTTCTAGCAGCGAAAATTTTCGCCGCTAAAAGTTTAAGAAAATGTTTCGAGTCTCATACAGTATTTTTAGCTGCGAAAATTTTCGCAGCTGAAAGAAATTTATTCCACTTAGGTGGAAAATGTTTGGAGTATTTAGCGACGAAAATTTTCGTTGCTAAAAGTCTAATGCACTATTTTTAGCTACGAAAATTTTTGTCGCTAAAAGTTTCGTAACTAAAAGCTCACTTTTAGCGACGAAAATTTATTTCGTCACTAAAAGTGACTTTTGGCGACGAAAATGCATTTCGTCGCTAAAAGTTTCGTCGCTAAAAACCCTCTTTTTTGTAGTGTCACTTCTTCGCCTTTTCACCTGAAATACATCGAAAGAGGTTTTTCAATGTGCGATTCACAATCTCGATCCTCCCTTCAGTCCGTGGGTGGTAGACCCGCTGAATTGAAGTCATGTATTGAATCAAGTCCACAGAGTCCGCCAAAAGTGGCTAATGGACTTCGTGTCACAATCAAAAGTAATGGTCTTGGGAACCTTGTGTAGCCACACAACCTCTCTGAAGAATAGATTCACCACGTGTGTTGCATCGAGGGTCTTCTTGCATAGGATAAGGTGTAACATCTTGGAGAAACGATCTACCATCACGAACACCGAATACATGCCGCATTGTGTTCGTGAAAAACCAAGCACGAAGTCCATAGATAAATCCTCCCAAAGGCCATCAGGCACAAGTAACGTGGTGTAGAAGCTCATATTCTGAGATTGCCCCTTAGAGGTCTGACAAACATGACAACGTTGTACTACTTTTTTCACATCAAGTACCAATTGAGGCCAATAATACCACTCTTCCACAAGAGTTCGCATCTTGTCTCACCCAAGGTGTCCACCAAAGGCCATCTTCATGTAGCTCCTAAATAATTTGCTCCCTCGAAGAACTTTAAGGAATGCATAATCGATTCCATTTGAAGAAGAAATAGTCCTATATATGTAGGTCATTGGAATGACTTTCTTAGCACTTCATCTAAGAATCTTTGAAGTCCTCGTCTCGGCATACAGCTCCTTAAGACAGTCGAAGTCAACCATCTCATTGCTCATTGTAACAAGTAGTGAAGCACGACGGCTAAATGCATCAACTACCTTGTTCTACTGCCCTGACTTGTGCTTTAAAACAAACGTAAATTCCTACAAAAAAGTAACATATCTAGCATGAATACGATTCACGTTAATTTGACTATTAATAAACTTTAATCACTACGCCAAAATGGCCATTTTGTGACGTATTTTTGCGGCGGACTTCTTCCATCGCAAAAATCTCTTGTTTAACGACGGATTTAATCCGTCACTAACTGAAATAGTCCGTCGCTATGCTCATTTTCCTTGTATATCCGTAGTGCGAACGTCGCGGAATTTAGCGACGGACTAAAATCCGTCGCTAAAATCTGATTTACGATGTATTTACGACGGATTTTTGTCCGTAGTAAATAGGCGACGGATGAAATCCGTCGCAAATTTTGATTTGGCGACGGAAAATGAACAGTTGCAAATTCCGCTCAATAGACAAAATGGCGGGCTTTTCTGTTGATTTTGCGATGGATCAGGTCTGTCGTAAAAGGACTTGCGTTTATCATTACTTTTTTTAAAAAAAAAATTAGAATATGGTGGGAAATTAAGTTTTTTTGTAGTCTAATAATTATTTTTTTATAGAATTTTAGTGGTTTAATTGTAAATATTTGTATCTAAGATTATTTTTTAACAATTGATTGAATGCAAAAAAGAAGATTTATTTTGTTTTTATATTAAATGAGTGAAATTTTTATTTTTATTTTTTAATTTAAAACTAATATTTAAATGATTTGTAATATCACATGAAAAAGAATATTGCGAAGTTTAAAAATTTTAACAATGTTTGAGAAAAAAAATTAGATTTTGAAAAAATAAAAATCCTGATTTAATAAAAATCTATTTTGTGGAAACAAAAAAGAATATTTAATAAAGTAGATAAATTTGAAAAAAAAAAAAAAAAGCATTTGATTTTGAGAAAAAATAATATCCTGAGAAAGAAAATTAAAAATATTTTAAAAAATGTGAAAATTTTCACAATGTTGGAAAAATGAAAATATTTTAAAAAATAAAATCAGAGTTTGAAATTTGAAAAAAAAAATAAAATTTGTGAAGTTCAATAAAAATTGACAAGTTCAAATAAAATGCTTTTTAAAAAAATGGAGAAGTGAAAAAGAATTGAAATTTTTTAAAATAAAATGATATAAAAAAAATTGATACTTTATGAAAAAACAAACATTTTAAAACGAAAAATAAATAAGTTGAAATTTTTTGTGTTTTTCAAAAATAATTGAAAATGTTCAAAATTCGAAATTAAAAGAAAAAGTTATTTATAAAAACACTAAGATTTTGATATATATATATATATATATATATATATATATATATATATATATATATATATATATATATTTAAAAAAATTGAAAAGTTGAAAACAATATGATGCTTTTGAAGAAAAAAATCGGCATTTTGGAATTGTTGGGAAAAAAAATTTGTGAAAATTTAAGATATTTTGAAAATAAAAATTCAGAATTTGTATTTTAATTTATTTTTTGAAATAATTTATAACGAAAATGATATTATGTTAAAAGTTTTCAAAGAAAAATTAAGAGTAAAAAAATATACATTTTGAAAAAAAAAATGTAATTTTTAAATGGATATTGATATTTATCTGTGAAAAAAATATTTTTTAATAAATTATTAGGCACATCTACTAATTGAACATTTAATTGTTTTCAGTCAATCGAATTAGTTCAGATTGAAGAGTAAATAATTTCATATGTTTAAATCAAATTTCACTCAAATTGTTGATCAATCTTGTATTCCCAATGCCTTTCTCACATGTAGCTAGCCTGATTGGGGCGAGTAACTAATCAAATTGAGGGTATTGATCAATAAAATAGAGTGAATGGACTATACATATAAAATGGGCTAAATATTATTGTCAAAATTGTGACCCAACTTAATGACCTTGCGAGAACCTACAAATTGATGTTAATAAGTTTTGTGGGCCCCATCATGATGTGTGTCGAACATCAACACCGTGCATTTAATGTGTCCCCTTTAGGTTATGAGATATCTTAAAAATCATCTGTAAACGAAACTCAGGTGGACCATACCATTTAAAACCATGTCAAGACATCATAAAAAATATAAAAGCACTTGGTGGGGCCCACATGAGTTTTGGATGCAGCTAAAAATTGGTCTGACCCCTCATCCAAGTGGGACACACATAATGAGTGAGTTGGATATGTGAATCACATTAAGGCAAGCCCAATATATGATTATGAAATGTTTTAAGGAAACCCCTCTATATTTAGGTGAGTTAGTCATTACCTTTACCAAAGTAAACTTTGTGGGGTCCACTGTTATTTATTTATTTTATCCATTCCGTTTATCCATGTTAACAGATAATTTGAGGTCTAAAGAATAAAAGGAAGCATATCCAAAGCTCAAGTGGACCACACCACAGGAAATAGTGTGATTGAACCTCTACCATTGAAAAATTCTTGGAGGCCATAGAAGTTTTGGATCAAGCTGATGTTTGTGTTTTCCTTTCATTCATATATATTTGATATTATAAATAGGTTAGATGGCAAATAAACATTACTGTGGGCCCAAGGAAGGTATCAACGGTGGAAATCATTATTCCACACTGTTTCGTGTGGCATGGCCTACTTGAGCTTTGGATTTACCAAAATTTTGGGATCAACCCACACCATTCATCCATTTTTCGAGATCGTTTTAGAGAATTATCCAAAAAATGAATCATATCCAAAGATTAAATGGGCCACACCACCAATAAGGGGACAGATTGGACCACAATTGTTTGTAAGGCCCATAAATTTGGGATCAACCCACACCGTCCATCAATTTTTGCACATCATTTTAATATTATATCACATAAATGAGGTAGATCAAAATCTCAGGTGGACCACACCATGGGAAAACAATATTGATTGAATGTGTACGGTGCTCACTGAACTCCCACTGTTTCCTCTCATGTGGTCCATTTGAACGTTAGATACACCTAATTTTTGGTCACACATTCTAAAATGATCTCATGAAACGAATGGACGAGGTGGATTTCTCACAAACATCTCGGTGGGCCCCACCCAACATCCTTGTGCAGGGACTTCCTGTTAAAGGATTTCGCAGGAAATCCTACCCTCCTGGACGCGGATCACCTACTGACGAGTTGAGTAATGAGACTAACATCACTAAGCTCTGTAAGCCCCATGATGATGTATTCTTTGTATCCACTCCGTCCATCTATTTAGAGAGATCATTTTATGTTAATGGACAAAGAATGAGTCTAACCCAAACCTCCAGTGGCCCACACTACAGAAAAGAGTGGGGAGAGTGACACCCACCATTAAAAACTTCTAAGGCCCGTAAAAGTTTTCAATCAAGCTGATACTTGTGTTTTACCTTCTTTCATGTCTTTGTTAACTTGTGAATAGTTTGGATTTCAAATAAACATCATGGCCGGCCTTAGGAAGGTTTCAACGGTGGGAATCACTCTCCCCACTTTTTTCTGTCGTGGGGTCTACTAAGGCTTTGGATCTGCCTCATTCTTTGGATAACGCCCTAAAATGATATCTCCAAATGGATGGACGGTGTGGATACGACACATACATCATAATGGGCCCCACAGAACTTGGTGACCTCACTTCGCTACACAACCTGTCAGTAGCTATCCACGTCCCCTCTCCTCTCTCTCGCCCTAAACCTGTCAGTAGCTGATCCGTGTCCCTTCTCTTCTCTCTCTCGCCCCAATCCTCCGTCTCTCTCTCTCTCTCTCTCTCTCTCTCTCTCTCTCTCGTCCTAATCCCCTCCCTTCTCCCTCCTCCCTCCTCTCTCTCTCTCTCACCTTTCTTGTGCGTGTCTTTGATCCATGAACGCCCTGCCGACGCACCCCCTCGCTCTCTCTAAAGCTCGGTTAACGACTATTTGTCGAACGTGAGGTATCTCTCTCTCTCTCTCTCTCTCTCTCTCTCTCTCAATCTCAATGCTGATTTAGGAATTTGGGGATTTAGTAATTTATGGATTTTTGATTTGATGTGGACCCTCATTTAGGGATTTGGGGATTTTAAGGCTTACAGATTTGAATGTGGACCCCGAATTGAGGTTTTTCTAATTTTACAAATTAGGGATTTAGGGATTTTAGGATTTTGGGGATCTGAGGATTTTTGGAATTGGGGATTTCACCTTCTATGTTTTATTTATTTATTTATTTATTTATTGGGGATCTGGGGATTTCTGCTACTCCAATGTCGTCGAAAAGAAATGGCCCGTTTGGGGACAGAGCATACATTCGACGTTTAGGGCTAGAGCGTACATATTCTTTCCCCAGAATGATGTTTTTTCATGGATTATGGAGAGATCTTGTCCATCTTATCTTATTATGGTTTCTTTAGGTTTTTTAAGCTATAGATTCGGTTTGGAGATTAGATCTGATTTTTTTCTGGTATTTGGCGCAATCTAATAGGATTCCTTATCTGATTCGATGTATTTGGTTGTAAAATGATGGAAGACGTGTTTCAGAAAATATTTGGCTGCATCACAAGTTAGAATACCGTGGTTGTAGGTGATCAGCTCTCAGAAGTAAATAAGGTGGTTTGATGTGTTTACCTTTCCTAGTTGTGGTATGACTGTAGCTTATGTGCTTTATTATAATGAATATATATATATATGTTGTGTAGGTTATATATATGATGCCATGTTAAGCCTGATTACTACCTACACCTTACAATGGTTGGTTTGGCTAGTCATGAGTTTGTGGATGGTGGTTATGGTTAAACACAGGAATTATGAGATCCCGATTATCTTAAGGTAAATAGTGTGATGTGATACATCTATTTTGTACAAAGGGCTAGCTGACTGAACTAGATTTTTTTTTTTTTTTTTTTGGCCACTTTCACTGCCAAATTTGCTATTACATGATCATTTTAAGAATGGATGGATTTATGTGCTTCTTGATTGTAATTAAAACCCAAATTTGCTGGACGGTTACTTTCAAGGTAAGCCGATGAATGGTTAGGAAATAGCGGGGAAAATGCTTTCCAAGAATTTGAGGCAAGGGAATGAAGAATTCAAAAATGAGGTTTTTTTTATTGCAAAACTTCAACACATGAATCTTGTTAGGATTATCAAATTGGCAATTATCTGCCAATTGTTTTCTTTGGTGTAGGCCACATGATGAGTGGACGAGCCTGATTTTTATGTTGAGCATTCTTCGTGGTGGGGGCGAAACCTTTTGGACGAGTGGGATGCTGTACACACTTGAAACTTTGGAATTTATGCACAAGGTGGATGGTAAATTATTTTCTAACTAGTCATGTGTGAAGCTGCCTCTTTAAATTATTATATTTTAAATGTTAAAGATATATACTTTTGTCATTGTAGATTCTTTTCATTGACTAATAGTCGGGTACAAAATGCAACTTCTATAGTTTTCTTTTATTTATTTATTTATATGCATGTTGGTTTTATGGAAGTTGAAATCTTGAAAATGTTGGTTTAGCTGTTGTAGGAAAAAACCTCGAAAAGTTAATAATGATTTTGAGGCTTCATTGTTGTGTAGTCTATGATCAAAATCTGATCCATTAACTAATAGAAATGTTGCTTTTTGTTTTTCTGTGCCAGCTCATGTATTGTCGATTCCCTAATTGTGGATTATAGATTAAAAAACTGAAAATTCCTAATTAGGGATTCAACATTCAAAACTCTTAATTAGAAATTTTTTAAGGGGATATATTGGACCATTGGATGTTCTTGCGACTGAGATTTTACATTTGCAGGATGGAACTTCTGGAGAAGATTTCAACAATGACTCAATTGACTGTGAAGAAAGGTGGCTCTGGAGTTTTTTTTTTTTTTCCTCTTTCTTTTCTTCAAGAGAAATGGTCACGCAGCGGCTGTATGTGAACTATCTCAGACAACCATTTCTTACTAACCAATCATGTGTAGAATATCCTATCCGGGACAAAATGATGATTACTTGGTTTGAACTTTAGGCCAATCCACTTACCATGATGAGCTAGTTTGATGGAATTTACCCACTGCTTAATGTTGGTGTCTGCACTTAGCAAGCAAAAGCAAATCTGAAAAGGCAAGTCAGAGCCTTTAAATAATAATGGCATATGCACATCTTCATTTTTTTTCCAAACTGGGCCTATAACTTTGTTCCGTATATGTAATTTTATACAAAGTGATGGTGACATCAAAGCATTTAACAAGCAATGTGCATGAATATGATGCTGTGTGAATCAGTAAATAATATTAGGGAACCGCATGATGCTGAAGGAACTTCCAAATCAGGTACCATTCTGTTTAGTGTCCACATCAAGTGACAGGGTTTTTCCGCTTCTTAAAAATCCATCTGCTGATACATTTTTCTTTTTAATTTTTCCACTAACGTCGTTAGTACCATGCTTCCTAATAGCTAGCTGCTTATCGCTTTTTATTGTGCTGCAGAAATGGATTGAAATTATTGGCCACAGGCACGCCAAAATGTTGATTTTCTAACAAATTCAAATGTGATGAAAACTGTGCTCAACATATTACAGGTATTAAGCATGGTTATAAGGTTTGAAGGTAAAAAGAAATCAATGGCCCAAAAATGGCTTTATTTATTTATTTTAAATTATTTTTTTTAAAAGCGTGTTGGCCCTTGAAAAATGGCTTGTAGGTATTGGGGTTATAAGGTTGATTTGACACCATTACAGCAAGATAAAACACCCCCCTCCCCCCCAATACAGTCGTACATGTTTTAACATGGGCCAATACTGGTCCTTATTGCGTGTCATATCATGCCGATACAGATATCATATAGTCGTATCAGTCGATATGGTAACCTTTTTGAAAACCATGACCTGTAAGTACCAACTGCAATTTTCTCTAGGAGATTTGGCGCCCTTTGTGCGCGTAGTTGATCAATGTCTGGTTGGTTGCACTGTTGCCGATCTAGCAATTTTATTGCCTTTTATTGTCATGTGTATGTCTATTGTATCTTACACCTTATGACTTGTGAGTATCATACACGAGTAAAATGAAGTGTCTCTACTTGGCAGACAAACACCAGTGTAGCCAGCACACTTGAAACGTACTTCTTATCACAAATATCATTGATCTTTTTGGACATGCTTAATGTGTACAGGTATGTTATTGGTGTGAAGAGAATCTTATGACACTTGTTTGGTTCCATGGGTTTGTAGATGCTCTAGTTTGTAATAATGTGTGTATTTTTTTTTTGAGAAATACTAATAATGCGCATATTTTCATGACTAATGCTTGAAACAGAATGTACAACGAGCTTATATCAAAGAAATTAGAAGGAGGGCCCTTTGGCTCTAAAACATCATATGTAAAACTTTTGCGGTAAGATCAATGTTTGGGAATTATTTTTTTCATGGACAACTTCAATGTGGACAGTGAGCAGTGAGAATTCTACACGTTATCTTCCACCATTGAAGGATTGATGGATGGAAACTAGAAAGCATTTCAAAATTCAAATTTTCAGATGCCTATGTAAAGATTCCTGCTCACTAATATTTGATTGTGACTCTGTGAGAGATATTGTGCATCAATTCTCAGTGCACCCTGTGCATGCTCAATCTTTACGCTTCTATAATGTGCATACATCCTTTTAAGGAATGATAAATGTATTATTCTGGCAGTACTAAATAAGATTTATGTCTAAACAGATTGGTTAAGCGGGAGACTCCTAAGCTAATTGAAACATTTGTGGACAAGGCTGAAGATCAACTGCAAATTGGAAAACAGTTTGTGCCACCAATGATGGACCCTGTTCTCGGGGACTATGCTAGAAATTTACCTGATGCCAGGGAGTGAAGTTTTGTCACTCTGCCACAATTATAAACAAGTAAGTTTAGCCATATATCATGGTTATTGTTCCTCTTCATTTTTTATTGTATGTAAAATGATATGAAGTTATATCTGTGGTGTGTATTGCTGTGTAGAAGGTCGTCTGTCTTTTGAGTTGCCAACTTTCGCATATATCAACCAAGGCCATCTCCCTCTCCTTTATTCTGAATGCTTCAATTATGGTAGCAGATGCAGTTATTGCAGTCAAATGGGTTTCCCTCCTGGACAAATAACCTTGGACGCTGTTATTTACTACCAAAATCTGGATAATTGCATCTGCTTCAGATGCATCTTTTTGTCATGGAGGAAGCTAATGAAGCTGCTAACTCTCAATGAAAGTAGATAGGGTTGCTCATCGTTGGAACTTTGCTGCCTCTTTTGTTTATTTCCTATTTGAGTAAAAATATCAGCTCATAAAAAAGAAGAAAATAAAGTGGTTAATGTGGTACACTTGCCCTTGTTTTAACCTGGTCATAACACTACCGCCAATCATCCTCAAATGGGGTACAATCATGTTAACTTTTTTTTATTGGTAATTTAAGAGTTAATTGCTTAATCATTGTGAAACTAAGTAATGATTTTTTTTCTTGCTTTCTAATTTTATTATTATTATTACTCAGCCCAAAAATTAGATTGGCTCAGCCATGTCACATTGGACCAACCATGTACCCATGCCAAGTTTCTTTTGGTGCACTTGAGTACACAGACAAGATTGAGTTTTTAGTCCTTTGGATTCTTCCATCAAGCATCATATTCTCTTGTAAATAAATGCTTTTTTGCCAGATCTTTCTAGTCTTAGATTCCTAGCAGTTACTGTATCCCACCACAATGAAACTAGTGATGTCCTGAATCCTGATACTTGGTTGGGCCCAGATAATAGATCTTGGTGGTGATGTTTACAGGTACAAGGGAGTAATGATGGAGGACGTGCCTCACATATTTGAAGCCGTTTTTGAATGCACGCTTGAGGTACTTACTGCTAACATGACTGATTGAAGCATGCATACATGATACATGGTTGCACTGTTTTTTCGTACTAATGTTTCTTCTCTCTTTTTTTCTTTATTTCAGATAACGAAAAATTTCGAAGATTATCTAGAGCACCACTTGAAATTCTTTTCTTTATTACGTGCAATTGCTACACATTGTTTCCATGCTTTGATTCACTTGTCAAGTCAGGTTAGTTAAGCTTTACATCAATGTTGCACCCATGCATATTTTTGTATGTCCATGGCATATCATGCGTGTATTTTTCTCTAAATATTCAATCGCTCCATTATTAGTTCCTCTTCTTCTTCTTCTTCTTTTTCCATTTTTGGTGTATCATTTATTTATTTATTTTCTTTTGTTAATCCATACTAGCAACTTAAGCTTGTCATGGATTCTATCATATGGGCATTTCGGCACACTGAAAGGAATATTGCTGAAACTGGGCTCACCTTTTGTTGGAGATGCTGAAGAACTTTCAGGTGTGTTTATTTCATTGTCCCATCATCTGTTCATATTATGGCCTATGCAGTTTCTTACCCTTTGGAATGTTCTTTTGACAGGTTTCTGAGTTCTGTAATCAATTCCATAGGACTTACTTTCTAACAATTGTGCAAGATATTTTTGTTGTACTGATGGACTTACTATCTAACAATAGAGCACGCCCTCACCTCGTACGTAGAACTCTTCTTAAATCTTGGTACCATCCTTAATTGAGCAAAGAAATTACTAACAGCTCACCTTGCTTCTTTTGCATGCCATGAAAGTATGATTTGTTAACATGCATGTTGATTATCTTATTCGTGGTCTATGCACAATTGCTACCATATGCTTGTGCAAACCTTAAGATACATGGCATATATTTTCACTTTCTTTATAGGCATGCTTTAATCCCATCGGTGCAAACTTTTAAATGGTTACATGATTTTACATCTCCATGGATTACACTAAGGACATGTGAAATCCAAGGCGAAAGAAAGGGAAAAAAAAAAAACAAAACAAAACAATAATCATCCAATGATGATTTTCATGAGAATTATTAAAAGATGGATTCCAATTTTGAGTTCTTATTTGGGTAATAAGTGGGAATCTCATGTTCCTCTCACAATGCTCACCTAGTTTCTTCTGCCAAGAATCCAAATTCTGGAAAAGTGTAATGATTGCTTGTTGGAATCCACCATTTTTTTTTGCTATCCAAACAACACAAATGGCCACATTAAAGGAAAACCCTTTTCCTTTTCCGTTGATTGACATGGAATCTAGGTTTCCAAACATGGCCTAATATTTTTTTCATCTCATTTTCTATTTTTTTGATAATTTTTTTTTTTAATTCAGCTCTTTTTTTTTGGAATGAATAGTCAGTTCTAAAATTTCAGCAAAATTCTTTTTTTTTTTCTTTTTTTTTGAGTGTGGGTAGTTAGGATGCATGTAAACTCTGTGCATCTACACATGCATGCACTAGATCAGATTTTCTTTTTCATCTCATTTTCTATTTAGATCAAATATACGAGTGTTATAGTGAATCTAAGCTTTAAATGTTCATAAAATCATCAAGCAGGTCAAGACAGGATTCTACCAAAGAGCGGATTGTTTCACCATCATAAACGTGCTCGATATTAGAAAATAATACATATTTAGAGTCCTCTAAATATTTGGGTTTTCTTCCACTTTCTTGAGATTTTTTCTTTTAAAAAAATTAACCATTACACCCCCTGTAACAGTCGTTACGGCCTATAATAGTAATGGTTTGCACCAAAGCCATTATGGCACCATTACCATTACATAATACCTTGGTCTTTTTACATAATACCTTGGTCTTTTTTAAATTTATTGGTTGTTTGTTTGGCATTTGAATGTCATGTGCTCATTTTGGATATGATTGCATCACTTATCGCCTATCACCAGTGTTCTTAGTATCGGTATTGTTATATGTATCACTAGCTAGGGATATAGAAACATGTATCGATGTCGCTGATATCATCGTTAATGCCCGGAAATGTATCGCTGACTAAGGGAAATATTGGAGAAACATGAGGAAATTGTGGAATTTCTTAATGAAACTTCAGGGAATACTAAAATACACATATTTGCATATTTAGGAATCAAATAATTGCAAAAGAAGACGCATACATAATAAGTTTCTCTTTAATGAGTCTAGAAGCATGTAACGCTGACTCAAGGAAACCTTAGAAAAACATAGGAAAAATAATGGAATTTTTCAATGATATATTAGTTGATGCTAAAAAACACATATTTGCCTATTTAATTATCAAATAATAGAGAAAAATATGCATGTTTACATATTTAGGAATAATAAACTTTCATTATGAAAGCAGTTACAAGCACTGACAAGTTGTTGCTATCTTCTCATTATGCAGGTGTATCTTGTTGGGAAATAGGAATTTCGCAGTTCCTACACTTTCATTTGATCATTTTGTTAGACACTAGTGCGTTAAATGCAGATTGCATTGTGCTGTTGTGTATTGATTCCAATATCTAAAGATCTTTTCAAACTGTATTATGCTCTCCCAGTGAATGCTATGAAGTTAAGAAACGCTCGTACCTGAACCTCTAATGGCTAGGATGAATTCTAATATTTTATTTTGTTAATTGGTTTCAGTTGATTAAACTATTCACCTTTCATGGATTTGAGCTGGTTATTTGTAATATATGAAGGGTTGACTAAACTAGTCTTTTCTTGGATTGAATCTAGTTGTTTGAAATATATGTAGGAAGGGCTCAAAAGAAGATTGAACAAAAGAAGATACCAAGTAGCTAATTCGAGGCAAGGCATGGCCAACAGTTGAAGTTCCGGGCAAGAAGTGCTTAGTTAGGAGGGTTGAAGTCAATTTTTGGAGTGGGCCACTTGGGTCATTTTCTCTTTTATTGAATTGAGTTGTTACCAATTTTATGAATACGATTTTTATCAAACAATAGTGTGAATTATTTTTTGAATGACTATCAGGTGCAAGATTAAAATAATAATAATAATAATAAATTATCAATATTTTTTTTATTTACAGATATTTTAGCGACGGACCAAATCCGTCGCTAATTTCTGAACGTTGAAAATCGACAACGGATTTGAAGTCCGTCGCTTACTCATATTAGCGACGAACCTTATCCGTCGCTAATGTTTTTAGTGATAACTACTTTTTTGAATATTATGGATGGATTTTTTATTTTTTACGACGGATTTTATCCGTCGCAGATGAAACGACGGATAAAATCCGTCGTAAAACCAAAAACAACCTAGTAAACAACGACGGACCAAGCGACGAACGAAGTTCGTCGTTTATTTGGTTTTACGATGGATTTAGTCCGTCGCAAAATAGCGATTTTGGCGTAGTGAATGCTTGATGGTCGGTGTACAGAACAAACTCAGATAATGCCGGCAATGTCGCAGTGCTTGAACAATTGCGTATAACTCATACTCATACGTTAACCACTTCTTTCGGGCTTCACTAAGCTTCTCGCTGTAGAAAGGTACTGGCCTACCTTCCTGTGATAATACTCAAATTCTGACATATGAAGAGTCACACTCAACCTCAAACAACTTGTCAAAATTAGGAAGAACTAAAACCGTTGTTGTGGACAACTGATGCTTAATCTCATAAAAGCTCTTTTCAGCTTCATCGGTCCACTAAAACGGTCTTTTTTTCATGCAATCTGTAATAGGTGTAACTATTGTACTGAAATTTCGTATGAATCAACGATACAAGGTCACCAACCTGTGGAAACCCTTCACTTCATGAATGTTTGTCAGGATTGGCCATTCTCTAATGGCTCACACTTTTTTATCGTCCACACAAATGTCCGTGGACGTTACAACAAATCCTAGGAACAACAGGTTTCCATTAAAAAAACTATACTTTTTCAAGTTGAGGTACAACTTGTTAAATTATAGGACCTGCAACACCTGCCCAAGATGTTCCCTGTGCTCTATCTCATCCTAACTACATATCAGGATGTCATCAAAATATACTACCACAAATTGGCCAGTGAACGGTCTTAGCACTCAATTAATCAAACGCATAAAAGTACTTGGTACGTTCGATAAACCGAAGGGTATGACCAACCACTCATACAACCCTTCATTGGTCTTGAATGACGGGGTCGAATACGAATCTGATGGTACTCGCTCCTCAGGTCTAGCATAAAAACACCTTAGCCCCTTCTAGCATATGAGCATATCATCTAATCATGGTATTGGGAACCAATATTTGATGGTAATTTATTGATTGCCTAGCTATCAACACACATGCGTCAACTCCCATATTTTTTTACGTTAATAACACTAGTACGGTACATGAGCTCATTCTCTCTCTCGAAAGATCCTTACGGATCAATTCCTTCACTTACCCCTGAAGTATCTCACACTCCTTCAGACTCATCCGGTAACGAGAGCAGTTAGGCAGGCTAGCCCCAGGGACGAAGTCTATGTGATATTGGATGTCCCTCATGAGGGGCAATCCATTAGGTAAATCTTCATGCCAGACTTCTTTAAATTCATTTAGCAATAGTCTTAAACTTGGAGGAATGTTTGAGGGCTTCAATTCCTTGCCCTTCACCACTACAACGTATACCTCGCCTATTTCCTTGGATTCCTCCATGAAATCTCAAATGATCAGGAAGGAACTCTCCTCCACTTTAGAGGCTTCAGGGTGGTTCTCTGGTGCTATAGGGAAAGGATTATTTTTCGACTATCCTTGACGAAGACATAAATATTGTCTCGTCCTCGGTGGGTCGCATCATAGTCCGACTACTATAGTTAACCGAGTAACATATGACATGCTTTCATATTAACCATGTCACAAAGTATTTGATCCTTGTAACTTTTTCCAATTGAAAACAAGGCAGTGCATTGTTCAGTTACCTTGGTTTCGTTCACTTTTTTTATCCAATTGAGTACGGGGAAGGATGTTTTGTCGTTAATAGCTGTAACTCGTAAACCATCACTCTTGAGACGATGCTCTTGCTACTGTCACTGTCTCTGATTAAGTCACAGACCTTGCCGTTGACGGTGCACCGTGTACGAAATATATTGTGTCATTATGGATGTAATTCCTTCAGTGTGGTGTACAGTAATCACCTCACAACTAGAGATTCGCCACAATCCTCGCTCGTCCATTCATCATCATCTACTCTTTCCTTAGTGGCTTATTCATGTTCATCAAAGTCAAGGTCTTCTTCTGCGGCCTCATCTTCAGTGCTCCCTTTGTTTATGGTCAAGTGTGCTGTGAGACATTGAGGACAAGTGTTTGATAAGTAGCTCAGTTGGCCACAGCATTAACAATTGTTCGACCTTGACCTAACGTAAGGATTTGGAATCCTACTCGGGCCCGCTGTTTTGGGTGTTACATGTTGAGGCCTAGAAGAGTCGCTCCCTGTATCACGGTTTGTGGTTGTGGGAGGTTGAGGACGTTCTCCTATTGATTTTTTTTCTCGTGCTAGCACTGGATCGTACGTGGGACCCGTCATGAGGGGTCGAGTTGAAGGATAGGGTCAAGAAGTAACTCTTGCAAGCTGCATTTCTATCCTACTTATCAATCGAACTGCTTCATCTGCAGTCCCAACTAGGTGCATTTGAACTCGGTCTTGAATCATCGGTCGTAAACCACCTATAAATCGTGTTACCTTCTGTGATTCGGTTTCTGACAAGTCGTTTTGCGTTGCCAACCGCTAGCATTCTTCGTTGTAGTCGGTGGCAGTTCGATTCCTTTGTCGACAGCTTTGGTATTGCTAGAATAATACCTGCTCATAATCACTAGGAAGGAATCGAGATTAAAGAAGGCGTCACATCCGTGGTCATGATGAGATGGGCGCCATATTCTGTCCAGCACGTGAGAGTTGTAATTGCTCCCATTATACAGAAGCACCAAATTTTAATTTAAACATTACTAATTTCATTTTTTTATGCTCTAGCACGTCTATGTAATCAAAATATCGTTCTACTTCGACTAGCCAATCAAGAAAATCTTTTACGCGTAATAGATCGTTAAAACTAAGAAGTTCAGCCTTACCTCGATAGTCTTTTTTGGTACGATCTAGATGATCGCCTCTATGGATTGGTCATCGGGCAAAGCCTTCATCATCGCTAGAACTTGAATCATCTGATATAGTTCTACGATTTACCACTGGTAATGCTTTATGAAAATTAGAATTGTGTCGTATAGCAACCACGGGCGGTGGAGCATCGCTTAAGGCTCGGGGCGGAAGTAATGCATCCACAAGATGGTCAAGGGTTGCCTACAGCCCTTACATGATCAATTAATTCTCCTGGTGGAAAGCTTCCATTCTTTCCAAAAGAGAATGAATCTCTAGATCACCATCTACAGGATTTTAGTTCATACCTTTATTGTTTACCATCAGTCCGAGGGGAATCCTCGCTTTGATACCAATTGATGTAGGGATGAACGTGATGAGGTCGATCATCGTCTTCCTCCAAGATAACTACTTTGAATCAACGGAGCTTCTCTGGATTCCTCACAGAGACTTCTCGAATCCACAAGGAAAAAAGAAGCAAAATAGAAATAAATTCTACAAAATTCGTAATTTGATAGATGAATGAAATAAACGAGTTCACAACCCTTCAAATATGGATACCAAGCAATGGGAGAAATCAAAATCAAACTACAACTAAAACTACTAGAATTCGTGACTTACTATAAATAGTAAACTTACTATTTATAAATGGTCATGATTTCCACTAGTGTGCAAGGTTTTCAGCCAAAAATAGTAAGTATCATATTTGGCTTTACCACACTATTCTCCTAATTATTCTAAGCACTTTTCATGTTGGGCGCAACTCCTAAAGCCCAATGGATGAAGAGTTATAATTAAACTAAAACTTACTATTTATAGTAAAAATGGAATTAAAATAGAGAAACGACTGTCGATCTTATGGTATTTCGCAAATCCGGTTTGCACAACCCGGCATAGCAGGGTTGGGTGGCTAAAGTAGCTCATTCTACCGCAAAATCATATATTTTACGTCCAATAGTCATTCTGGATTGCGAGATATGCCTAATCTAAGGTCTGATGGTCCGGATCACTTCTGTTGTCGACCAAGCCTTTTCTGATCCATCTTGGCCATGTAACTGTCCACGACCCACTCTACATCAATCTACATGCAAGCAAGTGTGTGAGATCTGAGCTTTTCATAGGGTTTGAAATAATGCTTATATCTTTCATGAATAATCAGATAATTTCATGCTTATAAGTGGACCACTACTTACCAGGCAGAGTGACCATTTAAGTTTTTTTTTTTTTCTAGCCATTTATTTATTTTGATACACTGTCACACACCACCCAAGGTGTAAGATAACTTGATTTTTATGCTAGAGAATCTAAATAGCAAAGCTCACCTAACCCTAAACTGATCAGCTACAAGTGCCTGCACTGCTATTTGTGGTACAGGCCATTTTCAGCCACAAGATTCTAAAAAAGGGGAGATAAACACAATTATCTTTCCCCATTTTGTGGCTGAAAACCCACTGTGGCTGGCTGTGATTTGTGATTAGTTCTCTTCACATATTACTTAACCAGCCATCTGCCGATCAGACCATTTGTCTGCACCATTTAAGACCAACCTTCAACAGAAACTAGCCGGGTCCAACCCAGGTTTTAGTACATTAGTCTCTACATATCGCTCCAAGGGTGGGATTGTTAACTGTCGCAGATATAGATTTTCTATATTTGGTGCATAGACAAACAACGTATCAACCACATGGGCCTATGAATTATAATTGATAGTTGAAGAAATGAGACAAAACCTAGGTTTGTAATATAATGTGAATATTCCATTTTGTTTAGTGAGTCTCAGAAAATTACAAATTCAGGCCTTATTTTATTGAATCCATGGAAATTAAATACTCCATTGCAGAATGAAGCAAGTGGATTTATCTGCAAATATCAAATGGGTGGGCCCAAACGGATCCTAGCTATCAAAATTGGGTGACAGATTTGAGTGTTTCGTCGTCAATTTTGCTTATTGCGCGGCGTCTTTGCCATGTCTATTGGACTGATGTGGATGGCTTTTTTATTTTTTTCCGTCCGCCCGCTGATTTGGGGTTGTTTGCTATTGGATCCACCAAGTTTTGTTGTGTATGGATACGATGATGCCATGTGGCAATGGTGGGACAGTAACGGCTAATGGCGCTTCCATGTGACGTGGCATTTTTTAATTTTATGAAAAAATTAATTGTATTTTAGAAAATGAAGAGATGTCTAATTTTATATTTGTATTGTTTTAAGCTGGGTGCAAAGCATGATGAAAAGTAGTCATGTTTGATTAAGGGGAGTTATTTAACACTCTGGTAGAGGAGAGGAGGACGCCTGATACACAGGCACACAGAAATCTACACATGGCATAATTAAACCAATTAAATTGCAGAGCTCGTTGATGCTAAGCCACAATAAAAAATTCAGATCTGATTTGTCAACGCTTGTTTGTTGAAACAGAACCATCGGATCCTTCATTTTTGGCCGTCCAGTAAATATATATAAATCCTGTTGTCAGATAATCAAATAACCGTATTTTTGGTTCCGTGAAACACCTCAACACAGGCTCATAAGTTTTACGGTTTAAGTTGAATTACATGTATGCCAAACATGTAATCTTGTAAGTAATTTCGAAGTGCCTGCGTATCATCTTTTATGCTCTGCCAGAGTATCAAAATATAGTTAGGACTCCGGTTCTGAAAAGTGGCCCATGGTTCAGTAATCTAGACCGTTGGTCTGTTTCATTCGACAGTCTATGCAGCCATGCTCCAAGAATCTTGTTGACAGGACAATCAAAACAGTTGATGGTATCCTACAAATATCCTTAATTGTTCAAATAAAAAAAAAATAACTAAGATTGGTTTCTACCATCTTCTTTTATAAGAGATTTCTTAGGCATGATCCATCCACCACAGGAGGCAACAGACCAACGGTTCGGATTACTAAACAATAAGCCCCACTTTTAAGTGTATGCAAGGCCCCCCGACTTCAGAAGAGAGCTCCATGCCTCGACCGCTAGGGAGCGGATTGCCCGTGACCTCGGGCACCCGGAACTGTGTGGATACCATACAGATGTTTTTCATGAATCTACTCCGTCCATCTGTTTTGAAAAATCACAGTAGGACAGGATTCTAAAACTTAGGCAGATCCAAAACTCGTGTGGGCCATACCACACAAAACAGTGAGGATTTAAAGCCTGCTGATGACAAAAGTTGACAGGAGTTGGGCTCAAGTCAAACCAATTTTGTTAACGATGGAGTTCTGGCCTACCGTGTGGGGTCCACTCCATATCCTGGTAGGATATGTTATATATATGCTAAGAAGCCCGTATTTGAATGAAAATCAATGTCCGAAGATATTGCCGAGATAATCTCGGCTAGCATGATCTTCGGACATGGTCGTGTGAGACCGTTCCTCTCTTGGCATGGATGGGATTCTCTCTGGAGATCCCGCTTCATATGATGACCTTGATCTTCGGACATGATTTTTTTTATTTTTTATTTTTGGCATTATTCTTAGACTTGTAGATGTGGCTGGCTTCGACGCGATCTTCTTTTTATACACCTTGCTTGGTCGTTGATTTCTTCTTCTTGACCGAAGGTTTCTTTATTATTGTTACTGAAGGAAAGAGTCAGGCGATGATAAACTCGATAGAATTAGCAACCAATCATTTATAATAACTCATCCACCATTCACAGAAAGTGCACATTCTATGAGAACAGCTCAAAAAGACGAGACGATCGAAAGTTACGCACATTGCATCAAAATTATTATCGAGTGTTCAAAAATGTTGGGGTTTGGGCCTACAGAATCACATAGATATGGATCTAAGATAGCAATTCAATGGCATTAAGCAATTACAAGAAACATAGAGATTTAACATGGAAAACCCTTTCAGGAAAAAAACCACGGCACAAAGCGACACAAATTCATTATGAAAAGAAGAAATTACAAAGAGATAGGACTTACCCGATTCGAACAACCTCGAATCTCACCCTTGCTAGACCCCTTTGAAACCCTGGAATCCTTTTAGAAACCCTAAAATGTCTTAGAATCCCTCTCTCATATCTCTTATTCCCGTATCTACTCATTTTTATAGTTTTAGAAACAAGTAGAACCGGAATAGGAAACACCTTTCACAAATCCCGTGGATCCGCAAAAGATCTGCGTAACTCTACGTAACTCGTTAAATGTCATCGAACCACCTTTGATGTTATCGAACAGAATCCAAAAGAGTCCAGTGACAAAACATGGATTTTAAGAAAATCCTCGATTACTCGACCCAGCTTCGATGTCATTGAACATGTTTTCCGTGTCATTAAGAGCCTCAATGTCATCGAAAAATGACACCAATATGTCTAGCGACCAACAAAAGAAATCCCGAATAAATTCGATGGATCGAACTTTGTTCGATGTCACAGACTCTGTATCAAACTAGATTTAAGACATCTAATACAACAATCTCTACCATGTCTTCAATCTTTAACCGTGTAACTTCTTGTCCTCTTCGCTTATCTCTGTCTTCCATCATAGCTCTCTCAATGCTTCTTGTGCACACTCCATTCTTCTTTTACGCCATCGCCAAGCACAGAGAAGTCGCATAAAACTTGAACTTCTCTGAAGGAACGCCTTTAGTGAGCATGACTGCCAGATTTAAATCCACATGCCCAACCACATTTGCTCCTGTCTTCTCAAAAGGTAAGACGTATTCTTCTTCACCTCGAATGTATCGAAGTAACCATCTCACCGCCACTTAATGTTGCTTGCCAGGGTATTTGCTCACAACACTGATTGCCCATGAAATCACCTGTCTAACACAGACTATGGCATGCACTGCTAACTGCATTCGAATAAGGCTCATGAGACATAACATTCTTTTCCTCATTTATTTTGGGACATGTCCTGAGGAAAGCCTTAAATTGGGCTGCATAAGGAACGCTTACCAGCTTTACCTGGTCCATCACATCCTTGATCAATACCTACACAAGTTATTCTACCTGTAATTATTAAAACCTGTTCATCTTCCAGTCTCCATAAATATCACCGCCGAGAACTTTCTTTACGGCCCCCCGATCCTTCATCTTCAATGTCCCACTTAACTGAGTCTTCAGTACATTGATTTCAAATATGTCATGATTGGCAATCTACATGTCATCAGTATACAATTCTTGACTTACCATGAATGAATCAAATTTTATACCACTGCCTAGGCGACAGGTAGTGCAACACCTCCTACAACTTCTTTTTTCAGCCCCTTTAAATTTCAAACCGATCTGGTTGCTTCATGTAGATCTGTTCTTCCAATTTTCTTTGCAGAAGTGCAAAATCCACATCCATCATTTTCAGCTCAAGATCGCATAAGCCAACCAGCGCCAATACGAATCTTATAGACACCTGTTATACCATCGTCGCGAATATCTCTGAGAAGTTGATCCCTTCTCTCTGAGCATGACCATTTACTACCAACCTCGCTTTATATCTATGGTGTATTCCTTTGAAGATCCACTTACATCTAACCACTTTTCGGCACACTGGAAGCTCCATCGGCTCCCATGTGTCGATCTGGTATAACGAGTCCATCATATCGTCCATAGTTATCTTTCACATCTCAGCATTAGGCTCACCTAGAGGTATCTAAATAGTATACGGATCCTCCTCGCCTATAACGAGAGCATATGTGATATTAGAGTCATCCATGTACCTCACCGATATCCTACGATTATGTTGTATGATTCTTCGCACAGGTGGTTGCTCCACCTACTCTATATCTCTGTTCGCGCGTCTTAGCCTTCATGCCCTGCCCGCTCATGTGGTCATGCCTAGCATGCCACACACGTGCAGAAGTGAAATCCGATACAGTCACTGCAGCTCCACCTGTTGAAGTGCTCCCAATCAACCTGTACATGTTACCAAGTCGTTACGCTTTCATGATTACTCATGCTCCCTTAGATACTTTAAGGACACTATTAAGTCCGATGAATTTGCATCCTTTTGTCTCAAGTACACCGAGAGAAATCAATCTCCTCTTCATGTCGGGAACGTGCCTTACCTCAATCAGGGTACGCTCTTTCCCATCAAACATCTTGATACGCACCGTACCAACAATCACAATATTACAGGCACTATCATTGCCCATAAATACCTGTCCACCATCGTACTCCTTATAGCTAGCGAACCAACTCCGATGAGAAGTCATGTGAAAAGATATCCCTGTGTTTAGAATCCACATGTCCTTATGATTATCGTAAATGTATCTAATCGTAGACACAGACAAAACATTACCATTACATCCACTCGATCTATCTGACGTGACAGAGTTGGCCTCCCTATGTGAAGCCTCGGAGTCTTCTCTCTTAGGTTTAGGATTTGTACAATCCTTCTTCACATGTCCTCCCATCCCATAATTCCAGCACTTTAACTTTCCTTTGTCCTTGCCCTTGGAATTAGATCTTGACCCTGAAGATCCTGTACTTTGCTCAGAATTCCTGCCCCTCGTAATCAGTGCATTAGAAGATATCCCCACGTCGCCGTTAAGCTTTCTCATGGCCTTCCCTTAAAGAGTTGAAACAATGGCATCGACACTCAGGGCTTTATTTACGGTGCACATCGTGACTCATACGATGTCGGTAGAGAATTCAACAACATACATGCTTGTTCTTCATCCTTGATCACTTGCTCCATATCCAGCAATTTGCAAACCAATTTATTAAAGTTGCTAATGTGGGCCTCCATATCTCCACCCTCTACCATCTTGAAGGTATACCATTGTAACTTCAAGTGAAGGTGATTTTCAGAGGATTTTTTCACATAGACATCCTCTAATTTCTCCCACAACTTAGCCGTAGTTTTCTCTTTCAAGACATTGTAGAGAACCTCATCGGTGAGACATAAACGGATAGAGGCTAAAGCATTACTATCAAGGGTCTCCCGTTCTTCATCTTTGATAATTGGTTTTCGCTCTTCAAGAGCCATAACTTCACCTTGCTTGGTTAATAAACTAATCATCTTAATCCATAACTCAAAATTATTTTTGCCTGAGTACTTCTCAATATCAAACTTGGTGTTTTCCATTATTGTTAATCCTACAAATTCAGATTTGTGCCCCAACGATAACTTTGATACAACTTGTTAGGGTTTGGGCCTATTGAATCACACAGATATGGATCTAGGATAGCAATCCAATGGCGTCAAGCAATCACAAGAAACACAGATTTAACGTGGAAAATTCTTGCGGAAAAAAACCACGGCATAAAGTGACACAAATCCACTATGAAAAGAAGAAATTACAAAGAGATAGTACTTACCCGATTCGAACGACCTCGAATCTCACCCCTGTTATTCCCCTTTGAAACCCTAGAACCCTTTTAGAAACCCTAAAATGCCTTAGAATCCCTCTCCCATACCTTCTAATCTCATATCCGCTCCTATTTATAGTTTTCGAAATAAGTAGAACCGGAATAGGAAACACCTTTCGCAAATCCCGCGGATCCACAAAAGATCTGCGTAACTTTGCGTAACTCGTTCGATGTCATCGAATATAATCCAAAAAAGTCCAGCGACAAAACATGGATTTTACGGAAATCCTCGATTACTCGACCCAACTTCGATATCATTGAACATGTCTTCGATGTCATCGAAAGCCTGTAACGCCCTGAAAATCGGGGGTCGAGCATAAACTCAACTCCCGAGTTTCAGAACATCACTTATGCAACAAAATAAATGATGATTGAATGTTGACTGTATTCGTGCATTGAACATGAGTGAGATTAAGCTAAAACAGCATATCATACTCTAGAGACAGTTAAATTGCAAGCGGAAGACGATGATAGATAGATAAAATATATAAACTGTGATTAGTCTCCAGAGTGTGATAACATTACTAGGTTAAATAATTACAAGTACAGTTCTAAAATATACCAAATGTGTAAGTGTAATATCTTCTATCCCAAGTACCATAGCCCCGTCAATGCGCACTGTGTCTTCGAGAGACCCGTCAGAGAGTTACATGATAGGAGAACTCCTCCTCATCACCATAGAAGTAGTCCGGCTCTGCTTCATAAGCATCGCCATCATCTGAAATTCAACAAATTTGGTTGGTGTGCACAACACCGTCCCGTAACGTGAGAGTGAGTGATCAACTCAGTGGAACAGTAACGCATAGGTTAACATGTTATCAATTCAATCAAGCAGTAATGATAAAGCAGTACAAATCAAACAATTCTAACTACTCTTATTAAGTACGAGAATGAAATGACATGATGCTGTATGCCCTTGCCAAACCACCCTCATGCGACATCATCTTACGTTCGCGAATGCTTAACTCCCTCAGTGCGCCACATCTACTAAGCACATGCGGTGCGATGATGATCATGATTACCGAGTTATTATTAGTCCATTTCAAACAGCAGTATTGGAAAACTAAGGTACCTCCCTTGTATCATTCCCAAACATGATCCATTCTAGGGTCGTCAGTCCTAGTTAATCTCATACGATATTATGGTTTGAGAGGCGTAGCGAATGCATCACAAAGGGCACGTCACCCATCAGCACGGATACAGATCTCACCGTATGCGGCTCAATTGCTGATCGTCAGCTCGAGTACAGTCTCACCGTACTCGGCTCAATCACTAGCCGTCAGCTCGAATACAGGTCTCACCGTACTCGGCTCAACTCATACTCCAGTTGCTGTGAAAGACTCGTCGCCAATCACAGACCTTGGAGTATACTCGAAGATACTACAGAGGACTCGTCGCCCGTCAGCACAAGTACAGGTCTCACCGTACTCGGCTCTCGCCGTAAGTATCGACAGCTCGAATATAGTGTCCCATACCACCATAATCGGCTCACGAGTCTAGTTGCTCACTGGTCACTACGGGAAGGCACGTGGCCCCGGCGTGAGGCAGACGACTCGACCACGGTGTCCCATACCACCATGCCCGGCTCATGAGTCTTAGCGGATCGAGGTACCATGGTTAAAAGGGATTTCACTGGTAAGTTTGGTACCCTAGGTTCAAGCAGTAGCGACCAAACATGGTGAACATACATAAGACAGATTGGGTTACTTGACGAGCTCGGCTGGCTCGAGCGCACAACAAGTTGAACGACATGAAGTGCATAAGCACTTCACGTGGCCAACCACTATCGCCAACCGAAGTACGACTCGGGTTCGTCGAACACATCTCACGTGGCAAATGAACCGCAGCTACGAATTCAATTCTGGTACCGATTGTCTGGACTATAATCATAGCCCCAAACATGATAACTTGAGATAGATAAAGCAAGTAATGGATCAAGATTCCACTCATACAATCAAGGTATGGTATTATCCGTTTAGGGTCTGCTGTGGTCACAGACGCACTCGTTGCTCCGCTCCCCCATCACCCATGACGGATCATACAACGTAAATATAAATTTAAACATATGCATTACACAGTTATAATCATAAAGCAGTTGAGCATGTTATGAATCACAACACAAGCATGAGTTTATACATGTACAATTCCTAATCACACAACAATCCAAGGAGATCATACACATAGTTAAAAGAGGTTGAGAATCATATCTCAACACCCTTATATATTACAATTTGCTAACTACTACTCATTCAGACATTTCAAGAAACACTTAAACAAACATACATCAACATACATGACATATGTCGATCACATAGGCATTAGGCCAAATCCTTTCCCTAGGGAGTTGCCCCAATCATAACACGCGTACACCCACGACGGATAGTTATGGCAAGCAGGAATCCAAGTTCCATATTCATTCAGTCATTTCCACAAACACTTGGGCCACACATTTTAGCATATATGGTGTATATTGGCCGTGGCGTGATTTAGGGCAAATCCTTTCTTCAAAGGGGCACCACACCAAAATCGTTAAACCGGTATGGTTCGGATTTTGGTTCAGAAACGGCTCTAAGCCATTTTTGATTTGAAACGGTAATAAACCGTACTAGAATCACTACTCTTATACATTGTTATTTTCATTATTTTGTTGGTGTGTCCCAATTGAGCGTTGGATCTTCTTATTTATTATTATTTTGTTTTTTTGTTTTAATTTGAAACTGATGGACGGAATGGATTCGATTAGTAGCCACTGTGTGGACCCCACAAGGCCCAAGAGGCACACTGCATCCATCTGCCGCAGACTACTGATTATTTTTAACCTTTTCTTACGCCAAAAGCCCTAAAATCCCTCATTTCGCATCCATCGCCGCCTCCGTCTCCCTCTCTCAATCTCCTTCTCCCTCTCTTTCAATCTCCCGATCATCTTCAAGGACTACGTTACCGGATTTCCGAAGGAAGATGACATGGTCTTAACGTGCACTACTTCAAAAATCAAAGTTTCCGATCTTCTTCCTCTTTTACTTCGATTTTCGTCCCAGTTTCTGCCTGATTTGCTTCTTTAATCGATCCATTTCCGATCCTTTCATTGGGAGAATGCGGAATCATTCGGAACTTGCTGCGTCGGCATCTTTCTCAATGAGGAAGCTTAATCCCGAGGGATCGTCTTCCATGAAGAAGCCGAATTTTGAGATGCGCAGTGTCACAGTGCAGGAGATCGGCGGGAAGTTGATGTGGAGAGGAAGAAGTTTCCGATCGAAGCGGAGGAATTATCTTCTTTGGAGGAGGTGGGGCGGGCGTCAAGGTGCGTCACATTTATGTGCACTTTGCGTCCCATTCGATGAGGTTGTCGCGATCAAGATCCTCTATTTCGAGCGGAATAACAGCGATCTGGTAAATTCATGGGCCTTCATCTTTCATTGCTGCTGCCAATCTGTTTTGTTTTGATATTTTCAGCTTCCAAGCAGTGATTTTATATACGTTTAATTTAAATTAGGGTTTCTTGAAATTACTTTAATTGGAGGGTTTTTTGTGACCAATTGGAATTTTACTGGATAAAAACGGGTGGTGAAATCTTCAGTTGAAATTGAAAATTGCGGACTTTTTTGTTTTTTTTTTTTCCAATTTTGCTTGATTATTTTGGGATAATGTTGGGGTGTCCCTAAGGATATTGATTCAGGCCAGACAACAAAGGTAGAAAAATTGCATCCAGGGAATGCAGCTCTGGTTCTCTCAGCTGCCTAAAAGGTTGATTGAATGGATGGCTGCCCATTCTGCTAGAATATTCAGTTTTCCTGAGATTCGGGGCATCCCCAAACTCACCCTCAGGCCCTGTTTTGTTTCCACTAACAAATGGTTTAGTATCATTTTAGTTAACATTAATTGTGTATTAGAGATCATAGTTTATATTAATTATGGTTTATCAATATTATTTTTAATCATTTCCAAGATCTCTAATACATACTCAACGTAAAAAATAAAAAATAAAAAATAAAAAATAAAAAAAAAAAAAAAAAAACACAAAAGAAGAAGAGATGAACTCATTTTAAGTGGGAACCAAACAGTGCATAGGTAATTATTTATTTATTTTTTTGACATTCCCAGATTGGCATTGAATTTGGTCTCCGTGGTGATTCCAAATAGATTTAGATAAACATAAAGCAACAAGCGTGTTTGTGTTGGGGTTTTCTTTAAAGCTCATCTGGTAACGTGCAATTTCTGCCCCTAATTCAACATTCATGTGACTATGGAGTCGGAATGTAGTCCGCCTGAAAGTTATGAAACTCCCAAATGCACCCTTAATATCTCCACAATATTGGGTAGGGAATGGATTGGAGTGGACTTGGGTTGGTTGAGTGTTTGGGTGGTGGCCCAACCTGTCCATGACTCCTAGCTCATGGGCTGGGCTGGACTCAGGCATGCCTCACCTATCCTGTCCTGCCTCCATTTGCTAAGAAGCTCTTGGTCGGTCTGCTATGTGGGACCCACTATGATGTACGTGTTTGATTCCACACATGTCCATCAATTTTTGCTACTCATTTTAGGCCACGGGCGCAAAACTGAGGCAGATCCAAATCTCTCAGGTGGACCACACCACAGTAAACAATGATGATTGAACGCCCACAGTTAAAAAACTTCTTGGGAGCCCGAGAAAGATCTAAATCTCAGGAGGACCTTACCATAATATGATGATCATATTTTTTATAATAATAATTAATTCTTTAGCGATTTTCTCAATAACATGATGAAAATACCCTCTTTCATGGTCCTAAGAGGTGGCTATTTGTCATTTGCAATGTCTCCATTCTCTTCCTATTGCAGTTCATCCAATCGCCCTGTTGAGTTTGCTACACCGCATGCATGAATGATCTGGTCTTACGGCGATTGTGGGAGTGCTTGCCTATATCCATGACAAAGATCTCTTTTTTGAGTTCTGCAGTATGCTTCTTGGATTTTCAGGCTTTTGTAGTAGTATGGACCTCATGCCGACCTATATGCTTGTTCAGTTTTTCAAATTCATTTTAGGTATTTTCAGTGATGCATAAATTTCAAATTCATTCTAGATATTGTTAATTATGCAAATTCAAGAGCAGGAGAGCTAGCTTGTATCAGGCCTCATTTCCAATTACTAGATATCTTAGAACACATTTCAAAACTGTGTCCTCTTCATTCCCTAATCGATTGTGAGCTCGATATGTACAAAAAATAACAAAAGCATGGCTCTGTTTTAATTTTTAACTTAACAGTGCATGCAATTGAATGTTCATCCTCAGGAACTTCAATATATGGCTTGCAGAATTTATTTCAGTTGATAGATGTTTTATTTATTTTTATTTTTTATTTAAGGTTTCTGGATGCAAGTTTCGTATTCTAATTTCTAAGGTTAGTTGTACCTTGTCGCATAGTCAAGATAGTTTCCATCTTCTTCTATCTATATAACCATAGATTCCAAGTTTTCGCAAAGAACCATCTAGCATTTCCCTTGGTGTTTCTTTCTCTTGCGAAAGTCTTTGTGCTTTTGTTGAGTCCACCAACAAATGTGTATTTTGAGACAAGCAAGCATTTCCCCCTGTGAGCTGAAACTCACTCGTGGACGTTTCTTGTGTGTGTGTGCCCACACATGCATGGGGTGGGGGAAAGAGAGCATGTGTACATGTCTATCTATGCATGTATATATGTATGTATTTACATATTAAGGAATACGAATTGATAAAGGGGAAAAACCTCTAAATTCACATGGTAGGAACTGCTTTCCGCATCTGTCCCTACTGTGTGGTCCACTCGAGATTTGGATCTGCTTCATTTTTCAGACCATGTCCTAAAATGAGCTGGAACAGGCTTATGATTGATGGAACAGGCTCTTACTAGGGCGATGAATATCAATTTTAGGGAAAGTGAACTGTGAATTTCCATGTTTATCGACTGACATCCTGTGTTTGTGTTTGTTGTCAGTTTCTACTAAAAAAAATATTTCTGGCTAATCCAAGCTTTTGTTATTTTTCAGGTTGTCTATATGCAGTGAACCTATCCCATACAAGCCACCACCTTCAGGTATATACCCTGCCTCCTCCTCCAAACATGTGGAAGTGTAACCATTGAAGTAACTTGTAATGCCATTGTGGCAATGATAACCAAAGAGAGAATTTGTGGTGCATCCATCCATGACTTCAACTAGAGGGCTACTTATTATGGATACCATCTTACACTTTTGTCATTTAGAACTGGTTATTGTAATTCAAGATTCAATAATGCATCTGATGAAGGCCTTAGTTATTATTTCACTACGGATTTAAGAAAAAGGTAATGGGAGGATCCAAGAACCTCTAACAAACTTAGTTCCATACCTGTAATGGAAAGGAACCTCTAACATCTATTTCATGATTGGCATTCTTCTCGGTTGGGGAAGTTCATACAGCTTATGTTAATAAGAAGTAGAAAGAAAAAGAAAATAAGAAGTAGAAACTGATTTCAACCTAATCAGCTTTACATTGGATCATTTTTATTTTTATTTTTTGTTATTTATGCAAGTTCAGCTAGGAATAATTCTTTGATGAATTAAAAGATGATCATTGCATGTTCTTGATTTGGATTTCTACCAACCATTCCCTTAGTCAGCAGCCAATTACCTTCTTTCGAGATGTAACTTGTAACTCTTCAATTGAAATGCTAGCATGCACAATTATCTTTGAGTTATCTTGATTTTCTCATTCCCTTTCTCTCAGGTTTTGCATTATGTGACCATCCTTCCATCTTGGACAGAGAAGAAACGCAGGGCTTGTTTAGGTACTAGAATTATGTCCATGTTGTCCATATTCTTTTCTATCTTTCCATATTCATACTAAAGGCATATAGTAGATTCAATTTCCCTTTGAAAAAGCAGCTTCCCATGTTTTACCACTTAAATATGGTTGTGCAAGGTGCTTGTTTGATAAGATGGTTGAGAGGGAAGTGGTAGCATGGACGGCCATGATCTTAGGCTATGCTAAGAATGGGGAATCTGGTGAGGCAATTAAGCTTTTTGTTTTTGTTCCACAGGCTTTAATTGAGCCATTTGACCTATGGCAACATGCACACTGATTGAAATTACACAAATAGAAGCATGAATAAGAAAATACTTTTATCCTTCTAGGATGCGATGAAGGCAATTTTTTTTTTTTAATGCTCCAACAAGTAAACTTGTCGTAGAAATTTTAGGGGTCATTTGGATGTGGGTGAAATCTCACCTGTAAACTCTTTACACAGGAAAAGAGCTTAATAGGTAAAGAATTTCATTCTATCATGTTTGGGTACTAGTGAAGTCTTTACCAGGTAAAAAGAGTTTCTTGTATTTGGTGAAGTTTTTAAGTATTTTTTTTCTTCTTTTATTTCACCATTACAGGTAAACACTTTATCATGTAAAGTGTTACTCATCCCTTGGAGAGGATTCAAAAGCAACATTCTTTGTGTAATTTATGGCTTTACAAGTTTTTCACCCATCCAAACATTGCATGCAATCTGTTTCGAGGTGAACTGTTTAAATAAGTGGAATTTTATCCACATCCAAACGATCCCTTTACTTCTTCTTGTTTCTCTTGCATGTGGAATTTTATCCACATACAATTTTATCCACATTGCATGCAATCTGGTTTATCAGGAATTTAAGTAAAGTGCATATCCATTTTTTTAATAGCTGATGGAGAACATATAACTACTTTAGATAGAAATGGCTGGATCTGAAGAACCTCACCACACCAAAATCAGTTCCACCCATGGTTAGAGTGGACAACATGACCAAAAATCTTCTTTTCTATTTTGGTAAATTGAAATTCATTACATACGCACTTTATCAGTTATAATATCTGGACTGCAACATTTTGGGATGCAGGGGGAACTTAGTGCAAATGCTATATTAGTTGTGTCAATTGCTGCATGTAAAGCTGGTGCTGCTGAAAAGGAGGAACGTTTATTATTATTATTATTATTATTATTATTATTATTATTATTTTTTTTTTTTTATATGGTTATTGCCAAGCTGACCTGTTTTTAAAGCCATGCCCCAGGCGATTTTTTCCTGTGTTTTAATTTTCATTTGCTTCAATGTTTCTAGTACTTTTGATACTATTGCTCTTCAAAAATTTTACTACTTTTTTTATGAAATACAACTAGGAGCAATTTTCGGCCACTAGGCGTAATCCTCTCCCCAAAGTCGAGCCAAACTTAATGGAAGAGGAAGAAGAGGATGAAGCGAGAGCCACCCAAAGACACCATGTGCATCCCCTTTGGGTCAATTTTTATTTATTTATTTTATATATGGGCTGACCTTAGACTGTACAGTTTTTTTTTTTCTTTTTCTTTTTCTTTTTCTTTTATATATGAGCACATCTCACTTTACATATGCATGCACTCATTCGATGAGTGGATTGGTTTCGATCGGGGCACTTACACAAGGCAACAAATTACTATACCCAGATCTCACACCAATTTTTCTACACTCACACATATATAGTTTGTTGCATAGGGATAAAAATGCGTGAACGTTCAACCTTCAAATGATTCTGGTTTTAATTTTCGCATGCCAATTTCACTTACCTTTCATCTATGCGAGGAACTCGCAAAAGCCTACCAACTGTGATATGCCAAAATGACAATTTGAATGCTATTTGAAATGCTTATAGATTCCTGCCAATTGTCCATGCTCGCGTCGAAGTCATGCTCTTACTATTATCATTATCAAATTCTTTTAATTTATCTAATTTCTTTTCTATTTTTTCAGGGTTGTGATTGACAATGATGCTTGTAAGAATGAAACTGCTATTCAAGTAACCTGGAATACCTTTTCACTAATTACTGGTTTGGTTTTGTGTTGGGAATTTGAATCAGGAGAGAAATATTTAATGTTTCTGTTTTTTGATTTTCCAAAAAGTTGTTTATACATAGGGTGCATTTGGTTGCACCAAATATAATGAAATTTCTTGATGTCTTGAACTAAACTAGACTGATTAATAATGAAATAGTATGAAATTTCATGATATTTAGTGCACCTTTTTTGTTCTTCTATGATATTCATGATCATTTTCTGCTGCAAATTGCTTCCTGGGCTTGTTCAATGTGAATCATCCTTTTTTTTTTTAAATTGTTCTTTATTATTTCTTCACTTGTACAGGCACATTTGTAGGCAAATGTAGTAGAATTATTGAATGGGCAACACTTTCTTAAACTTTCAATTTTCAATAGTACCTTGCATCCAGGCCAACCAGCTTTTAAACCATAATAGCCTTCACTACACCAAAATTGTATTATTGCAGGTCAGACATTAAGGCTTCTTTGCCTTGACTCTTCGTGGTTTGATCATAATCCAAAGCAAATGTTTGAGCTTAGTAATCTGATATATCTATTGCCATTTCGTCATTCTACAAGAATACAATCATTACCAGAAACTGGATTATCACCAACAATTTCTTTTTCCGAAGTTAAGTGGGTCCACTATGTAGCTTCCTTGCACAAATTCAGGTCATCCGCTCATCAAAATGTGGTTAGATTAATGATGCACACATACTGTTCGACAAAAGTTATGCATCTCCATTGCCAGGTTCGGTGCTGGTATCACAGAATTTCTATATGTAGTTTTATTGGCTTTTGTTTACTTCTATGATTTTGTATCCATCTTTTTGCATTCCTTTGTCTTCATTACTTGATGAAATCATGATATGAATGCAACATAGGAATTTCTTGGACCCTTTATTAAAGGTAAAATTAGTTTAGGTTTCTTGCAGGAAAAACAATTTTTGGTAAATCAGCTAGGTTTTTTTTTTTTAATGGTTTTATTATTTGAAGATTTTGTTTGGGGTGAATTATTAATTTTGGGTGTTGGGTGAATTTGGGTTCTTTTTTCATGTCTTAAATCATGCCATTATTCTGACTTTGGAAGATCACATGGTAGGTTGTTTATCATTTTCCATGATTCTATTATCTATTGTGTTTTCTTTTGTAAATCTCTTACATTGGGGGGATCTGTATTTTGGTTTCATTTTGTAATGTTTGGTGAATTGTTTTTTTTTTTTTTTTTTCATATCTGAAATCATGCTATTGTTCTGATTTTGGTAGATCACATGGTAGTTTTTTTTTTTTTTTTTTTCATATATGAAAAAACCTCACTAAGCTTACCTTGGTATACTCCTATTTAGAGAAAGACCCCTTCTTTAAGTGAAGAAGTCACAAACCTTCGCATTCTCAGATTGCTTTGGTCTTCTTATCGGGAAAGTAAATGGTTTGTATTCTAATTTCTGGTTGTTCATAGAGAATATTGATAAGCCAAGAGGTTTGAATTTTGTGACAAGTTAATTCTTTCAAGTTGATATTGATTGAAAATGGTGATTTCCTATTCAGGACGAAAATTTATTCGCATTTGTAATATGTCTACAATTTTACTAGCTTTCATTCTATTAGAACCTGACCCAAGTGGAAGTTTCTAACTATGCAATCTTTGGCCTCTTCAGTTGTTTATTGTTATATCCTTGACTGTTTATTTGTAGTAATTGATCGATGGATTGGAAACTTCCAATCCGAAGGTGTCCTCCATCCACACTGAGATCCATTGGATTTTTTAGTGTGGATTACCACCAACAGCATTTTGGGTGGAATAAGTACATCATGATAGGTTTCCATTTATGTACTTCTATTTTGCTGATGAGTTGCTTTGGTATGAATAGTTGCACATCATTTTTAGGCTTTAACTAGAGATTTAATTGATAATGTCTTGATTTTATTAGCAATGATTCTCGGCGCATTTGAGGTGTTTATTGAGAGAGTTTATACATGCATCATCAAGCCACTACATAGTTTCCCTTGTGCAAAATTCAAGCCATCTGCTCAAGCCGATATGCCATACATCTATGTTAATTGCTCACTTGTCCATTTCGTTTGCGTATGCTGGTTGGCTCACTGACTTTTCTGTGACTCGATTCTTACACCACGGCGTAACTTGCGGAGGTGAGGTTTCCTAAGCCCATATGTGCATGGAGCATTGCATGACCAAATGCAGCCACATGCACCAATGTAGCATAAGGGTGTGAGATAAGATCTTTCCATCAAGTGGGTCGCACCTTCTAGAACTTCGGGCTCAAAATTGTGTTTCACTCCTTAGGTGGACCACTGTATACAAAATAAATGGATGTTAAGAAAAAGTTTTATTAGCCATCCATTTCTTTTGTATATTGTGCCCAACTTAGGAGCGAAAGCTTGACTTTTGCATGTGGCTCTTCTAATGGAAAGCTTGGATCTTTTATGCATGGCTCATCTAATGGAAAGCTGGATCCCACACACATGTTTCACATTAGCATGTTCGGCTGCCAGTGGATGGTCACAAATCCACTGGCTTAACCTCTGTTTTTATGTGAACTTCATATGGTTTTTGATTTGTTATAGCAAAAATAGTAGCACATTGTATTTGAAATGGATGCAATTATTTAGAGTATAGACTTTTCACATAACAACGATACCCACCATCTCCTAACTTTCTCCCTGGCAAACGATAAAATCACATTTGTAATGTGGTTATTTTATGTTTGAGGTTCAAGTGCTTGTATACATGTGTAATGTCTCACTGACCTTAGGATATCTTTCTTCCTCTTGCTTTGGTAGTCGGTATCTTGTGCTCTTGGCCTGAACAATTTTTCCGTTCCTAGTGAAAGCAGTGTTCTTCCCTTGACACTTTTTATTTTCTTCCTCATTTTTTTATGTTCTAATATTTAGCAGGTTCTTGCTTTGTGTGTCTATTTAGCTGGGAGTCTGTTGCATGGTTTGTATGATGCAGTTGAATTGAACTTTTTATTGGAGAATTTTCCTGGTGGCCTAAATTCTTCTAAAGGGACCAAAATGAGCTAGATAAGTTGCAGAAGTCTGCTCTAGTCTAATTTTCTTGCTCCAAATCACTTCTTTCGAATTTCCCAATCTCTTATTATTTTGGTCCGCTCTTCAGATCGATAAAGCGCCTTTTGTAACCCTTCTATGTCGAGATGCCATGCTTTCTGGGTATTACAAAGGATTTAAAACTTGAGATCCTGGAACTCGGTACATCATTTTGAAGGGTCCTTGTGACAATCTTCATTTTGTTTTTATCGGTCATTCTACATTTACTTCGCCCCATTGTCATGAATATTGTCAAGCACATCCTTTCAATCGATCTGCTCTCCGTGTAGAAAGCTAAGGATAAGGGATTTCTTTTTGGGAAAAAGCTATGACTGAGTCTTGACATCCCTTGATGGGTGCTTTTTCATTACTCCTATATGGATTGCAAACAAATGTTCCACGAAACAATTGAGACCTGAGCTTTAGCTGTCAATTGCTTTTTCCTTCCTCGCTTGGCATGTAAGTCATATACCAAAAATTACAAGGAGACCATTTTCCCACTTGATTCCCTTCCCTTTCAGTTATGTTCTTTACTTATATTATCACGTCTCTATGAAACCTTTGCACAAGTTCTTGGATGAAAATTTTTACATTCTTTGTTCCACACCATCATATATTATTTACTTAATCAGTGATATCGTAAAGATTGCATAAATTTTTGATTTTTTTTATATGCTTCCTCTCAATTTGGTGTTATTCTGAATATAAGGCACACAGGATGGTGGTGGTCCAATTGGAATTTCAGATTACACAGGAGCTCCCAATGAAGAATGGGTGGAGTTGGAGGGTTTGTGCATTTATACTCTTTCAGTATTAATTTTTTCAAGTAGTATTTTGAGGTCTTGAATTGTGTCCGTTAATGACATTGCCTTGGATATCTGTTTGCCTATGGGTGGAAGCGACCATCTTTATCACAAGCACCATTGTAGAAGTTGTTGTTCCTTGATCACTTGTTACTTCTATCTATGGAGAGGATGGATGTGTTAAAACAGTAAACGTGAGGTTTATTCTCGAGACATGATGGTTGTTGATGTTCCCGCATCCTTGATGCTTTGTTCTCGACCAATAAATGCATTTTCAGATTTCGGTGCTAAACTTACCATCACCGAAAGCGCACACGGGGCAACCGAGACCTGTCATTATAATATTGGGAACACTGAATGCACGGACCCATCCGCACTGAGCACTGCTTCAAGCATTTGTAATGAGTGGGACAACCTCCCCCGATTTGCCGTAGTGGATGTGTAACCTTCCTTGCATTCTTCTGTTGTATCAAAGGAAAACCCTTTTGGTGTTCGGAAAAGTCGGAATGGATTTTTGTCATGTTGGTTGTTCTGTTTGCATCTTGATTATTTTCGTGTTTTGACCCTTTCAATACAATTCTAGGCGTAACTTGTAAGCATTTCATAGCTTTAAACAAACCATTTTAATAATCTCTAGGATGCTTTTGTAGTACATCAAGTGAAATTGCTCTAATTAGTCCATTTTTTGCCACATTTTGTAGGTGGAATATCAATTATCTATTCATTCATACATGTGAGGCTCATGTATGAGTTGGACTGGCCCATTTTGGCCTAAGTTGTATTCATCATGGCCCTGCCTCATGGACTTCGAATACTTAGCAAGTGTGCCAAGCACAAGCATCTTTCCTAATTCTAATTTTCTCCAAAAGTCAGGTGGGCCACATTGCAAGAAATAATAGGGATTGGACACTCACCATTGAAAATTTATTGGGGCTCACAAAAGTTTAAGACAAGGCTGATATTTGTGTTTTCTCTTCATCCTTGTGGACATCACCTGATGAATGGGTTGGATGGAACATAAACAGAATGGTGGGCTCCATAAAGGTCTTATTGATGGTGTTTCCATCCTCAAGTATTTCTTATGGTGTGGCCCACCTAGGTTTTATTATCTACCTAGTTTTCTTATTAGCTCATGGACCACCATGACTTACAAAACTGATGGATGAAGTGGATGTCACCAGGACATTGCGACTTTCTGATCTTTGTTACATTTAAAAAATGTATCCTCCTAATAACTATGGTCTAAAGAGATTGAGACTTCTTGAGACTTCTTAAGAGCCATCAGCAACAAGTATTCCATGTTGCAGCTTTCCTTCAACAATTTCATGCTTTTGGTAGGAATTATGGATCTGCATCCAGGAGGGATCAATAGCATCCCAAGTAAAGCACGCATAGAAATTGGTATGCCTCCTCTTTGGTGAATAAAATTCAATAAGACCCAAGATAATTTTAATATTTGTGATTTTGAAGGAGGAAAAAAAGAAATGCGTATAGTAAGGATTCCTTCATTGAAATTTTGTTTTCTGTATAAGATGCCTTCATTAATTATGTGGCGATTAATTATCTTTGATTCTTAGCATAATAGTTAGTATGACTTTTAAGTTGCCAATTAACTTCCAATTTCTATAGTTATTTATATTCCTAGGTGGGAAGTGCCTTGTTCCTGTGGGTCTAGGAGATGATGATCAATGCATTGAGGAGGGAGCTTCACACGCCATCTCCGCAAAGCTATAATTTAAAGCTCTAGCCTTTACTGTAGCTTATTTTGTAAATTTGATTTTGCAATGAAACATCTTCAAGCACCTTATTTTCTTATGTTTTTCTTTGGATTAATCTCTATTTTGATGGAACGTAATAAACTTCTTTTAATTTATTTCAGTTGATCTAAAATTGTGTTTATCTGTGTTTAAAATTGTTCCTAAAATTTCATCCTAAAATCTGACCGTTGGCAACCTTAAAAAGGTTTTAAACCGTTTTTTAAATTTGTTCCTAAAATGACCGTTGGCACTAAAACGGTTTTAAACCGTTCCAAAATTTCCATCTCTGAAATTGGAAACGGTACCCAAAACGGTTCTGAACCGTTCCTGTTTTTCTGCGACGCCTCATTTCGGAACGGTTTTAAACCGTTCCTGAAGCATTTAGAAACGGTTAAAAACCGTTCCTAAATGACGATTTTGGTGTAGTGGGGTATTACCAATACAACAATCATGAATCCATGACAACTAGTCATGGCGAGTACGAATGAGAATTCGGTACTCATTCAATCATTTTCACAAATACTTAGAATACACTATTACAACATGCATGGTGTATGTTAGCAAAACATGTATTAGGGCTATCCCTTAGCCAAGTGAGTATTTTATCCATGTATAATATATTACTACAGCAAATAATCATGATAAATTTATCTCCCAATATTTATACGTATACAGTATTTTCTAGAATACGCATTTTCAACATACAGTGTATACAAGCAAACATGTATTACGGCGATTCCCTTCGCCAAGCAAATGTTTTATACGCACATAATATATTTATACGACAATTAATCATGACAAACACATCACTAAAATATACATGTATACGGTACTTCTTACAATACCGTATTTCTACATACATAGTGTTTATTAGTAAACATGTATTTAGGCGAATCCTTTCGCCAAATAAGTATTTTATCCATACGTCATATATTCAAACGTCAAATAAATATGTCAAACACATTTCCATAAAAAATATGTATACGGTATTTTATACGAATACCTAGAGTATGTGAATTCCAAATTCTACAATTCTAATCGAAACAGAAAACGGAAAGCATTTTGTACATGTGCAATTGCATGCAGATCATGAATCTATCATTATCTGACATTGAAAGCGTTAAAAACCATAACCTATACACCTAAAGTCCGCACCTTTTGTCGTAGAATCGTAATGGAGTCGATAGGTTCGCTAAGCTTCCGTATACGGGAGTTTGACAACCTAGAGAATGAAATAGGTTAGCTATTTCATAACCTACAACCTATACAACCCTAAAACAGATTAGGGTTAGGGTTTCTTACCTAGAAACGACGCCGGAATCGCCGGGAAAGCAATGAGAATCAGGCGGTGGAGCCCGAATAGCGGCAGGGAACAGCAGCAGGTAGTTCCTCCCACATCTCCCTCACTTTCTCTCTCTTTTCTCTCTCTCAAATCCAAATTCGTATGGCTGGAATGGGAGATGGTAAGGTCCTTTTATAGCCTAAAACCTTTTTAAAATAGACTCAGGTTCAAGGGTTACTGCTATTATAAGCATTTCGGCGATGTTCCAGCTCAAAAGAGTATTTCTGGTGGCCCCCCCTTGAGCCAAACGTCAGACTTAAACTCATCACACATGGATCTATGTGGGATTACGTTTTCGACTCGATCGGATTCCCAGATCGCACGTGGCGGACCACTTTCAGTTCAACGGTCAGTGGGCCACGATCTGAAATTCCAAGCACATGTAAATATTCCTGAAATTTTTCTTAATCCGAGGGTGTAATTTAGTCTGATTCTGACGGTCTGGTTGCTTAATATTGATGCGCAAGCGAATGGTGCCAGATCACTATTCCAGATATTTATTTTGTAAAGGGAATAGTGTTTTTCACACCCTCGCTCAGGACTCAAGACGAACCGTGGGACATCGGCTGGATTTGATTTCCGAGATGGTTGTCAAGCCCAGCGAGGCGGTCCTAAGTCCTTAACTTCGTATTGTTCGGACTCCCGATGTGCGGTCCAGATCAGATACGGAGTTTCAAGATGCTCGAGAGCAATGTAGGGTAATGAGTTTGATCCTAGATTTTTGGGTAACCTAGCGTCAATGATTCTACAAGTTTTGGGTCTTGCAGATCGTATTTAAAGCGATTCAAATGGATTTCATGGCTAATCTAGTTTAGCACTTTAGTTAACTTTGTCAAATTTCTAAAGGATTTAATCCTAAGTGATTTCCGTCTGAGGTAGTATTTAGTCCTTTGCAGTTTGTATCTAAAGTGATCCAAGTTATACTACTTAGCTAGTTTAAGATAGTGTCTAGGGTGAAGGTGCTTTGAGAAATTGAAAGCACAAGGTAGTGAGGGTGGGATTTGTGAAGAAAATGGTTCGAAAAGAGATTTGAGGCTTTAATTGAGCGTTTAAGAAGTTAAACCTGTATTAGGATTGATCCATTGCCTAAGGACGTCTAATCCCAGGTTGGCAAAATCCGGGGTGTTACAAAGCCCTTCGATGTCATCAAAAAATGACACCAATATGTCCAACGACCAACAGAAGAAATCTCAAATAAATTCGATGGATCAAACTCTGTTCGATGTCATCGAAGATGACATCGAATAGTCAGTCGATGTCATCGACAGACTCTATATCAAACTAGATTTAAGACATCTAATACAATAAAAAAAATCTTAAACAAATCTACCAATGTATGCTCTTAGGGAGGTCTTATGAGTGAATGGATAAAGGAGGAATTGAGCAACGCCATATTAGCGAGCCAAGAGATTGGGGTAGTATTGCTTAACCCTTGCTTTAACGTTAATACCTACATCTATGGTACCGCCATAAGAAAGATCTCTATAGATAAGGTAGCTCTCCCAAGCCTTGTCTCGAAGCTTGGCCATCGCTACATTGTCTGTTTTATATTCTTTCGTGAATCAAGCTTGGCCATCCCCATGATCTCTATTGACCGAACTCTTTATTACTGAAGGGACAGAAAGAATGGTTGGATTTATTTGGGTTAAGAGAGAGGAAGAATTTCGTATAATCTATGCATGAATGGGCAACACTAAGGTATAAGTTGTTCCAGTGGCCGAAAGAAGTAAAACAATCTGGAGGGAGAATAAGATTTACAAGAGTAGAGCGAAAGTATTCATACGACCACATTTTGAGAACCCATAGAGGTCCTCCACCATAGTAAAAATCATTGGTTGTTGCATCAAACATGTCGCGATACAAGTGGGCGAGCACGAATGAAGTGAGAGCTAACTTTCGTCCTCTAGCTAGCACATTGACAAGATACACGAGCTCCTTTGTGATATGTATAACATTTACACAAAGCAAGAAACAAAAAATCCACATCAATAAGAATGACGTATGCTCTTAGTCATCAACAATGTCATGGCATTTACACTTAAACATGAAAGTAGAATAAGCCCGCCCATTTTTGTTTGGAAGGTCGAAGTAGTACTCCTCAGCCTGGGCAAAGTTGGGATAAACTGAATATTTGAAAGGAAGAAGATGGGTGAGACCGCAAATATCCATTATTTTAAGACTCTTAGGACTACATCCAAAATGAAAGGTGTTGGTTGATCAACTTCAAAAGGCTTAGAGTAGCCACAAGGAGAGAAGTGTTTGTTGTTGTATACTTGTGTAAGGATAGACTGATACATTCATAGATGCCAACATGTTGCCATGTATCACCATGCTGACTAGATGCACGATTGAACCATTTTGACCATCCTTTTATGGATCTCAACCAGGATCACGAAGTCTTGAAAGCATTAACAAGGTTCGAAAGGGAATCAGACTAAAGAAGAAGCTTTTCACCACAACGGTCATGAAAGAATGAGTCTATGGATTAAATCTATTCAGGAATGGTTTTAAGATGAAAAGACAGATCGAGAGTAAGAAATGATTTGTCTAGTTCAACTGGAGTATTGAAAATGATGTCATTAAACACCCATGTCAAAAGGGAAAGTATCCATATCTCTAATGAAATTTTCCTGATGGTAAGCCGGAGCTAGAGCTGGGCATCGGACCGAGTCGGATCGGATTAGGTACAACCTGATTCGGTTCGAAATTTGCCGGGTCAAACTCGAACTCGATCTAATCCAGTACCGAGTCCAGGCCATCTTACTCGATCCGATCCGATCTTCTACTGTCCTGAACTGATCCGAGTTCGACTCCATCAGGAAAATCGAGTCGGATCGGATTGGACAAGGTTCGGATCGTTCATTTTTTCCAACGGTGTAGAAATTATTATTCTCATTGTTTCTTATGATGTGATCTACTTGATTATTGGATATACTTAAAATTTAGTATCAACCCCTAAATTAATATGGAAAAACTGATGGACGGTGTGGATAAACCAAAAAACTCAAGACGGGCCCCACATAGTTTACTCAGTAGGATAAAACCATAAAGCTCACGCCAGCTACATAACTTCTTGAAGAAGCTTATACCTGCTACATGACTTCCTAAAGAAGCTTCAAGTCACGTGCTCGAAGACGAGCACTCTCTGGAAATAGGATTACGTATCGTACTGAGTAAATTCATTTGGGCCCACCTTGAATGTATGCGGTTTATCCAATTCGTCCATACGTTGTTTCAACTAATTTTATACGTTGAGCCTAACATTGAAGTATATACAAAGCTCAAGTGAACCAAACCACTGAAAACAATGGGAATAATGATTTCGACCATTGAAATCTTTCTAATTCCCACAATGATATTTATTTGTCATCCAACATGTTCATAAGATCAAAAATACTTGGATGAGGGGAAAGATAAAATATTAGCTTGATCCAAAACTTCGGTGGCCCCTAGAAATTTTCAATGGTAGACACTCATTTCACATTATTTCCTGTGGTGTGGTCTATTTGATCTTTGGATATACTTTATTTTTGGCATATGGAAATGAAATTAACTTTTAAAATGGATGGACAGTGTGGATCAAATAGATAAATCACGGTGGATCCCACAGAGTTTACTCAGTACACATAGTATACTGAATTACTCAGAACGCAATCCGCTTCCCACTCTCTGACCTCTGTATCTACTAGCTAGCTAACACTAGCTATACAGGCAGCTGCTCTAGGTACGTGTCGCTCGAAGACGAGCACTGACGCTCCTTGAGCTCTGAGTTGTACGAACGGTTCAAAGGAGATCAAAGTTACATTAGCCTTACAGTGATGTATTTATTATATCTACACCGTTCATCTATTTTCAGAGATCATTTTAGAGCATTATCCAAAAAATGAATCATATCCAAAGATCATCTGGACCACACCATAAATAGAAGCGGAGATAATGATTTTCACTGTTAAAAAATTTGTAGGATCCACCTCCTAATATGAGATATAGGGAGGGGTAAACTTGTAATTTACTAGTTACTACACTCGGTGCGGTCCGAATCGAATCGGATCGGATCCAAACAGATTAGATTTCGGTTCAGTTCGGTCGGATTTACTAAGTACCCGAATCCGATCCGATTGTCGTTCGGATCTGACCGCTCCTACCCGAACCTAACTGATCCAGGCCATCGGTTCTGTTCGAATCGGGGCGGATCGGGTCGGATCGGGTCCATTTTGCCCACCTCTAGCCGGAGCAAAGGATGAGGAAGCAGCCAAGGTAGCAATTCAAGGTTTTCAAAAGAGGAAGAAGAAGAGGCATAAGAACGAAGGATTGCAAAATATTAGGATCAATTTTAAAAGCATATATATATATATATATATATATATATATATATATATATATCGATCAGGAACATGCACATTAATAAGAAGATAAGCATGACTCCTCGTACGAAATAATGGTGTGTAACATGTCACAATAATGGCCGTAGAAAAGTAGCCAAACCATCATTCAATTTTAGTCTCAGTCGAGCAAAAGCAATGGGGAGTTAACACGTGGAAAACGAAGGTGGTTATATTTAATGCATCTGACAATGAGTTAAACATCACTCTCACTTTTTTGACCAAAGGCAAGGCGATGTAGGGGCCAATGTTGTACCATATTTCGGACCATTCTTGGAATAGCCAATTAGAAGAGTACACATTTTTTTAACACACGCACACGACACACACACCCATGCACCCCGTAGTGGGATTTCACCACCTATGGGTTTCGAACCCAAGACCTCGTGTTGAAACTCCTCAGAGTTTACCACTAAGGCAAGGACTGAAACCCTAGAAAAGTACACGTGTTATTGCATAGAAAATATATATAGTGAGTGTAAGATCTTAAAGATATTTAGAGCGCTTTTTACAAAATCACAGCTAGCGATAATTCCGAATTACATGCCTTCTGATGATGGGGTGTAGCCAATAAAGCCAGAGGCCAAGAGTGATCGAGCAGAAAGAACAGTTAAAGGAACATGTGTCAAGAAGAAAATGAATGATCTGAAATGCCAACAAGGCAATGCATCAACTGCCATAGCCGTCGAAATAAAGAAAGAAACGTTTGAAGAATACTCACAAGAGAGATCTATAAATAGCAAAAAGTTTAACAAAGCAAATTATCTCACACTAACCTAATCAAACCAATCTAATTTATCTTTATATTTCCTCAGCACAATCAGTAGCTCTATCCTAAGAATAACGATAATCCAATAGCGACAATCCTTAACTGTAATCTTATAGTGGTAATCTTTAGTTGTGATATAAAGTAGTTCTTCTTTTATCTACGCTCATACCCTAGATTATTTGTCTTCAATACAAGTAGTTCTTCTTTTAGAAAGGCACCTTTACAGTCGCTCCCTGTGACCAATTGTAAGTATTCCCTTTTTGTCTAAGTTAATATTGTATATGAAAGTTCTTTTGTACAAAAGGTGAGGTGCAACCCATCTTCGGAGAAAATACTTCACCTTCTAATAATTGTTTGATCACTTAAAAATAATTTGTGGACCTATCTTCTCATATCTCGATGATATACTATGAATCTCAATGTTACTACAAGAACAGCTACTTTTACCGACGAAAATAGTTGTCGCTAAAAGCCTTTTTTTCGTAGGAAAAAAGTTTTACTGAAGAAAATTTTTGTCGGTAAAAGACTGATGGGAAAAATTTTTACCAACGAAAAAAAAAATTCGTCGCTAAAGGTAAGACTTTTGCCGACGAATTTTTTCGTCGGTAAAAACTTTTACCAATGCTTTTTTTCGTAGGTAAAAATACTGACAAAACTTTTTACCTATGAATATTTTCGTAGGTAAAAATATTTATAGGTAAAAATTATTACAAAATTTTTAATTATTACAACACTTTTACCTACGAATATTTTCGTAGCTAAAAATATTTACAAAACTTTTACCTACAAATATTGTCGTAGGTAAAAATACTTACCAAACTTTTACCTATAATTAATGAATATTTACAAAACTTTTACCTACAAATATTTTCGTAGCTAAAAATACTTACAAAACGGGAAAAAAATTTCTTTTCGATTTTTTTGTTTTTTTAAAAATTCAACACACCCTTTACCTATGAAACTTTTCGTAGGTAAAGATGGCTTTTTGTAAAGATCCAAATATCGATTTTTTGTTTTTTCAAAAATTCAAAACACCCTTTTACCTATGAAAAGTTTCGTCGGTAAATATGGCTTTTACCTATAGAAAAAAGTAACATTTTCGATTTTTTATTTTTTCAAAAATTCAACACATCCTTTACCTACAAAACATTTCGTAGGTAAAGATGACTTTTACCTATAATTTTCATAGGTAAAAGTAACCTTTTCGGTTTTTTGTTTTTTAAAAAATTCAACACACCCTTTACCTACGAAATCTTTCATGGGTAAAGATGGCTTTTGGGTAAAAGTAACCTTTTCGACTTTTTTGATTTTTCAAAAATTCAAAATACCATTTACCTACGAAACTTTTCGTCGGTAAAGATTGCTTTTACCTACAAATAATAATTTTGTAGGTAAAAGTAACCTTTTCGATTATTTGGTTTTTCAAAAATTCAACACACCCATTTCGTAGGTAAAGATGGATTTTTAGGTAAAACTAACCTTTTCGACTTTTTTGATTTTTTAAAAATTCAAAATACCATTTACCTACGAAACTTTTTGTCGGTAAAGATTGCTTTTACCTACAAATAATAATTTTGTAGGTAAAAGTAACCTTTTCGATTATTTGATTTTTCAAAAATTCAACACACCCATTTCGTAGGTAAAGATGGATTTTTAGGTAAAAGTAACTTTTTCGAGTTTTTGTTTTTTTAAAAATTCAAAACACCCTTTACCTACGAAAATTAAAGTTGACTTTTATCTACAAAAATAAATTTTGAAAATAATTTATGTCGGTAAAAGTCATCTTTACCTATGAAAAAATTTTCGTCGGTAAAAACCATATTTCTTGTAGTGTGTATTTTGCCTATCTTGATGTTTAGGGTTGAGCCATTCAGTTAGAATCAAGCCACACAGTCAATTTTAACACATTCACATACACTGCACGTGACCAAAGCAAACCAAAATCCAACGAGATGACACCCATGCTGGCCCATGGCTAAAATTACAAACGCCTCCAAAATACACGGATAAAGTGCTGCTACCGTGCGGACCAAGCTGCTTCTGCTTTAGATAGCTGGAAAAATGAAAAGATGTCACAGGTAAAACGTATATATATCATGGTGGGGCCCACAGAGCACCGTGCTACAGAAAGCTGGAAAAATGAAAAGATGCCACAGGTTTCATCATGGTGGCCCTACAGAGCTCCAACCAGGAAACAGATTCCGTGTAACACACACCATCCATTTCCTTAGTGTGTTGACGTCAGCAAGTTCTGTAGGTCCCTCATGAGGTATGTGTTATATCCAAACCGTCCATACTATTGGAGAGCTCGTCATAAGGCTTAAGCCAAAAAATAAGAAAGATCTAAAGACCAACTGGACCACACTGCAAAAATCAGTGGGAGAGTGAACGTCTACCATTGAAACCCTTTTGGGACTCACGTAAGTTTTGGATCAATAAGATATTTGTTTTATCCTATTCATCCAGGTATTTGTGGCCTTACGAACGGATTGAATGGAAAATAAACGTTACGGTTGGCCCTACGAATGTTTTAACGGTGAAAATCATTATCCCGCTGCTATTTGTGGTGTGCTCCAGTTAAGCTTAGATATAATTCATTTTTTGGCTCATGATTTAAAATGATCTCGAAAAAAGGATGAACGGTGTGGATATAATAAATTCATCATTTTGGCGCCGATGTAACTTTGATCTCCTTTGGACCGTTCGTATAGCGCTCGTCTTCGCAGAACGCGTACCTCCGCTAGCTATATCGCTGGTGTGTGGTACACCAGCCAATCCGCTTTCCACGTGTAACGGTCCCTACTAACGCTTTACATCAACGTGTCGGTGCCCAATCCGCGTCCACGCGTTTCGCATCGGGTGTGGAATCCTTCAGTGTTAGCAAACTGGTACGTGCCATGTGCAGATCATCATGGAAACGGATTGGCTACTGCCCCTGACACCAGCCCCGTGGCTGATGGTTGGTGCTCTGTGGGACCCACCATGATGTATATGTTTCATCAATTTCGTTCATCCATTTTTAAAGATCATTTTAGGGCTTTATCCTAAAAATGAGAGGTATATAAGTCTTACGTGGATCACACCACATGAAAACAGTAGTGATTGGATATCTACCATTAAAATCCTCCTAAGGCCCACTGTACTGTTTATTTGACATCCAATCAGTTGATTAGGTCATACAGGCCCAGATGAAGGGAAAAAACAAAAACCAGCTTGATCCAAAACTTTTATGGCCCCAAAATGTTTTTAATGCTTGAGGCTCATTCAACACTATTTCCTGTAATGTGGTCCAATTGAGATGGGATATACCTCATTTTTGGCCTCATAGCGTAAAGTGATCTGTAAAAGTAGATTGACGGCACGAATGAAACACATACATCATGGTGGCCCCACATAGCACCGATTACCAGCCATTCGCTGGTGTCAGGGGGAGTAGCCAATCCGTTTCCGATCATTATTTCCTCCTCCTGGAGTGAATAAGGTGGTACCTGGGTAAGGTAACACCTTGAAATCTGTTACCCTCATCTGGGCCCACCTTGATGATGTGCAGTATATCCACACCGTCCATCCGTTTTTTTAGCCCATTTTAGGATGTGAACACAGTAATTAAGCAAATCCAAATTTTAAGTAGATGGTAACTGACGCAGGGCAGGACATGAGGTCGAGTACCACCTCCGGGATATAATTCTGAATCCACGGAGCTTCTCTAGACTTCTCACAGAGATCACAACCATTTAAATAGGGATATCAAGCAATGAGAGAGAAATCATAATCAAACACTGACTAAACTCCTAAAATTCGCGACTTACTATTTAACTTACTATAGATAGACGCCGTGATGTCTACTTATTTCCCTTAGTTTGGGTCCCTTGAGCTTTAGAGCTGCTCATTTTTGTGCTCATGCCTCCTAATGTTCCACTAAAATGAATTGGCGGTGTGAATATACCACACGTATATTATAATTGGGCCCTCCAATTTAAGTCGATTCTTTCTTACCAATCTTAGTTAACATGATGTGAAAATATGGCCCACGGGAGACCAAAAGCTGCCAAAGGTGGATTCCCATGTTTATCCGTTAATTTGATACTCAGGCCGAATGTGAGGCTTGATCCGCAGGCAGTCACTCAAGGCACCTCTTTATGACGGTTTGGATCACTACACCATGGCCCTCACATGGATTGGGTGCGCCAAGACGTGTTAAAGGAAAGAAAATGAAGTGGTGGTTGTAGACGTCAAAAGGTATGCTACATGGGCCTCAACGAGGTAGAAATAGAATCTGATTTAGCTTTTTTTCCGACTCCCCTTTGCACTTGGGCGCTATTGTATTGGAGGGCCCGCTTCGATCACCTTAAGAATGGCAGAGAAGTCCGTCTATTCCACTTTCCTAGGGAAACTAATTCAGCGGCAGATGAGTTAGCTAGATTGGGGAGCGCCAACCAATCTCATTAAACATTCGATCTCCTCCCAGATCTTCCTCCCACAATCCGTGGTTCGCTCTTCTTAGACAAGGTAGGCTTAGGTTGCCTTAGCGAGTCTTGATTCCTTTCCACGAGATTGGCGGGTCAACAGCTTTTCGTGTTCGCCCCACCCGAATCCGGCCCTGTACAGTTCTGATGTGCTTTACATCTTATGAATATAAATCTCAATTTTGAAAAAAAAAAAAAAAAAAAGTATGCTACATGCTCATGATGGTGTGACACAGTGACAAGGTTTTACAACACTTCTTCTTGTGCAGGACGCAGTGATAGGTTTTCAGCAATGGAAGTCAGCAATGAGGATTTTCCCTCAGGTGTGGCTCAGATGAGTAGTACCAGTAAGACTGATCCTTATATGTTAATTTCTTTCTATATTTTCCCATCTCCCATCACGATCTCTATATTTTCTTTGTTTTTCAACGATGACAATTAACCTATTTTTATGGCCTTTATTTGTATGCAATTTTAAGTTTTTGTCCGTAACAATCCAAAGAAAGCTTCTCCTATTCAAACGCGGTTCATCGCAGGATCGGGTCTCTCCTATTAAGAGGAGGACTTTTAAAACTGTGCAAAAGGCCACGTAGCTACACGTGTGACTGTTTGGTTCGGTGTATTAGGTTGTATTAGAGCGATTGAAATAAAAATACCACTGAACTACTCTATGTTCCATTTATTTTCTTCATTTGCTATAAGCTTGACATGTTTTGGAAAATGAGTCCTAATAAGATCAAATTAGGAGCGGTAACAAGAAACCTTCCAAATCTGCATGGGTCCATCCATGCCAGGTTTTTGCAAATCCAGCAAATGTGGGTATCTTGACGTTGGCAAGATCTATGGCTCCCACCATGATTTATGGTATATCCACACCATTCATCCATTTTTCAAAATCATTTTAAGCCATTGGCTAAAAAATCAGGCAGATCCAAAGCTCAAATCGACCACACCACTAAAAGAAGTGGGGATTGAATGCCTACACTTGAAAACTTTACGGAGGCCACAGAAGTTTTGGATCATGTTGATATTTGTGTTTTCCCTTGATCCGGGTCTGTCTGACCTTTTGAATAGGTTTGATGGAAAATAGACATCAAGGTGGGCCTTAGGAAGGTTTCAAGTGTGGGTGTCACTATACCCACTAATTTTTGTGGTGTGGTCCATGTAAGCTTTGGATTTGTCTCATTTTTGGGTGCATCATATAAAATGATGTTGCAAAATGGATAGATGGTGTGGATATAACACATACATTATAGTGGAGTCTGCATAACATGGTGACGCCAACGTGCTGCAAAGGGTGGCGGTGGTTTGTTGCATTTCCAAACATGCTACATAGGGCAGATGAATCTCTGCAGCTTCCACAGTTCAATCCAAACACGTTTGGAGGTAAGATTAAAGTTCTACATTTTCATGGCTTATCTTCCAAACATGAAGTAGAATGCTCTTCAAGCCATGGAATTCCACGACAAACCTGACACCATGTAATCATTACATTGTGTCAATTCCATCCCACCTAAACCTATTTAATCCTATGCACCAAATACTCCCTTAGATTGATCTAATGCATGCCACCTATACAACTTTGAGAGTGTTTGTGTGTCAAACGACATATGTTGTTGATGTCTTAAATTTGTCAGTAACAAGGTCTGTCGATGGCTCGACAGATGCTCAATCCCATCGAAAAAATCCAAAAAATCCATATTGGTTGCTGGAATGTTTTGGTGTTGCTATTAGATGACATCGAAGGAGTTCAATGCCATCGATAGATCCTCGATGGGGTGTCGATCCCATCGAAGGTCCTATCGAAGATGTGTGCAGAATTGCGTAAGTGCATAAGTTTTTTCCTATTTCGATTGTAACACTATATATGACGGGTGTAATCGAGATTTGAGAGAGAGAGAGAGAGAGAGAGAGAGAGAGAGAGAGAGAGAGAGAGAGAGAGAGAGAGAGAGAGAGATGTGTATTAGGGCTTTCTAAATTGTTTAGGGCTTTCTAAATTGTTCCTAAGGATTCAAGGGCATAGCTAGGGCTTGTGAAGTAGATTCAAGGCTTGTTCGAATCAGTAAGCTACTATCTCTTGTAAATTCTACTTTCATAGTACATTACTTGTCGCTTTGTGCAGTGGTTTTTACCGAAAGGATTTTTCCTCATAAAAATTCGGATTGTTCTTGTTTAGGCTTGGTTGTGTGATTGCGTGTACTTGGCTTGATTCATCTCTAAATGTTTCCATGGTTTCCAACAAGTGGTATTAGAAATAACGTTGGGAAGCGGGCCGAATCTACAAGCAACGTATATATCAATGGCATCTAACCCAAAGTTCAATGTAGAAAAATATTCTGGTAAAAATAATTTTGAACTATGGAAAGTTAAAATGAACTGTTTTCTAGTTCAGAAAGGATTAAACGAAGCTCTCCTTGAAAAATGACCGAAATTTATGATAAAAGATCGAACAAGATAGATAAGAAAGCTAGAACACATATCCAATTGTGTTTAACGAATGAGGTCCTTTATAATGTTCTGAGAGAGAAAATTAAATAAAATACATTGGTGAAATTAAAGAATATTTATGTGAGGAAATCTCTTGAGAATCGCTTATACTTGAAGTTACAATTGTTTAATCTGAAGATGGCGGAGGAGGCTGACATTAAGACCCATATTAGTAACTTCAATATGTTGATTTCCAAATTGTTGGATATGGAAGAGATGATGAAAGATGAGGATCAGGCATGTATACTATTAAATTCTCTCACAGCTTCATATGAGTCATTCAATGACTCTTTGTGTACCAGTAAAACGATCATTAGTGTTAAGACTATTATTCCAACTTTCAGTCAAAGGTGATGAAAAAGAAAAATAGTAACGTGGGTGCTTCAACAGATGCACTGGTTATAAGGGGGATAAATTCTGAGCAGGGCAGTGGATCTTCGCGATCGAGGTCCAAATCTAAGGGCAAAGGCAAAGACAAGTTGAAGTGTTAGAATTGTGGCATGCCATGGCACATGAAGAAGGATTGTCAAAATTTAAGTCGAGAAATGAGAATTCAGATAATTCTTCCAGGGAAACCAACATTGAGAACTCTAGTGAGAAAAAGAATGGTAGTGTCATGCTGACTGCATCAAAATCTGGATACTTCGACTAATAATTGATTTTGAATATAGGGGCTTTGTACCATATGACCCCTCATCGAAGTTGGTTCACCTGTTACAGTGAGTGTGATGGTGGCCAAGTGTTTATAGGTAATGATAATACCTATAAAGTAATAGGTGTTAGATTGGTGCGCATCAAGATGTTTGATGGCATGGAGCATTCTTGACCGAGGTGAGACACATTCATGATTTGAGAAAGAGTCTGATATCTCCGAGAGCACTCGAAGCACTAGAGTGAAAATTCATCAGTTTCGATCGTGTCCTTAAATTTTCAAAGGGGGCACTCATAGCCATGAAGACACAGAAGAATGAAAACCTTTACAAGTTGATCCAGAGTATGTCATGGGGTGGAACTGCAGCGTCTGTAGCAGATTCCATGTCTGCACGTATGCGGCATGTATGCTTAAGCCACATGAACGAGCGGGGCATGAAGATACTTTCTAACCACTGTTTAATTTCAGTTTTTAAAAGCATTGATTTTAGTATATGCGAGCATTGTATATATGATAAACAGTCAAGGTTGTCTTTTAAGTTTAAGAAACATGTTTATAAGGAGGTTATAAATTATGTGCATTTTGATGTATGGGGGCCAACGCCCGTGGTTTTTGGTGGAAGATCGTCATGGTTTGTCATATTCATTGATGACTATTTCAGAAAAGTGTGGGTTTATTTTATGAAGAATAAATCCAATGTTTTCACCAACTTCAAACAGTGAAAGGCGATGGTGGAAAAACAATCAGGGAGAAAGGTGAAAGTGTTAAGGACGGATAACAGTGGGGAGTTCAATTATAGAGAATTCAATCGGTTTTGTAAAGATAAATGGATTATCAAGCACAGCACAGTACACTACATACCAGAGCAAAATGGTATGGTTGAGCGAATGAATCAAACTCTCTAAGAGATGGCACGATGTATTATTAGTAATGTTATGTTGGGCAAGAAATTGTGGACTGAGGCCATTAACATAACTTGTTACTGGGTGAATCGATCCCCTTCTACAACCATTAAATGTAAAATTCTAAAGGATATATGAAGTGATCAGCAAGTAGAATACTCAGGGTTGCAAGTATTTGGTTGTGATGCTTACTCTCACATATCATCAGTTGAGAGAGATACGCTAAACTAAATGGCTAAAAAGTATATATTTGTCAGTTATGGTAATGATGTGAAGGGGTACAAGCTATACAATCAGACCACATGGAAAATTATCTTTAGTCGTGACGTCAAATTCGACTAAAGATCTTTGTTTCATAAGGATGAGCACAATGAAGCCGAAAAATTAGTTGTGGACGTTCAGTTAGACGAAGATGAGACACAGACTGATACTGAGATGCAGACACAGGTACAAGAGTAGGTGGAGCAACCACCTGTGAGAAGGAAAAAGCCATGGGATCGTAGGTTACCGGAGAGGTACAGGGATTACTCAAATGTCGCATTTGCCCTTATTATGGATGAGGGAGATCCGTCTACTTTTCAGGAGGCTCTTGATGAGCTGAATGTCGAAAAGTGGAAAGTAGCGATGAATGATGAGATGGACTCCTTGTACAAGAATGAGACGTAGGAGCTAATAGAGCTTTCCATTGGCCATAAAATGATTAGGTGAAAGTAGATCTTTAAGAAGAAGCATGATAGGTACAAGGTAAGGTTGGTAGCAAATAAATATGCTCAGTGAGAAGTTGGAGACGACACTGAGATATTCGTGCCGGTAGTAATGCAAGTATTTATCAGATTCATATTGGCGTTGGTTGCCCAATACAATCTTGAGCTGGAATAAATAGATATGAAGACTGTCTTCTTGCATGGAAAATTGGAAGAGTAGATTTAAATGAAGCAACCAGAAGGTTTCAAAATACAAGGAACAGAGAACAAGGTTTGCAGGTTGAAGAGATCGTTGTACGGCCTGAAATAGTCGCCTAGGTATTGGTATAAGAAATTTAATTATTTTATAGTGAGTTAGAGGTTTACCAAGAGTGAGTATAATCATTGTGTTTATTACAAGATACTGAGTGATGAGAAGTTCATTATCTTGGTTTTGTACGTCGATGACATACTTATCGTCGGTCATAGGATGTCTGATATCGACATATTTAAGACTCAGTTATCAGGGACATTCAAGATGAAATATCTGGGAACTACAAAGAAGGTTCTCGACATTGACATACACAAAGACAGGAAGAGGAGCGGGCTATGATTATCTCGAGAAGAATACCTTGAGAATGTATTGATGAAGTATAAGATGGACAAAGCAAAACCGGTTAGTGTTCCCCATGCGGCTCATTTTAAGTTATCTTCTAAACGGTATCCTAAAACAGATGAAGAAAAACATGATATGTCTCATGTGCCTTATTCAAGTGCAAATGGCAGCTTGATGCATGTCATGGTCTGTACAAGATTGAATAATTCACATGCGCTGGGTGTTGTTAGCAAATACATGTCTAACCCCGTCAAGCAACACTAGGAGACAGTGAAATGACTACTTCAATATATTTAAGATATGCAGGACTGCGTCTTATCATTTGAAAAATATGGGGACAAGTTAGTAGGATATGTGGATTTTGATTATGCGAGTAGTGTGGACAATAGAAGGTTGACTTTCGGTTACTGGTTTGTATTAATGGGTGGATAGATTAATTGGATGTCAAAGCTTCAGTCAGTAATGACTCTTTCCACGATCGAAGTTGAGTATATGGCAATGACAGAAGTGTTTAAGGAAGGTGTTTGGTTGAAAGGAATAATAGATCAGTTGGGGCTTCAGCATGAGGTCGTGCTAATCAATTGTGACAGCGAAAGTGAGATTAATTTGGTTAAGAATTCTATTTATCACTCGTGTACTAAACATATTGATGTGCATCATCATTTTATCTGACAAATGCTTGAGGAATGAGGCATAACTCTAGAGAAGATTCATATAAGCGTGAATCTGACTGACATGCTTATGAAGGTGGTTCCCACCGAGAAGTTTAAGTTATGTGCAACTTCGATGGGCTTGACAAAGGCGTAAATGAAAGATAGATTGTGCACGAGAAGCAACAATGAAACTATGATGGAAGGCGAATTAGAGATGGTGATTGATAATGAGCTATGATGAATGAAGATTGAAGACATGGTGGAGATCGTTATTGATGTCTTAAATCTGTCAATAACAGGGTCTGTCGATGTCATGGACAGACCACTCGATGCCATCGAGTAAATGTCAATTCCATCAAGCAGATGTCGATGCAATTGACAGATGCTCGATTTCATTGAGAAAATTCAAAAAATCCATGTTAGTTGCTGGAATGTTTTGGTGTTGCTACTTGATGGCATCGAAGGAGTTTGATGCCATCGACAAATCCTCGATGGGGTGTCAATGCCATCGAAGGTCTCATCGAAGATGTGCGTAGAATTGTGTAAGTTATTTCCTATTCTGGTTGTAACACTATATATAATAGGTATAATCAGGATTTGAGGAAAGAGATGTATATTAAGGCTTCCTAAATCGTTCCTAAGGGTTCAAGGGAATATCTAAGGTTTGTGAAGTAGATTTGAGGCTTGTTCGAATCAGTAAACTATATCTCTTGTAATTTCTGTTTTCATAGTGCATTACTCATCTCTTTGTGCCGTGGTTTTTTTCCCGAAAGATTTTGTCCATGTAAAAATTCGGATTATTCTTGTCTAGACTTGGTTGTGCAATTCTATGTACTTTGCTTGATTCGTCTCTGTGTATTTATGTTATTTCCAACATTATAAGCTGCATGAACTATCTTATAAATAAGTTGAAAAACCCTCCCGAGGGAGAACATTGTAAATGTGGTTTAGCGTGATGGATGATATGCATGCACTCTCAAATTACTTAGGAAATTAAATATATGGCATGCAATAAAGTCCGAATAAAATATTTAAATATTAATTTACATTTGAGATGAATCATGAACAAAAAGTTAAGCTTATTTTATCAATATACGAACGGACTTTTAGGCATTTATTGAATAGTACTTTAAAATGAAATATCCAATACTCTTATTCCTATGAACAAGTGCTTACCAGTTGGAAGTTAATGTTTTTCCATCAATCTTATTTTGTGATTGCAACTTAGTCGGTACCACAATTTTCTCAGTTTGATTTTAATATATGAATTCCACGTTTTCAAATTTTGAGTGCCTAAATAGGATGCATAGTCTGTCGGAGTATAAGCTAACCCACCAGCCCTCTTATCTCTTACGGACGTGACTACCCTCCTTATCCTAGCATGCACTAAGGTCAACCATGATGTCTATGTCACATCCAGTAGTGTCCATCACGTAGGCCATCTATTGTTAGGACGTGATCCAAAAACTCATATAAATTTGATTTATGATTGTATATGATTTATGACAGTGGGATCCACTGCAGGTAGGTTATAAAATCAGGTTGATTAGATGATATTAGTCGCTGATCAATGTAGATATGTTTGTTGAACTTTTGATTAATTTCATTTAAATCATCTATTAGGTGTCTACCACTATGCTAATTAGGATATTATTTCAGTTCAATTATTTATTTATGACTCACCTTAAACTGAGCCCTACAATTTGTAGGGTTTGTTTGAATCATGTAGTACAGTTCTTATGTACATTTTGTATGAACCATCACATAGTGCCAAGAGTATTAAAGTTTTTCCTATATAAGGATATATCCAACTTAAATGAATGTCTCTTACAATTTAGTCTTGCTAATATAATAGTAGACTCATTGGAATGAATTGTCTTTCAAAACTCGACTCGACTGGATGTCCAAACTGGGTTAAGCGGACCTGAAGATTTGACCTGAAACTACTAAATATTTAATAATTAATCATAATTTTATAGTATTAGTTATAGTGGTGTATAATTAATACAAATATACAGTTAGCATAAGTAATAGGAGATAGATTCGTATGTGGAGCTATGATTGGTCTATCCGAGCCATTAATCATATATATGCCCTCCTCATCAATAGACTATTCCCATAATCTTGTCTTAATTAATCAACTCTAAACTTCCTGCAGAAAAAAAAATATATATATATTCATATTCATGAAAGATTGGATGATTAGGATGATTGGTTTTTTTGACCCGTCGTTGACCGGTCATGAGCCCTGCTCGACCGGTCGAAGGCTGGTCTTGACCAGTCATAGGAGTCGAGCCATGGCACGACTCAAAGTCCAACGACTGTGGACTGTTTTTCTCCGGGGTGCTCGACCAGTCGAAGGAGGTGCTCGACCGGTCATAGGCGGCTCTCGACCGGTCGTGGACTCGGTTCGACCAGTCGAGGTTACGCAGATTCGTTCCGTAATTTTGTGCGGATTTCGTGTCGCAAGTCCTTTCGCAACTGGGATGCGGAAGGGAGTTTCCTAAAACTATAAATAGGAGTTCCTAGGGGTTTCTAGGGAACAACAAGAGGGTTTCCTAAAGCTTTACAAGGGATTTACTAAAGGGTTTAAGGCTATCAAAGGTGAGAGAGATAAGAAAAGAGAGAGAGGAAGCTTATAGAAGGGAGATTATGCTCGTGGAGGTTAGCTACTACGTAATCTATACCTCAGCGCTTCTATGTCCTCGTAATCGGTGAGATCTCTCTGTTTTCTTTGTTTCTCTTATTGTTTGTCCACTCCTGCGTGAGTGAAGAAGGTTGTAACATTCTACTTCATAGTGGATTGTTGATCTGGACGAGGTCTTATGGTTTTTACCTCTTTGAGGGTTTTCCACGTAAAAATCTCTTGTGTGGTGTGTGATTGATGCATTGATTATTTTCATTGCTTTATTATCCATAATTCTAGTTTGTTCTGGAGGGCTAGATCCTAAGGTTTTGTGCAAGGCCCCCAACAAAGTGGTATCAAAGCCAAGTTCATTGAACGGGTAGGATCAGTTTTGAATTATGGAAGGTGGCTCATCAAGGATGATCAGCCTCAATGGTTCTAACTGGACCATATGGAAGGCTAAGATGGAGGACTTGCTTTACTGCAAGGACCTATATTCTCCAATTTTAGGCATATCAGCAAAATCCAAGGATATGACTGATGATGATTGGAAGAAGATGGACTGGAAGGTGGTGGGGTTTGTTAGACAATGGTTGGATGATTCTGTGTTCCACCATGTGTCTACGGAAACCTCAGGCGCTAGCCTATAACTGAAATTAGAAGGGCTGTATGAGAGGAAGACAGCCGGTAATAAGATTTTTCTGATTAGGCGACTTGTGAATCTCAAGTTCAAGGATGGTGGGTCTGTGGCCGAGCACATGAATGAGGTCAGCAATATAGTGAACCAACTCACCTCTATAAAGATGGTCCTGGATGATGAATTACAAGCTTTACTTTTGCCTAGTTCATTGCCTGACAGTTGGGAGACATTGGTGGTGTCTCTAAGTAACTCCGCGCCAGACGAAAAGATATCCATGGAACAGGTAAGTAGCTGTCTCTTCAATGAAGAGACAAGGAGGAAGTCTCAGGGGTCTACTCAGTAAGAGGCTCTTGTGACACAGGAACGGGGGAGAGGAAAGAACAGAAAGGGCGGGAAGGCCCGAGATAAATCAAGAGGCAAGTCGAGTAACAGAAAAGATGTTGATTGCTGGAATTGTGGCAAGAAGGGCCACTATAAGCATAAATATCGTGGTAAGAAGAATTACAAGAAAAGAAAAAGGAAGGAAGATGAATCAGATTCCACTGCGGTAGCTTCAGATGGCGACGTTGTAGTTATTCTTTCTGCAGATCATGATGTATGTCTCACGGCTACGAGTCAGGACACTGACTGGGTGATAGACTCGAGAGCTTCTTTTCATGCGACTCCACACAGGGACTTCTTCACAAGCTACAAGTCAGGTAACTATGAGACCGTGAAGATGAGAAATTCTGGCGTATCAAAAATCATGAGATTCGATGATATTTGTGTGAAGACCGATGTGGGCTGCACATTGGTTCTCAGGGATGTGAGACATATCCCAGACCTTCGATTCAACTTGATGTCGATGGAAAGGTTGAATGATAATGGCTATGAAAGCCGATTTGTTAGTGGGCGATGGAAGCTCATCAAGGGTTCATTGATCGTGGCCAGAGGAAAGAAGTGTTGCATCCTGTACAAGGTAAGTGTCAGTATGTGCAAGGATGGGTTGAACGCAGCGGAAGATTCAGCTATTGACATGTGACACAGGCGTCTAGGCCACATGAGTGAAAAAGGGCTTCAGGTACTAGCAAGGAAGCGGCTCCTTCCAGACGTGACAAGTACACCTCTCAAAACCTGTCTTGATTGCTTATCAGGGAAACAACATAGAGTTTCATTCGTTAAAACTGCTTCTCATGTTAATAAAGTGCATGCATTAGATTTAATTTATTCTGATGTTTGTGGTCCTATGAGGACAAAAACCTTGGGTGGGGCATTGTATTTTGTTACTTTTATAAATGATGCATCTAGGAGGGTTTGGGTTTATGCTTTGAAATCTAAGGACGAGGTCTTTGGTGTGTTTAAATTGTTTCATGTTATGGTCGAGAGAGAGACAGGTAGACCATTGAAGTGCATCCGCACTGACAATGGTGGTGAATACATTGACGACTTTCACGAGTACTGTAAGTCCCTGAGTATACGACATGAATAGACGGTTCCCAAGACCCCTTAGCATAATGGTGTAGTTGAGCGAATGAATCGCACCATTGTTGAGAGAATCAAATGTATGTTATCCCATGCAAAATTGCCCAAGACGTTCTGGGGATAAGCAATGCACACGGCAGTATATTTGATAAACAAGTCCCCATCAGCCCCACCGAATGGAGAAGTACCTGAGAAGGTGTGGACTAGACATGATCCATCATACAGTCATCTCAGGGTATTTGGATGCAGGGCATCCATTCACGTACCAAAGGACGAGAGGTCCAAGCTTGATATGAAGATCAGGCAGTGTGTGTTCTTGGGGTACGGTGATGAAAAATTCGGTTACAGATTGTGGGATCCGACCGAGAGGAAGCTCGTCAGGAGCAGAGATGTGGTTTTCTTTGAAGATCAGTGTATAAAAGACATTGGAAAGCCAGAGAAGAACCAACCTAGTTCAGGTGAGCTAGAGGACATGGATCCGAGTATTCCTCCCATGGTGCTTGATAACGGGGGAGTACAGTAAGGTGCAAAGGACGAGGGAGTTCCTACAGAAGATGGACCAAGGGAGCAACCCCCACTTGATCCACCTGTTGAGCCACATGTGAGGAGGTCATCTAAGGACAGACAACTATCCAAGAGGTACTCGCCACATGAGTACATTATGCTAACTGATGGGGGAGAGCCAGAAGATTATTCTGAGGCCCTAGCCGACGAGCATAAGGGAGCGTGGTTGAAAGTTATGTAAGAGGAGATGAAATCCTTGCATAAGAACCACACCTATGATATGGTGAAATTGCCTAAAGGAAAGAAAGCTTTAAGTAATAAGTGGATGTTCAAAAAAAAGGTTGAGCAGAAGAATTCACAGACGAGGTTCAAGGCCAGACTTGTGGTGAAAGGTTTTGGTCAGAAGAAAGGCATAGACTTCAAGGATATATTCTCACCAGTGGTGAAGATGACATCCATACGGATGTTGCTTGGGTTGGCAGCTAGCATGGATTTGGAGATAGAGCAGTTAGATGTTAAAACTGCCTTTCTCTATGGTGACCTGGAAGAAAAGATCTACATGCACCAACCAGAGGGGTTCGAAGTCAAGGGCAAGGAGCATATAGTGTGTAGGCTGAGGAAGAGTTTGTATGGGCTGAAACAAGCTCCACGATAATGGTACAAGAAGTTCGACTCATTTATGTTGAAACATGGGTATGACAGAACGGAGTCGGACCATTGTGTGTTCACGCGCAAGTTCTCAGATGGTGATTTCTTAGTTATGCTCTTATACGTTGATGATATGCTCATCATGGGAAAAGACATCAAGAAGATCGACAAGCTGAAACAGGAGTTGGGCAAGTCATTTGCGATGAAAGACTTGGGCCTGGCTAAACAGATCCTAAAAATGGAGATAACCCGTGCAGAAGCAGCAGGAAGCTTTAGCTATTACAAGAGCGGTATATTGAGAAAGTCCTAGAGCGGTTCAATATGAATGCAACGAAACCGGTCAGTACTCCACTAGATGGTCACTTCAGATTGAGCGACAGACAGTGTCCCAAGACGAAGGCAGAGGTGGAAGAGATGCAGAAGATACCCTACGCGTCAGCGGTAGGAAGTTTGATGTATGCTATGGTGTGTACACGCCCAGACATAGCATATGCGGTTCGTGTTGTCAGTCGGTATCTTACTAATCCTGGCAAAGAGCATTGGGCAGCGGTGAAGTGGATACTGCGGTATCTAAGAGGCACATCCAGGTTGAGCCTATACTATGGTGATGGTAAACTTGTTTTAAAGGGCTACACAGATGCAGATATAGCAGGTGACATAAACTCCAGGAAGTTTACATCAAGGTTCATGTTCAAGTTTGCAGGGGAACGGTTTCCTGGTAGAGCAAGCTACAGAAGGTCGTAGCATTGTCGACGACAGAGGCCGAGTACATTGCAGTCACAGAGCTATGAAAAGAGATGCTTTGGATGAAAAGATTCCTATAGGAACTTAGCCTAAAGCAGGAGGAGCACGTGGTCTATTGCGATAGTCAGAGTGCTATACACTTGAGTAAGAATCCAAGTCAGTATTCCAAGTCAAAGCACATAGAGATTCGGTATCACTAGATCAGGGATACTTTGAAACAAAAGGTGTTACAGCTTGAGAAGGTTCACACGGACGATAATGGGTCAGACATGATGACCAAGGCTTTGCTCAAGGGCAAATTTGAGGTTTGTAAAAACCTAGTTGGCTTGAAGAAGGTGGATCCCCCCTGGGTAAAAAAAGGGGGAGATTTGATGGGTTTTTTTGACCCGTCATCGACCGGTCGTAAGCCCTGCTCGACCAGTCGTAGGAGTCGAGTGGTGGCACGACTCAAGGTCCAGCGACTGTGAACTGTTTTTCTCTGAGGTGCTCGACCAGTCGAAGGAGGTGCTCGACCGGTCATAGGCGGCTCTCGACCAGTCGTGGACTCAGTTCGACCAGTCGAGGTTACGTAGATTCATTCCGCGATTTTGTGCGGATTTCGTGTTGCAAGTCCTTTCGTAACTGGGATGCAGAAGGGAGTTTCCTAAAACTATAAATAGGAGTTCCTAGGGGTTTTTAGGGAACAACAAAAGGGTTTCCTAAAGCTTTACAAGGAATTTGCTAAAGGGTTTAGGGCTATCAAAGGTGTAAGAGATAAGAAAAGAGAGAGAGGAAGCTTATAGAAGGGAGATTATGCTCGTGGAGGTTATCTACTATGCAATTTATACCTCAGCGCTTCTATGTCCTCGTAATCGGTGAGATCTCTCCGTTTTCTTTGTTTCTCTTATTGTTTATCCACTCCTGCATGAGTGAAGAAGGTTGTAACGTTCTACTTCATAGTGGATTGTTGATTTGGACGAGGTCCCGTGGTTTTTACCTCTTTGAGGGTTTTCCACGTAAAAATCTCTTGTGTGGTGTGTGATTGATGCATTTATTATTTTCATTGCTTTATTATCCATAATTCTGGTTTGTTCTGGAGGGCTAGATCCTAAGGTTTTGTGTAAGGCCCCCAACATAGGATCTTTCAATTTGGGAGATATTGGGAATGGTCCATCCATGATGAGGGCTATTAGATCAATGCCCTTTGGAAAGGTCCCATATCTAAAAATAAATAAATAAGTTAGAGACAATGAAGTACCCTGTTTGAAATTAATATGAAATTTAGCCTTCTATAGTATAAAATAGAAAAACTAATGTGAAAATTAAGGATCGTTTGGATGTTCATAAAGTTTTAAGTTGTAATAACTTTATATCCTAATGTAGAGTGGATCGCAGACACTTTCATGTCCAAGATGGACCAAAGAAGGCCCGATCGGAGGTGGAAGTCATCAAGACTGTCAGACCCTTCAAACAGGCATATCTAGCAAACCGGAATAAGTTACTCGACATACCATATATGATTTTAGGGTAGGACGAGCTACTTTAGCCAACCAACCTAGCAATGTCAGGTTGCCCACGCCAAATTTGTAAGATTCCGTTAGATCAACGGTCGAATTTCTTGTTTATTTCCGTTTTTACTATTTTTAGTAAGTTTTGGTTTGATTGTAACTCTTCATCCGTTGGGCTTTTGGAGTTGTGTACAACATGAAAAGTGCTTAGAAAAAATAGGAGAATAATGTGGTTAAGCCACATAGGACACTTACTATAAACAGTAAATTTACTATTTATAGTAAGTTATGAATTTTAGGAAGTTTTGAGTTGGAGTTTGGTTCTGAAACTTCTTCTAAGTTTTAGTATTACTATTTAATAGGTTGTAAATTTGTCTTTATTATTAATCAATCAATTTACAAATTCTCTATAATATTATTTCTATTTTTCTTGCTTTTTCCTCATGGATTCGAGAAGTCTATGTGAAGAATCCATAGAAGCTTCGTGGATTCGAAGTAGTTATCCTTTAGAAAGACAGTGGTCGACCTCATCACATTCATCCCTACGTCACATCCTTAAAGAATTTCAGGTATAAACTATTTACATACTATTCCGTTTAGCTTTCAAATAGTAATTTTGTAAATAACATATATATTTGACTAACTTATAAAGTATTTATAATGTATAAGGTTGGTATCCGTATCACATAGAGCTTAGAGTGGTAAATTCCATCAAAATTGATAACTTACATAAAAGGACTTGATTTTTTAAGCCCTTAGGAGATCATTAAAGCATGCGCGCACAAGATGGATTAGATGTCATTGCCCATCACATTAAACCCTAAATGCAATTTAGAAGTTTTTAATAATGGGCATCCCATCCTTTCCTCTCATGTGGTCCATTTGATGATCAATCAAACTTCTTCTTCTTCTTCTTCTTCTTCTTTTTTTTTTTTTTTTTTGAGCCATAGGAGAACATTAAGATGGACAGTTATGATAAGCACCATACACATTATGATAAGCACCATAGGAGAGCATCAAGGAAAGCACATGATCGACAAATTAGATAAACCATACAAATTATGATGGGCCCCTCACATCACGAGTATATATCAACCATTGTATTCTACTTTGTATAATGTCGTTTTAACAGCAAATTAAACTTTACGGATAACCTGCAATACGGCTTTTTTCTTGGTTTTATATTACAGTACTGAAAAGCTGTAACGTGTTTACAGTTTTTAAAGCCTTTATAAGCAAATGCAGATATTTTAAACAATCCCTGAAAAGATTTCAACCAGGGGATGCTCAGTGTCTACCGTTTCTCATGATCTCAACCTAATATGATCGGTGTTTAGCCCAAGCAACGGAAGACTTGACTCATTTGTAGCCGGTGACGTCAATCTAAGGTCATAAAAACATTAAATAAAAATAAAAGCCTATAAAAATTGCAATTACTCGAAGTTAACAAAAAAAATTGATATATGTTAATTATAATTTTAACCATCAATTTCTGGGGTGATTTCCTCTAGTTGGTTACAAAGACACGAAGGCCAGCCGTCCAAAGATTGAGGTGATTTCCTCCAATACTACACCAACAAAGATTGAAAAAGGAAAACATCAAACAGACGACTGCAATCAGAAGAATTGCGTAATCTCTATCCAAGAAAAACTAGATAGACTTCCTCCTCAACTGGATAAGGAAGTATGGTGCAGCTATTCCATCTTTCAGGCCCCACAAAACCTTAAAGAAATGGACGAGACGGCCTACCTGCCCAAGATTATCTCCATTGGCCCACTCCACAGAGGCAGCCGCCGTCTGCAAGCCATGGAAGCACACAAATGGCGTTTCCTGGGCCGCCTCCTCGACCGTCCTGGGCACAATCTGGAGCTCCTCATCGATGCCATCTCGCCACTCGTGGACCGAGCACGAGGATGCTATGTGGATCCCACCAACATGATAAGCGATCAAGAATTCATGGAGACGCTGCTTCTTGACTCTTGCTTTATCCTTGAGTTACTCATTGCAGTTGCCGAAGGCTTCAGAGGAGACGATGACCCACTCTTCTCCATCCGCTCAGCTGTCCTACAGATCCGAAGCGACCTGTTATTGCTCGAGAACCAAATCCCATTGTTCGTCCTGGAACGCATGTTCGAGATCACTGCAGGACAAGAGTACAGAGGCTGCTCAGTGAGTCAACTCGCTCTCTGCTTCTTCAGCTGGACTGTCCCTGGAATCATTAACTTTCAAGAGACTCCCAACACAGGAAATAAGGATGAGGAAGGCTTGCATCTTCTCAATCTTCTCCGGCAAAGCCTCATTACATTACAATCGACGCGGCCCACATCAGCATCAGCATCATCATCATCACGGCCCCTTGATAAACTCCCAGATAGTTACCCTCGCCCCGATCTGATGATGCGATGCGTCTCATCTCTAAGGGACTCCGGGGTGAAGTTCGAGAAGAGAACATCGAGCAAATTGACAGATATCAAATTCGAAAGAGGCGTTCTCAAAATCCCACCGTTGTTAGTGGACGACAACACAGAGTCCATCTTCCTCAACCTCATGGCCTTCGAGCAGTGCCACCCGCAATGTAGTGACCAAATCAGTTCCTACATTGTTTTCATGGACGGGTTGATCAACACCAAACGAGACGTGGCCTATCTACAACAGAAAGGGATTATCAACCACCAGATAGGAAGCGAGGAGGCTGTGGCAGAGCTCTTCAATGATCTTAGTCGAGATATAAGCATCGACCACAGGGACGGCTGTCATATCTACGCCCTGTCGTCTGAGTTGAATGAGTATGTCTCGCGTAAGTGGCCCACTTGGAGGGCCAGCTTGAAGCGCGAGTATTTCCGCCATCCATGGTCCACCATATCCGTCGTAGCCGCTGTTTTCATCATCGGACTCACGCTGACTCAGACCTTGTATTCCATCTTAGCCTACTATCGCCATCACTCTTAGACGGACGGTTCATCTCTTTGCTCTTCTTTAATCTTCACCGTTGTTTTACTTCACTCGTGGTTAATATTATAAATAAATAAAAAGAGTCGGTTACTCAGATCGAAGTCGACCCGGATGAGTTGGGTCAGACCCAGACCTGTCCTACTGACTCACCTCTATCTCTTAAATCAGGCAATGAACCGCATATTCTGTTTGCTAGTTTGAATGACTTATTATCTCCCATAATTATGTCATAATAATAATCCTCGCCTTTGATTTTTATACTTGAATGTTAGCCATTAAAAATTTGCTTTTCATTTTCTAAATTCGTCTACCAATAGTGATGTTAACAATCATATGCTCAGCTCTGATGGCCCGCGTAACACGGATTCTCCAACATGGACGGTTCCGATAATTGCGACATTCATCATGTGGACCCCAGTGAGCGGCTACCATTGTAGGCCTGTGAAATAAACGATTTGGATCCTTGAAGTCGTCACTCGTTGAAATACATTTAAAGGTTCTATGCTGTCCATCCCACGGGAGTTTTCCATGAGGTTGAGCTCTGTGGCCCCACTGTGATGCGTGTCAGAAATCAACACCATCAAGTAAATGTGTCCTTTCATGGTAGGCCAGGGGCTAAAAAATCAAGCCAATCTGCCTTAGGCAGACCACACCATAGACAACAGTTGAATTGTATGCCTGATATCTCAGGTGTGTGTTTCATATGGATAAGTGATCACACCAAATTTCAAGCCATTCCAAATCTAAGGTGTGCCTCACACAATAATTTTAGATGCTTTAAGTAATATTTCAGATTGCATGGCGAATTTGAGTTCCCAATATGGCTGATATTTGGGACATCCCAAGACTTAGACGGGAACGACCAAATGCCCAAGGTGGATGTCTAGCACACATCAAGTTCCTCTCAGACCACTTTAACTTTCTCATACTTTCGACTTTGTAGTCAGCTCTCAATTTGCATTTTCATTTTCTAGAAGTTCCAAACAGTTGATATTATAGACACATTGTTCATCCCAGCCATTCAATCAGTGGCCTTCACAATCCATGGCCACAATTTTGGTCTCATGCCCTAAAATAAGCTGGAAAAACGAATAGACAATTAATGTAATTTAAAAATAAAAAATAAAAAAAAAAAAAGACATACGTACACCATGGTAAAGAGCAGTGATGACCTCATTGTAGAATCGTTGTTCGGGTAAAGACTTCTGCGATCTAAATTTTAGGCAGTGGATGATATAGTTAGGCCCCGTTTGTTAAATCTGAAGTCTAAAGCCTGAATCTGAAATTTGAAGCCTGGATCTGAAATCTGAAGCTTGAATCTAAAATCTGAAGTCAAAAAACTTGTTTAGTAACTATGGCTGAAGTCTGAAAATTAAGTATTGAATTTGAAACAATCTGTTTGTTAACAAAAATCTGAAATGTTTGAAATATGTTAATTTGACACATTTGCCCCTATCAATCTCTTAATTGAAAATGTTTACATTATAAAGAAATTATTTTTTATTAAATGAAAATAAGATTATTCTATTTAATTCAATTGAGAGTAGCATCAACCATATAATATTTATTTACATAAGTTAGCTACATGATCTCTACCTCCATCTGTACACTTATCAGATCAAGATTTTCATCCGTTCATTTTGTTCATCACTTATGAATATGCTTAATCCTCCATTAAAACTGAAATATGAGGAATTTATATATGTGAACAAGTCACTCAAATCTAACGGTATATATCTTACCCTTAATCACTGAAGAAACCCACTTTATGACTATCCATTTACAAAACTGATCGCACATATATCTATATACACCGTTAGAGTACCAACCATCAAGTCTTCATATTTTTAGCAGGTCATCTGACCGCCCATCTTATCAGGATTCGTCAAATGAGCCATCCAAACATTGAGATAAACCACTCAATTTGAAGATCTTAAGACACAGGTCCAAACTACCGGATAATATTGCAACTAAACATATGTAAACATCGTATTAAAACCCAGAGTAATATAACCCATTGAAGTGGTATCTCGATTGTCCAAAAGCGATCAAGGCTCAAATTTAGACCTTAGGAAGAGTGCAAAAAATAACAAACATTAGCAAAATTTCATTTTATTTGGACGGTCCAGCTAGGAGATACTAACTTCAGAAGTTGTAATAAAAGATAAGGGTATAATTGTAATAATACATTCCAAACTCATAACACATACAACAACGTGAAGCGGGAGGTTTTTCCATAGATTTCACTCACACGTTCTGAGAGGTGTGGCCCGCCCATAGCTTGGATCTACTTCAAACTTGAGGCCATGGGCTCACACAGCAAGCTGAAGACGGTGAACGGAATGGATGGACGGTGAGGATTTCTCACAAACATCTCAGTGGCCTCCTGCGTTCCACGCAGGAACTTCCCACGGCAGGAGATCCGCGTCCCTCGTCTTGGCCACAAGACGGGAACCGACTGGCTACTCCACTGCCACCGGCCAATGGCTGGTGGTCGGTGCTATGTAGGCCCTACCATGATGTATGTGTTTCATCCATGCCATCCATCTATTTTTTCAAATCATTTCATGGTATGGGACAAAAAATTAGGTATATCAAAATATCAAGTGGGCCACATTACAAGGAACAGTGTTAAATGAGAGTCGACCATTAAAAACCTTTTGGGGGCCATAAAAGTTTTGGATCAATCTGATCTTTGTTTTTTCCCTTCATCTGGGCCTGTATGACCTAATAAAAAGATTGAATGTCAAATAAACAGTACAGTGGGCCTTAGGAGAATTTTAATGGTGCATATCCAATCATTATTGTTTTCCTATGGTGTGGTCCACCTGAGATTTATATCCCTCTAATTTTTGGGTTGGGGTTAAGCACTAGAATGATCTATAAAAATGGATGAACGGAATGGATGAAACACATACATCATGGTGAGCATAAAGAAGTTACACAGGTGCAAACAATTTAAAAGAAAAATTTTACACCGTAACTTGAAAAGGGTACTTTAGGAAGCAAAAAAGTTTTGTTTAATGAAAAATCACGGAGCGCATTCCGCGTTCACCATTAAGCCAGACTCCTATCACGGAAAGAATTCAGTGAAAAACCACTTAGCGCTTTCCGTCTTCCGCGTTAATAACGTATTAACAAACACCACTAAACACGGAAAATTTTCTCCATTCCGTGTTAAGTGCAAAAATTCAGCGTTACCAAACACGGCCTTAGTTTGAGAACTTAGACCTGCTTGCACGGACAGCGAATTTGAGACGAAAATACCCCTCCCTTCCTTCCGAAGACGAGGGCTGACGCTCCTCCAATCGAGAGTTGTACGAACGGCTCAAAAGAGATCAAAGTTACATGGCCCCACAGCTATGTATTTATTATATCCACCACGTTCATCCATATTTTGAGATCATTTTGGAGCATTATCCAAAAAAAAAAAAAAAATCATATCCAAAGATCAACTGGACCACACCACAAAGAGCAGCAGGAAAACTAATTTTCACCGTTAAAAATTTTGTAGGGTCCACCATAACATTTATTTTCCATCCAATCTTCATAACGTCACAAAGGCCTAGATGAAGAGGAAAAAAAATTTCGTAATGATCCAAAACTTTTGTAACCCCTAAAAGGGTTTCAATGGTAGACGTTCAATTCCCCACTACCTTTTACAGTGTGGTCCACTTGATAGTTAGATCTGTCTTATTTTACATCTCAAGTTTAATATGAGCTCGTCAAATAGATGGACGGTTTGGATATAACACAGACCTCATGATGGGACCCACAAAAGGCCGTGGGGATTACAACAACAAAAAATAAATAAAAATTTAAAATTTTAAAAAAAGCAGGAGCCTATAGCTACGATGTTTTCTATAGCTACGGATTTTAACCGTAGCTACAGCCCAAGCCCTGCTTTTCCTATATGTATTAAAAGTCTTTCGATATATCGAAAAAGGTCCAAAACTATCCAACAAGTTTGCCTCGAAAATCCTGCAGTTTTCCATATAGCTACGGATTATAACCGTAGCCATAACTGTAGTCTATTCAAGCCTGTGCTTTTATTTTTTTTTTTAATTTTTTTTTTTTTTATACATGGAGAACTTTATTCTACGTACATTTTTCTCTAATACATATTTATATAAATATGTATATATAAGCATATAAAATTTTTTTTCTCTCTTTTAATTCATTTCTTTATCTATTTATTTAACAAGCATATCTGCTTAAACTAGAATGATTTACTTAACGTACCACATATGATTTTGGGGCAGGAGAAGCTAATTTAGCCAACAAACCTAGTAATTTTCCAAGATTCCATCGGGTCAATGGTTGAAAATCCATTTCATTCACTTTGTGTTCAATTTCAATCACTTCGCGGTCAAAGTAGAAATTCCGCGGGGCAAAAATGAAATTGAGCGGGGCAAACTAAAAATTCAGCGGGGCAAACATGAATTTCAATGGGGCAAACATGAAATTGAGCGGGGCAAACATGAAATTCAATGGGGCAAACTAGAAATTCAACGGAGCAAACATGAAATTGAGCGGGGTAAACTAAAAATTGAGCGGGGCAAACATGAAAATGAGCGGGGCAAATATGAAATTGAGCGGGACAAATATGAATTTCAGTGGGGCAAACATGAAATTGAGCGGGAAAAACATGAAATTCAGCGGGGCAAACATGAAATTTAGCGGGGCAAACTAGAAATTGAGTGGGGCAAACATGAAATTGAGCGGGGCAAATATGAAATTAAGCAGGGCAAACATAAAATTGAGCGGGGCAAACAGTGGAAAATAAAATATATTTGTGTTTTCCCTTCATTAATGTTTAAGAGACCTTATGAACCAGTTAGATGGCAAATAAACATGTTAGGCCTAGGAGCACTAGTCTGTCTGGAGCTCAGAACTGGCAGGGTAGTACCTAATCCACAGTTGGGCTTTCTTAACATGTCAACGCATCCAATGATCGCGTGTTGTGCCGGAGAGGGAAGCTGGTTGGTTGGTGTATAGCTGTTTTAGGTACGTGTCGTTGGAAGAGGAGCACTGACGCTTCTCGATCTCCATGTTGTATGAACAGTTCAAATGAGATCAAAGTTACATAGCCACACAGTGATGTAGTTATTATATCTAGATTATTTTAAAGCATTATCCAAAAACTGAATCATATCCAAAGATCATCTGGACCACGCCATAAATAGTAGCAGCAATAATGATTTTCACCGTTAAACAATTTGTAGGGCCCACCGTAATGTTTATTTTACATCTAATCTTTTCATAAGGTCACAAACACCTGAATGAAGAGTGAAAACAAATTTCATATTGATCCAAAACTTCTGTGACCCCAAAAAGAGTTTCAATGGTAGACGTTCAATCCTCTACTGGTTTTTGTAGTGTGGTCCACTTGATAGTTGGATCTGTCTTATTTTTTATCTCAAGCCTTAAGATAAGCTCCCCAAATGGATGTACAATCTGGATATAGCACATACCCCATGATAAGACCCATAGAACTCTCTCCCATAGCCACTCCCCTATATAAAATGCATTCGGTCCCTAACACAGACCTCATTTTTGCCCTGCTTAATTTCATGTTTGCTTCGCTGAATTTCATGTTTGCTCCACTGAATTTCATGTTTGCCCCGCTCAATTTCATGTTTGCCCCGCTGAATTTCTAATTTGCCCCGCTCAATTTCTAGTTTACCCTGCTGAATTTCATGTTTGCCTCGCTCAATTTCTAGTTTGCCCCGTTGAATTTCATGTTTGCCCTTCTCAATTTCATGTTTGCCCCACTGAAACTCATGTTTGCCCCATTGAATTTCATTATTGCCCCGCTGAATTTCATGTTTGCCCTGCTCAATTTCTAGTTTGCCCCGCTGATTTTCGATCATCGACCTGATGGAATTTTGAAAAATAACCAGGTTGGTTGGCTAAAGTAGCTTCTCCTACCCCAAAATCATATGGGTACGTCAAGTAACTAATTTTGGTTTAGAAGATATTCTTGTTAAATGAATAAAGATAGAAGTGAAAAAAAAAAAATGAGAGAAATTTTTTTATATGCTTATATATACATATTTATATAAATATGTATTAGAGAAAATTGTAGGTAGAATAAAGCTCTCCATGTAAAAAAATAATAATAAAAAATTTTAAAAAAAATTTGAATAGACTAGTTATGGCTACGGTTATAATCCGTAGCTCTAGGTAAAATCACCTTCGATACATATCGAATATTCTTCGATATCTATCGAAAATTTGAGGATTTTTTAGGCAAACTCGCTGTACAATTTTGGACCTTTTTCAATAATATCGAAAGACCTTCGATATATCGAAATTCCTTCGATATATATTGAAGGACATATCGAAAAAGTAGGGGCTACAATTATGGCTACTGTTATAATCCGTAGCAATAGGGAAACCCAGCTTTCTGAAATCACATTTCTTTTGTGGGTTCCATCATGAGGTCTGTGTTATATCCAAACCGTCCATCTATTTTGCGAGCTCATATTAAGGCTTGAGACGAAAAATAAGATAGATCTAACTATCAAGTAGACCACACTGGAAAAGGCAATAGGGAATTTAATGTCTACCATTGAAACCCTTTTAGGGGTTATAGAAGTTTTGGATCATTATGAAATTTATTTTTCCTCTTCATCCAAGTCTTTGTGACCCTATGAATGAACTTAGATGGGGAAGATTTCTTACAAACATCACAGTGAGCCCCCAAAAAGTTTTATGCCCCCAAAAAGTTTTTAATGGTAGATGCTCATTCAACACTGTTTCCTGTAATGTGGTACACTTGACATTTGGATATACCTCATTTTTGGTCTCATACCGTAAAATGATGTGGAAAAATATATGGATGGCATGGATGAAAAGCATACATCACAGTGGGGCCCACAGGCCACCAACCATCTGCCATTGGCTGGTGGCAGGGGAGTACCCAATCCGTTTCGGTGAAAGGAAGGGTAGTTTCGTCCTCAAATTCGTTGTCCGTACGAGCAGGTCTAAGTTCCCAAACGCAGTTTGTATTGCCTCATAAAACCTGTATAAAAGGTGGGGTCCACAGTCCCAAATTTTTCATTAGATTTGCCTGTTTTCTGGTTCCGTACTATTGGACCTGCCTATTAATATTTAACGAGTTGATGGTATCAGCTCTATTGTCAAACAAAATAGGACGCAATCGGACGTCTACCCCGCTCTTCAGAAGCTGGGAACGGGCAGCAGCTTTAAGTGGCCACCGTAATGTACGGGTCTTATCCACACCGTCCATCCATTTTTTCCTATCATTTTAGGATTAAGACTAAAAATAGGCAGATCCAAAGGCTCAAGTTGACCACACCACAGGAGGCAGAGGCGATAATAATTCTCACCGTTGAAACTTTTTTAGAGCCCACTGTGATGTTTATTTGTCATGCAACCTATTTGTAGACCTGGACGAAGAGAAAGCACAAATATCAGCTCCATTCAAAACTTCTGTGACCAGTATGACGTTTTCAACGGTAAGAGTTTAATCCCCATTGTGTAGTTCACTTGAACCGGAGATCTACCTAATTTTTTGTCTTGTCCCCTAAAATGATACCAAAACATGGCTGGACGGTGTGGATAAGACCTATACATCACGGTGGCAACTCAAAGTTGCTGCCCGTTCCCGGTTGGAGACGGGCGGGGGTAGGACGCAATCCGCGTACGTCCTCTTATTAATTATGTGCACGGATGTGTTTTGGGGCCACGTGCTCTGTGAATCAGATCCGTTCCGTTAATTATATGAAAACTTCGATGCTAGGCCATGTGAAAAAAATCGGCCTAAACGGAAAATTAGGTAGGCTCAACAAATGGAGCCGTTGGGGGATGCCCAGACCAATAGAAACGTCCGGAAGTTTTTTGGGCCCAAAAAATATATATATATATATATATATATAAAATTTTCACCCTGATCTAAGGATGATCTAAGATTCTGGTGGGCCATAACAAAGAGAAATTCAAATCAAGGGATGAAACTGTTTGCATATTTTATTGCCCACCAAAGTTTTGGTTTAAAGTGAAATTTCGTATCAGAATGATTCATGAGGTTTTGCTTCATGTGGACTGTTCAAATTTTTGAGACTCATCAAATAACATAAGCTTTCAAAAAAGTTTGTATGTAATACATAGAAACTTATTCGCAGGTGAGCATTTCCATATATATATATATATATATATATATATATATATATATATATATATATATATATATATATATATATATATATATATATCATCCACTGCATTCATCATACTTTCCCCACTGAGATGAAAGGACTGATTAAAAATCAGGCCACTTAAAAAGTCAGATGGTTCACACCATGTGAATCTAAAGTTTTACCCATGAATTCACATTGTTCCCTTCTTTGTAGCCCACCTAAGTTTGTTTCGTCTTGATTTTTATTTATTTTTTACGGTGATCATGAGGGGTATAACACGATATATGGGGTAGATCTAAAGAAAATATCATTTGGGACCCTCAATAGCCCGATACCACCACAAATTATGGTGGTGCGGATACCATGTGAGCGCACTCTCCGCGTTTATATCGAACGGGACAGGCGGCTCAAGATGGACCCGCACCCGTATACATTGCAATGGCAAAGCCAAAGTAAATACGGGTAATTTTTTTTTACCGTAGACACAACCTTTTACGTACCTTACCATCTTCGATACCACAAACATAGATAACCACAGTATACCTGTGTTTGCAAGGACAACCTAAAATAACCCTCCCTTTTCACCTGCCTTTTACCTGAACCGGATGGGCAGAGGGATAGTTTCATCCATCCGTACCCTAAAAGTCACCTTCCCTCGTCAAAGATTCCCGCCAACGAGAAAAATAATCACCCTAAAAGACACCATCTAATTTGGTAATTATTTCTATTCTTTAAACTCTTTCTAGGGCAAGCGGATGGTTACTTTGAACTAAATCCTTCTTGTTTAATCGGACTGCTTACTGAGTTACTCAGTACGCTGCCATCGTACTGAGTAAACTCAGTTGGGCCCACCGCAAATGTATATGATTTATCCACGCCGTCTATCCATTTTTTCATCTCATTTAAGGGGTTGAGACAGAGATGCTGTCCATCCACATTTTTAGAGCACGCAGTCGGCTTCCTTATCACCTGACCTTTATTAATGGATATAATAGACAGTTAGGCACTGCTGTGGAATGACGGACCAACGTCGTCGGAAGCGGATTGCGTCCAACCCCCGGCCTGATTTAGCAACGTCTAATCAAACCTGCGTGAAGGCCCACCATGACTTTTTTTTTTTTACACGCACACACACCACCACACACTCACGCCTTAGCGGGATTTTGATGTCGAGCGGGTCGAGAACAGTTACATAAATGTGCTTGGTACCTCTATTTAAAGGGTTGTGAACTCATTTTTATGAGAAGTCCAGAGAAGTTCCGTGGATTCAGACTACTTATCCTCCTCACGTTCATCCCTGCGTCAGATTTCACCACCTAGGGGTGCTCGAACCCTCAACCAGGCGTTGAAACTCCTCAGATTCTACCACTGGAGTAAGAGCAAGGACCCTAAGGCCCACCGTGACTTATCTGTTTATCAAAGCCGTCCATCCCTTTCCCCATATCATATTGTTGTATGAGCCCAAAACCAAGGCAGATCCAACGCTCAAGTTGACCATACCAAATAGTAAGCTTGATTGTATTAATGCACAGCGCATTAATTACAAGTTGCACTAAATATACGAGTCATCTCTCGTATGATATACTAGAGCATTGGATCTGACTCATTTTAAAGCCAATTCCTTAACACGATATGAGAAAAGGGATGAACGGCGAGGATAAACCGATACATCACGGAGGCCTACACTCAGATCTGGTTGGACGTTGCTATATCAGACCGGGGTCAGACACAATCCGCTGCTACCGACCTGGTCTGCCGCGTGGGTCTGGTGGACTGTAGGCCACTGTTTCTACAGAGCGACCATTCTGTAGCCTGCGCGAGCACCAAACTCCTTTTGTCAAACTCTCTCTCTCATTATTTATTTATTTATTTATTTATTTTTGTATTTTACACACACACACCCCACACACTCACGCCATAGTGGTATGTCAAACTCAAGTGACACTAATCTTGAGGGCCATGTCAGCTAATTGGTGGGCAGTGATGGTTGGAGAATAGAGGATTCTATGATGTACCTGCTTGGATTAATTGTTGGTTGTAGGTATGCATGTATAGGATAATTGGATACTATGATGCGATGGGTGCAGATTGGAAGAGTTGTGTAGTCTGCAGAATGGATGAAGAGTGCTTATTTGGAGGAATTGTTGGTTGCAGGTATATAAGTTTGGAGAGGAATTCTTGCGTTGGATGAAGCGTGTTGTATGTTTTCAGGTCCATATTGTTGGCTGCTTTGGCTGCTCATCTTTGAGCCTGATACAAATATAAGATGCATTGACATGATCCGGCGTACAAAAGTAAGATGCATTGACATGATCTAACTAATAAACCTGATGAGCTTGTGAAGTTGTTACAGGTATGCGACAAACTAAACTTAATTTTTATGGTATGTGTCAAATGTTGTACATTCAAAAGATCACCTCTGACTTATAATTCATTTTGTTTATGTTTGCCTTTAAAATTCACATTTTATTGCCTTTTTTCTTTCTTTCTTTCTTTCTTTTTGTGCAGCAAGTGAAGAGCGGAGCTGCAACTGCATTTGGTGCGGCTCTTGCTCCCACTTTCCTACATGTTTATACTTGAAAACATTTCAAATTAGATGCTTCCTCACTCCGGCGCCTGAATTTGTTGCTGCTTCACGTTCTGTGAAACTATAAACAAATACTATTTATTCACACACACAAAAAAAAAAAAAGAAAAAAGAAAAAAGAAAAAGAAAAAGAAAAAGAAAAGAAAAGAAAATAGAAACATTAGCTGATGCAACATGATTCTATTAGATTGATCTCTCCCAATAAACCAAGACATGCATTACTTGGAGATCAATCAGCTCAAGAAAAGCAGGATCGCACAAAACTCTATAGATCCGATTGGATAGGATACTTGTTCTGAGACAATCAACTTGAGAAAACAAAGATATTACTACCATACGGCTTATGGATGATTGTCTCTGGACAAAAAAAAAAAAAAAAAAAAAGACACAATAAAAGAGAGATAAACCAAGACATGCTTTGCTTCAAGATCAATCAACTGCCAACAGACCACACAAATTTGGAACATGATGCGGACACAAGTGCATTTAAGGTGTACCAACGAAGAAAGCGCCAACCACAAGTGTCATCCTTGTGAATATGCGACTATTGAGGAGCTGAAGACCTTTCACATGTGATTGGACATATAAAAGATCCCACTCAGAGAAGACACATGCGAAGGAAGATTGGAGAAAGAAAACCGAGCACCCGAACTTTCCCATACTTATGTTATTTGCGCGTTTTTTCTTAGTTAGGAGTCTTTTAGTAATTTTATGTCTTTATTTGCTTATTCTAGGGGTGTTTTAGTAATTTTATGTCTTTATTTGCTTATTTAAGTGGGCTAAAGCCCTAAACTCGAATTTTTAACTATTGATTAATGAAAAGCAAACCCTTTGGTTGTCTCCTTCCTCTCTTCTCTCTAATGGTGCTTCTTCTCTTCCCTTGATCTTCCTCTTCTAATTTCTTCTTGTGCCCCTCTAACTTCATCAAGGTAATTATTTTCTTCTTTCTATTTTTCAGTTTTGGCTAATCCTTCTTCGATCAAAATCTTAAGAACCGATCTAAACCCAAAACTCCCAAATTCTCAAATCCCTAATTCGAAAAACTTCTTGGTTCTTCGGACTAGTGATCTTCATTGATCGATTAGGTATGAGGTCTCATCCCTCGCCGGATCCAACCTAAGTAATAATTGAATGTCATACTCCATGGTTGTAATGATGGTCCGCTCCATTGCATATATCCTTTATGATTTTCTCAGTTATGATGATTACTACTAGAATTTTAGATCATTTATTCCTTTTATTTTCGCTGTTTAATTATGTTCATGAGCATGCATCATAATTAGGGTCATCCGCGCTAAATTTGGTATCGAGCAATGTGCTTGCATGGTTTTTGTCTAGATCGAGTTATCAAATTAGGGTTTTGATTTTTAGGTTTAATTTAAAAAAGTTCCAGATTTAGAAACTTTTCAATTTTAGAAACTTTCCAATTTTAGAAAGTTTCTAATCTGGAAAATTTTCAGATTTGAGTTGTTTCCTGTTTCAACTTAATTGTGTTAGTTCATAGTAGTTTTGCATTCATCGCATTTATCTTGAAAGTCATAACACCTAGTAGTCTAGTTGGGTAGAGTTTGATTCAAGTTTTCATTGTATGCTCACGAGAAGAGGTAGAGGTTTCGGACTTTAACCTACCATGAATAACGAGCAGTTATCTGAGCAACTTGCTCAATTGATACAAAAGATAACCGCCTTAGAAGCAGGTTAAAGGCGTGAGTTTGCCCACCTTGAGAACCAAATTACCACTACCATGACTAAGGTTGGGCAACTAGAGACGTCCCAAAAGGAAAATCCCGTTGTAGGGAATGATGCACACTCCCAAGTGGGAGGAATCATTAAAGAACGCGCTGCCACACGTGGTGGTAGTGAGGATAGAGATCGTGGTAACGGTCGTGGTGTGGTGCGAGAGGCACGAGCCACATGTGATCATCAAGACCGCTATGATCTAGATGAGCGTGCGATGAAGAGTGTGAGAGTTGAGGCCCCGAGTTTTAATGGACGCTTGGATCCCAAGGCATTCCTTGACTGGGTTGCTGATATGGACCACTACTTTGAATGGTATGGCATGTCAAAAAATCATCAAATGCGGTTTGCTAAGATGAAACTTGTGGTCAAGCCAAGCTCTTCTAGACTAACACCGAGCGTAGGATAGAGAGAGTTGGTAGAGCCCCTATCACACATTGGTATGAGATGAAAGAGAAGTTGAAGGAGTAGTACCTTCCTCTCTCATACCGTTAGAAGCTCCTTGACCAATGGCAATCCTTACACCAAGGGTCAATGTCTGCCGCTGACTACATCTCTAAATTTGAAGAATATGTGATGCGATGTGATATCCAAGAAGACTCTCTAGTAACGCTCTTGCGTTTCAAGACGGGCCTTCGTGCGGATCTTCAGCGCGAACTTATGACTCGGCCCTTAACGGACTTGGATCAAGCATATCAAGTCGTACAAGAGTTAGAGCAATATCTGAAGGCTCCTGTCGTTCGTCATTTTGAGTCCCAAGACTTCAGTGCTAGTTCTAATTTCTAGGGAACTAGACCTAATATTGGTAGTCAACCTAGAGCACAGGCGACCATTCCGCTTAGGCCCAGGGAGGATAAGGGCAAAGGGGTTCTTGGTGCCAATCCTAGTAAAATGAGTCAAGTGAGGTGCTATGAGTGTGACAATCTTGGCCACATGTCAATCAGTGTCCTACGAAGAGCCGTGGGAGAGCTTTAGTTATAGGCGAGTCTCACGAGGGTGGAGATGACCAGGGTGATTATGAAGTTGAAGAGTATCACCCTGAAGGAGGATTTACTGATGAAGAAGAAGTAGATGGAGAAGCAATGCTTGCAGTAGTCAGGCGTGTGCTAGCTCAGTCTAGAAGTAGTGCTGACTAACGTCGAAGCACTATCTTCTACACTATTACCAAGTGTGGTGAAAAGAATTATAAGGTGATAGTGGACAGTGGAAGTTGTCAGAATGTGATTTCCACTAGCACCTTAGATCGCTTAAAACTGAAATCCACACCTCATCCAGACCCGTATAAAGTTTCTTGGGTTGACAAGACATCCCTACCTGTCACCCAGCAATGTCTATTGCCCATCGAGTTTGGGTCATACAAAGAGTCTCTATGGTGTGATGTTTTACTTATGGATGTGGGACATGTTATCCTAGGTAGACCGTGGCTATTCGATAATGATGTTACGATCTTTGGCCGTTCAAATGTGTGTACTTTTATGTATAACGGTAGAAAGATCAAACTTAATCTCATGCTACCTGAGAATACACTAGGGAAGAAGAAGGATGAGAAGACAAGTGAGCCTAGAGAAATGGGGAAATCCAAACCTAAGTCTCTAGATATAATCAGCGTAAGAGAGTTTTAAAAAGAGGCTAAGGAGGATTCTATGGTGTATGCTCTTGTGGCTAGAGAGATTACACCTGAGGTTCCATCAGAGTTGCCCCGTGATGTGACCTCGGTCCTGAAGGAATACAATGATGTATTTCCTGAAGACTTACCGAATGAGTTGCCACCTATGAGGGACATACAACATGCTATTGATCTTGTCCCAGGGTCTACTCTACGGAACCTTTCTCACTACAGGATGAACCCTGCAGAGCATGCAAAGTTAAAGAAGCAAGTTGATGAGCTTCTGCAAAAGGGTTTCATCTAAGAGAGTATGAGCCCGTGTGCCGTGCCTCCATTGTTAACGCCAAAGAAAGACGGTACGTAGCACATGTGTGTGGATAGCCGTACCATAAACAAAATTACTGTCAAGTATAGGTTCCCTATACCTAGACTTAATGATATGCTTGACATGATGGCCAGGTCCACTATATTCTCTATAATAGACCTTAAGAGTGGGTATCACCAAATCTGTATATGCCCAGGAGATGAGTAGAAGACGACGTTTAAGACGAAAGATGGGCTGTATGAGTGGTTGGTCATGCCCTTCGGCTTGACTAACGCACCCAGTACTTTCATACGGGTGATGACACAAGCTTTGAGGCCGTTCATGAAAAAATTCCTAGTGGTGTACTTTGGAGATATTCTTATTTATAGTACCACTAAGGAATCACACCTTGAACATTTAAAGAAGGTCTGTAGTGTCCTTAGGAAGGAAAAGTTGTACGCTAATCTTAAGAAATGTGCATTCATGTCTAGCCAAGTTGTGTTCTTAGGATTTATAGTGTCATCTGAAGGGATGTGCGCAGACCCTGAAAAAGTCAAGGCCATAGTTGAGTGGCCAGAACTAAGGAACATTCATAAGGTGAGAAGCTTTCATGGCCTAGCGACTTTTTATCGTCTGTTCATTAGGGGTTTTAGCACAATCATGGCTCCCATTACCCAGTGCTTGAAAAAGGGAGAGTTCATGTGGTCTAAAGCCGCAGTCAAGGCTTTTAAAGAAATTAAGGAAAAGATGGTGGAAGCTCCTGTTATGCGTCTACCTGACTTTTCTAAAGTCTTTGAAGTAGTGTGTGATGCGTCTGGTGTCGGTATAGGTGGAATGTTGAGTCAAGAAGGACACCCAGTGGCCTATTTTAGTGAGAAACTGAATGAGGCAAAACAAAAATACTCCACTTACGACAAAGAATTTTATGCGGTAGTGCAATCCTTAAGACATTGGCGACACTATATCCTACCGTAAGAATTCGTTTTGTTTTTTGACTGTGAGGCTTTGAGATATTTGCATTCTCAGAAGAAACTCAACCCAAGGCATGCCAAGTGGGTAACATTTCTTCAGGAATATTTGTTTGTTTTGAAACACAAGGCCGGGATTGAAAACAAACCAGCGGATACCCTTAGTAGGAGAGTGGCGTTGCTCAACTCCTTGAGTGTAGAGGTAGTCAGATTTGAGCAACTGAAAGATGAATGCCCCATATGTTCTGATTTTGGGGGGTACTTACGCGTCGCTCGCTAGTGACCAGTATATTATGGGTGAATATGTTCTTAAAGATGGCTTCCTTTTCAAGGGAGACAGACTTTGCATTCTCCGTATGTCCCTTCGTGAATTCCTCATCTGAGATCTTCATTCAGGAGGGATTGCTGGCCATTTTGGTCGTGATAAGACCATTGCCCTCGTGGAAGATCATTTCTATTGGCCAAGTCTCAAGCGAGACGTAGCTGGAGTTTTAGGGCAGTGTCGAACATGTCAGCTGACAAAGCATAAAAAGCAAAATACCAGATTGTACATGCCATTGCCAGTGCCACATGATCAGTAGCAGGACATTAGTATAGACTTCGTGCTTGGGCTTCCCAAGACTATAAAAAAGCACAATTCCATTTTTGTCGTTGTGGACCGTTTTTCTAAAATGGCGCATTTCCTCCCATGTTCGAAGACGTCAGATGCGTCTCATGTTGCTCATCTCTTTTTTGATGGTGTGGTGCGTCTTCATGGGTTACCTAAAACTATAGTGTCTGATCGTGATGTTTGATTTACTAGCTATTTTTGAAAGACACTGTGGCACATTATGAGAACTCGTTTGCAATTTTCTACTGCTTACCACCCACAAACAGATAGTCAAACTGAAGTGGTAAACCGCAGCCTTGAAAATCTTCTACGTTGTCTAGTGGGTGAACATGTTAAGACTTGGGACCTAATTTTACCAATTGCTGAACTTGCTTATAATGGCTCAGTTAATAGATCTACAGGGTTGAGTCCTTTTGAAATTGTAAGTGGTTATAAACCTACAATGCCCATAGATCTCTTACCTATGTCTGTTACCCAAAGATTTTCTGAGTCAACCGATGCATTTGCACGCCATATTCATGATTTGCATACACATATTAGACAGCGGTTAAATAAGAGCAATGATGATTATAGAGTTTTAGCCGATTCTTATTGTAGAGTGAAAGAATTTCAAGAAGGATACTATGTAATGGTGCGAATAAGGCCAGAGCGATTCTCTTAAGGATCTGCTAAAAAATTACAAGCGTGTAGTGCTGGATCATTTAAGATATTACAAAAGGTTGGGTCCAACGCATATCGGATTGACCTTCCACCTGAAATGAACATTAATCCAAATTTTAATATGGAAGATCTAGTCCGTGCCCATACTCCCATTATTGATACATTGTCTCTTTCATGGCCTTTTTCTGAGTTTGCTACCCAACCCCTTCCACCCTCTCCTCCACCCATTTTCCATAAAGAAGAAATTGAAGAAATCTTGGATGACGAGATAGTATCCACGAGAGATGGAGGTTTCCAAAGGTATCTTGTCAAGTGGAAGAACAAACCATCATCTGAATCTACGTGGTTATCGGGCGACGCATTGCAGGGTATTGATCCAGATCTACTAGAGCGCTACAAAAGTTTCAACTCGTCGGAGTCGAGTTTTTCTCACCCGAGGAGAATTAATGCTGACACAAGCGCATTTAAGGTGTACCAACGAAGAAATCGCCAACCACAAGTGTCGTCCTTGTGGATAGGCGACTATTGAGGAGCTAAAGACCTTTCACATATGATTGGACATATAGAAGACCCCACTCAGAGAAGACACATGTGAAGGAAGATTGGAGAAAGAAGATCGAGCGCCCGAACTTTTCCGTACTTATATTATTTGAGCGTTTTTGCTTAGTTAGGGGTCTTTTAGTAATTTTATGTCTTTATTTATTTATTTTAGGAGTGTTTTAATAATTTTATGTCTTTATTTGCTTATTTAAGTGGACTAAAGTCCTAAACTCGAATTTTTAATTATTAATTAATGAAAAGCAAACCCTTTGGTTGTCTCCTTCCTCTCTTCTCTCTAATGGTGCTTCTTCTCTTCCCTTGATCTTTCTCTTCTAATTTCTTCTTGTGCCCCTCCAACTTCTTCAAGGTAATTATTTTCTTCTTTCTATTTTCCAGTTTTGGCTAATCCTTCTTCGATCAAAATCTTGAGAACCGATCTAAACTCAAAACCTCCAAATTTTCAAATCCCTAATCCGAGAAACTTCTTGGTTATTCGGACTAGTGATCTTCATTGATCAATTGGGTGTGACCATGCAAGATCGGGAGGTCTTATCCCTCGCAGGATCCAACCTAAGTAATAATTGAATGCCATACTCCATGGTTGTGATGATGGTCCGCTCCATTGCATGTTTCCTTTATAATTTTCTCAATTATGATGATTACTGCTAGAATTTTAAATCATTTATTCCTTTTATTTCTGCTGTTTAATTATGTTCATGAGCATGCATCATAATTAGGGCTGTCCTGTGTCAGAACAACTCTATGGATCTGATTGGATCAGATGCTGCAGGCGATCAACTCTGCAGCCAACATATTACTACCATACGGCTTATGGATAAAAGGGAGGGATTGGTTACAAAATAAAAGGAAAAAAAAAATACACACAATAAAAGGGAGGGAATGGTTACAAAATAACTCGATCCTGCCCTTGTACTGAAATGAAAACCAAAAGCCATCCGAGTCCCATTGTTGTGAAGCAAAATAAAATGATGTATGTATTTGTGTACATGTCAGTGAAATGGGTTTCAGTAGTATCAATGCTGCTCTTTATATTTTCCTTACCCAAATTTCTAAATTATTTAATTTTTTTACTGGATGTTAATATTCTCTACAAATATTTATTTTATCGACACAACAATATGGATTATACAATAAGTTGTCTCCTTAACATTCTAGAGTTCGATATCGTTGGAAAGCCCATAAAATTAAGCCTCTTATGTCATTTAGTGGAAATTATTTCCATTCCTTGTATATTCTGATTACATGTATAAAAAAAATTTTGGTGTAATGTCACGCTTATATATTCTAATTGTGCTAATATGTGCATGTGCATGTGTGTGTTTCTGCCTGTTCGCCTGTTTTTATGTGTGTGTGCATGCATCCGCACGTGTGTGTCTCTTGTCTTAAAGTTTATACACACACACTGAATTATGTCAGCATCTGACAGAAATTGGTTACATTTCAAGTTGGTACAGGTATGACAAATGCCCTAATTAATGCAAGAAAGGCAATTGACAAGAATTTTGCTGGCGAAACAGGGGATGTACCTATATTATTAACCAGTGTTGCCTATGGTGTCTACATGGCGGTTTCTAGCAACCTTAGGTAAGCCCTACTAATGACTGATAAGCAGAACTATTCTTAGTTATCTTATTATTATTATTATTATTATTATTATTATTATTTTTCAGCAATGAAACATTTTATTCAATAGAGAAATCCTATAACCATCCATTAAGATAATGGGTTAAGCACTATGAACACAAAAGAAAGGATGGTCCTTCTCAAGCATATCAATTATGGAATTGGCATCTCTGGACATGTGATGCAAGATCACTCAATCCATGCATAGAGTCCACAAAAGGGGGCCCTACAAGCTTGGCAATTGAAGATTGAATGAGAGCGGTCATCTGATTGGACTTTGGGGCCCACAAATCCAGTTGGATGGTCCACAATAAAGAAACAATTGGATTGTGCATCCCACAAGTCCAACCAGTGATGATTTCAGTCCTTATCAACTAGTTGTTCAATTTGAGGTTTATATGCAAACTGTACAGCATATACAGCCATATGTTGTATATAATCCATCTTCTGATTTGAGGCCTGTATGTACATTCATACAGATGAACATCACGTACAATCAACCGTACAGCTAGAAGAATCCATACGATTTTACATAAGGCGTGTATGGTTGATGTATAGAGAAGGACAAATATGTCTGTAATTATTTTTTGCAACTTCTTTGGCTTCATTATTTAGTTACTCCCTTTCATGGTAATTTGAGTACAACTAGACCATTGTATGTGGACCAATGAAATGAAATGTACGTAGGGAAAGAACAATCTAAAACTTTAGTAGACCTCTTTTACCCAAAAAAAAAAAAAAAAAAACTTTACTAGTCTTTTAATCATATCAATTATCTTTTTTTGTGAAATTACTACATATGAGCCCACACTTTTTTTTTTTTCTTTTAAAAAGAAAAAAAAAAAAAAAAAAAAGGTGAATCACTTTCCATATCATTATGAATCAGCACCTGTACATTCGGGCACCCCTTTACATAAAATAGGGGGCCTATCATAAACAAGCAAAAAAAAAAAAAAAAACTGCACAAGGAAACCGTAGATGGGCAACACTCTTGATTAGTAATCATAGGTGGGCAACAGGATTGCTAGTTTAGTCTTTGTTATTGATTAGTTTGATTGAGCTAGTATTATGTTAATGTTAGACTATAGGATAAATATGTAAAGTTGTTTATTCCTATCATTCTCAATGAAATAGACACTGGATCCCTGTAGCAGTACAACTTAGTGATGCTTTCGATTTGTTTTGAGATTTCAAGAAACTATTATACTTCGCAGATTGTGAGAGTTATATTTGATCTTTTCTCATTAGCTTTTGTTAAATACCTTATTTAAATAGGAAGCATTGGTGATAATGATGCTTGTGGTTGAAACCTTCCTAAGACCCACCATGACATTTAACTGCCATCCAAGCTATTCATAAGGTCACAAAGGCTTGGATGAAGGCAAAACACAAACACCAGCTTTATTCAAAACTTCTATAGCTCCCAAGAAATTTTTAATGATGAATATCTATCCTAGTATTGTGGCCCACTTGAGCTTTGGATCTATTTCATTTGTGGGTTTACATCCTAAAATGACATGACAAAATTGATGTACGGTGTTGATAAACCCATAAATCTTGGCGGGCCGCTCATAGCCTGTTTTTAGCTGAGGGTTGTAAGCAGCCCACCATGATTTAGGAAAAACGTCTACAAGATGAAATACAATCTATCAAGGCACAGAAGGTTATTTTTTACTATTGGTTTTCGTAAAATTTTCTCATTCTGATCCAGTATGTTATAGTTTTTCATGTGATTTTAGGGTATGTTAGGGCTTAATAGTTTCCTCAGGTCCAATTGTAACACAAGATAAAGCAAGAGGCAGAGCAATTTCGGCGGTGAAAGGCTTCTCGTGAAAAGGAACTCCTGCAGGTACAACTACACTTTTTGTTCCACATTTGTTATAGGATTGACATTCTTTTATGACGTACTGATGCATGTTTTGAATGTCCCTACTATTTGTTGGCATGTAAATTTGGAACTATATTCTTTATGTGCTTTACATTTTTTCTTCGACATAGATTAACTGGAGGTCAATCTTTAATTGATTGCAGGCTGCTGGAAGCTTGGAATCAAAAACTTAAACTATAGCCTATTGCTGGTCTATATGAAAGCATACATCAAAAGGAAAAACTATTCGCTTCTAAGGTAGTTGATTTCTCTTCTAAACAATTGAGTATCTATTTCCACTTAGTTATTGATTAAATTAATTCAAGGATAATGAAATGATTCACACAAAGATAGCTTTGACTGGCTTTGAAGTTCTGCAGGTTGTGGCAGGTTTTGATTATACTCTATTATCTCCAATTAGCAGCAAAGTATAAAATCTAGAACAAGCTGCTTCTTTTCTTTTTTTCTTTTTTTTTCTTGTAGATGGGTACTATAACAGCTTGCTTCCTTTATTTGTTATTCATTTGAGTGTTGTTGTTGTGTTTTTTTTTTTTTTGTTTTTTTTAAAATTTTTTTTAAAGCTTTAGGAAGTCTAGTAATGTGCAAGGAGGGCAATCTAGGGTGGGGTCCACAACTATTAATTCTGAATCAAGCATTGTTATTGCTGCTTCACGTGCCGTGCAAAATGGTGCACATGTTCAATCCATGGTTGAAAACCGTTCCTAAAGAGGGATTTTGGTGTAGTGACATGTGGGTCACACATTGATGCATGTGTTTATCCATGCCATCCATCCATTCACACCCTTTACATCTGATATTTTGGTTGTGTACAAGTTGACAAAACATCCGTTGTAAATTTGGTGAATTATTTTGAATTTTGTGAATGTGATTCTTATTAAACAATCATGTGAATTATTTTTTGAATGACTATCAGGTGTAAGATTTAAAAAAAAAAAAATTAAAAACAAATCTGACAATTTATTTTTATTTTTTTTAATTCATAGATATTTTAGCGACGGGCTAAATCCATCGCTAATTTCTGAACAAGTTAATAATGTATGGTGGATTTGAGGTTTCTCGCTCTCCTCATATTAGCGACGGACCTTATCCATCACCAATATTTTTACTAACGAATAATTCGGATTGAGTTTTTTCAAAATTTTACGACTGATCTTATCCGTCGCAAAAAAAAAAAAAAAAAAAAAAAAAAAAAAAAAAACACAACCCAGTAAACAGGCACAGACCAAGCGACGGACGAAATCCGTCGTTTATTTGGTTTTTGACTGATTTGGTCCATCCCAAATTCGCGATTTTGGCGTAGTGGTAGGGCTGCGGGGACCATGTCTCTCCTCCAACCCAGCATCATTCCCCTCCTGTTAATCCAAGTGAGCCTCTTAATCTTAGGGATGGGGTGTTTTCCCTCTCGAAGGATGCGGATCCTGTTCTGGATCCTCTCTTAGAGAATACAAGGGAACCTCTACAGCCAGTTGGGAGGAACTCTTACCCTCTCCACACCCCACATTCTCCACTAAGGGGGAAACAATCGCACATATAAGCTATTCAATTCCAAGTTGATTTATCACCCTACTTCCTAGTTCATGTGCCTCTCATCGAGGGTCCAAATGTCCCAATGTCAAGTAGGGCAAAGGAAAATGAAATTCCCTTGCTCTCTTAGTTACATCTCAGATCTCAAGGCCAACCAGAAAATGTCCTACAGAGGGAGACTCTCCTCAACTGGATGGAAACATAACAGGAACAACTCACCACCTTAGCCATTGCAACCAATCCTTTGTGGAGTTGTGCATACGGGTGCTCAAACCAAAATATGACAAACAACTAGGGATACACACCAGAAAGAGGAAGAGCCAGTAGAAGGCACAGCGTGGCCCTGAACTCAGGTTGTCTATTTGATGGATAGTTTCCTAATCTGGAATGTTCGAGGGGTGGGAAATGCTCCCACCATTAGGTCCCTCAAGCATCATATCAAAAAACACAAGCCATCCATACTAGCTATGTTAGAGCCTATGTTGCTTGATAACAAAAGAGTCAAAACAGGTTTGAAGTTAGGTTTCCATGCTTCCCTGTCTAATGCGGAAACAGGTGGGAAACTTTTGGTCCTTTTCTCCTCTCATTTGAACATGTCACTAAAATCATTGTTACAACAAATGATATTAATTACTTTAGAGAGACGAGACATCTAGAAACTCCTCTTATCATTTGTATATGCTAAATGCTCCCTTCAGCATAGAAGAGAACTATGGGCAGATATTGAGGATTTAGCTTCCTCAAACATTGACCCATGGTTGATCAGTAGGGATTTCAATGTGGTCATTACCTAAGCAGAAAGAATTGGCTGCAACAATCTAACCAACCAAGCAGATTGTTGCTTGGGCATATATGAAGGATTTAGCTACCTCAAACATTGACCCATGGTTGATCAGCGGGGATTTCAATGCGGTCATTACCTTAGCAAAAAGAATTGGCAGCAACAATTTGACCAACCAAAGCTCTAACGAATTTCTGGAAGCTATTAATCGCTCGGGGCTAAACAATGCAGGTTTTAGCAGCAGTGCATTTACATGGTCCAACAATATTCAAGCAGGTAGGAGTAGAAAATGGGCTAGGCTTGATAGAACCCTTTACTCTTGAAGTTGGATCCAATGCTTCCTTATTTCAAGTCCAACACCTGCCTAGAGTGAACTCTGACCACTCTCCTCTCCTACTCTCATTTCCGAAGCCGATATCCCCAATGCCTCGCCCTTTTCGTTTCCAGCGGATGTGAACCATGCATGCATGAAGACTTCCAATCAATTGTCAAGGCCTCCTGGACTTTAAACTCCTGCAGCAATCCAATGACATCTCTTCTAGGAAAATTGAAGAAGACCAAAGCAGCACTGAAACTATGAAACAAAGAGACCTTCGGGAATATTTTCATAAACACTCAGTAGGTTGAAGAATCCGTCAACCACTTAGAAGAAATTTCTAGCATTAGCCCAGACAGTCTTCTTCTTCAAAGTCTCAAAGAAGAGAAGTAGGAATTACTTCGGCTAGAAAATATGGAGGAAGTATTTTGGAAGCAAAAATCTTGCAATAAGTGGTTGGAAGAGGGAGATAAGAACACTGAGTTTTTCTATGCGTCGGAAAATGAATGGTTTAGGAAGTCTTCTATCCTTCAGATCACGCTACCTAACGAATCTAAAATCGATAATCAGGCTGAAATGAAAACAGAAACTGTCAGTTTCTTCACAAACCATTTCAAGGCAGACCCGGTCCAACCAATTCGTGATTTCCTATCCCCTATCAACTCCTCTCTCACAGAGGAAGATAACATGGGCCTCATGGTTGTCCCTATGCTGGAAGAAGTTCACAGCACTGTCTTGGATTTGCCAACTGATGGGGCTCCAGGTCTAGATGGACTATCTGATAGCTTCTTCGCGTCCTGCTAGGATATTGTTCGGATAGATATTCTGCAAGCAGTGATTTTTCTATTCCAAGGAGGTTGCATCCCTTGGGCCTTCTCTTCATCCATTCTCTGTCTCATCCCAAAAAGTTTTCCTCCTAAAACTTTTAATGATTTCCATCCCATTAGTTTGTGCAATTACATTTACAAAGTGTTTTCTAAGATCATTGTAGGTAGGTTAAACTGCTAGCTGCCAAAACTGGTTTCCAAAGAGCAATCGGCCTTCGTCAAAGGCAGATTCATTGCAGAAAACATAGCTCTAGAGCAAGAACTTCTTTGAGACTTAAACAGGAAAGTGAGAGGTAGCAATATCATTTTGAGAATAAATCTGGATAAAGTGTATGACAGAGTGAATTGGACCTTTTTGAAAGTGATTCTCCACAAATTCGGGTTCAACCAAGGCTGGATTGCCATGGTGGAAAAATGTTGGGTCAGATTGTGGTTCTTGGTCCTGTTCAACGACGAGGCCTGCGATTTCTTCGAGTCAGAGAGGGGACTCCGTCAGGGAGATCCCCTCTCCCCCAGCCTTTTCATCCTAGTTATGGAGGCATTGAGAAGAGGAATCTTGTCACTTCTGATCAGAGGAGACCTACGCCCTTTCAAGATAGCTAGAGGGAGTCTCCCAATCTCCCACCTTCTCTTTGCAGATGACACAATCATTTTTTAAAATGGCAACAGAAGTCCCTATCCATTCTCATGTCCTCCCTCAACAAATTCTATGCAAGTTCAGGCCTCGACTGTCTTGCGGATGCACTACTTCCGCTCCGAGCCCTAGGCGGTGCTTCATTGCCTATGGTTGCTCCACCGCCCGTGGTTGCTATACGGCACAACCTCGATTTTCGCAGAGCACTACCAATGGCAAACCGTAGGGCTATATCAGATGATTCAAGTTTTAGCAATGAGGACCTTAATGAAGGTTTTGCCTGATGACCAATCCATGGACGCGATCATCTAGATCGTGTTGAAAGAGACAATCGATGTAAGACTGAACTTTCTAGTTTTCATGATTTATTACGCATAGAAGATTTTTCTCAATTGGTTAGTCGAAGTAGAGAGATATTTTGATTATATGGATATACCAGATCATAAAAAAGGTAAATTTGGTAGCATTTAAATTAAAATCTGGCGCTTCTACATGGTGGGAGCAATTACAGCTCTCATGAGCCCCATCAGAATAAGGCACCTATCTCATCATGGCGATGAATGAGGTGTCTTCTTTGATCATGATTTCTCCTTAGGGATTATGAGCAAATATTATTCCAGCAATACCAGAATTATAGATAAGGAAATCGAACATTCTTCTGCGACCTCACATTTAGTACTCAATTAGAGGTTGCAGAACATGAACAAGCCACTGAGAAAATAGCAGATGTGAATTGACGGGGGAGGATCGTAGCAAATCTCTAATTGTGAGTATTGGTAAGTCACTATTTTGCTATCCTTACATTTGTGGCATACCAAGGGCTCGGAATTTCTTCATTTTTGGCTTCCAAAAGAAGCAATCAGACAAATTTATGGACATCAAATTCCACAATGGTGTCCTTGCAACCCCATCATTAATTATCCATGAATCCCCCAAGTGCATCTTCCTCAAGCACATGGCATTTGAGCACCGCTACCTGCATTGCAGCAACGAGGTCACGTCCTGCATAAGCTTCATGGATGGTCTGATCAACCAGGACGTGGGACATCTACACTACCGAGGGATCATAGATCATGGGCTGGGGAGTGAGGACGACGTGGCACGTCTCTTCAACGGTCTGTGTAGAGAGATCGCGTTCAACATGAATGATTGTTATCTTTCTCACATGTCTGATGAGGTGAATAGGTACTTCGATTCGAAGTGGCACGTGTGATAGGCCAGCTCGAAGCATGAGTACTTTAGCCATTCGTGGGCCATCGTCTCGACCGTGGCTGCAATTCTTCTGATAGGCCTCACCCTCGCGTGGACATTCTGTATCGTATTTCCTTACTACGATCCTTCCTCTTAAAAGACTTTGACTTTTCATAATTTTGACCATGTAGTCAACATTCAATTTGCGTTTTCATTTTGTAAAAGTGGGGCCATGGTTCATTGATCTAAACCGTTGATATGATGGACCACACTATGAACGTCTAATACAACAGTGCCCTAGATTGGAAGATCTTAGCTACAGAATGGTGTGCCTGTTGCAGGTTGAGTGTGAATAGTTGGTGTACTTTCTTTCTTAACATCCAAATGGTTAGGTTTTATCCATCTAAAAATTTTTGGTGCATGGTGTTGGGTCCCTCCTCATGCGGAGGTGGGACTCACATGTGTGAGCTTAATTATTATTACCACATGCACATGGGGGTATTTTGGCTTTTTGGCTAACCAAGGTAAAACGAGAGAAAATGGATCTTTTGTATAAAAAGTCTTAGAGCAATATAAATTGAGTTTTTCTTTCTAAAAGAAAAAGAGAACAACGACGAAGAAAAAGTGATTTTGCAGGAGAGGAACAAAAATATTCTATTATCTAAATATTTACATTTAGGCTTGTGAGCATCCATTTACTATGTCAAGTTTTTCGATTGTTTTTTCTAAGTTTTATTATTGCTTGTAATCCACCTTTGAGTGATAGAGGCTTGACATTGAAGAGAAGTCTCTTCATAATTGAACTTTCATTATTTCTATTATAGTTGAATTGTGCCTAACTCATGGACACCCAACTAACACTCACAGACATATCCACTCACGCACTCTTAAACAGGGCTTTTGTTCATCCATCTAATGGAATCTCTCAAATCTGGCATGTGTATATGTGGCAAAACTCAACCCGGCTTGTGAGATATGACTAATTTAAGGTTGTGACGGTCCGGATCATTTCCACCTCCAATTGGGCTTTCTCTAGTCCATCTTTGCCATGTAAGTGTCTGCCACCTGCTCTGCATTACATTGCTTGAACTTTTTAAGGTATTAGTTCATGCTCAGGTTAGGCCCACAATGTTTGGACCCATTGGTAAAATTACACACACCTCTGGAGCCTTTCCTGTGTTCTTCATTCACTCCAATTGGTCAATGAGATTTCTTAAGCACTCCTGGAGCCTGATTAGATGAACGCTGACTAGGTATTGCCCTTCCCTGGATCAAGCTCCCTCTGCCCTCAACATGACAAGATCTGCCCTCAACACGGCAAGATTTGATTAGACGTCAGGCCAATGTTACAAATCCATCCCAACAAAGCATATTTGAAAGTTGTTGGGCAGGATGCAAATTGGGTACAAGCCTGCCTATACTGACGTCCATACAGGCATAACGTGGTAGGATTTAAGTGGATACCAAGTTGCTGCAAAAATGAGCCCAATTCAGTTCATACTTGACCTAACCACTTTCGAAAGGGAGTAAATTGTATCCTTCCCTACTTGGAAGGACTCATTCCAAGCACGGGCTTTGTGGACCCACCATATACCATCCATTTTTCCATATCATTTTAGGTAATGAGCCCAAAAATGAGGCAAAACACCTGCCGTCAGAAATTCCTATGAGCCGTAGAAGGATCAAGCTGATATTTATATTTTCCAATCCGCCAGATTCATGTGACCCTATGAAAAGGTTGGATGGTGACTAAATATTATTGTGGGCTACAGGAGGATTTCAAGGGTTGGCATCATTATATGGTCCACTTCAACCTTTGATCTGCTTTATTTTTAACTCATCCCTAAAAATGATATGAAAAATGGATGTATGGTGCGAGTAAAATCCACACATCAGGATGACTCCCACGTAATCCCTACCTGTCATCCAGTTACATCTTGTTACTTAACCCTGTTCTAACTTCAGCACAAAATTTAGTCAACTGGGTTGATTTCCCACACAAACATGCCGACGCAACAGCTCACCTAACCCATGTGCACAAGTACGGAATCATGTCTCAGCAAATGACCTGAGACGTGACGTTAAACAAATCGGTAAATATTGTAAGTGAGACCCATGGTCAGTGAGACCGATGGTCTGGTCTTGTGATCCAAACCATCACAAATGTGACTTATGTCGGACAACCATTTTCTCGATAAGCTTGAGCTATCAAAGGATGCACATTATTGTATATTAATGGACTTTAACATTCAGGTTCACTCCGCGTCAAAATACGGGTGGAGGAACACGCAACTTAATTACACCATAAAAGGATAGTTGCACACTCCAACAACCGTGACACAGTGACAATGGGCTCCATGATTTATTTTGAATAATTTGAATTAATGCATGCCACCAGTATCATGTCTAACGGTCTCCTGGATCAATCATATCATGTCTGCTAGGCATTTATAAGAAAGAAAATGAGATGATGGCCGTGGGCATATGAAAGGGCAGTTGCAGGTGTGATGGCGTGAAAGAGTGACAACGGTGTGGAGCCCTTCTTCTTGCATCAGGGCTATACATACGGTCGCCGTGCCCGTTTTCAACCATTTCGGGGTGGGTAGGTTTTCATCAATGGAAGTCCACAATGATGGGAGTCCACCTCGGCCCGAAGCCCCCAAGACCTCACCTGAGCCCTCCAAACCCACATCTCTCGAGCACGAGCTTACTTCCTCAAGCACCAGCTCACCACCACCCAAGCCCCCCAGACCCACCTCACCCGAGCACAAACTTAATTCCTCAAGCACCAGCTCACCACCGCCCAAGCCCCCAAGACCCGCCTCCACCGAGCCCCCCAGGCACACCCCACCCCCACCGGACCTTGCTTCCTCAAGCAACAGTAAGTAGTGATTCTTATTTAAATCCAATTTTCAGCTTTTTACGGTTGCAATTCGTAGAAACTTTCTTCTAGCCAAACGCTACTTCATCCTAGACTCTCCCGCTTGTTGAGGAGAGAGTACCTTTCCAACATAACCGTGGAAAAGGCCATTTGACGACGTCTCAACACAATCTGATTTTAGAATAATTAGTTTATATAATGGATTGTTGATCAACTTAGATTGATCTAATAGATGTCACATATATAACTTTGGCAGTACTGTATATGTATCCAGCATCGTCATCGACTGCCTGAGCATATCATATCAGTACGCGGGAAAAATCTTTTTGGTAATTTCAGAGAATTTAGGGTAAAAAAAAAAAAAAACAAGTTACTATGGTACATAAGCTAACATGGTATAACACTTACCACATATATATAAACGGACTTACCGTGACTGAGCGTGATTAACTCACGTGAGTCTACCACTGGCATGAGACTTCAAGTTTATATATATATATATATATATATATATATATATATATATATATATATATAGAGAGAGAGAGAGAGAGAGAGAGAGAGAGAGAGAGAGAGAGAGAGAGAGAGAGAGAGAGAGAGAGAGAGGCTTAGCTACGCACTGGTCCACATGTCATTACATGCGAACCTTGCTATCAACCGTCGGATAAGGCGGATGGTCTGGATGAATGTGCTCTTATGCACAAGTTTGAAAGAGCAAGTTTCATTCTCTAGCACACCTCTTCATCCTATTCCGTAACTCTTGAAGGATGCGGCGGAAGCCTTTTATGTTAAGCTTTTCCACTGGGATGATATGTTAGGTGAGTCCCACCAAGAAGTTAGTGATAAATCAACACCAGTCATATATTTTTAAAAATAATTTTATGGTATGAACCCAAAACTGAGGTAGATCAAAATATCAAGTGGGCCACACAGTGTTGATTGAGCTCTCACTATTAAAAACTTCCTAGGGCTACCCAATTTTTGGATCAAGCTGATATTTGTTTTTTACCATCATTCAGGTTTATATGACCTAATCTACAGGTTAGATGTCAAATAAACATCATGGTGGGCCCTAACAAAATTTTAACGGTGAGAATCATTATCATAGCCTGTGGTGTAGTCCACTTGAGATTTGGATCAGCCTCAGTTTTTGGATAATGCCTTGAAATGATAATGAAAAATGGATGGACGGTGTGAATAAAACCCATACATCACGTGACCACTCAAACCTCCTGCCCATTCATAAGAGCGTCTTCATCCAAACCGTCTGTCTTATCCAACGGTTGATAGCAAGGTTCACACACACACACACGCACACACACACATATATATATATGTGTGTGTGTGCGCGCGCGCGCATGCGCGTGTGACCAGAAACAGCTAGATATCTAATATGATCAGAACCCGAGTTTAGCCCAACCACCGTAAGACTTGTACTAATACCCATTTCATCGGGTGGTTGGGTCCGCCGAATCAGCTTAGAGGTCAAGCTAAGGTCATAAATACTTTAAATAAAAATAAAAACATATAAAAATTAAAATTATTTAAAGTTAACAAAAAAATGATATATCTTAATTAAAATTTTAACAATAAAATTCTGGGGTGATTTCCTCCAGCTGCACCACCAGACGGCGGAGATCAGAACGAATGGGTAATCTCTATCAAAGAAAGACTAGATCAATTTTCTCAACTGGACAAGGAAGTTTGGTCCAGATATTCCATCTTTCGGGCCCCAAGCAACCTTCGAAAAATGGAGCAGAAGGCCTACACACCCCAGTTCATCTCCATTGGCCCATTTCACAGAGGCAAGCCCCACCTTCGATTAATGGAATCTCACAAATGGCGTTTCCTCCGTCGTTCCCTTGACCGCACCCGGCACCATCTGGATGTCTACATCAGGGCCATCTCACCACACATGGCCGAAGCACGCGGATGCTATGCGCTGCTCAACGGCCATATGAGCAATCAAAAATTCCTCGAGACGATGCTGCTTGACTCTTGCTTCATCCTTGAATTGCTCATTGCAGTGGCCCAAGGTCGCAGCCGCCGCGAAGATGACCCGCTCTTTGCTGTCCGTGCGGTTGTCCTACAGATCCGAAGAGACATGTTATTGCTCGAGAACCAAATCCCAGTCTTCATCTTGGAAAAATTGTTCCCACTCACTGCAGGATCATTCTTCAAGGGCTACTCAGTGAGTCAACTCGCTCTCTTCTTCTTTAACTGGACCGTCCCTGGAAGCATCACGAAGCAAAAGGCATGCGACACAGGAAATGAGAAAGTAATGCATTTTCTACATCTTATCCGGCAAAGCCTCATACCATTACAGTATACACGGACTAAGCCGCCACGTCCACCGCCACCACCATCAAAGCCCGGTGGTAAATTTATAGATAATTATAAACACAAACATCTGAGGATGCGATGCGTCTCCATGTTAGTGGACTCTGGGGTGAAGTTCAGGAAGACAAAGCCGAGCAGATTGACGAACATCGAATTTGACTCCAAAAGAGGCATTCTCAGGATCCCACCATTGGTAGTTGATGACTCCACCAAGTCCATCTTCCTTAACCTCATGGCCTTCGAGCAGTGCCACCCCAAATGTAGTGATGATATCAGTTCCTACGTTGTTTTCATGGACGGGCTGATCAACACACCAGGAGACGTTGCCCATCTGCATCAGAAAGGGATTATCAACTACCACCTAGGGAGTGAGAAGGCCGTGGCTCAGCTCTTCAATGATCTATGTCGAGATATCAGCATAGATTACATGTATGGCTCTCATGTCTTCGCCCTTTGTTCCGAGTTGAATGACTATGTCTCGCTTAGCTGTCCCACTTGGAAGGCCAGCTTGAGGCGCGAGCACTTTCGCCATCCATGGTCCATCATATCCTTCGGGGCTGCTGTTTTCATCATCGGCCTCACGCTGACGCAGGCCGTGTATGCCATCCTAGCCTACCATGTTCATCACTCTTAGACGGTGGTTCATCTCTTTCTTCTTCTTTAATCTCCACCATTGTTTTACTCCTCCCATGGTTACTCAGATCCAAGTCGACCCAGATGAGTTGGGTCAGAATAAGTGTGATCAGCTGAGTCACCTCTATCTCTCAAATTAGGCGACTGCTCAACTGGGATTAAACGCCAACCATTGAAACCTTCTTGGGGTCCACCGTACTGTACTTTCTCGCATTTCTATTTGTCATCCACCGTCGAAACATGTCCATGCTTGTACAAATCATCGGAGTTAGTAATGGAAATATACTTTGAAAAGAAAATTAAAATAAATAAATAAATAAATAAGAGAGAAAAAACAAATATCAGCTTAATCCAAAATTATTGTAGCCCGCAAGAAGTTTTCAATAATTGGAGTGTGAATCAAGTCACAATATTTCTTATGGTGTGATCTACTTGAGCTTTGGGTATGCTTTAATTTTGAGCTCATGTCAAAATTATCTGGTAAAATGGATGGTCACGGATGGGACTGACCCAGTAATAGTGGGTTCCATAATTTAAATTGATTAATTTGAGTTAATGTATAAAGCATATATAATGTTTGACTGCCTGCGTATCAACCCTCACATTTCTAGTATCAAATAACTCTTGGGCCCTGTCGTACAGATCGAATTGAGTATGTGTCGTTACACAAGAATATAATGCACACATAAGATCCAGGAGAATATTAAAGCACATGTTGCGGAAATGACAATTACATAAGATCCATGAGAATATTAAAGCATATGTTGTGGAATTGACAGTTAGTATTGGCTGGATAATACACATCATTCAAAGATCCAATATGATTGAACAAAAGACCTCTTGCAAGTGATTACCAAGACTTGTTAAAAAGGGGAAAAAATAAATAAATAATCTAGAAGGCCAAAGTGGTGCTGAAGTGATTATTGTGATTGTCTTGATGTGAGAAGATGCATCCAGACGATTATGTTAAAGAAGTCTATAAATAGCCAAAAATCCCTCAACAAAGCAAAAGATCTCTTACAAACCCAATCAAACAAACTAATTTAAACATATCTATCCTTAGTATGGTCCTATAAATTATTCTTTATATTTATTGGCATAATGTATTTTTTTTATGTTCCTTAGTGTAATCAGTAGCTTTAATCCTACAGCAGTAGCAGTAGTCTAGTAGGTGTAATTCTTAATGGTAATCTAAGTCTACACATATACACCGGACAAACCATGTTTTAATACAACAAGCTCGTCTTTTAGAAAGGTGCTTTGTAGTTACTCCCCACAGTTGACTGTTTGAAAGTCATTTCGTACATTAGTCATATGCAACCAATATCCACAATCTCTTGATTATTTTAAACATCTTAGGAATGGTTGAATAGGTGAACAGTTTTTTCAAATCTTAGTCATATATGGTTGGGTTTTATGTATCATCTTATCTTGACATTTCAGGTCAAAGTTATTCAGTCGAAATCGAGCTACACCGACGGTTTTGGTATACCATGCGTATCACACGTGACCAAATTTTAAAACAGAGGCAACATCCCTGCTACTACTACTGAAAACCCATTTGCTTTACTTTGGGGAGTTTTCTATCATTCCACTATTGGCTTTTCCTTTGCCTAGTCCGCCACATTTACATATCATGTCATCTGAGAATTTAAAGGAAAGAAACGAGATGGAAAGATAATGGGCACATGATCTAAACTGCTGAGCATTTTTGTGCCCCATTCCTCGGTCGATGGCCACGCTAATTAGATGTTCCTAATCATCACATGGTGTCATTGAAACAAGCAGTTGAATATGTAAATTTATAATATTTTTCACAAACTATCATTAATGAAGGGTTATGTAATAATCTTCTGTTGGACGTTTCTCCTTCTTGTTAATAGAATCTCTTGTTTTACCAAAAATATATAAAAAGTGGCCCATGCTAAGGGAGAAAAAGCGAGAGAAAATAAAAAAAAATCTGCTGATCACCAATCAGATCAAATGATCAGCCCTTTTTGGACTGGGCCCCACGGTGCTTGTCAGTTTGAGTCATCCAACCATGTTTAGACGTGGTCCCAAGCTATCAATTGACAATAAATTGAGCCAGCACAACTAATGTAAAAGGCATCTACAAGGAAAACGCATTAGGTGGGCCCCACTAAACTTTCTACACAAGACAAAAAGAGTCATCTTTCACCCATATTATATTATTTTTTTCGTTTGGCATCCATCTCTCTGTTAATCTCTTGCGATTGGAAGTTTTTGACCTGTCTCTACTAGTTTTTCAAAAACCGGAACAGTACAATCTGGTCCGTTGAACTGGTTTTGATATGGGTTGCACAGGGTAATGGATAGGCTCATCTAATGGCCCACTTTGGAAAGGAAACTGTTTGGACTGCTCCATGACTCCAAATCAAGCATTGGATTGAATACATCAAACTCATAATTTGAAAACTCAGCAACTTGACTTGAAACTCAGTTGAGTTAACTTGACTCAGCCAGAAATTGACTCGAGTCACTATGAAATTCATTGAGGAGTCTGAACCCGGTTCTGACTGAGCTTGACTCGTTGAGTTGACTCAGCTACTCGATCGACTCAACACAACTCATGTATATTCCATGAAGAGGTAGTTCTGCGGGCAGGCCCACCGTGATCTTTCTTCTAATCCACATCGTCCATCCCTTCCCTCAGATCATTTTAAGGTATATGCACAAAAATAAGGCAGATCCGACGCTAAAGAAGACTACACCACAGATGACTCTTGCATTTAATACAACCTTGTTGTCCACTTGAGCATTGGATTTACTTCGTTATTGTGCACATACATTTAAATGATCTAAGAGAAGGGTTGGACGGCGTGGATTAGCAAATAGATCGCGGTATGCCTGCCCACAGAACTGCCCGTTCGTGGCTTGAGACGGGCGAGGCTAGAACGCAATCCGCTTTCCCAATCCGTTTCCGTTCCATGGATAACGAGAAGTACATTCAACGGTCCATATCTCTGAAAATTTCAGACCTTTGTTTCAATTCATTGGACAGGATCAGATTAGTATCCGTTGGCGTCTGGGTCCATCCTTACCTGACTTGAGCCTGTCCAAAACCACATTTTTTAAAAAAATTATATTAAAATGAATTGTTCACGTCCTAACCTTGCAAATATGGTTAGGCACGTGCTCAAATTAGCTCTTCGCTTTCATCGATGATGATGCGAACGCTCTTTAATTGATGAGAACGATCGAACAGTGTGGAAAGTGTCTGAGACACTGATGGAGGTGCAATCAACGATTGGTGGGCCGTTAGAAGTATGGGAGGAATGATAGAGGAATGATACGCGCGTGTAGTGTTTTGGTGCACGTATACAACTCTGACCGTTCATTGGGTGGGACGTTCATTGGGTGGGACTCACCTTGTTGTCTCTGTGATATTCATGTCAGGTGCCCTCCTCGTTGTTAGGTCATCGCGCCAAAAACTAATCCAGATCCACAACTCAGGTGGGCCAGCATAGGCAACCATAGGTTTGTGTATGGTGCATATCTTTCATCAAAACTGTTCATCAGGTGTGATTCAAAAGGATGAATGGAAGATACCAAAAATTCAGCCAAATCCAATACTTAGGTGGGCCACAGCGAATGAACTTAAAGGTTTTAAGTGTAATTTTACATTGTTTCCGTTGGTGTGGCCTTTATAAGTTTTCAATCCGTAAACCTTTTCTGCGTACGGTAAACATAAACGGTTCTCATCTGATGGACGGAGTGGATTTCAAATTTGCAACATGGTGATCCCCACGGAGTTTGGGCTTAAAACAGATGTTGGAGACGCGCCGGTCCGCATTCCTCGATGCAAGCTGGTAAGTAGACTGTATATTAGCATTATTGATGACGTGGGGCCCACTTTCTGGGTCCCGCGATCTGTAGAGCCACCGGGATAAGATAATGAAATGCAAGTTGCAAAGCAAACCATCTTCCCCTGTGCTTCTACCATACCCTAAGGGTGGGATTAGAAGGGATTTGGTGGGATGGGATTCAAAAAAACATAATTATTGCTCATGGCCGGGGTTGTCCCCTATTACCATGGGATAAAATTAATGCTCTGCTTTGTTGATAATACGGTGGTACATTGAATGAATATACTCACCATCATTTGAAGTTATTAAGAATAACATGCATGTGTTATATCTAAACCGTTCATTTGTTTCGTAACCTCATTTTATAGCATGGACCTAAAAATGAGATAGATCCAAAACTTATGTAGCACCAGAGAAGTTTTCAATGGTAAATATTCAATCCCTGTTGCTTTCCATGGTGGGGTCCACTTGAGCATTAGATTTACCTGATTTTTTGGCCATGCTCGAAAATAATCTCGATAAATGGGTGGATGGTGTGGATATAGCCCACACATCATGTTGGGACCTACACAACTTTCTAAACATAGAGTGAAATTAGCACAGGACCCAATGCAATTTCATTTAATGTAATTCCAAGCATTTCCACTCTTCCCAAACATGGAGTGGAATTGGCATGGACCAGATGAATCCCATCCCCACCTAATCCCTTCTAATCCCACTGCCCAAACTGACCCTAAGCATCCGATCTCTCTGCAAGATGACGATTCCTGAAATGAGAATAGGGAGGAAAAAGGTACGAGCCCCTTTCATCGTTTCAGCAACGGCAAACACAGGAAAAAGAAGAAGAAGACCCACCGCTCGAAAGCCAGCCCCAATCAAAGAAGTCCCACTAGAACAGAAGGAGATAAAGAGAGAGAATGATGAAGAAAATGAAGAGAGTCTGCTAAAAGAATCCAACCATCCAAATCCAACATCAGATTGGGTGATCACCATCGAAGAGAAGATCAACGCTGCTGGCCCCCCTTATGAAAGAGGATGCCCATGGGCCCACCACTGCATCTTCAGGGTCCCACGAAACCTCCTAGAGATGGATCCGAAATCCTACATCCCCCAGATTGTCTCCATTGGCCCTTACCACAATGGCAAGTCCCACCTCCAGGAAATGGAATCGCACAAGTGGCGGTTCCTCCGCCACCTTCTCGACCGCACAGGCCACCACGTGCAGATGTATCTTGAAGCCATGGCACAGCTCGAAGATCGTACGCGCCGCTGCTATGCGGGGCTTATCAAGGAAATGAACGCTCGAGAATTCGTGGAGATGATGCTAATCGACGCTTGTTTTATACTCGAACTCCTCCGCACCTCCATAAAAGGAATCATACACTGTGGCTACTCATGGGGGGACCCAATATTCACCACACGCGGCGTCGTTCCATGCATCCAACGCGACATGCTTATGATCGAAAACCAGCTTCCCTTATTCGTTCTTGACCGTTTGTTCACCCTAACGGCCGGACCAGATGAGACCGACTCAGTAGCCCAACTCGCTCTCCAATTCTTTGACTCAGTTATCCCCGGATGCCAGAATGAAAACACCCATTTATTTAATTCTAATGATTATGGCTTTCATCTTCTTCATCTAATCCGTCAAAGCCTACTCCCATCGCCGCAGGCCACATTTACGAAGATCAGAACAGATCACCAACCTCAGCTAATGGTGCACTGTGTCACTAATCTGAGGGAATCCGGCATCAAATTCCGAAAGAAGAGATCAGACAAATTCATGGATATCAAATTCCATAATGGTGTCCTCGAAATTCCACCGTTGGTTATCCATGACTCTACCAAGTCCATCTTCCTCAACCTCATGGCATTTGAGCAGTGTTACCCGCATTGCAGCAATGACGTCACGTCTTACATAAGCTTCATGGATGGTCTGATCAACAGCTCCCAAGACGTGGGCCATCTACGCCAACAAGGAATTATAGATCATGGGCTGGGGAGTGAGGACGAAGTGGCACGGCTCTTCAACGGTCTGTGTAGAGAGATAGCCATCAACGTGAATGATTGTTATCTTTCGCACGTGTCTGATGAGGTGAATAAGTACTTCGATCGGAGGTGGCACGTGTGGCGGGCTAGCTTGAAGCATGAGTATTTTCGCCATCCGTGTCTGATGCCTTAAATTCATTTGGCACGATGAATGGGCGGTGTGGATAAGCCACACACACTATGGTGGGCACATATTTATTTTACAAATTTTTTGATGCGAGTGCTTAAAAAGTAATGGGGCAAATCAACATTGGGAAAGATGAAGATAATTGAAGGTAATTACCTTGGTAAGTAATGATTATTTATTTGCAATACAATTACACTTGAGCCAAGAAACCAAACAGCCCTAAAAGGTCTTTTTCAAAAAAAAAAAAAAAAAAAAAAAAGAGGAGATTTTCAGGACTGAGACCGGACAAGAAAGGGTCTTAGGCCCTGTTTGGGCAACTGGATTAGAAGGGATTAGGTGGGATTGTATTAAAAAAAACATCATTATTACCCATGGCAATGGCAGGGATTGTCCCCTGATTCCAGGGGATTAGATTAATGCTCTGCTTTGTTGGTAATACGGTGGTACATTGAATGGATATACCCACCATCATTTGAAATTACCATAATAACACATATGTATTATATCTAAACTGTTCATTTGTTTTGTAACCTCATTTTATGGTATGGGCCGAAAAATGAGGTAGATCCAAAACTTATGTGGCCCCAAAGAAGTTTTCAACGGTAAGTATTCAATCCACATTGCTTTTAGTGGTGGGTCCACTTGAGCTTTAGAATTACCTGATTTTTGGCCCATGCTCTAAAATAATCTCAAAAAATGGGTGGACAGTGTGGATATAGCCCACACATCAGGGTGGGACCTACACATCTTGCTAGCATTGAGTCATCCGATCTAATTCCAAGCTTTGCCAAACATGGAGTGGAATTGGCACGGAACCAGATGAATCCAATCCGACCCAATCCCTTCTAATCCTGTTGCCCAAACAGGGCCTTATCTCCTAAGGCACCGCATGGTGTATTATTTTTTGATAGCCACTAATAATAATGGCAAGCAATGGCCTAATCAACGAAAGTCGTGAAGCAGGAATTAATGCTAGGGCGATTAGATAGAGTAAAAGAAAATTAAAGGAATAAAAAAGACAAAAGCACATTTCCATGAACAGGACGATTGAACGAAGACAATGTGCCCTGCGTATTTTCTCTTTATATAGGGCCTTCTTCTTCCATCAGGGCTACGTTCGGTCGCTGCCGTGCCCGTTTTCAACCATTTCGGGTTGGGTAGGTTTTCATCGATGGAAGTCAACAATGATGGGAGTCCACCTCGGCCCGAAGGCCCCAAGACCTCACCTGAGCCCTCCAAACCCGCCTCTCCCGAGCACCAGATCACCACCACCCAGGCCCCTCAGACCCACCTCGCCCGACCACAAGCTTAATTACCCAAGCACCAGCTCACCACCGTCCGAACCCCCCATACCAGCCTCGCCTGAGTCCGAGCTTGCCTCCTCAAGCAACAGCTCACCACCGCCCGAGCCCCCCATACCAGCCTCGCCTGAGTCCGAGCTTGCCTCCTCAAGCACCAGCTCACCACCGCCCGAGCCCCCCATACCAGCCTCGCCTGAGTCCGAGCTTGCCTCCTCAAGCACCAGCTCACCACCGCCCGAGTCCCCCAGGCACACCCCGCCCCCACCGGATCTTGCTTCCTCAAGCAACAGTGAGTAGTGATTTTTATTTAAATCCAATTTTGAGCTTTTTACAGTTGCAATTCGGAGAAACTTTCTTCTAGCCAAACGCTATTTCATCCAGACTCTCCTGCTGGTTGAGGAGAGAGGACCTTTCCGACATAACTGTGGAAAAGGCCAAGTGACGATGTCTCAACACAATCTGATTTTAGAATATTTAGTTTATATAATGGATTGTTGATCAATTTAGATTGATCTAATAGATGTCACATATATAACTTCGACAGTACTGTATATGTATCCAGCATCGTCATCGACTGCCTGAGCATATCACATCAATACGCGGGAAAAATCTTTTTGTAATTTCAGAGAATCTAGGGTAATAATAAAAAAAACTACTCACTATGGTACATAAGCTAATACGGTATAACACTTATGATGATGGTCCACAAAACCACATATACATACACAAACTTACCGTGACTGAGCGTGATTAACTCATGTGAGTCTACGACTGGCATGAGACTTCAAGTGTGTGTGTGTGTGTATATATCAAAGATTCGACCAGAAACAGGTAGATATCTAATATGATCAGAACCCGGGTTTAGCCCAACCAACGTAAGACTTGTAATAATTGACCCATTTTATTCGGTGGTTGGGTCCGGTCGAATCAGCTTAGCCGGCCGGTGAGGTCAAGCTAAGGTCATAAATACATTAAAAAAAAATAAAAACATATAAAAATTGAAATTATTTAAAGTTAACAAAAAAATGATATATCTTAATTAAAATTTTAACAATAAAATTCTGGGGTGATTTCCTCCAGCTGCACCATCAGACGGCGGCGATGAGAACAAATGGGTAATCTCTATCAAAGAAAAACTAGATCAATTTTCTCAACCGAACAAGGAAGTTTGGTCCAGATATTCCATCTTTCGGCCCCGAGCAACCTTCGAAAAATGGAGCCCGAGGCCTACACACCCCAGTTCATCTCCATTGGCCCCTTTCACAGAGGTGAGCCCCACCTTCGATTAATGGAAGCTCACAAATGGCGTTTCCTCCATCGTTCCCTCGACCGCACCCGGCAAGATCTGGATGTCTACATCAGGGCCATCTCATCACACGTTGCCGAAACACGCGGATGCTATGCGCTGATCACTGACCACATGAGCAATCAAGAATTCCTCGAGATGATGCTGCTGGACTCTTGCTTCATCCTTGAATTGCTCATTGCAGTGGCCCAAGGCCCCAGCCGCCGCGGGGATGACCCGCTCTTCGATGTCCGTGCAGTTGTCCTAGAGATCCGAAGAGACATGTTATTGCTCGAGAACCAAATCCCATTCTTCATCTTGGAAAAATTGTTCCCACTCACTGCAGGATCATTCTTCAGGGGCTACTCAGTGAGTCGACTCGCTCTCTTCTTCTTTAACTGGACCGTCCCTGGAAGCATCACGGAGCAAACGGCATGCGACACAGGAAATGAGAAAGTACTGCATTTTCTACATCTTATCCGGCAAAGCCTCATACCATTACAGTATACACGGAGTAAGCCGCCACGTCCACCGCCACCACCATCAAAGCCCAGTGGTAAATTTATAGATAATTATAAACACAAACATCTGAGGATGCGATGTGTCTCCATGTTAGTGGACTCTGGGGTGAAGTTCAGGAAGACAAAGTCGAACAGATTGACGAACATCGAATTTGACTTCAAAAGAGGCATTCTCAAGATCCCACCATTGGTAGTTGACGACTCCACCAAGTCTATCTTACTTAACCTCATGGCCTTCGAGCAGTGCTACCCCAAATGTAGTGATGATATCAGTTCCTACGTTGTTTTCATGGACGGGCTGATCAACACACCAGGAGACGTTGCCCATCTGCAACAGAAAGGGATTATCAACTACCACCTAGGGAGTGAGAAGGCCGTGGCCCAGCTCTTCAATGATCTATGTCGAGATATCAGCATAGATTACATGTATGGCTCTCATGTCTTCGCCCTTTGTTTGGAGTTGAATAAGTATGTCTCGCTTAAGTGTCCCACTTGGAAGGCCAGCTTGAGGCGCGAGCACTTTCGCCATCCATGGTCCTTCATATCCTTCGGGGCTGCTGTTTTCATCATCGGCCTCACGCTGATGCAGGCCGTGTATGCCATCCTAGCCTACCTTGTTCATCACTCTTAGACGGATGGTTCATCTCTTTCTTCTTCTTTAATCTCCACCATTCTTTTACTCCTCCCATGGTTACTCAGATCCAAGTTGACCCAGATGAGTTGGGTCAGAATAAGTGTGTCCAGCTGAGTCACCTCTACCTCTCAAATTAGGCGACTGCTCATTGAAACCTTCCTGGGGCCCACCGTAATGTACTTTCTCGCATTTCCTCTTATTTTGTTAGCCCAGGTGTCTGTAATGGCCAAGCGATTTCATTTTTAGCTTATGTTGCATTCAAGGTGTTTGGCCACCCACTGGGTCCAATAATTTGAACCGTATGTTATGTTTGCTACCGTGAATGAGTTATTATCTTCCATGATTATGCTATAATGATAATCCTTACCTTTGAATTTTACACTTGAATTCCAGCTGTTGAAAATCCTTTTGGATGGAAGCGGATTGCCTATTGAGTAACTCTGTGAAGCCCACCATGGATGTTGTTGGGGACAAAAATACTAAGTCCAGAGACTCGGATCTGGTGCCTCGGCTTGGGAAGCACTACGTCGGATCCGAGGCAGGGTACGTCGGATCCGAGGCAGGGTTAAGAACTCTATAAACCGAGACGAAAGTTAACTCGCCTCGGACGAAGAACCAGTAATCCGAGGGTGCATCGGGCCGACCCTCTTAACGGAACTAGCCAAAGGACAGCGCGAAACCGGATTTCGTCCCGAACATTTTGGGATAAGATCCCCGATCCCGAAGCTCGCGGGATCAGACGAAGATCGCGGACGGGTGCCATCCGGTGTCCGCGATCCTAGGAAGAGAATCCTCTTTCGATTACACAAGATCAGGAGAAGAATCCTCCTACGATTAAGCGCTCCAATAGCTATAAAAGGGAAGCCTTCATCATCTAAAAGGTATGCAAAAAATTCTCTCCCAGACTCCCTCAATACAGTAAGACCCAGATTCCTAGCCTGACTTTGGCATCGGAGGGTCCCCTGCTCTAGCCAGGGTCTCCTTTATCTTCTTCTTGTGCAGGTACTCGACTTGTGCAGATACTCGAAGATCTGAAGAGGGTGAACCAGATTTTTGCATCAACAGTTTGGCGCCGTCTGTGGGAACCGTACAAAAAAGCCATCCCATATTCCTTTGTTGCATCCCATGGTGATGACTAGAAGGACGGTCCCAGAAGAAGATCTAAATGAGATCGCGGTTGCACTGGGGCCCGGCAGAGTCCGGCCGCGATCCCCAGGTCAGAACCCACACCGCCAACCGCCAACGAGGAGCGACCAGAACAAGCAACAATCAGCGAGGTCGGAACGATGGGCGGTTGGATCAGGAGGTCCAAGAAATCCGATCCGATATGAATATAAGGAAGCAGATGTTAGAACGAATGTATCAGCAGCAAATGCAGCCGCCCCCACTTCCTCAAGGGCAAACGGCACACGTACCGACTGCAGCGGTTGATCCTCAACTTTCTGCGCCGCAGTCCTTTCGGCCGAGCCAACTCCAAGGCGTCCCTGAACCGGCCGAGCCAACTCCAGCTCAGTCGGCCAATGCATCTTTGCCTCCAACCGACCTTCGGCACGAGATAGAACGAAGAAGACGCATTCGACCTCCCGTAGAAGGCACAGCAGAAAGTAGTGAACCGTGGAAAGCCGATATTCAAAACCTTAAAAGAGAAGTGCGGGAAGAAATGGTGAAAGAAATGGCGGACATGAAGCATAGTCGAAATATGCATCCAACCAGATACGAGGCAAAGGCGTCCCCCTTTGTGGACTCGGTAATGGCGGCTCGGTTGCCCGAGAGGTTTCGGTTGCCTCAAATCACTCCCTTCACCGGCAAAATCGACCCAACGGAGCATATCGAATGCTTCAGAACATATATGGAGCTCCATGACGCCTCGGATGCAGTGATGTGTCGGGCCTTTTCTCTTACATTAACCGATGTAGCTAGACTATGGTTCAAACAGTTGAAAGTCCATCAGTTCATTCGCTGAGCTGAGCGACGCCTTCCTCACTAACTTCATCGGCGGAAAAAAGAAATTAAAGCCCCTTGCACATCTGAACAACATAGTTCAAAAGCAGGGAGAGCTATTGAAAGATTATATCAAGCGTTTCAATTTCGAATCCCTTCAAGTTCGAAAACATTCAGAGGAAACGGCTCTCAATGCGCTCATGCAAGGAGTTAGAGACAAGCCATTCCTGGCGTCTCTGGACAAAACTCCGCCCGATACTTTGGCAGAATTTATGGCACGGTCGGATAAGTATGCAAACGCCGAAGAGACGCGCATCCTGCGTGAAACTAAAACTTTGGTCAAAGAGTCGGCCAAAAAGGAAGCCGACTCGACCGGAGGAAGGAAACGCAAGGATGATCAAGCGCACGACGAGCGAAGGTCAGGCAAACGCCCGGATCGAAGATTTTCCACATATACCCCCCTGAACAAAACACGAGAACAGGTATTGATGGAAATCAAAAGCGAAGGTTTTGTTAACTGGCCCAATAAGCTCAAAAGCAATCCTAGTCGGCGGGACAAGGATAAATACTGCCACTATCACCGTGATCATGGGCATAACACGAGTGATTGCCGTCATCTAAAAGAAGAAATCGAGCGACTCATAAAGGACGGCCGACTCAAAGAACATGTGGTTAAAGCTGCGGAAACTGAGGGACGCCCGACCGAGATTCAGCCGATGGAAGAAATCCGAACAATTATCGGCGGTCCGCGAGGCGGGGGCGACTCAAACAATGCTAGAAGGAACCATGCAAGAAAACTTAGTCGACCAGTCCGAGCTTATGATTATAGGGCGGCCACCGAAAGAGAAGAAAAGGGAAAAATACTGTCTTTCGTTCACGAGAGGAAGACGCCGAGGTATCTATCACCCCCACGATGACGCACCGATTATCACTCGACTATCGCTAAGGAAAGTGTTAGGATACTCGTTGATACGGGGTCATCTGCAGATGTATTATTTACTCAGGCGTTCGATAAAATGGGAATTGAACGATCTATGTTACGTCCAATTCGGACCCGTTAATCGGGTTTTCCGGGGGACAAGTATTGCCTGAAGGAATTGTCTCGCTGCCACTCACTGCCGGCAGTACCCCACATCAGAAGACGATGATGGTGGATTTCTTGGTCGTCGATCAACCTTCAGTATACAACGCCATACTCGGCCGACCTTCTTTAAGCCTCCTTCAGGCCGTGGTATCCACATACCATCTCTCACTAAAATTCCCGACTGAGTCGGGAGTAGGAGTTGTCAAAGGAGATCAGCAAGATGCGAGGCGTTGTTACATGATAGCTGTGAAAGGAACCGCCGACAAAAATCCAATCGACATTTCAACGATCGAATCGTTAGACCCCTGGGGCGAGAGTCACGAACGAGGACAGCCGGTTGAAGACCTCATCTCAGTCCCCCTGGTCGAAACAGATGTTTCCAAGACAGTACGAATTGGCTCGTCTCTACAGTCCCCCTTGAAAGACAAGCTGATAGCCCTGCTCCGTAGGTACGCCGATGTATTCGCCTGGTGTCATGACGATATGCCCGGGATTGACCCATCGGTGATGACCCACCGACTCAACGTCGATCCGTCATATCGACCGATCCGACAGAAGCGACGATCGCTCGGTCCCGAACGATACGCCATCATCGAAGAAGAAGTCAGCAAACTCCTCCAGGCTAATTTCATAGAAGAAATACATTATCCGGAATGGGTCGCGAATGTCGTCTTTGGTAAAAAGCCCAACGGGAAGTGGCGAGTCCAGTATCGACTATCTTGACCTAAATAAAACTGCCCAGAAGGATAGCTTTCCGCTCCCGAGGATAGATCGGCCTAGTAGATAGTACTCACGGACATGAGCTTCTTAGCTTCATGGATGCATATTCGGGGTATAATCAAATTGTAATGCATCGAAAGATAAATCAAAACTACCTTTGTCACCGACAAAGGCCTTTATTGTTACCGAGTGATGCCATTTGGTTTGAAAAATGCCGGTGCAACGTATCAAAGATTAGTTAACAAAATCTTTGCTCGGCTAATAGGCCGAACCATGGAAGTATACATTGACGACATGCTCGTCAAGAGTATACACGCGGCAGATCATGTAAGTGATTTGGAAGAAATGTTTCTCATACTACGGAAGTCTCGGATGAAATTAAATCCGAATAAATGTGCTTTTGGGGTGAGCTCCGGAAAGTTCCTCGGTTTCTTGGTTAGTCAGCGAGGAATAGAGGCAAACCCTGAGAAGATAAAAGCTTTGGTCGAAATGGAATCCCCTAAAACCATTAAGGATATCCAAAGGTTGACTGGACGGGTCGCAGCACTTAATCGATTCCTGTCTAGAGCCACGGATAAGTGTCTCCCTTTCTTCAAGCAGTTGAAAGGACGACAAACAATGGGTTGGACGGAAGAATGCGAAGCAGCATTTCAACAATTACAATCATATCTCGGTTCTCCACCTCTCTTATCAAAGCCCGAATCAGGCGAATCCCTGCTGCTGTATCTAGCAGTATCCGAGGCAGCCGTTAGCTCGGTTTTGATACGAGAATCCGAAGGAAAGCAGCTGCCGGTATATTACGTCAGCAAAGCGTTATTGCCAGCAGAAACAAGATACCCAAGCTTGGAAAAAGTAGCCTTGGCACTAATAACTTCCTCTCGCCGACTCAGGCCGTATTTCCATGCCCATACCATCATCGTGATGATCGATCTCCCGCTTCGCCAGGTATTGCAGAAACCAGAAGCTTCCGGCCGACTCACGAAATGGGCTATCGAACTGAGTGAGTTCGACATTCAATACAGACCAAAGGTAGCAATCAAAGGGCAAGCCGTAGCTGATTTTATTGCTGAGGGAACACCACCAACTGAAATCCCCGTCGACGATATGCCAAAAGATGTCGCAGTTCCAACATCAACCGCTTCCCCGACCCTACCCTGTCCTATTCCCTGGAAACTGTTTGTCGACGGCTCTTCCAACTCGAAGGCAAGTGGGGCTGGGATTGTACTAGAAACCCCCGATCATACCTACATACAGTATGCCTTGCGACTTGGATTCCAAGCCTCGAACAATACAGCGGAATATGAAGCATTGTTACTCGGTCTCCGACTCGCCGCTAGCATGGGAGTCACGCACTTGAGCGTGTTCAGCGATTCTCAATTGGTCGTTAATCAAGTGACCGGCGTATACCAGACACGGAAAGACCAGTTAAGAGCGTACATGGAGAAAGCAAAAGAATTTATCAATAGATTTCAACTCTGTCAGGTCACTCGGATCCCTCGTACGGAAAATGGCAAAGCCGACCTATTAGCAAAGCTCGCCTCTGCTGATGAAGATGACATACCCAGGTCCGTCCCCGTCGAATATGTCGATAAACCGAGTATAATCGAACCAAGCACCAAGGCCGTCAATGCCATCGACTCAGAACCGTCCTGGATGGATCCAATCCGCCAATACCCCAACAAAGGAGAACTGCCTGAAGATCGTGCAGAGGCTCGACGGCTTAAGTTCCGAGCCTCCCGTTACACCATCTTCAACGATACACTCTATAAGAAAGGTTACTACGCTCCGTTACTTCGGTGCCTCACACCCGGTGAAGCGAATTACGTACTACGTGAAATCCATGAAGGAATCTGTGGAAATCACTCTGGAGGAAGGTCCCTCACCCACAAGATTCTACGACAGGGATATTATTGGCCCACTATCCAACACGACGCTCGTACGCTCGTCCAAAAATGCGACAAATGTCAGCGATTCGCGGCAATCCCGAGACGAGCCCCCGAAGCGCTAACGCCAATGACCGGTCCCTGGCCCTTTGCACAATGGGGTGTTGACATCATAGGCCCACTCCCTATGGGAAAAGGTCAGACCAAGTTTGCCGTGGTAGCAGTGGATTATTTCACGAAGTGGGCCGAGGCCGAGCCATTAGCCAAAATAACCGAGCAGAAGATCACCGAGTTCGTCTGGAAAAACATTATCTGCCGGTTCAGAGTACCCCATACCATTATTACAGATAATGGAAGACAATTCGACAACAGAAGTTTTCGCGATATGTGCAACAATCTCAGAATCAGAAACGTCTATTCTTCACCTCATCACCCGCAAACTAATGGGCAAGTCGAGGCGGTTAACAAGATTATCAAGCAACATCTCCGAACCAAGCTCGACCGAGCCAAAGGAGCATGGGCTGAAGAGCTCCCGAAAATTCTTTGGGCCTACCGAACCACAGCCCGAACCGCCACGGGAGAAACTCCCTTTTCACTCGCGTATGGCTCGGAAGCCGTCACTCCTGTCGAGATTGGATTACCTTCGGCTCGGGTTGCGTCGTTCAATATGGAAGAAAATGAGGAACTCCTTACACTCGGACTCGACCTTCTGGATGAACAAAGGGAAGAAGCGCGGCTACGCACGGAAGCATGACAACGACAAGTGGCTCGATTCTACAATGCCCGAGTGAAGATCAGGAGGTTTCAGATGGGAGATATGGTTCTCCGAAAAGTATTTGCCAATACCAAGGAATTTGGATCGGGTACGTTTGGACCCAATTGGGAAGGACCCTACATCGTATCAGGCACTATCCGACCAGGAACCTACCGGCTGGAAGACCTAAACGGACAATCGTTGCCCCATCCGTGGAACGCTGAACACTTAAAAATTTACTATCCTTAGCTCGGCACTTAAGATTCAAGGAATCCGAATTGAGAAAGCTGTAAAGACAAAATTCTATAAAAAAAAATGCTATCTTTCATTTATCTTCAATTGCTCTTACAAAAAAAAAAAAAAAAAAAAAAAAAAGACAACATATGGAACCACAGTTCTCGCCTGCATCGGCTTCATCCCAAAGTGAGCTGACTTCAAGAATGGCGTCCGGATTCTCGGATTCCGAGGCTCCTCCACCTTCGATCTCCGAGAGATCGAGGTCAGGAAAGGATTTCTTGATGTCCTTGATACATTCCAGGAATCCGCTTTGGAACAAGCGATCCCTTTCATCCTCGAACTCCGCCGATTCAAGGAATGCTTGGGACACGCCTTGGTCCCTAGCCTTCTCTGCCTCCCGAGTCTTATCGGTGGCCTGCTGAATAAGTTCCGCCGCCTCAAGCTTAGCCCGAGCCAAGTCATTTGCACAGGAAGCGTGGGCTGGAAGGATTCGCCTGTTCTCCTCTTCAGTCCTAGAAAGGAGAGCTGACACTCGAGCAACTTCGGCCCTCGCTTCATCAAGGGCTCTCTTGGAAGAAGTCGCCTCAGCTTTCGCGTCTTCGGCGGCTTTCGGGCAAGGCCCGCCTCGCCCATCGGACGCCAACTCGTATCTCGGCGTTCTCGCGTCGCCCCCTTCAGCCTTCCGAGAGAAGGGCCTGTGCACCGATGGGCCGAGGATAACTCTTACTGTGCCTTAACCAAGCAGGGAGCAAGTTCAAAAAGCACCCTTGCTGCATGGCCAACGGTTTGAGACGAAGGAGCGTTATAGAGGCTGACGAACTCCTTTTCGCTCCCATGGGCTAAGGCCCAGGGAATGATCAGGGTCGAATATTGCATATCAGACCCAGTAATTACCTGATTTTACATACATGATAATGTTTAATGCCGGATTTTAATTATATTTTTATTACAGGACGAAATCAGGAGCGTTAATTGGAAAATGATGTTAAAAGTATGGATTTGACGCTCCAAAATTACCAGAGCATGGGATGAACTCCAGAAAACCAATGGTGAAGAATATACACGCCTGGGATCTGAAGAAAGCAAGCCAAAGGGGCCCGAAAAGGGTCCAGAATGCAAGATCACGTATTTTCCGCCATCCGATCAACTCGAAACTTCATACATGTGATGAGGACCGTAAATTAACCGTACATATTAAATTTCAGCCATTGAAGATCTCGAGAAGTGGGCCAACTGATAAATCAGCCCACAAACCATAGATTCTGGGCCCACCTGATATCTGGAATTGCCTCAAATTCGGTTTGGTGGTTAAATAATATGGGAAAAGGATGGACGGTGCAGATTTCTCATAAACATCTCCGTGGGACCCCTACATGCAGTGCATGTGTAAGGAATGAAAGCGCACCAGCGGCGCACCGCATCACCGAAGACGGTCAGCGAAGAGCTGACCCGCGCCCTCTCCTTCCCAAATTCAAAAACGGCACTTGCCGTTACAGCGTTAACGCTGTCCGATAGGTCGTTCGAGTTGTGGGTCCACACCATCCATCAATCAGATGATCCGGACCGTCCATCAGGTCTAAATGAAGACCATTATCACTGCCTAGGTGGAAGATTTGCAAAATCTCATCAGGAATGAAATCAAACCATTCAACAGCAGAACAGACGGTGAAGCGAGATTTTCTGTGGCCCAGACAAAAACGGAGAAAAATTACATATTCCCGACCGGTTTTTCGTTCTCATCGCAGTGGACGGAGTGGATTTGCCATTTGATCAGAGGAATGGGACCCACCATTGTCAGCGGAGGATGGTTTGCGTCCGCGTAAGCACGGACGCTGCCGATTTTTTCAGAATTTAGTGGGCCCCGTACGTTATCTGTCTGACCGATCTGAGCCGTCCATCGTGTAGATGGGTTCGAGAACTACAAAACCATGCTGATCTTCCACTCCCATGCGTACACACGTGTGCGATACAGAGGCCACAAAAGGGCCACCCGGCGACGTTCAAATCTGATCTTTTTGAGATTTCTTCTGTGGGCCGCGCCAATAGACCTTCAAAACCACCCATTCTTGATGAAATTTCGTCCTGAATCCAATGGACGGGGTGGATTTTCCAGAAAACACCTCTGTGGGGCCCACCGATCACGGCTGCGAAAAATTACACTTGAGTCCGTCTACGACTACGCCACCGATTCCACCATCCAAATACTATAAAAGTGAAGTTTTGGACGTAGGAAAGATATTCAGATCCGGGAATTTGAGATCCGAGCAGGGGAGAGGAGAAAGAGAAGAAAGAGAAGGAAGAAGAGAGAGAGATTGTTCGGTTTGGTGTTTTATTTTATGAATTTTATTTAATATTTTTTATGGATTTTATGGGTCACTAATCTCTCCTAGAAAGTGAGATGAAGCCTCTAATTTGATTAACTCTTGTATTGGTTGATTTACTTTGAATTTTAATTAATTTGTTTCTTTCTCTGAGTGGGTTTTACGGGTTTAAATTCCATACTTCTCCATTTATGAACTTGATCAAAGTATATAGATGGATGTTGTTTGGATGCTTATTACAGGTGCTTGGGTCTGATCAGGAACAAGTTTCCTATAGAGGAAGAAACAGGGTGCTTTAATGAATGTACATTCCATGTACCCGACCAAGGACATGGGATTTGTTATTCATGGCATTGCTTAAAGGAATTAGACATTCTGTTTGCCCAATTAAGGACACAGATTGTGCTTTCTCTATTTAAGTGGTATCAATCTATATTAAGGTGAATCAACAAACAAAACAAGGGTTAGGATAGTTAGGGGTGGATTCGAAAGTCCTAGTGCTTTCTCTCTGATTGAATTTTCTTCCCTGTTCTTAATTGTTTTTCCTAAAATTGTGTTTAGCAGTTTAGTTCATTACTCATTGGATTAGTTAAGAAGAATCATAGATTTGAATTATGACAACCAGTCCTCATAGGAACGATCTCATAATACGTACCGTATCTACATCTGATTCGTATACTTGCGAGTTTAAAAATCATTTAAATCGTGTTGGTTTAAATAAAACATCAGGGAACCATCCCCGACACCATCTTTTGCAAAATGGACGGCCCCTCCTGGCTCGTTTCTTCCCCTCTGGAGGATGCGGTCCTCGTCTCTTCTTCCCCTCTGGAAGACGCGGCCCTTGTCTCTTCCTCCTGCCGCGGGACATCCGTCGCAACATGTCCCGAGTCAGGTGCCGCCTGAGGTTCCAAGGTAGTGGCCTCTGTCGCTTCCACCCTCTCTTCCGGATCGGGATCCGGAATTACGACGACAGGAGGAGCAGAAGAACTCGCAGGTTCCTTCTCCTTTTGCGCTACCCTCTGTCTCTTCGGCGGCCGAGGTTCCGGCAGAAGGACCGATCGCGGAGGAGCCTTCAATTTGAAACCATCCTAAGAGGAGGACGAGCCCCGGTCATCTTTGAAGGGACTGGTTCGGAGGGGGTCGGCTCGGAAGGGGCTGCCTCAGAGGGGGCTGGCTCGGGAACAATCCGCAAATGAGGACGAGCTTCAGGCAAATCTGAAATAAAAGAAAAGAAAGAACTTCAAGTCGGGAAAATTCGAAGATACACAAAGGTACATTCTCACTACTGTGATGTGAGTCTAGACTGCGAGATGAAGACGCTCCATTTGTAAAAGCACTTTCCAGACTATCTCGCCGGATCCAAAGCGTCCTCAACTCTTTGATCCGAGCCGAAGCACTGAACCGAGCTTTGCCGCTTGGGGATGTCTGTCGACACAAGCTCGTCGAGTCAAGATATTACAAAAATAAATAAAGGCAAGAGAGGAGAGCCAGTCACCGCTCTTTGAAACAACCGAGGGACACGAGCCTCGTAGACCCGGGTTCGCCCGACTCCCAATCCGCCACAGCCCAAAACCAACGCTCTCTCCAATGTTTGTTAGAAGTGGGAGGGTCGGTTATTAGGAGCCGCCTCCGCCCGCCAAGCGCCGAAGACGTAAAAGCGGGTAGTTCGGATTCACGCGCACTTGGTATAAATGAAGGAATCGTCGGCCGACCGTTAACATGGCAATGTTCCATCTCACCACAAGATCGCACACCCGAGTAAGTTCCTCCACCCATTCGAACTATTTGCCCGGTGCAATCCGACCGAGACAAAACTCCCGGACAATGGGTGAAGGGGCGTACGCAAGCCGCATTGCATCGAAACTTGGTAAATCGCGACCGCCTTGGGAGGAGGATGATCCGGCAAGTCTCTCGGACGGGGAGATAAGTGATGACCGACTGGGAATGTGGTACCCGATTCGGATCCTGTCCAAGTCCGCCTCGGTTAAGACCGAAGGAACCGGGCCGCTTAAGTCATCCCCCGACCCTTCTCCATCAGACTCGGCATGTGCCGACTTATCAGCAGGAACCGACGCAGAGGTTCCCTCAGCAATTATTACTTCTTCCTCCTCTTCTTCTTCTTCTTCTTCCATATCCCTTGGAAGATTAGGCCTTCCCGGGCGGGTTATTAAAGACGACCCACCCCGAGAAGGAGCGACGGAAGCAGGGCGCTCCGCAGAAGCTTCGGTAACCCTCTCAGAGAGAAAAGCAGCGTTAGCATCAACCGCCATTTCCGTCAATAAAGAAGGCGATTCCGCAACGTTCCAAAAACGTTGCGCTTCGCCTTCATCTCCGGAAGCTCCTTCCTGGGGACTTTGAGAACCCCTAGCCGCCATTATCACTAAATAAAAAGGAAGGAGAGACTCACCGGAAGGAGGGAGGAAAACGGAAATGGAGAAGAAGAGCGCATTGACATGTCAACAAAGAAGAATGAAAGAAGAAGAAAGGCCGAAAAGAGCTCCGAAAGAAATGAAAAGCGGGAATGGCATTAGTAGTTTGAAATGCGGGACCCTTACCCTTTTATAAGATTGTCATGTGGCGGAGGCAATTAATGCGGAAATGATTCGACGCCTGCGTCGACTCCCCGGCTCGACACGTGGCGCACGTCGACTGACGACAATAACGCGCTTGCTACGTGTCTAACCCTCATTGGCGGAATAAGCGAGTTGACGGTTGCCGACGCATGCGTTGTCAGAAACTGAATCGTCTCCTATCAAAGACAGCACAGGATGCATTAAATGTACTTATTGCCTCGGACCAGGTTATGAACCGACTCACAACTCATTACTCCTGAGTGTCACGTGAGACACACGGAGTAAGGGGGCTTACTGTTGGGGATAAAAATACTAAGTCCGGAGATTCGGATCTGGTGCCTTGGCTTGGGAAGCACTACGTCGGATCCGAGGCAGAGTACGTCGGATCCGAGGCAGGGTTATGAACTCTATAAACCGAGACAAAAGTTAACTCGCCTCGGACGAAGAACCAGTAATCCGAGGGTGCATCGGGCCGACCCTCTTAACGGAACTAGCCAAAGGACAAATGGAAACCGGATTTCGTCCCGAACATTTTGGGATAAGATCCCCGATCCCGAAGCTCGCGGGATCAGACGAAGATCGCGGACGGGTGCCATCCGGTGTCCGCGATCCTAGGAAGAGAATCCTCTTTCGATTACACAAGATCAGGAGAAGAATCCTCCTACGATTAAGCGCTCCAACAACTATAAAAGGGAAGCCTTCATCATCTAAAAGGTATGCAAAAAATTCTCTCCCAGACTCCCTCAATACAGTAAGACCCAGATTCCTAGCCTGACTTTGGCATCGGAGGGTCCCCTGCTCTAGCCAGGGTCTCCTTTGTCTTCTTCTTGTGCAGGTACTCGACTTGTGCAGATACTCGAAGATCTGAAGAGGGTGAACCAGATTTTTGCATCAACAGATGTATTTGTCATATCCTCGTCATCTATCCGTTTTTTCAGTTGATTTTATGGAACTAACTCAAAAATGAAGTATATAAACAGCGCAAATTGATCACACCACAGGAAATAATGGGAATAATGATGTCCACCGTTGAAACCTTCTTAGGCCAACAATGGTGTCTATTTGTCATCCACGGTCGAAACATGTCCATGCTTGTACAAATCTTTAGAGTTAGCTAGTAATGGAAATATACTTTGAAAAGAAAATAAAAATAAAAAATAAAAAAGAGAGAAAAAAACAAATATCAGCTTAATCCAAAATTATTGTAGCCCGCAAGAAGTTTTCAATAATTGGAGTGTGAATCAATTCACAATATTTCTTATGGTGTGGTCTACTTGAGCTTTGGATATGCTTTAATTTTGAGCTCATGTCAAAATTATCTGGTAAAATGGATGGATAGCATGGATAAACGACATAAATCACGGCGGGTTCAGAGTTCACTCAGTACACAATACGCTCTCCTTTTGGAACATCCGACTGTGGGCCCCACAGATATGGAATCATGTGTGTCGGCAAACTGGTACGTACGTCTGCCATATGCAGGGTCATTATCTCCTCGAAACAACTAGAATACTACTGACGCACATCTCTATGAGGTCAATGGTTTGGTGATCCAAACGGCCAGGGATGGGACTGACCCAGTAATAGTGGGTTCCATAATTTAAATTGATTAATTTGAGTTAATGTATGCAGCATATAAAATGTTTGACTGCCTGCGTATCAACCCTCACATTTCTAGTATCAAATAACTCTTGGGCCCTCTCGTACAGATCGAATTGAGTATGTGTCATTACACAAGAATATAATGCACACATAAGATCCAGGAGAATATTAAAGCATATGTTGTGGAAACGACGGTTACATAAGATCCATGAGAATATTAAAGCATATGTTGTGGAAATGACAGTTAGTATTGGCTGGATGATACACGTCATTCAAAGATCCAGTATAATTGAACGAGCAGAGGTCTTGCTAGTGATTACCAGGACGTGTTAAAAAGGAAAAAAAGAATCTGGAAGCCCATAGTGGTGCTGAAGCAATTATTGTGATCATCCTGATGTGAGAAGATGCATTCAGACGACTATTTTAAAGAAGTCTATAAATAACCAAAAATCCCTCAACGAAGCAAAAGATCTCTTACAAACCCGATCAAACAAACTAATTTAAACATATCTATCCTTAGTATGGTCCTATAAATTATTATTTATATTTATTGGCATAATTTATTTTTTATGTTCCTTAGTGTAATCAGTAGCTTTAATCCTACAGCAGTAGCAGAAATCTAGTAGCTATAATCCTTGATGGTAATCTAAGTTTACACATATACACTGGACAAACCATGTTTTAATACAACAAGCTCGTCTTTTAGAAAGGTGTTTTGTAGTTACTCCCCCACGGTCGACTGTAATTATTTCTTTTTTATTTACCTTTGTATGTGAAAGTCATTTCGTACACAAGTCAAATATGCAACCAATATTTGGCGGATGAACCCTATCTCCAAATAATCTCTTGATTATTTTAAACATCTTACAAATGGTTGAATAGGTGAACAGTTTTTTCAAATCTTAGTGATATATGGTTGGGTTTTATGTATCATCTTATCTTGACATTTCAGGTCAAAGTTATTCAGTTGAAATCGAGCTACACCAACGGTTTTGGTATACCATGCGTATCACACGTGACCAAATTTTAAAACAGAGGCAACATCCCTGCTACTACTACTGAAAACCCATTTGCTTTACTTTGGGGAGTTTTCTATCATTCCACCTATTGGCTTTTCCTTTGCCTAGTCCGCCACATTTACATATCATGTCATCTGAGAATTTAAAGGAAAGAAACGAGATGGAAAGATAATGGGAACATGATCTAAACCGCTGAGCATTTTTGTGCCCCATTCCTCGGTCGATGGCCACGCTAATTAGATGTTCCTAAGCATCACATGGTGTCATTGAAACAAGCAGTTGAATATGTAAATTTATAATATTTTCACAAACTATCATTAATGAAGGGTTATGTAATAATCTTCTGTTGGACGTTTCTCCTTCTTGTTAATAGAATCTCTTGTTTTACCAAAAATATATAAAAAGTGGACCATGCTAAGGGAGAAAAAGCGAGAAAAAACAAAAAAAAGTCTGCTGATCACCAATCAGATCAAATGATTAGCCCTTTTTGGACTGGGCCCCACGGCGCTTGTCAGTTTGAGTCATCCAACCATGTTTAGACGTGGTCCCAAGCTATCAATTGACAATAAATTGAGCCAGCACAACTAATGCAAAAGGCATCTACAAGGAAAACGCATTAGGTGGGCCCCACTAAACTTTCTACACATGACAAAAAGAGATCATCTTTCACCCATATTATATTATTTTTTTCGTTTGGCATCCATCTCTGTTAATCTCTTGCGATTGGAAGTTTTTGACCTGTCTCTACTAGTTTTTCAAAAAACGGAACGGTACGATCTGGTCCGTTGAACTGGTTTTGATATGGGTTGAACAGGGTAATGGATAGGCTCATCTAGTGGCCCACTTGGGAAAGGAAACTCTTTGGACTGCTGTTCACTCCCCAAGTGCAGGGTTGTGATGTAGTAATAAACTCGGTGAAACCGAGGTCGAATCACGAGGTAAGTGAAAACATACGTTATCTCAAACTAACTAGACTAGAACTAGAATGAGATGAAATCTAATTTGAGTGTAATTTGAAGAATAATGATGAAATAGTAATGTAAAAATTAAGAGGATTCAAAGGAAGGGAACTAGGGATTCAGAGGATCCACTTGTAGAGATCGAGGAGATCACGCTGATTCATGAACTCATTCTGAACTTCCATTGATCTAGTTTTCAAGAGATGAGACGGGTGTAAATTAGAATGGATTCCATCACAAAACCATGCCCATGAGACAAAGCAAACAAATGTTTAATTAAACCAATTCAACGACATCTGAGTGATGTATGAATGTCGGAGAAGAGTTCTGTCATTCCACCATGTCCAAGGGCGATGGTGAACAACAAGAGCATCCTGGCTTCATAATCACAAGAAGGAAAAAAAATACTCAAATTTATTGCAGATCTATTGTAATGTCAGTCACAACAAACCATTAAAACTAATCGCATTCCTTAAAATCAAACCAAAAAAAAGTAGTTCAGGACATGAATCAGAACCGTAGAATATCACCCATCACGCTACAAGCTTCACCTCTTAGCCCTAGCTAAGAGGTTTAGCCTAAGAAAGACATAATTAGGCTAGTCTCTTCAAAATAAACAAAAGAGAAACAAAAGAAAAAAAAAACACTCCCAGCCGGCTGCCTCTTCACGTCCACGTCCAAGCCCCACGTCTCCAGCCAAGCTCTCCTCCGATCTCTTTTTCCTTTTTCTTTTATAGGTCAGACAGTCGGTTGCTGACCTGCTGTGAGAAGGAGTTCCGCCCTCCTCTTTTCGCAGGGTTTTACGCAGTTTTGTTTTTAGCAAGAAACGCACATAGTTTTGCGCTGTGACATTGGTGAGACCTACTATCAGTGTCAACTTGGAAATCCACCTCGTCCATTACGATCTCCTCGAAAAACCAATTGAAAATGGCTGGTTTTAACCCGCCGTTGATGAAGCCCACTAGATATTTCACTCCACCATCCATCCTACATTAGTCGGTTGAAGACATGTTTTTGTGCACATGGGGCGAAAAGGCGACCTTGGTACAGATCACAGCCCCCATACGGATACCATAGACGGTCCGGATCATCGAAATAGATGATGGGTGTGGCCCACTTTCAAAACCCAATCCAAAGCTCGTCCGTCCCTGTACGTTTTTGAAAATTTTGTTTAAAAAATAGGTGGGCCCACTTCTTGAAACATTCTCGGAGATCTACTCCGTTCATCATCTTTTTAGTAATGTGTAAGCTCATAGTTTAAAGTATAAAGGAGATTTGAACTCTAAGTACGCCACACCATCCACCTGTGATGAGTTAATACCGAACGTTGAATCAAACCTCGTGCATGCATGTAGAGTTTCGGTTATTTACAGATTTGCCACTCTCCATTCTAAAAACATCTGTCGTTCATTTCTCCCTGCTGCACCATCTAAAAGAAGTGAAATTTGACGAATGTTCACCGTTTTTTGTGCTCTTTCCATTGGTCCAGTTTGGGTCCCGATCTCCAAAGGATGTTCAAGATGCTTTCTTAATGGTTATTGTATAATCTTGCCCATCGAGTCACGTACATATTGATCCAAGGGCTGAATTTTGACGTGTGCGGTTAATTTATGGTCTTCAAGCCATATATGAAGTTTTAAGCCGAACGGATGGTGGGAACCCTGTGATCTTTCATTTTGGACGTCTTTCGGGTTACTTGAGCTTTAGTTTCTCGATTTTCTTAGATCTTTGGCATACAAATATGTCGATCTTTGTCTCCTCGAGTCCATCCCTTGCCTTGGTGATTCTAGAGCGTCAATTCTATGCATTTAGCATCTTTTTCAGTCCACGCTCCTAAATACACCCTGCATCACAAACACGATTAAATCAGGTCGTTTAAACAGTATCAAGTTCGTAAATCCAGGTAGTAACTAGGGTTTAATATGCAATATTTGACCCTCAACAACTGCTCCATGACTCCAAATCAAGCATTGGATTGAATACATCAGACTCCTAATTTGAAAACTCAGCAACTTGACTTGAAACTCAGCTGAGTCAACTTGACTCAGCAAGAAATTGACTTGAGTCACTATGAAATTCAATGAGGAGTCTGAACCCAGTTCTGACTGAGCTTGACTCGTTGAGTTAACTCAGCTCTCGATCGACTCAACACAACTCATGTATATTCCATGAAGGGGGAGTTCTGCGGGCAGGCCCACCGTGATCTTTCTGCTAATCAACATCGTCCATCCCTTCTCTCAGATCATTTTAAGGTACATGCACAAAAATGAGGCAGATCCGACGCTAAAGCGGACCACACCACAGATGACTCTTGCATTTAATACAACCTTGTTGTCCACTTGAGCGTTGGATTTACTTCGTTTTTGTGCACAGACATTTAAATGATCTAAGAGAAGGGTTGGATGGCGTGGATTAGCAAATAGATCGCGGTATGCCTGCCCACAGAACTGCCCGTTCGTGGCTTGAGACGGGCGAGGCTAGAACGCAATCCGCTTTCCCAATCCGTTTCCGTTCCATGGATAACGAGAAGTACATTCAACGGTCCATATCTCTGAAAATTTCAGACCTTTGTTTCAATTCATTGGACAGGATCAGATTAGTATCCGTTGGCATCTGGGTCCATCCTTACCTGACCTGAGCCTGTCCAAAACCACATTTTTTTTAAAAAATTATATTAAAATGAGTTGTTCACCTATCCTTGCAAATATGGTTAGGCACGTGCTCAAATTAGCTCTTCGCTTTCATCGATGAGAACCATCGAACACTGTAGAAAGTGTTTGAGACACTGATGGAGGTGCAATCAACGATTGGTGGGCCATTAGAAGTATGGGAGGAATGATAGAGGAATGATACGCGCGTGTAGTGTTTTGGTGCACGTATACAACTCTGACCGTTCATTGGGTAGGACTCACCTTGTTGTCTCTATGATATTCATGCCGTTGAACAGGTGCCCTCCTCGATGTTAGGTCATGGGGCCAAAAACTAATCCAGATCCACAACTCAGGTGGGCCACCATAGGCAACTATAGGTTTGTGTATGGTGCATATCTTTCATCAAACCTGTTCATCAGGTGTGATTCAAAAGGATGAATGGAAGATACCAAAAAACATCCAAATCCAATACTTAGGTGGCCCACAGCGAGTGAACTTAAAGGTTTTAAGTGTAATTATACATTGTTTGCGTTGGTGTCGCCTTTATAAGTTTTCAATCCGGCAACCTTTTGTGCGTACAGTAAACATAAAGGGTTCTCATCTGATGGACGGAGTGGATTTCAAATTTGCAACATGTTACCCCCCCCCCCAGCTTGGGCTTAAAACAGATGTTGTAGACGCGCCGGTCCGCATTGCTCGATGCAAGCTGGTTATTAGACTGTATATTAGCATTATTGATGAAGCGGGGCCCACTTTCTGGGTCCCGCGATCTGTAGAGCCGTCGGGATAAGATAATGAAATGCAAGTTGCAAAGCAAACCATCTTCCCCTGTGCTTCTACCATACCCTAAGCATCCGATCTCTCTGCAAGATGACGATTCCTGAAATGAGAATAGGGAGGAAAAAGGTACGAGCCCCTTTCATCGTTTCAGCAACGGCAAACACAGGAAAAAGAAGAAGAAGACCCACCGCTCGAAAGCCAGCCCCAATCAAAGAAGTCCCACTAGAACAAAAGGAGATAAAGAGAGAGAATGATGAAGAAAATGAAGAGAGTCTGCTAAAAGAATCCAACCATCCAAATCCAACATCAGATTGGGTGATCACCATCGAAGAGAAGATCAACGCTGCTGGCCCCCCTTATGAAAGAGGATGCCCATGGGCCCACCACTGCATCTTCAGGGTCCCACGAAACCTCCTACAGATGGAGCCGAAATCCTACATCCCCCAGATTGTCTCCATTGGCCCTTACCACAATGGCAAGTCCCACCTCCAGGAAATGGAATCGCACAAGTGGCGGTTCCTCCGCCACCTTCTCGACCGCACAGGCCACCACGTGCAGATGTATCTTGAAGCCATGTCACAGCTCGAAGATCGTACGCGCCGCTGCTATGCGGGGCTTATCAAGGAAATGAACGCTCGAGAATTCGTGGAGATGATGCTAATCGACGCTTGTTTTATACTCGAACTCCTCCGCACCTCCATAAAAGGAATCATACACTGTGGCTACTCATGGGGGGACCCAATATTCACCACACGCGGCGTCGTTCCATGCATCCAACGCGACATGCTTATGATCGAAAACCAGCTTCCCTTATTCGTTCTTGACCGTTTGTTCACCCTAACGGCCGGACCAGATGAGACCGACTCAGTAGCCCAACTCGCTCTCCAATTCTTTGACTCAGTTATCCCCGGATGCCAGAATGAAAACACCCATTTATTTAATTCTAATGATTATGGCTTTCATCTACTTCATCTAATCCGTCAAAGCCTACTCCCATCGCCGCAGGCCATATTTACGAAGATCAGAACAGATCACCAACCTCAGCTAATGGTGCACTGTGTCACTAATCTGAGGGAATCCGGCATCAAATTCCGAAAGAAGAGATCAGACAAATTCATGGACATCAAATTCCACAATGGTGTCCTTGAAATTCCACCGTTGGTTATCCATGACTCTACCAAGTCCATCTTCCTCAACCTCATGGCATTTGAGCAGTGTTACCCGCATTGCAGCAATGACGTCACGTCTTACATAAGCTTCATGGATGGTCTGATCAACAGCTCCCAAGACGTGGGCCATCTACGCCAACAAGGAATTATAGATCATGGGCTGGGGAGTGAGGACGACGTGGCACGGCTCTTCAACGGTCTGTGTAGAGAGATCGCCTTCAACATGAATGATTGTTATCTTTCGCACGTGTCTGATGAGGTGAATAAGTACTTCGATCGGAGGTGGCACGTGTGGCGGGCTAGCTTGAAGCATGAGTATTTTCGTCATCCGTGGGCCATCATTTCTCTTGTGGCTGCGATTCTTCTGATCGGCCTCACGCTCGCGCAGACATTCTACACAATTTTTCCTTACTACGTTCCTTCCTCTTAGATGACTTTGATTTTTCGTTAGTCTGACCATTGTACTCAGCTTTCCATTTGCGTCTTCATTTTATAAAAGTGCGGCCATGGTTCAGTGATCCAAACCGTTGATATAATGGACCAGGCCACGAAAATTCCCGAAATTGGAAGATCCTGGAAACTGAATGTTTTGCCTGTTGTAGGTTGAATGTGAACCATTGGTGTATTTTCTTTCATTCTGTCCATCGATCTACAAGTGCTTAGGTTTTTCCCACCTGGGAGATTTTTGGTGCAAAGCCATCCAAACTGGGCCCATCATATCAGCGGTTTGGATCCCTGAACAATGGCCCTCGATCGTACAAACTCAAAGACTAAATTATACTTTACAAACATTGGGCCCCATCATTTTAAGATTCTTCTTTACTGTGCAGTACAGCCTAGCTGTGAATGCATCAAACCCTAACAATCTATATTAGTGGAGATCATGGCAATCCAATCTTTGGCCCTTTGTAGAACGTAGAAATTTGGTTTTATTTATTTCCTAAGAAGCTATTGTCAAAAAATGTGAAGAATGGAAATGGCACTTTGGGAGCTTTAAATTTAAATTACCAATCTTCTTGGAATTCTGTGGTGTATTTGAGTTTGAATTTAATTGCTAAATCAATTTTAATATCTCTTGTTAGGTACATACATTATGTTTGACGATGATTGTACTAAGTCCATTGGAATATAAAAACTCTGGCAAAAAATGATAAATTTCAGAGTCTCTAGTGGGCCATCCTTACCTGACTTTAATCTGTCAAAGACCACATTGTTTATTATATTAAAGTGAGTTGTTCGCCCAACCTTGCTTTTGATGAGAATGCTCAAATCAGCTCTTCGGTTTCATCGACGATGATTCGAACGCTCATTAATTGATGAGAACGATTGATCATGTGGAAGGTGTTTGAGACACTGATGGAGGTGCAATCAACGATTGGTGGGCCATTAGAAGTATGGGAGGAATGATACGTGTAGTGCTTTGGTGCACGTACAGCTGTGAACATTCATTGGGTGGGACTCACCTTGTTGTCTCTATAATATTCATGCCGTTGGCCTGGTGCGCTCCTTGATGATGTTAGGTCATGGCGCCAAACACTAATCCAGATTCACAACTCAGGTGGGCCACCACAGAAAACCTTTGGCTTGTGTGTGGCCACCATGGTGTATATCTTTCATCAAACCTATTCATCAGGTATGATTCAAAAGGATGAATGGAAGATACAAAAAATCAGCCTAATCCAAAACTTAGGTGGGCCACAGCGAGTGAACTTAAAGGTTTTAAGTGTAATTTTACATTGTTTCCTTATGGTGTGGCGTTTACGAGTTTTCTATCAGGCAACCTTTTGTGTGTACGGTAAACATAAAGGGTTCTCATTTAATGGACGGAGTGGATTTCAAATATACAACATGGTGGCCCCCACGGAGCTTGGGCCTAAAACAAGTGTTGTACACAAGCCGGTAGGGCTGTAAATGGGTCAGCGGACCCGATGGGATACCCGGACCCGACCCATTAAGACCCGACCCAAATCCGACCCGTTTGCTAAATGGTGGGGATCAAGGATAGACCCATTTGTTTCAGGTGCGGGTTCCTTTCATTTAGACCCGACCCGAACCCTGTTAGTAAATGGGGGTCTGGTCTACCTTACATGAGATGTTTCGCCTGCACCCATATCCTTCCCACTTCCCTATATATTCTCTTGACATTCTCACTTCTCTATATATTAAGCAACTAACACGTTCACTTCAAAATAAAATACAAACTAGTTTGAAAATAAGATACACCTCCTTGATTTTTTATCTGGCCCACCATGTTGTTTATTTGAGATCCACTCCAGCCAATAGATGTATAATCATTAGTTAATCCCGGGGCAAAAACATTAGGTTGACTTGAGATTTAGGTGAGCCACCTCAAAGGAAATAATTGGGAAAGAAAGGTCCACCCTTTATTTTTAATCGGTCCACTGTGATCATTATATGAAATCCACTCCATTCATTAGATGTCACACAAAATCTTAAGCCCTTTCTAAAAAAAGTTTATAATTTCAGTTGGTCTAGAATTGAATCCTAAAGTATATCTTGTTTAATTTCTCAAATTTTTAATTTTGTTTCTATAACTTTAACATTTACAAACATTCCATTTGAATGATATTTAAAATAATTTTAGGTTTTTGGAAAAAGTTTATTTATTTAAGGCTAAAAATAGAACTACACTTCTCATGCATCAACAACCTGTTGGACCCGTTAGACCAGTTGGACCCGTTTCTAAAAGGGTTTGGTTGGTCCGGATCTCCTTAACCAAACTCCGTTAGACCCGACCCATTTATAAATGGGTCTGGGTGGATCTCCTCTACGGACCACTCCATTTATAAATGGGTCTAATGGGTTGACTCGGACTCGACCCGGACCCGCCCATTTACTAAAAGGGTCTGGGTCTAAAATTTGGACCCAGACCCGTTTAGTAAATGGGCGGGTCTGGTTTTGGCTAAACCCGCCCCGAACCCGACCATTTACAGCCCTACAAGCCGGTCCGCATTCCTCGCTGTGGGCTGGTGGGTGGGGACGCGGATTGTTTCTGCCCTGGAAACTTAGGTAGGCCACTTTGATGTTTGTGAGAAATTCACTCCGTCCATCCTTTTTTGAGATAATTTTAGGACTTGAGACGAAAGGTAAGCAGGATCCAAGAATCAAGCGGAAACGTCAGAGGAAAATGTGGGCAGGGGAAGTACTCTTACAGTTGAAAGCTCCTTGGGGTCGATAGTGATGTTTACCTACTATCCATACCGCTCGTAACATCATTCCTGTTAGGATGAACAGAAAAAGTAAATATTAGCCTGATTCAAAACTTCTACGACGCCATGAATATTTCAACTGTGGGCATTCAATCTTCACATTTTCAGCCCACATGAGTATTGGATACGGTTCATTTTTTATCTAATGTCCTAAAATGAGCTCACAAAACATATGGACGGAGTGAATTTCTCACAAACATTGCGGTGGGCCCCACCTAGGTTCCCAGCGCAGGAACTTGTGAAAGGCTTCTGTGTAAGTGGACTGTAACTAGAGGTGTACACGAACCAAGCTAGCTGGGTTAGCTCGCTCAATTCGACTCGGTTCGAAGCTGAGTTCGAGCCAACTTGAACTGATTTTTTAAGCTCAAAAATGAGTTCGAGCCGAGTTTGAGTTGGCCCCTTCTCGACTCGACTCGGATCGAACCCAGCTCGAATCGAACTCGGATCGAACCGGTTCGGTGACTCGGTTACTTTAATATTGATGTTGCACACCAAGTGTTTGATGGAATGACTCAACGAAGTGTGGCTGGTGGCAAGGAAGGTATGTACATGAAACAAATACCTTTTTTTTTGGGTTTTTATGTTGCTCAGAATGTGTTTGATAAAATACCTGTAAAACTATTACCATTGTTTTACAAATAGTGGGATTTTGAAGGTATAGTCCATGTGTTTGTGGAAATGCTGCACAGGCAAAGTCGGCTCGATCTTGGCTGGAGCTGGCCCGAGCTGCTGACCGAACCGAGCCCAGCTGGCCAATCAGGCTTGAGGACCGAGCCGAGTCGAGTTCGAGTCGAGGTCAGCTAGTGGCCGAGCCGAGTCGAGCTGAGGCCAGCTCAACTCGATTCGACTCGATGTACACCCCTAACTATAACCAATCATTTATAATAAATCATCCACTATTCACAGAAAGTGCGCATTATATGAAGACAGCTCGAAAAGATGGGAGGATCAAAAGTTATACACATTGCATTAAATTATTAAGTGTTTGAAAAATTCTGACTAATCTACAAGTGTATGCTCGTAGGGAGATCCTATGGGTGAGTGGATAAAAGAGGAATTGAGCAAGGTTGTATTGGCTAACTAAGAGATTGGGGCGGTCTCAACCCCTTCTTTATCGTTAATACATGTCTCCACGGTACCACCGTAAAAAAGATCTCTACAGAGAAGGTAGCTCTCACAAGCCTTGTCTCTAAGCTTGCCCATTGCTAAATTGTCTGTTTTATATTCTTTCGTGAACCAAGTCATATCAACCTCTTTATTATTGAAGGGGTAGAAATAATGGTTGGATTTATTTGGATAGAGAGATGTTCACTCCCCAAGTATAGGGTTGTGATGTAGTAATAATCTCGGTAAGACCGAGGTCGAATCCACAGGGACTGAAACCTGTACGTAATCTGAAAATAACCAGATCTAGAACTAGGCTAAGATGAGATCTAAACCAATTGTGATTTGAGGAATAATGGTGAAATAATTAACTAAAGCTTAATGAATTCAGAGGTATGAAACTAGGGATTCAGAAGATCCACTTGTAGAGATCAGGGAGATCTACACTTGATTCATGAAAATCAACTGAACTTCCTTTGATGTAGTTTTCAAGAGATGAAAGGTATATGAATTAGAATGGATTCCATCACCAAACCATGCCCAGTAGACAAAGTAAACAACAGAATTAAACTAATTACCAACCAATCAACATGCTATGAAGGTTAGGAAGAGTACCGTCATCCGACCATACCCAGGAGATGATAGTGAACAATAGGGCTTCCTGACGTCATAAACATAAAAAAGGGAAAAGAAATACTCAAAACCATCGCAGACCCATTGTAATTTCAGTCACAACAGACCATTAAAAACTGAAAATATTTCCATAATAATCAAACCAAAATCAAATTCCGTTCAATAATTAAAATTAAATTGAAGGCATAAAATCTCCCATCATGCTACAAGCTTCACCTCTTGGCCTTAGCCAAGAGGTTTAGCCCAACATGATTCAATTAATCTCTCTCAGAAAAAATCAGAAAAACAAGCATGAAAACAAATCTCCTTCTCCTGTTCTCTCTTTCTCTCACGTCAGATCTCCTCCAAGCTCTAGCCTCCATACGTCTCAGCCCTCTCCCTTTTATAGACAAAAGGGTTGGTTTAGGATCTGCTGTGACCGTATCAGAGATGAAGTCAGCTGCGGAATATTTTCGCACTCCTGCGTAATGCATTCATCGACGCACCTAGATACCACAAAAATCGGTCCTGTTGTGGGATCTGAACCATTCAGGCTCCTTGGCGACGGACGGTTGCCCCATGGCCGTGGTTTAGAAGATTCGGATAGGTCGATTTGTCATCCCGGTGGGCCACAACATCATGTTGCAGCCGGCTTTCACGAACGTTGTCATTGTGCAGCTCGTCTTGCGCTGGTGCTTGGTGAGGCCCACTTTATCGGTCTTTTGGGAAATCCATGCCGTCCACCAGATTCCTTTCCAAATTTCGGCTGGAGATATGTATTTTTGATCTTCTGTTGACGAGGCCCACAGGTTTTTCTCGAAACCGTCAATCTTCCGTTTGGACGGTTGGATTTCGCTCCTCGCGATATTCTGTTATTCACGGCCTAATCAGTAATAAAAGGCTCGATGGGAGACCAATGGACGGTTCAGATCATGAAAAGGGACGATGTGTGGGGCCCACTATCAAAACTCAATCACATGCATGTCCGTCACTGGACGTTTTCGCACTATTTGGATGTTTTGTACAAAAAATAGGTGGGGCCCACTTCTGATGCCTGTCCTAGAAATCCACTCCCTCTTCGGGTCCTGTACGTAATGTTGGCCTATGGCCTTTAGTTTAAAGTAGATCCGACTTCAGGGTGGACCACATGCTCATGGACAACGTTAACCGTTAAAAATAAAATCTGCTTCACGTATCCATGCATGACCATATATTTACAAATTTGTCATCCTATTTTGTTATAACTTCTGTCGTCCGTATCTCCTTATTGTATCGTCCAAAAGAGGTGAAATTTGACGGGTGTCCACCATTTTTCATGCTCTTTCCATCAGTTCAGCTTGGGTCCCGATCTCCCAAGGATGTCTAAGATATTTTTTTAATGGTTATTGTCTGATCTTGTCCATTGGGTCACTTACACACTAATTCAAGGGCTGAATTTTGACATGTACAGTTAATTTATGGTCCTCAAGCCATATATGAAGTTTCGACCCAAACGAATTGTGAGAACCCTGTGATCGTATATTCTGGCTGACTTTCAGGCCACTTGAACTTCAGTTTCTTGGTTTTCTCAGATATCTAGCATATACATCCGTCGATCTTGGTCCCCTGGAGTCTGTCCCTTGCCTTGGTGTCATCAGAGCGTTAATTTCATGCTTTTAGCTGCCTATTTCGATCCCGGCTCACAAATACACCTTGCATTATAAACACGAGTAAAGTAGACCATTAAAGGATATCATGTTCGTAAATTCAGGTAATTACTAGGGTCTGATATGCAATATTTGACCCTCAACCCAACCCCCAACCAGCATTTTGCTAGTCCCGAGCAAGGTATGCGAAAAATAAACTGAGAAGTATAAGATGATTGTGAACTCGAGTGATTCTTGAAAAATAATTCAGATACGAGAATTCTAAGATTCATAAATATTGGGCAGTATTTTCACCTGGGACTCGAGCACATGGTAAATTTCATAGTCAGGCTCAAAGTATTAATCCATTAATTAGAAAAATTCTAAACATTAAGTACCATGAGTGTATAGTGAAATCTCGTCTTATCATCAAGGTTCACTTCTCTATGACATGATGTCCTTGGCACTTAACAAGAGCATTCAGGACAACCAAAACTTGCCTCACAGCTCATTCTTTCATTCTTCCAGCTTTTGATGATTTTCACACTATGTCAACTTTTTAAGAGTAGAGCCAAGGAGGGGAAACGAATCCCCACCTATAGGGAGCAAACCTATGGTGAAGACTGTACACCCATCCCTTTTCACGTATCATCCATGGGGAATTAAATCTACACCTATAGGGAGCAAACCTATGGTGAAGACCATTCGCCCAATCCTTTCAATTTCTCAAGTTGGTTCCTTTCAAGCTTAGTGGTCACCAAGTTAATCCTTTAATATCGAACTGACCCTTAATGTGCATGCAAGATGTGTTTTGCGAAATCATGACTCAATCAATGTTTACAACTTCTAATCATGGATTAATAACTCGAACTCAACTGTGAAATCTAACAGACAACTGAATCCAAGGGTTAGAAATTACCAACATCACATATCTTGTAATTCTAAATCCAAGATGGTCATCAAAATCACTACGAATTCACCAGAAAGTCCAGAAAAAATTTAAAAATTTTCACAATTTTTGCTCAAGACGAAGAAAACACTGATTAGGTAACCTAATCTCCCACCCCCAACCTAAAAGCTACATTGTCCTCAATGTAAAAGATATGAGCATGGAATGCACATGGGACAACAAAAGTAAATGTGAAGTGATGGAAAGATAGTACCTGAATGATGAATCGTGAGAGACTTTCCAAGAGATCGCAGCATGGAATCCAATCAGCACGAGAGAAAAAGCAACACAAAACTAACAAAAATAAAATCCTACCTATACCACTTTCGCAGGTGCTCTCGATTGCATTTAGCGCATGCAACAAGCCTTTAAACCCTGAGGTTGCCCCTAGAGGACGAGTTGTAGTCTCGTGAGGGTTTGCAGCAATATTACCCACAAACATTGAGCGAAAATGAAATGGAATGAAAAGCAACATAAAAAAAACTACCCTAGTCCTAAGAAAACAGGAAAAAAACTACTCATTCATGCCACACAGTTCCTCTTCTGGCCAATATCTCGATAAATTTCTCAATAAGTTCCTCAACAAGATCATCCAAAAGTCCTTTTTGCAATAGGCTTGGACGCCCTGGAGCATAACTTTCCAGAGAAATTTATGTACCTCATAAAAAAATTTTCATTAAATTGCTTGAGGTATCCAGAGTATATCCGATTTACCTGTTACAAAAGAAGTTTTAACATTAGTATCACATAGTGAATCAAAGACTACAAGTAGATAAAGTTTAGAAAACTTCGCAAAAAGTGATGTAGCCTCAACACATTCTGAAGTGTCAAACTTCGGTTCAATTTTTAGCTCCTCCTTTAATGGTAGACATTTAGGATCAAGGGAAAAAGGGGCTTCAGAATAAGGGTTTTTTCGGTCAGTGATGACTACCGAGATGTTGTCTTGCAAGGCATTTACTATGTCTCTTATCATGGAATCGTTTGAATCTGCAAAGTGAGCCAAGCAATCATCCAAAGCATTGGAAAATTCATCTAAGAGTGATTCGTTGAAGTTTGCGATACGCTTCCCAAAGAATCCATCATCTTTAAAGGTAAATGGAGGTGTGCTCTCTTGCTCCAGCCCTGCACAGACAGATTGAGGGTCAGTATACGAAGCATTGATATGTGGACTCTGTTTATCGATACTACTCAGAAGAGGCCTAGACTCGTCAAAATTCAACAGTTCAGATGGTGGCCTCAACTGGGTGGTTTCAAATTCTAGAGTCGTATCAAGTAACTCGTTCATCTCCTGAATCATATCATCATGTAATTCAGGGGAGTGGTCCAAACATGTCTCACAAGAGATAGAAGGGTTGGTTGTAAGGAGCTCATCCACTTTTAAATCAGATATGTCGGGTGAGTGGAGTAGCTCATTATGACCGCTCACTTCGTGCACTTCTTGATCATTGACTGGGCCAAACTTGAGATTAATTCGGGGAAGGCTCAAATTTGAACATTCATGATCATTATCCCAATACGCATCATCGTCTAATTCTATGTAGTGCACACTTGGGATGGGATCGCTTTCCTCACATTCTAAATTTGGTTGAGGTTCGAATAAACTGACCTCTACCTCATCATTGAGACCCTGTGTATCATGTAAGGAAAGTGTGTCATCATCACTGTATTTGAAAGACACCCATGTATCTCGTTCATTCTTTTGAACAGTTATTGAGATCGACTCATCGGGGAATTGAACCGTATGCTCATTAATGGAATCCAACTCCTCATTCCAAATTCCAGATTTTGTCAAAAGCGAGTGAGGATTACTTTCCTCGCATTGTATTTCTGGATTGGGTTATGGCTGAAACGAACTAGCCTCTATTATTTCATTAGAAGTAGGGAATCCAAAGGAATAATCAACAGGATCAACAGGTTGCGGTCGGGATGAATTAGTCTCCATTAGCCTATCAAGGCGTGATTCAAGTGCTTCTACTAATTTCCTCATGCCAGTAATATAGTCTGTGTAACTCGGATATGACTCCTCTTGGATCATTTCTGGTGAATATTCAAAAGTGGCTGATCCACGAGGGTTCTTACCATGTTGTTTTACTGATCCAACCTCGACATATTTCTGTTTCCACTTGATCAAAACCATACGGGTCATCTGTTGGGAGTTGATACGTGTCATCATTCCAATAATCACGTACTGTTTTCTTAACTTGTGGAATACAATTATTCTCCCACAGATAATCATCGAAAGACTTCTTAATGGTGGAGCATCATATTCGATTGATTCTCAAAGAAATTTTCAAAAAATTTTGAGGCGTAAAGGCTGTTTTCCAAAAGCTATCTCAACATACTGTCGTGCCCACTCATTCATATATATGGTGAAACCCTAACTCTGAATCTAATCCTAAGTAAAATAAAAGAAAGGATCCTACAGCAGTATGAAATGTAAGAGAGGGAGAAGTTAGAAGGAAGATACCAATTAGAAATTCCTATGTTAAGATCCTGCAAAAGAAAACAAAAGAAATTAGTTCCTAAAAATAGATATTCTAAAGTTAGAAAATTCTAAGATGGAAATAGAAAGTTAGTTTCTAAACTGGGAAGAATTCCTAAAAATACAAAATAAAAACCTAAGCCTAAAATAGAAAAAGTAGAGAAATTAGAAAGATATCACCTAATTAGAAGTTTCTATCTTAGAATCCTACAAAACAAGAAAACAGGTTAGTTTCTATAAATCAGAAAAACCTAAACCTAAAGTTAGTAAAATCATAATCTTAATCTAATTCTAAAACCAATTAATTTCAGAAATACGTAGCCGCCAGTCCCCGGCAACGGCGCCAAAAACTTGTTCACTCCCCAAGTATAGGGTTGTGATGTAGTAATAATCTCGGTAAGACCGAGGTCGAATCCACAGGGACTGAAAAACCTGTACGTAATCTGAAAATAACCAGATCTAGAACTAGGCTAAGATGAGATCTAAACCAATTGTGATTTGAGGAATAATGGTGAAATAATTAACTAAAGCTTAATGAATTCAGAGGTATGAAACTAGGGATTCAGAAGATCCACTTGTAGAGATCAGGGAGATCTACACTTGATTCATGAAAATCAACTGAACTTCCTTTGATGTAGTTTTCAAGAGATGAAAGGTATATGAATTAGAATGGATTCCATCACCAAACCATGCCCAGTAGACAAAGTAAACAACAGAATTAAACTAATTACCAACCAATCAACATGCTATGAAGGTTAGGAAGAGTACCATCATCCGACCATGCCCAGGAGACGATGGTGAACAATAGGGCTTCCTGACGTCATAAACATAAAAAAGGGAAAAGAAATACTCAAAACCATCGCAGACCCATTGTAATTTCAATCACAACAGACCATTAAAAACTGAAAATATTTCCATAATAATCAAACCAAAATCAAATTCCGTTCAATAATTAAAATTAAATTGAAGGCATAGAATCTCCCATCATGCTACAAGCTTCACCTCTTGGCCCTAGCCAAAAGGTTTAGCCCAACATGATTAATTAATCTCTCTCAGAAAAAATCGAGAAAAACAAGCATGAAAACAAATCTCCTTCTCCTGTTCTCTCTTTCTCTCACGTCAGATCTCCTCCAAGCTCTAGCCTCCATACGTCTCAGCCCTCTCCCTTTTATAGACAAAAGGGTTGGTTTAGGATCTGCTGTGACCGTATCAGAGATGAAGTCGGCTGCGGAAGATTTTTGCACTCCCTACGTAATGCATTCATCTGACGCACCTAGATATCACAAAAATCGGTCCTGTTGTGAGATCTGAACCATTGAGGCTCCTTGGCGACGGACGGTTGCCCCATGGCTAGGGTTTGGAAGATTCGGATAGGTCGATTTGTCATCCGGTGGGCCACAACATCATCGCAAACACCGAGCTTTCACTGGCATTTGTCATCGTGCGGCTCGTCCTCTACTGGTGCTTGGTGGGGCCCACTTTATGGTCTTTTGGGAAATCCATGCGTCCACCGATTCCTCTCCAAATTTCGGCTAGAGATATGTATTTTTGATCTTCTGTTGACGAGGCCCACAGGTTTTTCTCAAAACCGTCAATCTTCCGTTTGGACGGTTGGATTTCGCTCCTCGCGATATTCTGTTATTTAGCGACCTAATCAGTAATAAAAGGCTCGATGGGAGACCAATGGATGGTTCGAATCATGAAAAGGGACGATGTGTGGGGCCCACTATCAAAACCCAATCACATGCATGTCCGTCACTGGACGTTTTCACACTATTTGGATGTTTTGTACAAAAAATAGGTGGGGCCCACTTCTGATGCCTGTCCTAGAAATCCACTCCCTCTATTGGGTCCTGTACGTAATGTTGGCCTATGGCCTTTAGTTTAAAGTAGATCTGACTTCAGGGTGGGCTGCACGCTCATGGACAACGTTAACCGTTAAAAACAACATCTGCTTCACGTATCCATGCATGACCATCCTATTTTGTTATAACTTTTGCCGTCCGTATCTCCTTACTGTATCGTCCAAAAGAGGTGAAATTTGACGGGTATCCACCGTTTTTCATGCTCTTTCCATCAGTTCAGTTCGGGTCCCGATCTCCCAAGGATGTCCAAGATATTTTTTTAATGGTTATTGTCTGATCTTGTCCATTGGATCACTTACACACTGATCCAAGGGCTGAATTTTGACATGTATGGTTAATTTATGGTCATCAAGCCATATATGAAGTTTCGACCCAAACGGATGGTGAGAACCCTGTGATCGTATATTCTGGCTGACTTTCAGGCCACTTGAACTTCAGTTTCTTGGTTTTCTCAGATCTCTAGCATGTACATCCGTCGATCTTGGTCCCCTGGAGTCCGTCCCTTGCCTTGGTGTCATCAGAGCGTTAATTCCATGCTTTTAGCTGCCTATTTCGATCCCGGCTCACAAATACACCTTGCATTATAAACACGAGTAAAGCAGACCATTAAAGGATATCATGTTCGTAAAATCAGGTAATTACTAGGGTCTGATATGTAATATTTGACCCTCAACAAGAGAGAGGAAGAATTTCATATATATATATTCTATAAATGAATGGGTAGCTCTAGGGTAGAAGATGTTAGACTGGCCAAATGAAGGAAAAGAATATGGATGGAGAATAAGAATTACAAGAGTATATCAAAAGTATTCATACAACCATATTTGGAGAATCCATAAAGTTCCACTATGGTAAAAACCCTTGATTGTTGCATCAAACATGCTATGATGGAGCGAGAGTAGATTGTTGTCCTCTAGCTATCACATCGACAAGATACACGCACTCCTTTCTGATTTGTATAACATTTACACAAAGAAAATAATAAGAAATCCATATCAATAAGAATGCTGCATACTCTTAGTCATCAACAACGTCATGGGATTTGCACTTAGACATAAATGTAGAATAAGCCAACCCGTTTTTATCTAAAAGGTCGAAGTAGTGCTTCTCGGCCTGGGAAAAGTTAGGATAAACTGAATCTCTGAAAGGAAGAGATGGGTAAAAGCACAAATATCCATTATTTTAAAACTCATGGGAGTACATCCAAAATGAAAAGCGTTGGTCAATCGACTTCAAAAGGCAGGAGTAGCAATAAGGAGAGAAGTGTTTGTTGTTGTATACTTGTGCAAGGATATATAAACTGTTACATCCATAGATGTCAACCTGTTGCCATGTATCACCATGCTGACTAGATACACGATTGAACCATTTTAACCATCCTTTTATGGATCTCAGCCAGGATCACGAGGTCTTGAAAGCATTAGCAAGGTCTAGAAGGGAATCAGACTGAAGAAGAAGCTTTTCACCACGACAGTCAGGAAAGAACGAACTTATGGATTGAATCTATTCAAGAATAGTTTTAAGATAAAAAGTTACGTCGAGAGTAAGAAATGATCTGTCTAGTTCAACTGGAGTATCGAAATAACATCATTAAACACCATGTTGAAAGGGAAAGCGTCTAGTTCTCTAATGAAATCTTTCCAATAGTAAGACGAAGTAGAGGATGAGGAAGCAATCATGGTAGAAATTCGAGGTTTTCGAATGAGGAAGAAGAAGATGCATAAGAAGGAACAATTGTAAAAGATCAGGATCGATTTCGAAAGCATGTGTGTGTGTGTGTATCGATTAGGAATGTGCAATGGACAATGAGCCAAACCATCATTCGATTTTCATCTTGGTTGGGCAAAAGCATTAGAGAGTTGACATGTGAAAAAGGAAGGTGGTTGTATTTAATCCATCGGACAATGAGCTAAACATCACTCTCACCTTTTTTAGCAAAGGCAAGATGACGTGTGGGCTGATGTTGTACACTATTTTTAACCATTCCTAGAATAACAAATTAGAAAAGGACACACATCATTGCAAAGGAAACATATAGCGGGTGTAAGATCTTTAAAGATATTTGGAACGCTTTTTACAGAATAATGACTAACATTGATTTGGAATTACATTCTGTCTGATGACGAGATGCAACTAAGAAGCCTAGAGGCCAAGATTGGTCGAACGGAAAGAACGGTTAAAGGAACATGTGTCAAGAAGAAAATGAAGGATCTAAAAGGCTAACTAGGCGATGCATCAACTGCCATAACCGTCAAAATAAAGAAAGAAATATTTGAAGAATATTTGCAAAAGATATCTATAAATAGCAAGAAGCTTAACAAAACAAATTGTCTCACACCAACCTAATCAAACCAATCTAATTCATCTTTATCTTTCCTTAGAACAATCAGTAGCTCTATCATAGGAGTAGTGATAATCCAGTAGTGGCAATCTTTAACTGTAATCCAGTAGGGATAATTTTTAGCTATAATCTGAGTTTACGCTCATACAATGGATTATTTTTGTTCTCAATATAAGTAATTCTTCTTTCAGAAAGTTGCCTTATAGTTGCTCCCTATGACTGATTGTAAGTATTCTTTTTTCGTCTATGTAACGTCCTGGATTTTCACTGTTTTGGATTTTCAAATATCCTTAAATTTTTTTAAAATGTAATTAACTTATATTATCACTTACTGACCATTTGCACTCAATGTTAGTTTATACACGGGTGGTACCAGTAAAGAACCTCACAAGTCCAATTAATCAACTGTAGGAAACTAACGAATCCGCCCAATCACTCAAACATCAAGTTTAACCCCATGATTTACTCACATATGGCCCAAATCTAACCGACCCGTCACTAACTAATCAAGACAATCATAACTAAATTAAAGATCTAACCGAAGCCGACTCAGATAAAGCCCAGATCTTGACTAATAGACTAAATCAATCCCGTTACTCTTTTAGCCTAAAACCGACGATTTAGAGTAATCTTGACCAACTCTCCACTTTCACTAGTTATAAATATGTCATACTATGAACATAGTTAATCCAAATCCTAATAATTGCCCACGAAAAATCTCAATACTTAATTCATTCCAAAAATGCCCCGATTTTCTGAACAAGCATTAGACCGCTCGTTAGTGGGCCACTAGTTCCAAAACTATAGAATAATGTATGTCTTACTGGGCTCGACGTCCATCGAGGGAGTCGAACCTGGATAGTATTCAAAACCACTTAACTTGAGCCGAGGGACGAGTGCATGAGAAGTGCAAATACCCTAAAGGAATAAACTGAAACTTAAGTGAATTAGGTTGTCCACTCTTACGCAAAGTTGAGAATTTTAGACTGTCGATTTACGACCAAACTTCACACGTAGAGTAAGGATATTTTCCTGCTCATATCCTTATAGCCGCGGTGCCGATCGACCATCGGTGACCGTTGAACAGACTTCTAATCACATCTGTCGATCGATGCATCCAAATGACGGGCCGATCATGTCCATACGTAGATCATCATTAGGGCTAACTATATTACGGTGTATATTAATATGTACGCCCCATAGTAAGTCCTAGAGATTAGAAAGACCCTCCCATAGGGCTAGTATAGTAAAAACCTAGCCCTTGGAGCCATTTACACAAAATCTGGCACTATATAAGGGCTTCATTTGGGCACTCCCTCCTCCCATACGAATTTCAACAAGAGAAAAGGAAGAAAAGAAGAAAAGAAAGAAGAGAAAGAGGAGAAAGAGAGAGGGAGAGCTTGGAAGCATCAGGGTTTGTGCACCTTCACTCTCTCATCTCCTCTATAGCAACATTGTCCTTTATTGGTGTCGATTCGACGACGATTGAAGGTAAGTATTGAGTTATGTTTGTAGGTTTAGGTGCTGTGTTTAATTCCTTCCAATTTTTACAAGCATGTATGCTTACTTAGATTCTCGACAACCTTTCTCCAACGTCCAAACCTTACGAACTCCGTGAAATGGGTCGAAATGTCATAAGGTGCGAACCATTATCCCTAGGTGGTTAAGTACCAATTTTAGGATAAATTTAATGATTTTGAATGCTAGAGTGATGTGCATGAGTGATTTGGGGAAAAACTTAGCTAGAAACCTACATATTAAGTCCACCAACATCCATAAAACGATAAATTACTATTTGTTTGGTTTTCAACATATTTAAGCATAAAATTTGTGTTGCATGATCATCTCATATTTGATTCTTGCATAATTTTCCCTATAACATGTATGATTATATTATTTCTTGTTGTATTCTTGTACTATGAGTGGTGTGTTGTCCTTGGTTTCTTCGGTAATCCAACACCACACGCACACACGTCTAACTTCGGTAATCCTTGGTTTCCTACTATTAAGAGTAGATGCATTTATATTAACAACCTGAAACTTCATGCTCGATGTATTGTGCACATGACTTCACTTGTGCTAGAAGATGAACTCTTAATTGTTGAAGTGTTATTGAATACAATCCATTTTCTGGGTCAGTCAGGGAACCGGGATTAGCGAAGGTGGTTTCCATTGGTAGGACCATCCTGTGACTAGACAGACGGATTTGGGCGAATGCGAATGGGCGACACTAGTCGGACTACGTGGGTTGCTTACACTCAATGTCATCCGTTACGTGCTCGCCTGAACTTGGACGGTCTAGTCCACTTACTAACCAACCATGTTTGTTAACCATCCCTATTCATGCCTGTATGGAACTTGGAACACCCCTCACCCACTGACAACTGCTAGAAATTGATCCAGTGTTTCAAGAGCCGAGCATGGTAGAATGAGACACTGTGTCCTAGCTGTCGGCCTACGCTGGGGCGACGAGCCTCCCCGTAGTGACCGCGAGTGATCCTACTTCCCAGCACTCCCCACGTGCTTGCAATCGGTGGTGGGGACTTCGATGGGATTAAGGATCGCGAGGTCTTGGCTTCGCACATTGAGGGGTCCTGGCCTCGCAAATGGATGGGTATTGATATCGTCGGGGTGTACCAGTTTTTCCAACTTACTGGATGAACGGAATTAACTAAATACTTGGTTAACATTATCCATGCATCGCATTAGCTAGGATTTGACGACTCGGCAGTTGAGGTCGCAATGAGGGAGTATTAGTCATGCGCGACCGTAAGACGAAGCTGCTCGAGGGAGTGTCGTGGGTGAGGTTATGCATCATACTATAATTCAAGTATACGCATTTAACAAGATTAGTTAGAGATGTAAGAATTTATGCTTTTAATTAAATTCATCATGCAATTGTTATTTTATGTAACTTATGGCTAATGACACCCACTGAGTTAGCTACTCACTCCTACTGTGGAACGGTGTTTTAAAACACCAACCAAACCCTTTACTAGATGCAGGTGAGGTGGAGCTCGACGAGCCGAGCGGTGTGAGCATGGATGAGGAAGAGGAGCTTCCTACTTCCAGCTTATGGGCAAATCACCGTAAACTGTGTGGGTTGATTGTGGGTTGTTGAGCTATGGATCTAGCGCACCATTTCTTTTAGACATTTATTTTATAAATTTTTGGGCGACGCCTTTTGCGATCCGTTGATATTCTTATAGACTTGTAGTTCTTAGTCGCATTTATTTCAGTAGATTAGTTGTGGTTGTGTTTTATGTTCCAACCGATTCCTTTATTGCTCATTTAAACTGATTTATTACAACTCACCATAATTAGGATATAAACAACACTCGGGAATTTGGAGGCCGGCCCTGAAAACCCAGGGTATTACAGTCTAAGTGGTATTATATATGAAAATCCTTTTGTACAAAAGGCAGGGTGCAACCTATCTTCAGAGGAAAAACCTCACCCTCCAATAATTGCCTAATCCTTTAAAAATAATTTGTGAATGGCTTAATAGAAGACCAATCTTCTCAAGTCACGGTCATTCACCGTCAATCTCCTTTTGGATTAGCTTGTTAGTACACACCCCATGTCTATACACACACTCCATGTTAGCCAACCCCACTAGCGATCCAGTATATGCCTATCTTGGCACTTGGAGCCAAATTATTCGGCTGAATCAAACCACACAGCCAATTCCAGTACACCCACGCGCAGTACACGTGACCATAGCGACTCAAAAGCCAACAAGATGACACCCATCTTGGCCTACCATATCTTGGCCCATGGCTAAAATAATAGACTATACTCCAAAACAGGATAAAGTGCTGTAACCATGTGGACGAAGCTGCTTCTGCTTTAGAAAGTTGGAAAATTGAAAAGATGCCATTTGGTAAAACATATACATCATGGTGGGCCCGCATAGCACTCACCAGGAAATGTATACATGATGGTGAGGCCCACAGAGCACCAACCGGGAAACAGATTGCGTGGTGTGACACACCATCGACTTCCCTGGTGTGTTGACGTCACTAAATTCTTTAGGGCCCACAATGACCATTCATCCATTTCATGAGATCATTTTAAGCATGGGCTCAAAAACGAGACACGTGCACAGGTGTACAACACCACATAAAGCAGTATGAACTAATAGTCTACGGTTGAGAATTTCTCAAGGCCCATGGTAGTTTTGGATCAATCTAATATTTATTGTTTCCTTCGTTCATATCTACGTAACTCAATAGCTTAGTGGTAGACTCAACAGAGTTTCAGCAGTTATAAATTCGAGCAATCATTGTAATGTGAGTGTGCGGGTGTGCATCATGTTACATAAGTCCGAGTGATAAAAATATATATATAATCCCGAAGCGTATTGGCTGGTGTACCACACAGCGGAAACGGATTGGCTACTCCCCTGCCACCAGTCCGGTGGCTGGTGCTCTGTGGGCCCCACCATGATGTATGTGTTTTATCCATTCCGTTCCTCCATTTTAATTTTATAGATCATTTTAGGGTTGATCCCAAAAATGAGAAGGATATAAATCTCAGATGGACCACACCATAGGAAAACAATAGTGATCGGGTATCCACCACTAAAATCCTCCTAAGGCTCATTGTTCTGTTTATTTGACATCCAATATGCTAATTAGGTCATACAGGCCCAGATAAAAGGAGAAAACAAAGATCAGCATGATCTAAAACTTGGCTCAGATGAAGGGAGAAAACAAAGATCAACATGATCCAAAACTTTTATGCCCCAAAAGGTTTCCAATGATCTACGCTCATTCAACACTATTTCCTGTAAAGTGGTTCACTTGAGATTAGGATATACCTCATTTTTTGTTTTGTACCATAAAATGATCTTGGAAAAATAGATGAACAGCATAGATGAAACACATACATCATGGTAGGGCCCACATAGCACCGACCACCAGCCATTGGCTGGTGGCAGGGGAGTAGCCAATCCATTTCCACACCAGCGACCTGGCTAGTGCGGGTACCGCATTGTGCGAAGACGGCAGGGGAGTAGCCAATCCGTCTCCAACACCAGCGACCTGACTAGTGCGGGTACCGCATTGTGCGAAGACTAGCGCTGACGCTACGCGAGCTCGAGTTGCACTAATGGTTCGAAGGAGATCAAAGTTACATGGGCCATAATAACGTATTTATTATATCCACACCATTCATTCATTATTCGATATCATTTTAGATCGTGATCCCAAAAATAAGTTATATCCAGATATTAAGTAGACCATTACCACAAATAGCAGTGAAATTTATCACCATTCATCAGCCCCGCCATAACCTTTATTTCCATCCAATCTTCATTCATAGTTGGATGAAGAGGAAAAACAAATATCATATTAATCCAAAACTTATGTGACTCCGAAAAGGTTTCAACAGTAGAATCTCCCACTGCTTTTTGCACTTGATCTTTGGATGTCTTATTTTTAAACTAAGCCTAATGGACCGATGGTTTGGATATAACACATACCCCATAATGGGATTCACAGAACTTGGTGAGGTCAACACACTATCCGTTTTGGTAGCGTATGATACACCAGCCAATCTGTGGCTTCTTTGTGTGGTGTGGTCCACTTGAGCTATGATCTATGTTGAACTTGATGACGTCAGCACACCGAGGTCGGTGGTGTGTGGCAAGGTTAAGGATGCGGATTGCATCCTACCCCCGCCCGGAAGGTAATCCGTCCGGGCAGGGCTCTGTGGGGCGCAAAGTAATGTAAGTGTTTTATCCACGCCGTTCATCGCTTTTCTCGGATCATTTTAAGGTATGAGACAAAAAATGAAGTAGATCTAAAGCTCTAGTGGACCACATCAAAGGAAGCTGCAGTGATAATGACTCTCACCGTTGAAACCTTTCTAAGGGCCACCATTATATTTTTTTACCATCCAACCTATTAATAAGGTCATTCAGACGTAGATGAAGTGCAAACACAAATATTAGCTTGATCCAAAACTTCTCCAGCTCCCAATAAGTTTTTAATGGTTGAAGTTAAATCTCTACTTTGTGGTCTAATTAATCTCTAGACCTTCCTAATTTTTTGTCTCATAAATTAAATAATATGGTAGATGAAGGATGCACCTGGCCATATGCGAGTGCACACAAACTCATCAAGATTTGTATTTTCAGCATTATTATAATTGTAATTGTAATTATAATTGATTGAATGAATGAATGATTGTAATTAAATGAGTAAATGATTATGCACGTGGTAATTGAATGAATGGATGATTATAATTTTTTTTTTAATGTAGGCAATAGCTACGGATATTGACCGTAGCTGTTAATCCGACAAATAAGCTATATTTAGTAACAATTTATTAGGTCGTCGCAAATAATTAGTATTTGCAACAAAATTAGTGACAGGCAACACTCATAGCAAAAAAGTATTTACGACAAGTGTGAGGTTATTAGCGACGATGAAGACTTGTCACAAAAAGTCTTTATTCGTAACGACTTTCATATTTAGCAACGTTTTATGATATGCAATGGCGACGTATAAACTCATCGTAAATAAATTTTATTTAGCGACGATGTATTTAGTCGTCGCAAATAATTATTATTTGCAACAAAATTGGTGACAAGCAACACTTGCCGCAAAAAACTTTTTGTGACAAATTTGGGTTTGTTAGCGACGACGAGGACTCATCGCAACAGGTCTTTATTCGCGACGAGCCTTATATTTAGCGATGTTTTACGATTTGTAATGGCGACATGTCAACTTGTCGCTAATAAGCTCTATTTAGCGACGATGTATTAATTTGTCGCAAATAGTTATTATTTGCAACAAAATTGGCGACAAGCAACACTCGCCGCAAAAAACTTTTTGTGACAAATTTGGGTTTGTTAGCGACGACGAGGACTCGTCGCAATACGTCTTTATTCGCGACAAGTCTCATATTTAGCGACGTTTTACGATATGCAATGGCGATGTGTCAACTCGTCACTAATTAACTATATTTTGGGACAAGTTATTAGGTCATCGCAAATAGTTAAGTTATTAGCGACGGGTTGCCTTTTTGTCGCTAAATAGAATTAGTGACGCTGTATTTGCATCAAACGTGGCGACGAGCAACACTCGTCAATAAAAGCTTTTAGCGATGAGTTTGGAGTTTTTAGCGACAAGTTGAATTGTCGCGAAAAGACTAAATTGTTGTAGTGTTCTCTCTAAGCATAACCATTCACTACCAACCTCGCTTTATATTTATGTTGTATCCTCCTGAAGACCCACCTGCATCCAACCGCTTCCCGGCCCATTGGAAGCTCTACCAGCTCCCATGTGTCGATCTGGTACAATGAGTCCATCACATCGCTCATAGTTACCTTCCACTTCTCAGCACCAGGCTCACCTAGAGCCATCTGAATAGAGGATGGATCCCCTGCGATATTAAAGTTGTCCATGTACCTCGCCGATAACCTACGAATATGCTGTGAGATTCTTCTCACAGGTGGCTACTCCACCTACTCTGTATCTCTGTCCACGTGTCTCGGCCTTCATGCCCTGCCTACTCATATGGCCATGCCCAGCATACCACACACGTGCAGAGGTGGAATCCGCTACAGCCACTGCAGCTCCACCTTTTGAAGTACTCCCAATCAACCTATAAAGATTACCGAGTCGTTGCGCTTTCATTATTACCCGTGTCTCCTTAGATACTTTAAGAGCACCATCAATACTTGTGAACTTGCAACCCATTGCCTCAAGTATACCAAGAGAAATCATATTCTTCTTCATGTCAAGAACGTGCCTCACCCCAAACAGGATACGCTCTGTGCCATCAAATATCTTGATATGCACCGTACCAATAGCTACAACATTACAGACACTATCATTGCCCATAATACCTATCCACCATCGCACTCCTTGTAGATGGTGAACCAACTCCGATGAAGAGTTATATGAAAAAATGCCCCTGTGTCTAGAATCCACTCGTCCTTACGATCATCATAAAAGTGTTTGATCGTAAACACAAACAAAGCATCACCATTACATCCACTTGATTCATCTGACGTGGCAGCATTAACCTCCCTGTATGAAGCCTTAGAATCTTCTCTTTTAGATTTAGGATTTGTACAATCCTTCTTCACATGTCCTCCCATCCCACAATTCTAGCACTTAAACTTTCTTTTGCCCTTGCCCTTGGATTTGGACCTTGATCTCAAAGACTTTGTATCTTGCTCAGAATTTGTGCCCCTCATAAACAGTGCATCAGAAGATGTCCTCATGTCGCCGTTTAGTTTTCTCATGGCCTTCCCTTGAAGGGCTGAGATAACGGTGTCGACACTTAGGGTTTTATTTGTGGTGCGCATTGTGTCCTTGAATGACTCATATGATGCCGGAAGAGAATTCAACAACATACATGCTCGTTCCTCATCTTTCATCACTTCCTCCATATCCAGAAATTTGTAAACCAATTTATTAAAGTTGTTAATATGAGCGTCCAGATCTCTACCCTCTATCATCTTGAAGTTATACCACTGTCGCTTCAAGTGTAGGCGATTTTTAGAAGATTTTTCGCATAGACATCCTCTAACTTTGCCCATAAATTAGCTGCAATTTTCTCTCTCATGACATTGTAGAGAACCTCATCTGTGAGACATAAACGGATCGATAATAAGGCCTTCTTATCAAGAGTATTCCAATCATCATCAATCATAGTAGACTTTCGCTCCTCAAGAGCACCATCTTCACCTTTCTTAATTAAGGAACTGATCATCTTGATCTTCCATAACTCAAAATTATTTTTTCCTGAGTACTTCTCAATCTCATACCTAGTACTTCCCATTAATGTTAATCCCTCAGATTCAAATCTGTGCCCCAAATATTGCTCTGATACAACTTGTTGGGATTTGTGTTGCAGAATCACACAAATCTAGATCTAGGATAACAATCCAAGAGCACCAAGCAAACACAAGAGAACACAAAGAGTTAACGTGTAAAACCCTTGCGGGAAAAAACCACGGCACAAAGTGACAGAAATCCACTATGAAAGCATAAATTACAAGGAGAGAGGACTTACCCGATTCAAACAACCTCGAATCTCACCCTTACTATACCCTTTAACAACCCTAAAACCCTTTTAGGAACCCTTGGAATACCTTTAGAATGTCTTAGCATGCCTGAGAATGGCCCTAGGGTGTAACACCCTGTACTTTTCAGTACTCGGGTGTTACCATATAATCGAGTTTAGAATAAATGCAAGTCTAGTTTAAGCAGACGCTCATGTGCAGTTCAGTCTAAATCCAACCATTGAAGGTAATCACTATCCATTTAATTGATTCTCAAAATGGCCCATCTCAACTGTTTAATATAACCCTGATTCATAAATTAAGACATTTGGCCATTTAGTCTCACATCCTACATACAAATATAATAAATAAATAAATAAATAAAGATAAATAACTAAATAAAGGACAATGTATAGGTAATAATATTAATAATTAAATATTTAATAATATAAAGTCATGAGATGAAAGTCCTAACCTGCAGAGTGGGGCCCATGACATGAATTAAAATTTGCACGCATGTGCGAAAGAGAAAATAATAATAATAATAATAATAATAATAAACGATATTATTAAAAGTGTTGTAATGTGGTATTTAATGTTATAAAAACATAGTAGATCATAAAACCCATAATCTAGCCATTGATTTCTACCTTAAATAATCCCTTAGGACATTTTGACCGTTGATGGTCGAATTGGAATTAATTCGATCGTTAGAATTGCATTAACGGACGCTCAAACCACAAATTCCATCTAATACGGCCCACCTAAACATCAGAGTTGTCTGACCCTTGGCCAAAAGTCCTAATTGGACCTGTGAAACCAAATGAATGGAGTGGATTTCATCCAAACACCATTGTGGACCCCACCCGAATTGTGCATGTGCACATTTCACATGCACCCACTGTGCACTGGTTGGCCCAGCACAGTTAAAGCGGGATGACCCGCTATTTCCTAAAACAAAGAGATTTCACTCTCTCTCCTCTGTTGCAGCAGCCGACGGACGCTCGTCCATTTCTTCAATCACGGCCCACCGTCTGGGCCCCACATTGATGATCCAGACAGTCCATCCGACAAAGGACACACGTCTGACCAAAACCCTGTTAGTCCCACACCACAAAGCTCATGTACGCGGCTGAAATAGCTAGCACAAATAGGCAGCTGTGAAGCGTTTTCCAAAAATCGAGATTTCACTCTGCTGCTGCCATAAGGGCGATCTGTGTGAGACAAGCTCTTAAAATCTCAGCCATTCAATCCGAAAAATCCTGGCCTTTCATCCCATTCACAAAGATTATGGTTTTTCATAGAAAACCAACAGCCGAAACAGCTACCAGTTTCATCTTATTGGCTATATTTGGAGCTGCTGCAAAGTAAACCTTATCCTGACAGTCCGTTCTCCATCCAACGGTCTGAGATCTTTTAAGGCAACCCTGGGAAAGGGAAATAAAGCCAACCATAGCGCCCTTCTTTCGTTACTTACGGCTGTTGGAGGAAAATTGGTCGTCTCCTCTTTCCCTTCAAACTCACTGATCCATTCTCTCCAGAGCTTCTATGGAGCTTATTTAGGAGCTTCATATGGTCCATATGGACCATCTGAAAGAAGGAAAACAGAGGAAGAAGAGCTGGAAGGAGAAACACCATTAATGGCAGCTTCTTCTTCCTCGTTGGAGCCGCACCGCTTGTCCGAGTCCGGGTCCGTTTTGACCCTCCCGAGCTCCCAAACAGAAGGAAGAAAGGAGAGAGAAAGAAAGGAGAAAGAAGATGATGGTGTGGTGTGGTTGATTGCACCGCACCACCTTGACCCAGTCGTCATGCGCGAGTCAGGCCAAGTCACTGTTGCGTCGGTTTGACTGAGTCAGAATCAACTGGTTCGGGTCATGCTGAGTTTCCAGCAAGAGGAGGAAGATGAATGAAAGAGAGAGAGAGAGAGAGAGAGAGAGAGAGAGAGAGAATAGAGAGAAGGAGATGGTGCGTTGTTGCACCAGCTCGACCGAGTCGACTCAGCTGGAATCGAGTCCGGTCGGGTCGAGTCAGGTCTGGGCCGATCTAGATGTTGCTAGAGTTCCAGCAAGGAGAAATGAAGATAGAGAAGAAGAAAAGAAAAATAAAAGAGAGTTGGATTTTTGGAGTTGGTCGTCTTGAGTTGAGTCAACTCGACTCGAACTAAGTCAACTAGGTGAGCCCACATTTTTCTGTCCAAATTTAATTTATTTTAATTATCATTGTTATTGTTATTACCATTTTTGGGATTATTGAAATTAGATATGATTGACCATTAGAAAATTATTCATATGGGTTCATATAAAAAATTTTATTATTAAAATATTAATATTTTTCCTTTCCATTCTTGAAATATTATTATTAACGCTAAAACACGCTATTTATTTTCATCAAAATGACTATTAGTGTCACATTGGCTAAGTGTTAAGGATATTATTAATATTACTAATTGTTTTGGAATGATTAGCAATATAATCCATCGTGGGTCGTTGTTAGATAATTTAATATGATAGTAGCCATTGTTAATATTCTTAAAATTAATAACTAATTTATTTGATTGTTTCTATTCATTCATTATTCCCTTTAATAATAACATTAATGGCCACACAAAATAGAACTCAAATTCCATAATCAAAACTTAGAATCTAAACCTAAAACAAAACCCTAAGGATAAGTAATCTAAACCCTAGGCCTATACCTTTGCGTGTTGGGTTTGGATCTAAGTGTAGAATCTAATATCAGTATATTTGATGTGAACTTATGAACTATCATTACTAACCTATTAGCTAATATAAGTTATACACTAACGCTAATAGTATTCTTGTAAGTATTAAGATTTAATTTTAACTAATACACCAACTAGAGTTCAAACCCTAAAATCTAAATTTAAGACTAAACCATGATATGAAAGTCCTAATTTTACATTTAAAACCCTAAGATATATAATTCAAACCCTAGGCCATGATCTTAAACCTAGGTAGTGCGTTGAACTTGAATCTAATTGTTCAAGTTCCTGATTTATGGTAAGATTCAATTTTAAGGGAACGCGCATTCCCTAGCGTTACTGGTAGGCGATGCGAACCATGAGGTGATGATTCTTCCACTTGAGCTTTCCATTTTTTCATTAGCTTAAGTTATAGTCTTCATTATTTATTTCAATTGATAATTGATATCTCCATCTTATAAATCACATGTGTTAATTGTTGGAATTGAATTGCTAGATCACATGTTTAATATTTATTCTGCATATCTTCTTATGCTTATGGATTACTTGTGGATTGCTTCTGGAATTTAAATTGGTACATCAGTGGGAAACTTCCACCTATAAATGTGATTGATTGTGACTATAATGGACCTTTGACTTAGTGGTTATTGAATGGTGGTTTGAATTGACCATTGATGTGGGCCTACCATCCAGGGTTGTTGTGTTCAATAGTTTTTAAGGATGGTCTTTATCGCATAGTTTTGATACTTGCCCTATATGGCTTATTTTAATATCTGCCTAGATGACTTGTTTCGATATCACCCTATGTGGCTTTGGTTTGGTATTTGCCCTATATGGGTTTGATATTTTATTTTGTGCAACCATGTGATGGTAAGCCCTATATACTGAATATGATTGGCCACTAGTCAATTGGGATTCATTAAACATCCTAAGGTGGTAGCCTCATGAGCCAGGGATAGTAGAATGGGACACTATGCCTGAGTTGCCGGCCTACGCTGGGCTCTGAACTCCCCGTAGTGACTTTAATTTGAGCTTATTAAACCTGCTAGTTGTAAACGGACTAATAACGGTTGGGCTAATCATGCATTTTCATAGCATATGGTCTTTTTCGAGTGATTAAATTCTCCTTGGGCGATGTATAGTCTTTTCCGGGTGATTAAATTCTCCTTGGGCGATCTATGTTTTATGGTCTTTTTTGGGTGATTAAATTCTCCTTGAGCGATCTATATATTATGGTCTTTTTCGGATAACCGGTTCTCCTCGGGCGTACCTTTATGTATTTTTCCAAGTGACTAGTTCTCTTAAGGCGACCCTTTATTTCGATAGCGGGATGTACATCCCTAGTTCGATGATGCATTCACGCATCCATGCATTCAATAAGACTGCATCATGTATTGTTTTGTATGCCTTGCCATGTTTTTATAACTATGCTTACCTAATGCGACGGTGTATAATCTTGAGGGGAGTTCACACTGAGTTGGCCACTCATCCATCAAATAAATATAACCGTACAGGTAGCACAGGTGGCTTAAGTGACTTTCAGGTTCGGGCTGATGAGGAGCCAGTTTTAAGTGCCAGGGTTACATGACTGTATTTACTTTGAGAAGCTGAGGGGTCTTACAGTTCAAATTTACTTACATTCTACTATTTCTCATGTATTGGATTATGTAATTCTTGTATTTGTTAATTTTGGAGACATTGGTTTATATAAGTCATTATGGGCAACTCCTTGTATACTTCAAACGTAAATGCAAACTTTTCTTTATATTGATTTGTCCATCCTATGCTCATCTGCTTACTCTGAATGTGATCAAAATTTATATATGGAATTTGGCTCTTTATAAGTTAACACTCGGGTTTTTGGGAAACGGGTCACATACCTGGGTCCTGAAAAGTCGGGGTGTTACATAGGGACTCCTATTTATAGATGGGAAAATCCTACTTACACACCTCCCTAGAAACCGCCTCAAATTTACACAGTCCGCACATAAACCATGCACCGTATGCGTAACCCTCGACTGGTTGAGCCTATCCCTCGAGTGGTCAAGCATCCCGGAAATCCCAAATACATCGTTGTTGGACTTTGAGTCGAACAAGCTTCGACCAGTCGAATGGACCTTCGACTAGTCAAGTCAATCCCTCGACTGGTCGAGCAACTCGGACGAGACAGATTTAAGACAGCTGTTTTGACAATAATATGTTGTGAATCTCAATGTATTTGTCTATCTTGTGCTTAGGGTCATCATTTGGTTGGAATCAAGCCACACAATTAATTCTAGCACAGTCATAGGGACTGCACGTGACCAAAGCAAACCAAAATCCTACGAGATAACACCTCTAAAACACAAGGATAAAGTGCTGCCACCAAGTGGACAAAGCTGCTTCTGATTTAGAAAGCTGGAATAATGAAAAGATGCCATAGGTAAAACGTATATATTATGGTAGGCCCACAGAGCACCAATGTTATAGAAAGCTGGAAAAAGGAAAAGATGCCACAGGTTTCATCATGGTGGGCCCCACAAAGCTCCAACCAGGAAATAGATTCCGTGGTGTGACACACACCATCCATTTCCTTGGTGTGTTTACGTCAACAAATTCTGTGGGTCCATCATGAGGTATGTGTTATATCCAAATCGTATATTTACTTGTTCACTCCCTAAGTATAGGGTTGTGATGTAGTAATAAACTCGGTGAGACCGAGGTCGAATCCCAAGGGACTGAAACCTGTACATAATCTGAAATTAAGTAAAACTACAAGTAGACTAAGATGAAATCTAAATCGAATGAAATTGAGGGAATAATGGTGAAATGTTTATCTAAAACTTAGAGAAATCAGAGGTAGGAAACTAGGGATTTAGAGGATCCACTTGTAGCAATTGGGAAGCTACCTTGCAATGATTCAAGGACACAACTAGAATCAGAGTCCTATCCTATCCAATTTGTATGAGGAGATTTGTCAGATCTCTGAACTTCTCATGGATCTAATCATCAATAGATAAGAGTGGTGAAGATTTGGAAGTGATCCCATCACCTAACTATGCCCAGGAGACTATGGCAAACAACAACAATTTACCAAACCCACAACCAATCATAAAAGAATTATGAAAGTTAAGAAGGATTCCGTCACCCTACCATGCCCATGAGACGATGGTGAACAACAAGGTTCCCAAGTTCATAATCTCAATACATGAAAAGAGAATATCTCAAGCTATCCATTGTAATTTGAGTCACGACAAACTATTAAAAACTAAAAATATTCCTAATAATTAAACTAGAATCCAAAAGAGTTCAACAAAACAAGAATTAAAACTAAGCAAACATCCCAAGCGCGCTACAAGCTTCACCTCTTAGCCTGAGCTAAGAGGTTTAGCCTGACATAATCAAACTAAAATCCCTTAAACATAAAAAATAATAAAAGAAAGGAGGAAAGAAAAACTCTTCCAGATGTAGCCAGCCCACGTCCTCTCTCTCTCTATCTTGCTATTCACGTTCCTCGATGCCTCCACGGCCATCTCCTAAGATTCCTATTTCTTCTCCTTTTATAGAGGCAGCAGGGGCGGTGGCTGGTTGGTTGGAGCTTTTACGCAGCCCTTGCGTGCGTAGAGACAAGGGAAGAAAAACACAAATCACTTGCATTTGGAGATCTTTTTCAGACCGTGAGCGTTTCAAATGCAAGATCTAAGCCGTTCAGGCTTCTTGGCCCTGGTTGGCTCAACCTTGGTGATGTTTTGGACGGTTTAGATCGTCAAACCGATCATGAACTTGGTCACCTAACGGCCGTGAAGATCCGGCTTTCCCGGACGCGCGTAAACCTTATGCAGGTTGCGCTGATTTGTTCGGTGGGCCCCATAATGATGTCTTCAGGGAAATCCACCCCATTCATTATATTCCTAGTGAAAAACTAGTTGGGAACGAGTGATTTTGGTCAGGTTCTGGTGTGGCCCACTATATCTTTATTCTCGTCATCCATCCTGCGTTTAAACGGAGATCTGCGCGTATATACGTGCATGGGACCAAAAGGTCACCATGGATAGAGTCGTGGCCACCCCCGGAAGTAAATGAGCGGTCCAAATCATGCAATAGACCCAATATGGGGGTCCACAACATGCAAACGGCCCAACAACGCCCGCCCGCTGTTGGTTTTCGCTGAAGAAGATGGGTCTTCTTCGTGTTGATGGTCCGGTGCGGTGCGAGAGTGCACCGCCTGTGCACTCCCACCTGATCATGTGGGGTCCACTGTGATGCATGTGAGAAATCCGCTCCGTCCATCCATTTTTTTCATCTCATTTCATGCATTGAGACCAAAATTTAAGCATATCCAAATATCAGGTGGGCCCCAAATCAATAATTCATGGGCTGATCTGACCATTGGACCACTTCCACAAGGATCCAATGGCTAAAATTATACGTGTATGGTTAATTTATGGTCCTCATGCCAGATATAAAGTTTCGGGCCGAACAGATCGGGAGAACCCTGTGATCTCGCATTCTGGACATTTTTAGGCCTCTTGGACTTCAATTACTTGATTTTCTTAGATCTTTGGCGTGTAAATTCCTCGATCTCGGTCCCCTGGGGTCCGTCCCTTGCTTTGGTGACTTCTGAGCATTAAATCCATACTTTTAGCACCATTTTTTGGTCCAGGCTCCTAAATTCACCTTGTAGCACAAACACGATTAAAATAGGACGGTAAACGGTATCATGTCCGTAAATTCAGGTAATAACTAGGGTCTAATATGCAATATTTTACCCTCAACAATACTTGGAGAGCTCGTTGTAATGCTTGAGCCGAAAAATATAAAAGATCTAAAGATCAAGTGGACCACATGACAAAAATTAGTGGGAGACTGAACGTCTTCTATTGAAACCTCTTTGGGACTCACATAAGTTTTGGATTAATATAATATTTGTTTTTCCTATTAAACCAGGTATTTGTGACCTTATGAACAGATTAGATGGAAAATAAATATTATGCTGGGCCCTACGAATGTTTTAACAATGAAAATCATTATCCAGCTGCTATTTGTGGTGTGCTCCAGTTAAGCTTTAGATATAATTCGTTATTTGGCTCATGCTCTAAAATGATCTCGAAAAAAAGATGAACGGTGTGGATATAATAAATACATCATTTTAGCGCCCATGTAACTTTGATATCCTTTGGACGGTTCGAGGACCGTCAGCGCTCGTCTTCGCACGACACGTACCTACTCTAGCTATATCGCTGGTGTGTGGTACACCAGCCAATCCGCTTACCATGTTTAACGGTCCTTACTAATGCTTTACATCGACGCATCGGTGCCCAATCCAAGTCCACGCATTTTGCATCGGGTGTGGAATCCTGAGTGTCAGCGAACCGGTACGTGCCATGAGCAGGATCATTATTTCCTCCTACTGACTGGAGTGGATTAGGTTTTGCCTGGGTAAGGTAACACCTTGATGGCTATTACCCTCATCGTGGGCCCACCTTGATGATGTGTAGTGTATCCACGCCGTCCATCAGTCTTTCCGACTCATTTCAAGTAGATGGTATCACTAGATATAGTGGTAATTGAATGCCCACTATTAAAAACAGTCACTAGTATTGTGCTCATGATCACGATAAAAGCGACAATATTTGTGTTTGTCTCACTGACCCGCTTCCATCTTCATGCAGCTCAGCCAATGTAATAGTTTCTTGTCTCAGATATCCAAGAGGATCTTCTCTACAGATGTGTTGAGAGGAGAATACGAATTGAATCGACTTTCAGGTCTTCTACTCAGCCTTTGGCTACGGGATCCGTCCTCATCTGTCTCTTTTTTCTTGTGCTTAGCTGGAACGGGCATCTTTGTGCTTTTTATCTCTGGATGAGTTTCCCGTATTTTGAGTCCCTTTCGAAGAGCTGAAGAAGTCCTCGGCGTTCAAGTACTTTTGTGCTCGATTCATAAAGTCTCCCAGCGTAGTCGAAGGGTTTTTCCCTATCGAGAATAGGAACTTTCCTTCCTTGAGCCCAAAGATTATCGCAGCCAGAGCCATCTTGTCCGAGTAGTCGTCGACTTGCATCGCTTCTCCATTGAATCAGAGAATGTAGTCCTTCAGAGTTTCCCCATCTTTATGCTTGATGGTGAGTAGGTGTGCAAAGGGTTTCCTGCACTGCTTTCCTACGATGAACTGTCTGAGGAATGTCTAACTGAGCTTAGCAAACGAGCCGATAGACTTTGGTTTCAGTTGTCGAAACCAGCCTCGCCCTGATCCAATAAGTGTTATCGAGAATACTCGGCACATGATGGGCCCTAAAGTTGACTGAAGCTCCATCCATGAACAATAAGACTCCATGTGCTCGGTAGGGTCCCCAGAGCCTGAGTAGGGCGTGATGGGAGGCATCCATAACCTTGGTGGCATCACTGCATTCATTATCTCGCTGGTGAACGGGGGTTCAGTCTCCTCCATCATCGTTTCCACGGTGATTGGGGTCTGAGTTTGATACATCCAACGCATTATATCAATCTGTCCTCGTAGTTCTTCAAGCTGAGTCTCCCAGGGATCTTTGTTCTCGACCACTGCCTCTTGAACCTGGTTAGGCTCAGGGGTCCTCTCACGCCTTCTTTGTTCCAGTTTGTGGCGGAGATCAGTCAGAGCCAGCGCTGACGTCTCGGAGACAGGCGTCAGGGCTCGGTTCGATGGCTCTCGCAGTCGCATCGGGATCCAAGCAGATGCTCCTCGTGAGGCATCTCAGGACACTGCAAGAGTTTGACGTTCTGTAACCATCGGAGCATTTACCTCCTGATCTAGAAATGGATGTTATCTATTCATATGTTATCTCATCTGGCTGACCTCATTGACCAGCATCTCCATTTGGTGTTGTAATGCTTGATATCTACCTAGATTTCTAGATTGCTGAGTAGGCTCCATAGGCACGGACTCTATCTGCAGTCTGGAAGTTGAGTTTTGAGCCTTAGATGGCTCTAGATCAACAACAACAGTTGGTGTATGCATTTTCTTCTTTCCTCTTATCATTTTTTCTTAGTGAAGTAAGAGCGGTTTTTGTTCAACTTCCCATAGACGGCACCAAAATGTTGAAGTGGAAATCTGGTTCACCCTCGCTGAGCTCCGAATGCTCGCGCCAAGCCCTATAAGCCTGCACAGGAAGAAAGTAAAGGAGACCCTGGCTAGAGCAGAGAACCCTCTGATGTCAAAGTTAGGCTAGGAATCTGGGTCTAAGTAGTGTAGCAGGGGCTTAGGGTGTGAGATTTTGCGTACCTTTCACTGTAAATAGGTCCTCTATTTATAAGGCAAGAGTTGATTACGTGGGTGGAGACGTTTCCTGAATTATAGGCGTTCGTTCAGTGGACGTTTCGCATGATCTCTGGTGAAGATAAGATCAAGTAGTTAAACCCCGACAAAGTCGTGGCTGAGCTAACCTGCCGAGGCCGAGCTGACCTGACCGAGACCAAGCTGACCTGTCGAGGTCAAGCTGACCTGCCAAGGTGTCACGCCCCAAATTAGGAGACCGGGCTCACAAGATTCCCGATTGCCGAATCCGGCGCCGACAGCCTCCGTAGTACCCCATTCTCGGCTCCCGGCACCCATATACCAGGTTCCGATCCTGGGATGCTACAAGGAGGATTTCTGATAATCCATTTGATTCGTAATGAGCATAACCAAGCATAACCCACGAACAATAACCACAAGAACCCCATCACAAAATCCACTATGAACAAAAACTTTGAATACAGTGCGTAGAAAGTGAAATATAAGATAGTACAATTAACAAAAACTCCAAAAGCTCGGCGGCACGCTCCAACAACGGCGAGACTACAGCTGCGTCCTGGCGTCACCTGCACGCATCAATCGTGCATAAGCTTATAGAAAGCTTAGAGGGCGGTGTAAGTGTGTGTGAACGTGCTCAGAATGCAATGCCGGAGTAATGCGGAATCATGCTGATGAGTACGTAAATGCAACCAGCCGTACCAAGGTTATGCAGTACAAGATGTGAATGCTATCGGCCATACCAAGGCCATGCGATGCAATATGCAAGTCAAGCATGCCAATCCTCATACCAATGCAACTCCTCACTAGAGCATCAAATCAGTACGGTTCTCAGTCTGGATAATCACCGGGGTTCAGTACACTCCAAATGGCACTGTCTCTCTCCAAGCAGCACAGTCCAAGTGAGCATAAGAAACCTCACTATCCGCCTGGCCAATAGTCAGCCAATACCTACCCGGCACGTCGATAGCGAACCCATTTCCGAGCTGGTCAAACTCAGCCTAATAATGCCCCCTGCTCTCGGGCGAGTAAGGCCATCACTCCTTTCCAACCGACCACGACACAGTGGGAGACGCGGCCTCATGGTATTCGGCCCTCGTGCGCTCATATATCCACTCGGTCTCGACGTTGAAGTCATCCTCTGGTACCATCGGGTTCAGGGACTCTCACCCAGGGACATCTATGGTGCCCCAATTGCTTGGAACAAGATTTTTCGGTATCCAACCAGCCAACCACGATATATCTGTGGAGGCTATGGCCCTGATGTCGCTAGGGCATATCTCAATCATACAGATGCAAATGCATGAACCACACTACCAATCATGCAACCATCTGCGTGAAGCACGCGCTCATGTAGGCAACACCGCCTATCGGGAGCCCAGTAAACACGGTCTGCCGAAGGCATATGCTATGATCGAGACACTCCTCATCTCAAGCATGCATATGATGCGTATGATCATGAATCATGGGGCAGCACTATACTTATGGTATGATAATGGGCGTTGCTCAAAGTGAAGATGGGCCTAAACGGATTGCAGAGTACAAGTATGGGCCTATCAGTGGACCTTAGGAAGAATGACAATGTGGACATTCAACCAACATTATCTTTACAATGTGGACGTCAAACCAACATTGTTCCCAAGGCACAGCCCGCCATAAAACATCATTACAAACCATAGGGAATCACACATTGCAATGGACCTATATACATCTTATTGGGTCTTGACCCAACGGCCTTAGGTTCATTAAGTGGGCTGCCTCATATGGGCCTTATGTAAGTTAAATGGGCTGCCTCACATTAAGTGGGCTGCCTCACATTGCAATGGACCTATATACATCAATGGCCTCATGTACATTGCAATGGGTCATACTCCACGGGCCTTTGAAAACATCACAATGAGTCTCGTAACATGGGCCTCATATATATCAGAGTGGGCCTCGACAACGGGCCACCAATACGTCGAATAGGCCTAATCTTATGGGCCTTATATATATACACCAAGGTGGGTCTTAACAACGGCCAGAAATACATCAATATGGCTCCATCACATGGGCCTAGGCCCACCATAATATTTATTTGAAATCCAACCTATTCACAAGGTCACGGGACCAGGGCCCACTGTGATATTCATTTGCCATCAAACCGCGAAAACGGTGAGCCCCCAAATCAACGCTGTTTTCCTGTAACGTGGTCCACTTGAGATTAGGAGCTACTTCATTTTTGGGCTCATGCCTTAAAAGGATCTGACAAAATAGATGGACGGCGTAGATGACACGTATACATCATGGTGGGGCCCACGGCGAGAGCCGTGGGTCCCTGACTCCGTCCGCCACCAGGTGAGCGGCAAAGACGCCCCTGCGGCGTGAGCTGCGAGCGTCCGCCTGTCATCCCTCTGTTTTTTTTTTTTTTTTTTTTGTTGTTTGGCCCACCAGAGATGTGAATCACAAATCCCGGCCCACCCATTAGGTGTGTCCCACTTGGCCGAGGTCGGACAAGTTTCAACCCCATTAAAATTCAGTGTAGGCCCCACCAAAGTGATTTTATATGGTTTAGGCATGTCTTCCCATGATTTAGATGGTGTGGCCCACTGAGTTCCTTTTTGGGTGAATTTTGGGGAAGCGTGGCCGGGGGAGACCCACCCAATGTACGGTGTTGATGTAAGAAACGCATCACGTGGGGCCCACGGCCGAGCCGTGGGGCTGGCTCGTCCGCCCGCCATCCATGCGGCGGCAGGCGCTGCCACCTTTTTTTTTTTTTCTCTTTTTCTGTTTTTTTTTTTGTTGTTTCGTGGGGCCCGCATCAAGCAAGATCCAGCCCACCCATTATATGTGTCCTACAAGTTTGACCGTCCAGACCAAATTTGTTGCATCCAAACTCCAGGTGGGTCCCACCAAGTACTTTTATATGTTCAGGCATCTCTTCACATGGTTTTAGAAGGTACGGCCCACCTGGTGATCAGATCACCTTGAAACTTTGGCTCAACGTCTAAAATGAAGCAAAGATTGAGATGAATGGTTTAGATCATGCACAAACATCAAGGTAGAGCCTGTATGGGTGGCCCACTCTAAAAGCAATTTTTTTTTTTTTTTATACATACACGTCCTTCACGGGACGTCCAGCGTCCAGAGACGCTGGACGTTACACACGGACCTCAAGGTGGGTCCCACGGGCACAGACCTCATGGTGGGTCCCACGTACACAGACCTCATGGTGGGTCCCACCCACATTAGCCACCCCAACTAGGGATAGATACCAAGGCCTCAAGTGTAGAAACGAGGTATATCCACATAGTCTACCAGTTGAGCTATGGATCAGGGTGTTTCATGGTGGGTCCCACCATTCATGATGAATGGTACGAATAGAACATAAAATGGTGGGGCCCACTACATCCAATGCATAAAAAGAGAGAAGAAGAAGAAGAAAAAGGAGAAGAGAGAGACGGTGCAGGAGGGAGGGACCCCGCCACTAATGGGCCCTCCCTAAAACAATGCATACATCATGTGGGTCCCACAACAAGTGGGCCCTTAAAATTGAAAACAAGGTATATCACCCACCTTGTTGGCCTCCTTCTTGCTCCCTTAAACTTGTAAGCTCCTTGCCTTCACGTTCAATGGTGGATGATGGACTTTTAATGGTGTGGATGAGAGATGAGAGGGTGGGCCACACTTGGAGTTTTGGGAGAGGGAAAGAGAGAGCTTGGATTTCTCATGGAATTTTCCATGGGATTTTTTTTGAGAAAAGAATGAGGGAGAGATAGAAGTAATGGAAGGAATGGGTGGAGGGAATGGGTGTAGTTAATGAGGCATGGGTTTGTTTGATTTTTTTGTAAAAATGAGGAATGGTTTGCTTTGAAATTTTGTAAAGGAGATATGGTGATGGAAGAGAGAGTGGACTTTTGAAAAAAGAAGGATGGGTTGTGTGTACTTGTTGTTGGGTGAGGTGGCATGGAGGTATGGTGGTGTACTTGACTTGATTGATGGGACATCTCGTAGAGATTCCCTCGAAGTTCGCAACGTGCGGTGTTTCTTCGAACCGAACGCTGACTGACATCTTCCCACCTAGGTATCGGTTTGATGCGCGAGTTGCGGCGTTGGAACCGCGGCGACGGCGCGATCGCTAGGATACAAGTTTCGGATCGAGTCGCCTTTGGTAGGCAGGACTCGGCTTAAGATCGCGCACAACATCGGATATGAGTCGAGGATTGCCGGAATTCGACCGGTAGGATCGCGGAAGCCCTCTGGCCCGTACGGACACTAGGCACGGGTCTTACAACTCTCCCCTCCAAATAAAAATTTCGTCCTCGAAATTTACACAATCATCGCAGCTAGTCATAACTCATAATAGAAGAGGAAATAAGGCATCGTCATATAAAATCGAAGATAGTGTACAAGATACAGCACAAGATCAATCATCAAAGAGATGGGGATAGCGCTCTCGAATCTCAGCCTCGCGCTCCCAAGATGCCTCATCAGCAGAATGGTGACCCCACTGAACCTTCACCAAGGGAATGACCTTGGTCCGGAGGACCTGCTCCTTCCGATCAAGGATACGAACTGGCTGCTCAATGTAAGAAGCATCCTCACGAACCTCCAACGGCTGCCAATCAATAACAGGTACCACGTCTGACCCACACTTCCTCAACATAGAGACGTGGAAAACGTTGTGGATGCCAGACAACTGCGGTGGCAAGGCAAGCCGATAGGCCACAGCGCCAACGCGCCCAGTGATCTCGAAAGGTCCTATAAATCTTGGGGCAAGCTTGCCCTTCGCTCCAAATCGAACTACGCCCTTCATGGGCGAGACCTTGAGATACACATGGTCCCCTACGTCAAACTCTAAGGGACGACGCCGACGATCAGCAAAACTTTTCTGCCGACTCTGAGCTGTGCGCATCCTCTGCCTAATGATATCAATAGCCTCTAAAGTCTCCTGCACAAGCTCGGGACCTAGAAGACGCCGCTCTCCAACCTCGGTCCAACAACTCGGAGATCTGCACGGTCTGCCGTACAATGCCTCAAAAGGAGCCATGCCAATGGTCGCCTGATAGCTATTGTTGTATGCAAACTCAGCCAATCGTAGATGCTCATCCCAGCTACCACCGAAGTCAATCGCACAGGCCCGAAGCATATCCTCAAGGATTTGGTTGACCCTCTCGGTCTGGCCATCGGTCTGCGGATGATACGCGGTACTGAGTTGTAAATCAGTCCCCATCGCTCTCTGAAAGCTCCCCCAAAACTGAGACGTAAACCTCGAATCTCGGTCAGAAACGATCGAGACTGGAACGCCATGCAGTCTCACAACCTCCTCGATAAATAACCTCGCAAGCCGGTCCATAGACAAGGTCGCACGCATCGCGAGAAAATGTGCCGACTTCATCAGACGATCCACAACAACCCAAATGGCGTCATGACCGCGCTGAGTCCTCGGCAAGCCCATAATGAAATCAGTTGACATGTGCTCCCACTTCCACATCGGGACGCTCAACGGCTGCAATAGACCAGGAGGTTTCTGATAATCGGCCTTGACACGCTGGCATGTGTCACACTCGGCCACTGGCGGCACCGGCGCTTCATCCCCGCCCGGAATATCTTGTCTCCTCATATCACGATACATCTTCGTCGAGCCGGGGTGGATAGAAAACCGCGATCGATGTGCCTCGGTCATAAGATCTCTACGCAACTTTGGAATATCAAGGGACACATAATCGGCCTCGAGCGAAGTCCACCATCGGCACCCATCACGCTAACTGTCTCGACTCTCGGATGTCGCCCCTCGCTCGGTAGTCTGTAACGACTCATCTGTCATGCTGTGAGCCTCGATCACCCTTGCGACAAGAGATGGTTGAATAGACAGACTCGATAGGCCGGACGATAGAAGACCTGAGACCAAAATCGAAGTCGTACTCTGCGATATCCTCGAGCATCCTCCACTCCGAATCATCATGTGTGCTACCAGTGCCTCGCGGCCGACGGCCGAGGCATCCGCCACCACGTTTGCCTTGCTCGGGTGGTGCTGGAGGTCAAAATCATAGTCCTTCAAAAGCTCCATCCGGCGTCTCTGTCTCATGTTCGGCCTCAGATCGGGAGAATAGATACTTCAAGCTCTTGTGGTCGAGAAGAGCTCGAACCCGACCCCATAGAGATAGTGTCTCCACACCTTCGGTGCGAAGACAGCTGCTCTGCCGCCGCGCTCCAAATCATGCGTAGGGTAGTTCAGCTCATGGACCTTGAGCTGACGAGACGCGAAGGCTACAGGCCTGCCGTGCTGCATCAGGACAACACCTAAACCAATACGTGAAGCATCGGTAAATACAACAAATCCATCACTCCCAGAGGGAAGAGTGAGGACAGGAGCGGACGTCAGACGGTCCTTCAGCTCCATGAATGCCTGCTCACATGTGTCAGTCCAAACAAAATCTGCGCCCTTCCGAGTCAACCTGGTCATCGGGGCCTCGATACGTGAGAAGCCCTCTATGAAACGTCGATAGTATCCCGCCAAACCAAGGAAACTACGGATCTCGGACGCAGTCGTGGGCTCGTTCCACTGATGCACTGCCTCAACCTTCGAGGGGTCCACTGCGACACCCTCCCTCGTCACCACGTGACCGAGGAACTTCACCTCCTCCTGCCAAAACTCGCACTTCTCCAGCTTCGCATACAGCTGGTGGGCGCGGAGGGACTGCAATGCGATCTCAAGATGCTGCATATGATCCTCACGAGTCCTCGAATATATCAGAATGTCGTCGATGAAGACCACAACAAACTGATCGAGATATGGACGAAAGACCTCGTTCATCAACTGCATGAAGACCGCGGGTGCGTTGGTCAGTCCGAAGGACATGACCTGAAACTCAAAATGACCATAACGCGTCCTGAAAGCTGTCTTCGGGATGTCCTCCTCTCGGACACAGATCTGATGATAACCGGAACGTAGGTCAATCTTCGAGAAGAACTGTGCACCTCGCTGATCAAATAAATCGTCTATCCTCGGGAGTGGGTACTTGTTCTTAATCGTGACTCGGTTGAGCTCGCGGTAGTCGATGCAGAGCCTCAACGAGCCATCCTTCTTCCTAACGAAGAGTACCGGCGCTCCCCAAGGCGAATTGCTCGGACGAATAAATCTCAACTCACGCAACTCGTCCAACTGCCGCTGCAACTCATGCAGCTCCATCGGTGCCATACGGTATGGGGCCTTCGAGATAGGCGCGGTACCAGGCACAAGATCAATCCCGAACTCAATATGGCGTCGAGGCGGCAGTCCGGGAATCTCCGAAACACGTCGGGAAAGTCGCAGACAATCGGAATATGATCGATACAATCGACAACGGGCTCCTGCGGCGCGGGACATCAAGCATGACAACGACTCTCCTCGGGGCTCTGCAATAAGCGAAGCTGCAAGACAAGCCGAGTATGCAGAACGTGACTGTCCTCGCGGAACAGTCCATGATGGCGTGGTACTCGGCAAGCCAATCCATGCCCAAGATAACGTCGAAATCAGTCATCAGCAGTACAAATAAGTCAGCGGGTAAAAAGATATCACCGACCAGAATGGGGCAAGACGAACAGGAACGACCCAATACTGTAGTCTTCCTCAATGGCGTCGATACGGTCAATCCCTCGCTAGTAGACTGGGTCAGCAATCCAGTCGATCGGCAAAAACCCTCAGACATGAATGAGTGCGAAGCGCCGGAATCAAATAATACTCGTGCGATGCATGAGGAGACTGGAAGTATACCCTCTATGACTCTTCCGGAAGTCTGCGGGTCCTGCTGAGCTGCATAGAACCTGGCCTGAGCTGGATGGGGAGGTGCCCGCCCTCTCGAGGTCCTCAGTCCTTCGCCGCCTCTGCGGCGACCTATCTTCTTGTCTCTCTCGCCGCCGGGACCCTCGTGGCTGAGGTGGCTGTGGTCGCTGCTGATGGGGTCGCTTCGCCGTGTCCGAGGCCGCTTTGTGGCCCTCTGACCGCCGTAAATGAGGACGGGGCACTCGGATATGCGGTGTCCGTAACCGCCACATCCAAAACATGTCCCTCGGAAAACATTTCTTGGGGTGGCGTGAAGGTGTGTCATGTTCTTGGTCGCCGGTGTCACCGGTACCGCGGGACTCTAGCAGTGGATGACCCCTATACCTCTCGTGGTCGTCGATGCCGCCGAGAGCCTCGGGACCGGGCCGGCCTCTTTCGGCCTCTCCTCGATCTCGACCGCTCGAGAGTCGGCCCACTCGATCTCGTAGATCCGGGCCCTCCGTACTACCGCACGAAAGGTCGGGAGCTCGTGCTTAATAACACGGCCTCGAAGACCGAAACGTAAGCCGCTCTCGAAACGGCGGGCCTTCCGCCCCTCATCATCAACCATATGGTGCAACCGTGACGGCGCCACGAAGCGAGCCGCGTCGCGCCACGGACATATCTCCTCGTACTAGAGTCTCGAACTCTCGTGCTCTCGACGACGAATGTGGTCGGGAAATCTGCTCCTCGAATCGGTGACGAAATCCTCCCATGTCCGGACATGATCGAGGTCTGCGACACGGGTAACGAGAGGTCCACCGGTGCTCGCCTCGCCACGAAAAGGAATGTGGCCAATCGGACTCCGCTCGGTCGTACATGACATAATATCAAAAATCTTCTCCACATCGGAGTGCCATCTCTCAGCTGCTGACGGATCAGGCTCGCCCTGAAATCGTGGAGGATCCATCCGTCCGAACTCGCGGAGAAGGGCACGCGCGCTCCCGCTCTCGCCCGAGCCGCTGCGAGAAAATCGGGCGTACGCCTGCCCCGCAGTGCGACGAGTCCCACAGCCTGTAACATCTGCTGTAACTGCGAGGCGCTCACAGGCACGGTCGGATCCGCACCGGCATCAGGCGAAGGAAAGTCATCCTCAGGCAGAGGAGCAGGAATCTCTGGGGGTGGAACGGGAGGCGCGGGTGGTAAGGCTGGAGCCTCAGGTGGTGGATCGGGGCGCGCTCGGGTCGCTCTCCTAGGCGGCATGTCCTATGGAAAAGATAAGGCACCAATAAATTTCGAGAATCGCGCGTTAGGGAAGTCAAACGGAAGGTTTCGCACTTGGAACCTAACCGCCTTCAACTCATAGCAAACATGTGATGCCGTTCTCGGTTATTCCCAAGTTATGCTCTGATACCAACTTCTGTCACGCCCCAAATTAGGAGACCGGGCTCACAAGATTCCTGATCGCCGAATCCGGCGCCGACAGCCTCTGTAGTACCCCATTCTCGGCTCCCGGCACCCATATACCAGGTTCCGATCCTGGGATGCTACAAGGAGGATTTCTGATAATCCATTTGATTCGTAATGAGCATAACCAAGCATAACCCACGAACAATAACCACAAGAACACCATCACAAAATCCACTATGAACAAAAACTTTGAATACAGTGCGTAGAAAGGGAAATACAAGATAGTACAAATAACAAAAACTCCAAAAGCTCGGCGGCACGCTCCAACAACGGCGAGACTACAGCTGCGTCCTGGCGTCACCTGCACGCATCAATCGTGCATAAGCTTATAGAAAGCTTAGAGGGCGGTGTAAGTGTGTGTGAACGTGCTCAGAATGCAATGCCGGAGTAATGCGGAATCATGCTGATGAGTACGTAAATGCAACCAGCCGTACCAAGGTTATGCAGTACAAGATGTGAATGTTATTGGCCATACCAAGGCCATGCGATGCAATATGCAAGTCAAGCATGCCAATCCTCATACCAATGCAACTTCTCACTAGAGCATCAAATCGACGGTTCTCGGCCCGGATAATCAAGGGGTTCAATACACTCCAAATGGCACTGTCTCTCTCCAAGCAGCACAGTCCAAGTGAGCATAAGAAACCTCACTATCCGCCTGGCCAATAGTCAGCCAATACCTACCCGGCACGTCGATAGCGAACCCATTTCCGAGCTGGTCAAACTCAGCCTAATAATGCCCCCTGCTCTCGGGCGAGTAAGGCCATCACTCCTTTCCAACCGACCACGACACAGTGGGAGACGCGGCCTCATGGTATTCGGCCCTCGTGCGCTCATATATCCACTCGGTCTCGACGTTGAAGTCATCCTCTGGTACCATCGGGTTCAGGGACTCTCACCCAGGGACATCTATGGCGCCCCAATTGCTTGGAACAAGATTTTCCGGTATCCAACCAGCCAACCACGATATATCTGTGGAGGCTATGGCCCTGATGTCGCTAGGGCATATCTCAATCATACAGATGCAAATGCATGAACCACACTACCAATCATGCAACCATCCTGCGTGAAGCACGCGCTCATGTAGGGCAACACCGCCTATCAGGGAGCCCGTAAACAGTCTGCCCGAAGGCATATGCTATGATCAGACACTCCTCATCTCAAGCATGCATATGATGCGTATGATCATGAATCATGGGGCAGCACTATACTTATGGTATGATAATGGGCGTTGCTCAAAGTGAAGATGGGCCTAAACGGATTGCAGAGTACAAGTATGGGCCTATCAGTGGACCTTAGGAAGAATGACAATGTGGACATTCAACCAACATTATCTTTACAATGTGGACGTCAAACCAACATTGTTCCCAAGGCACAGCCCGCCATAAAACATCATTACAAACCATAGGGAATCACACATTGCAATGGACCTATATACATCTTATTGGGCCTTGACCCAACGGCCTTAGGTTCATTAAGTGGGCTGCCTCATATGGGCCTTATGTAAGTCAAATGGGCCGCATCAATGGCCTCATGTACATTGCAATGGGTCATACTCCATGGGCCTTTGAAAACATCACAATGAGTCTCGTAACATGGGCCTCATATATATCAGAGTGGGCCTCGACAACGGGCCACCAATACGTCGAATAGGCCTAATCTCATGAGCCTTATATATATACCAAGGTGGGCCTTAACAACGGCCAGAAATACATCAATATGGCTCTATCACATGGGCCTAGGCCCACCATAATATTTATTTGAAATCCAACCTATTCACAAGGTCACGGGACCAGGGCCCACCGTGATATTCATTTGCCATCAAACCGCGAAAACGGTGAGCCCCCAAATCAACGCTGTTTTCCTGTAACGTGGTCCACTTGAGATTAGGAGCTACTTCATTTTTGGGCTCATGCCTTAAAATGATCTGACAAAATAGATGGACGGCGTAGATGACACGCATACATCATGGTGGGGCCCACGGCAGGAGCCGTGGGTCCTGCAACTCCGTCCGCCAGCGGGCGCAGGCAGCACGCCTGCGGCGTGAGCTGCAGCGTCCGCTGCCTGTCCCTCTTTTTTTATTTTTTTTTTTTTTTTGTTTGGGGCCCACCGAGATGTGAATCACAAATCCGGCCCACCCATTAGGTGTGTCCCACTTGGCTGAGGGTCCGGACCAAGTTTCAGCCCCATCAAAATTCCAGGTAGGCCCCACCAGCGATTTTATATGGTTTAGGCATGTCTTCCCATGATTTAGATGGTGTGGCCCACCTGAGTTCCGTTTGTGGCTGAATTTTGGGGAAGCCGTGGCCAGGGGGGAGGCCCACCCAATGTACGGTGTTGATGTAAGAAACGCATCACGTGGGGCCCACGGCTGGAGCCGTGGGGCCTGGCTCGTCCGCCCGCCAACCATGCAGGCAGCGCTGCAAGCAGCGCTGCCACCTTTTTTTTTTTTTTACTTTTCTGTTTTTTTTTTTTTTTTTTTGTTTCGTGGGGCCCGCATCAGCAAGATCCAGCCCACCCATTATATGTGTCCTACAAGTCTGACCGTCCAGACCAAATTTCAGCTGCATCCAAACTCCAGGTAGGTCCCACCAAGTACTTTTATATGTTCAGGCATCTCTTCACATGGTTTTAGAAGGTACGGCCCACCTGGTGATCAGATCACCTTGAAACTTTGGCTCAACGCCTAAAATGAAGCAAAGATTGAGATGGATGGTTTGGATCATGCACGAACATCAAGGTAGAGCCTGTATGGGTGGCCCACTCTAAAAGTAATTTTTTTTTTTATATACATACACGTCCTTCACGGGACGTCCAACGTCCAGAGACGCTGGACGTTACACACTGACCTCATGGTGGGTCCCACGTACACAGACCTCATGGTGGGTCCCACCCACATTAGCCACCCCAACTAGGGATAGATACCAAGGCCTCAAGTGTAGAAACGAGGTATATCCACATAGTCTACCAGTTGAGCTATGGATCAGGGTGTTTCATGGTGGGTCCCACCATTCATGATGAATGGTACGAATAGAACACAAAATGGTGGGGCCCACTACATCCAATGCATAAAAAGAGAGAAGAAGAAGAAGAAAAAGGAGAAGAGAGAGACAGTGCAGGAGGGAGGGACCCCGCCACTAATGGGCCCTCCCTAAAACAATGCATACATCATGTGGGTCCCACAACAAGTGGGCCCTTAAAATTGAAAACAAGGTATATCACCCACCTTGTTGGCCTCTTTCTTGCTCCCTTAAACTTGTAAGCTCCTTGCCTTCGCGTTCAATGGTGGATGATGGACTTTTAATGGTGTGGATGAGAGATGAGAGGGTGGGCCACACTTGGAGTTTTGGGAGAGGGAAAGAGAGAGCTTGGATTTCTCATGGAATTTTCCATGGGATTTTTTTGAGAAAAGAATGAGGGAGAGATAGAAGTAATGGAAGGAATGGGTGGAGGAATGGGTGTAGTTAATGAGGCATGAGTTTGTTTGATTTTTTGTAAAAATGAGGAATGGTTTGCTTTGAAATTTTGTAAAGGAGATATGGTGATGGAAGAGAGAGTGGACTTTTGAAAAAAGAAGGATGGGTTGTGTGTACTTGTTGTTGGGTGAGGTGGCATGGAGGTATGGTGGTGTACTTGACTTGATTGATGGGACATCTTGTAGAGATTCCCTCGAAGTTCGCAACGTGCGGTGTTTCTTCGAACCGAACACTGACTGACATCTTCCCACCTAGGTATCGGTTCGATGCGCAAGTTGTGGCGTTGGAACCGCGGCGACGGCGCGATCGCTAGGATACAAGTTTCGGATCGAGTCGCCTTTGGTAGGCAGGACTCGGCTTAAGATCGCGCACAACATCGGATATGAGTCGAGGATTGCCGGAATTCGACCGGTAGGATCGCGGAAGCCTACGAAACTGTACGGACTAGGGTACGAGTCTTACACAAGGTCAAGCTGACCTATTAAGGCCGAGCTGAGCTACCGAGGCCGAGCTCAGCTGTTAAAGCCGAGCCGAGCCGACCGACTCAGCAGTAGGCCGAGCCGAGTCGAGCCGAGGCCGAAAGTCTTCGCCGAGGCTGAGGTGATTTTGGCCGACCTCTCTTCCTTGGCCATTGATGAGCTCATTGGTCATGATCGACGTTGGCTGACCTCGTGTCCCGCTGAGATGTCCGAGCCGACTTCTTCTCTTTAGTCAGTCCATTTTTACCCATAACAAGTTATAATAATTTATTTATTATATCCACACTATTCATCCATTTTTAGAGATCATTTTAGATCATAATCCTAAAAATGAATTACATCCAGGTATTAAGAAGACCATTACCACAAATAGCAGCGAAATTTCTCACCATTAAAACATTCACAAGGCCCATCATAACGTTTATTTTCCATCCAATCTGCTCCCGAGGTCATACGGACATGGATGAAGAGAAAAAACAAATATTACATTGACCCAAAACTTTCGTGACCTCGAAAATGTTTCAATAGTAGACGTTCAACCTCCTGCTGCTTTTTCCAATTGATCTTTGGATATGTATTATTTTTAAGCTAAGCCTAGTGGACGGATGTTTGGATATGACACATACCGCAGGATGGGATTCACAGAACTTGGTAACCTTAACACACTATCCAGGTTGGTGTGGGCCATACACCAGCCAATCCGTCACTTCTTTGTATGGCGTGGTCCACTTGAGCTATGATCTCTGTTGAACTTGATGACTTGAGCACATTGACGTCAGCACACCAAGGTCGGTGGTGTGTGGCACACCGATGTGGACTGCGTACCACCCCGCCCGTCCGAGGCTCCGAAGGGGCAGTTCTGTGGGCTGGCGCACCGTGATGTATCTGTACATCCAAACCTTCAAGGGTTCAAACCAAAAATGAGGCCGATCCACGCTCAATTGGACCACACCACGATGACTCTGGCATTTAATGCAATTTACATTTAATGATTTACGTATTTTAATGCAACCAAGCTTATTATTTGGTATAGTTCATTTGAGCGTTGGATCTGCCTATTTTTGTATTATGCCTTAAAATAACATGAGAAAAGGGATAAACGGCTTGGATATACAGGTACATCGCAGTGGGCCCGCCCACAGAACTGCCCGTTCGGAGCTATGGACGGTCGGGGGTAGTACGTAATCTGCGTCCGTCGAACACATGCTCTGAGGTCAATATGCAATTATGCAATCCGCGTGGGACACAATGCTCTGGAGTCAATATGCAATTATGCAATTCTGCAATCCGTGCCTAGTCCGCGTCGGTACCTGTCGGCGTCCGTTGATTGCGTCCTACCGCCGCCAGGAAGGTAATCCGTCTGCGCAGTCCGCGTCCGTTGATTGCGTCCTACCCCCGCCAGGAAGGTAATCCGTCTGCGCAGGGCTCTGTGGGCCCACGTGATGTAAGTGTTTTATCCATGCCGTTCATGGATTTTCAAAGATCATTTTAAGGCATGATCCTAAAAACGAAGGAGGTCCACAACTCTAGTTGACCACACCAAAGGAAGCTGTGGTGATAATGGCATCCACCGTTGAAACCTTTCTAAACGCCACCGATATGTTTTTTACTGTACACCTATTCATAAGGTTACGTAGACGTGGATGAAGTGAAAACACAAATATCAGCTTGATCCGAAACTTATCCGGCTCTCAGGAAGTTTTTAATGGTAGACGTCAATCCCCACTTTGTGGTCCACTTAAGCCATGGACCTGCCTGATTTTTTAGATCATACATTAAAATGATCTGAGAAAAACGATTAACTGCATGGATAAAATACTTACATCATGGTGGACCCCACGGATCCCTGCCCGGACGGGGGTAGGACGCAATCCGCGTCCGTCCGTCAACGCGTTTTGGACGCGGATTTCCTGCCAACACCTTTTCGCGGGAAGTTACTGCGCTGGATGCTGGTGGGGCCAGTATGATGTTTGTGAGAAATTCACACCGTCCATCCGTTTATTTGATACTCAGGCGGAATGTGAGGCTTGATCCGCAGGCAGTCACTCAAGACACCTATTTATAACGGTTTGGATCACAACACCATGGCCCTCACTCAAGACACCTATTTAGAATCCTTCTTCTTGTGTAGGGACGCAGTGATAGGTTTTTAGCAATGGAATCCAGCGGTGATGGTATTCGGCCAAGATACCCTTTTCCCTTCTCCTCCGATTCCTCTTATTTTCAAACCAGTAAGAGTGATCCTTATACGTTTCTTTCTATATATTTTTCCTTTTCCCTTCTCTCATCACTTCTCTATATTTTCTTTGTTTTTCAACCATGGCAATTAATCTAATTTTATAACCTTTATTTGTATGCAATTTTAAGTTTTTGTCCATTACAATCCAAAGAAAGCTTCTCCTGTTCAAACGCTGTTCATCGCAGGACCGGGTCTCTCTCCTCCTATAAAGAGGACTTTCAAAACTGTGCAAAAGGCCACGTGGCTACATGTGTACGCTCACATACGTGTCATTGCAACCTCACCTTAGAAATTACTATACAGATAATGTATCCCTACTTGGTTTAAGGCCTGTTTATTTTACTATATATCAGGTGGTATTAGATGGGATTGAATTAGATGGGATTGAATTAGTAGTACATGTTCTTCTCTTCAATGAAATTAGTGGCATGATGCCTTCTTCAAAAAAAAAAAAAAAAAAAAAAAAGAGATGGGATTGAATTAAAAGATACCACTGTACTACTACGATGTTCTCTGGGTTTTTTTCATTTGCTATAAGTTTGGCATGCTTTGGAAGACGAGCTATAATACTATGGAATTTGGAGCGGTAGCAAAAAACCCTCTAAATCCGTATGGGATTCGATCTATACGGCCTCCATTCATGCCCAGTTCTTTTACTAATCCAACGAATGTGGTTGTCTTAACATTCCCACCGTGATTTATGGGCTATATCCACACCATCCATCTATTTTTCAAGATCATTTTAAGGCATGGGCCCAAAAAATCAGGTAGATCCAAAGATTAAATAGACCACACCACAAAAAGATGTGGGGATTGAATGCCTACAATTGAAAACTTTACAGAGGCCACTGTAGTTTTGGATCAAGTTGATTTATGTGTTTTACGACTACATCAAAACTAAGGGTCATTTGGATGTTTATAAAGTTTTAAGTTGTAAGTACTTTACATCCTAAAAGAATTTTATGTGCAAACTATTTACATGCTATTCTGTTTAGCTTTCAGATAGTAACTTTATAAATAGATTATATATTTGACTAACTTATAAAGTATTTATATTATATAAGGTAGGTATTCGTACCACATAGAGCTTAGAGTGGTAAATTCCATCAAAATTGATAACTTACATAAAATGACTTGATTTTTTAAACCCTTATGACATCATTAAAGCATGCGTGCACTAGATGTCATCGCCCATCGTATTAAACCCTAAATGCAATTTGAAAGTTTTTAATAATGGACATCTCATCCTTTCCTCTCGTGTGTGGTTCATTTGATGACCAATCAAACTTTTTTTCTTTTTTTTTTTTTTAGTCACGGGAGAACGTGAAGATGGATAGATTGGATAAACCATACACATTATGATAGGCACTATAGGAGAGCATCAAGGAAAGCACATGATGGACCAATTAGATAAACCATACAAATTATGATGGGCCCCTCACATCACGAGTATATATCAACCATTGTATTCTACTTTGTATAATGTCGTTTTAACAGCAAATTAAACTTTATGGATAACCTGCAATACGGCTTTTTTCTTGGTTTTATATTACAGTGAAAGGCTGTAATGTAATTACAGTTTTTAAAGCCTTCATAAGCAAATGCAGATATTTAAACAATCCCTAAAAAGATTTCAACTAGGGGATGCCCAGTGTCTACCGTTTCTCATGGTCTCAACCTAATATGATCGATGTTTAGCCCAAGCAACGGAAGACTTGACTCATTTTTAGCCGGTGACATCAATCGAAGGTCATAAAAACATTAAATAAAAATAAAAGCCTATAAAAATTGTAATTATTCGATGTTAACAAAAAAAAATAAAATGATATATGTTAATTTTAATTTTAACCATCAATTTTTTGGGGTGATTTCCTCCAGTTAATTACAGCGACTCTGAAGAAGGAAATGATCAGCAGAATTGGGTGATCTCTATCCAACAAAAACTAGATAGACTTCCTCGACTGTATGAGGAAGAATGGTGGAGCTATTCCATCTTTCACGCCCCACAAAACCTTAAAGAAATGTACGAGAAGGCCTACGAGCCCAAGATTATCTCCATTGGCCCATTCCACAGACTTAGCGACCGTCTGCGAACCATGCGAACCATGAAAGCACACAAGTGGCGTTTCCTGGGTCGCTGCCTCGGCCGTACTGGGCACAAACTGGAGTACTTCATCAATGAGATCTCGCCACTCGTGGACCGAGCACGAAGATGCTATGCGGATCCCACCGACGACATAACCGATCAAAAATTCATGAAGATGCTGCTGCTCGACTCTTGCTTCATCCTTGAATTACTCTATGCAGTTGCACAAGGCTTCAGACGAAAGGATGACCCGCTCTTCTCCGTCCATTCGGCTGTCCTACAGATCCGAAGCGACATGTTATTGCTCGAGAACCAAATCCCATTGTTCGTCCTGGAACGCATGTTCGAGATCACTGCAGGACCAGAGTACAGAGACTACTCAGTGAGTCAACTCGCTCTCTGCTTCTTCAGCTGGACTGTCCCTGGAATCATCAAGATTCAAGAGACTCCCAACACAGGAAATAAGGATGAGGAAGGCTTGCATCTTCTCAATGTTCTCCGGCAAAGCCTCATTACATTACAATCAACGCGGCCCACATCAGCATCATCATCATCATCATCACGGCCCCTTGATAAAATCCCAGATAGTTATCCTCGCCCCGATATGATGATGCGATGCGTCTCATCTCTAAGGGACTCCGGGGTGAAGTTCGAGAAGAGAACATCAAGCAAATTGACGGATATCAAATTCGAAAGAGGCGTTCTCAAAATCCCACCGTTGTTAGTGGACGACAACACAAAGTCCATCTTCCTCAACCTAATGGCCTTCGAGCAGTGCCACCTGCAATGTAGTGACCAAATCAGTTCCTACATTGTTTTCATGGACGGGCTGATCAACACCAAACGAGACGTGGCCTATCTACAACAGAAAGGGATTATCAACCACCAGATAGGAAGCGAGGAGGCTGTGGCACAGCTCTTCAATGATCTTAGTCGAGGTATAAGCATCGACCACAGGGACGGCTGTCATATCTACGCCCTGTCTTCTGAGCTGAATGAGTATGTCTCACGTAAGTGGCCCACTTAGAGGGCCAGCTTGAAGCGCGAGTATTTCCGCCATCCATGGTCCACCATGTCCATCGTAGCCGCTGTTCTCATCATCGGACTCACGCTGACTCAGACCTTGTATTCCATCTTAGCCTACCATCGTGATCACTTTTAGACGGACGGTTCATCTCTTTGCACCGTTGTTTTACTTCACTCATGGTTAATATTATGTAATAATAAAAGAGTCGGTTACTCAGATCGAAGTCGACCTGGATGAGTTGGGTCAGACTCAGACCTGTTCTACTGACTCACCATCTCTTAAATTAGGCAATGAACCGCATATGCTGTTTGCTAGTTTTTTTTTTTTTTTTTTTTTTTTTGCCTAGTTTGAATGGCTTATCATCTCCCATAATTATGTCATAATAATAATCCTCGCCTTTGATTTTTATACTTGAATGTTAGCCATTAAGAATTTTCTTTTCATTTTCTAAATTCGTAACCGATAGTGATGTTAACAATATCAAATGCTCAGCTCTGATGGCCCGCATAAGACGGATTCTCCAACATGGACGGTTCCGATAATAGCGACATTCATTATGTGGACCCCAGTGAGCGGCTACCATTGTAGGCCGGTGAAATAAACGATTTGGATCCTTAAGTCGTCACTTGTTGAAATACATTTAAAGGTTCTATGCTGTCCATCCCACGGGAGTTTCCCATTAGGTTGAGCTCTGTGGGATGCGTGTCAGAAATCAACACCATCAAGTAAATGTACCCTTCCATGGTAGGCTAGGGGCTAAAAAATCAAGCCAATCTGCCTTAAGGTGGACCACACCATAGACACCAGTTGAAATGTATGCCTGATATCTACTGGTCTCTACTCATGGCTTAGTGATAGACAGAGCATGTTTCATCAGTGATAGACCGAGCATGTTTCATCATGAGTTCAAGAGCCCATATGGGTGTGTGGATGGAAGAAAAAAAAAAAAAAAAGTTGAATTGTATGCCCCCACATTGGTTTACTGATTGTTTAGGGGCTCAATGGGATGTAATCTAGTCATCCAGCCCATCCATTGTGTGTGTTTCATATGGATGAGTGAGCACACCAAATTTCAAGCCATTCCAAATCTCAGGTGTGCCTCACAAAATACTTTTAGATGCTTAAAGTATGATTTCAGATTGGGTGGCTAATTTGAGTTCACAGTATGGTTGATACTTTGGGACATCCCAAGACTTAGAGGGAACTGACCAAATGCACGAGGGGGATGTCTAGTGCATATTACAGTGCTAAGTTCCTCTCAGACTACTTTAACTTTCTGATGTAGAGCGGGTCGCGGACAATTACATGGCAAAGATGGATCAGAGAAGGCCCGGTCGGTGACAGAAGTGATCTGGACCATCAGACCTTCAATCAGGCGTATCTCGCAATTCAGGATGAGTTAGCTGACGTAAAATATATGATTTTGGGGTAGAACGAGCTACTTTAGCCAACCAACCCTGCTATGCTGGGTTGCGACGCTCGGAATTGCGAGAAACCCCTGATTCGACGGTTGTTTCCCTGTTTCAATTTCGTTTTTACTATAAATAGTAAGTTTTAGTTTGACTATAACTCTTCATCCGTCGGGCTTTAGGAGTTGCACACAACGTGAAAAGAGCTTAGAATAATTAGGGGAACGGTTTGGTGATGCCAAATAGGACACTTACTATTTTTGGCCGAAAACCTTGCTCACTAGTAGACATCATGACCGTCTATAAATAGTAAGTTTACTATTTATAGTAAGTCGCAAATTCTAAGAGTTTTAGTTTTAGTTTGATTATGATTTCTTTCCCATTGTTTAGTAGCCTTATTTAAAGGGTTGTGAACTCGTTTTTATGCATTCATTAATCTATTTCGAATTTATTTAGAATTTATTTCTATTTTCTGCTCTCTTTTCTCCTGGATTCGAGAAAGCCTCTGTGAGGAGTCCAGAGAGGTTCCGTGGATTCGGAATAGTAATCCTCTTGAGGAAGACGGTGTTCGACCTCACGTCCTCCCCTGCGTCACTTTCTCATACTTTGGACTATGTAGTCAGCTTTCAATTTGCATTTTCATTTTGTAGAAGTTCCGAACAGTTGATATTATAGACCCATTGTTCATCCCAGCCATCCAATCAGTGGCCTTCACAATCCATGGCCAGGATTGTATGGTCCAATTGAGCTTTGTAAATGCTTCAATTTTGGGCTCATGCCCTAAAATAAGCTGGAAAAACGAATAGACAATGTGATAATAAAAATTAAAAATAAAAGCATACACCATGGTAAAGAGCAGTGATGGCCTCATTGTAGAATCCTAGTCCCGGTAAAGACTTCTGCTTTCTAAATTTTAGGTAGCGGATGATATAGTTGGAGTGGATCCCATCATATAAATTCACCCATATTTATTTATTGCTTGCAATCGGATTTCTTTGGCCTGTCTCTACTAGTTTTTCAAAAACCATAATGGTTCCATCAGTCCAAATCATGTCTTTTTATATGGGCTGAACAGGTCACGGAGCAGTTCATTTAGAAGCCCACTTTGGAAAAGAAATTGTTTGGACTGCTCCGTGAGCCCAAATCAAGCATTGGATTGAACCGTTCAAACTCATAGTTCTAAAACTTAGTGATTTGACTCAAAACTAGGCCGAGTCAACTCGACTCAATCAGAAATTGACTTGAGTCAGTTTGAGTCTGACTCAGTTCACTCGTTTGAGTCAACTGATCACTTCTAATTGAGAAAAAAAAATAAAATCAGGTAACGTGGTAAGAATTCTGGATCTCAACTAAGCCAATAGTTAGCAATTATAACCTAAGGATTGTTGTTTTTTAAGTTGCATATTTTTATATTCATGTATATTAATAGTTTATTATTAGCGTAATTAAATTCCTAATTCAATTATTAATTATTGAATCTAATCGAATTGAGTCTTCAGGTCAACCATAAATTACACCTGACTACCTACAAGTCATGTTTTAAACTATGGCTCAACTGGTCAACTACTATCTTTCCGGACTTTTGGAATTTTTGTCAAAAGAAGAAGAGAAAAAAAAAAAAAAAAATCCTCATAAATCTTCTATATATTTTCCAACAAATGCCTGCCTAACCTTAAATTCCAATACAGTCATCTGGCCATCCATGTTTGGATCATAAGTTACCTAAAGATAAGCTCCTTATGCAACTAGTAGCTTATTTTGGGTTCTACTTATTAAACTGAAGTGATTAAGGGGTACTTTTCTACTTACGGCAGGAGAAAAGTGACTTATTTCATATAAGTTTGGTTTATGATTAGTTATAAGTAACTTTTTTACTTTAAAAGTACAAATCACTTTAATTATTTTTTTTTTTTTTTTGCTTTTTTACTTTTCATAAATTGCTGAAGAGAGCCATCATAAAAAGGAGGAGAAGCCGTTAAGTATGTTGTTTGCCAACATACTTATTTTCTTAATAAGTATAAACTAAGATAAGTTATTTGTGCAATAAGTAGCTTATCTTAAGCAACTTAAGATCCAAATGGACCCTAAGTAACTTTAAGTTAAAAAAGTTACTTATAATTATTCTTAAACCAAACTTATCTAAAATAAGTTACTTACCTATTGCTGTAAGTAAAAAAAAAAAAAAAAAAGTAACTTATTTGGTGGTATCCAAATGGGCCCTAAGTAACTTTAAGTAAAAAAAAGTTACTTATAATTGTTCTTAAACCAAACTTATCTAAAATAAGTTTTTTATTACTACAAGTAAAAAATAAAAATAAATAATAATAATAATAATAATAATAATAAAGCAACTTATTTGGTGGTATCCAATTGGGCCTTGGAAGTCTCTGAACCCACGCATGTAGATCAGTCTATATCTACATGCAAGCACGCGTGTGAGATCTGAACTTTTCAAAGGGTTTGAAATAATGCTTATATCTTTCATGAATAATCAGATAATTTCATGCTTAAAGTGGGCCACTACTTACCTGGTAGAGTCACCATTTAAGTTTTTTTTTTTTTCTAGCCATTTATTTATTTTGATATGCTGTCACACACCACCCAAGGTGTAAAATAGCTTGATTTTTATGCTAGAGGATCTAAATAGCAAAGCTCACCCAACCCTAAACTGATCATCTACAAGTGCCTGCACTGCTATTTGCGGTACAGGCCATTTTCAGCCACAAGATTCTAAAAAAAGGGAGATGAACACAATTATCTTTCTCCATCTTGTGGCTGAAAACCCACTGTGGCTGGCTGTGATTTGTGATTAGTTCTCTTCACATATTACTTAACCAGCCATCCGCTGATCAGACCATTTGTCTGGACCATTTAAGACCAACCTTCAACAGAAACTAGCCAGGGTCCAACCCAGGTTTTAGTACATTAGTCTCTACATATCGCTCCAACGGTAGGATTGTTAATTGTTGCGGATAAAGATTTTCTATATGTGGTGCATAGACAAACAACATATCAACCACATGGGCCTGTGAATTATAATTGATAGTTGAAGAAATGAGACAAAACCAAGGTTTGTAATATAATGTGAATATGCCATTTTGTTTAGTGAGTCTCGGAAAATTACAAATTCAGGCCTTATTTTATTGAACCCATGGAAATTAAATACTCTATTGCAGAATGAAGCAAGCGGATTTGTTTGCAAATATCAAATGGGTGGGCCCAAACGGATCCTAGCTATCAAAATTGGGTGACAGATTCTGAGTGTTTCGTCGTCAATTTCGCTTATTGCGCGGCGTCTTTGCCATGTTTATTGGACTGATGTGGATGGCTTTTTTATTTTTTTCCGTCCACCCGCTGATTTGGGCTGTTTGCTCTTGGATCCACCAAGTTTTGTTGTGTATGGATAGGATGATGCCATGTGGCAATGATGAGACAGTAACGGCTAATGGCGCTTCCATGTGACGTGGCATTTTTTAATTTTATAAAAAAATTAATTGTATTTTAGAAAATGAAGAGATGTCTAATTTTATATTTGTATTGTTTTAAGCTGGGTGCAAAGCATGAGGAAAAGTAAGCATGTTTGATTAAGGGGAGTTATTTAACACTCTGGTAGAGGATGACGCCTGATACACAGGCACACAGAAATCTACACATGGCATTATTAAACCAATTAAATTGCAGAGCTCGTTGATGCTAAGCCACGATAATAATAATAATAATAATAATAATAATAATAATAATAATATCAGATTGGTTGAACAATCGTTACCTCTGATTCGTCAACGCTTGTTTGTTGAAACAGAACCATCGGATATTTCATTTTTGGCCGTCCAGTAAATATATATGAATCCGGTTATCAGATAATCAAATAAGCGTATTTTTAGGTCGATGAAACACCTCAACATAGGCCCATAAGTTTTAAGGTTTAAGTTGAATTACAAGTACTCCAAACATGTAATCTTGTAAGTAATTTCGAAGTGCCTGCGTATCATCTTTCATGCTCTGCCAGAGTATCAAAATATAGTTAGAACTCCCTTTCTGAAAAGTGGGCCCATGGTTCAGTAATCTAGACCGTTGGTCTGTTTCATTCGACGGTCAATGCACCCATGCTCCAAGAATCTTGTTGACAGGACAATCAAAACATTTGATTGGTGCCCTACAAATATCCATAATTGTTCAAATAAAAAATAACTAAGATTGGTTTCTTCTATCTTCTTTTCTAAGAGATTTCTTAGGCATGAGCATGATCCATCCACAACAGGAGGCAACCGACCAACGGTTCGGATTACCAAACAATAGGCCCCACTTTTAGTTGGATTGATGTAGAAAGGGTCGCGGAAGGTTACATGGCCAAGATGGATTAAAAAAGGCTTGGTCGATGACAAAAGTGATCCGGACCGTCGGACCTTAAATCAAGCATATCTCGCAATCCGGAATGAGTTATCGGACGTAAAATATATGATTTTGGGGTAAAACGATATACTTTAGCCACCCAACCCGGCTATGCCAGGTTGCCCAAGCCGGATTTGTGAAATACCGTCAGATCGATGGTCGTTTTCCTATTTAAATTCCTTTTTTACTATAAATACTAAGTTTTAGCTTGATTATAACTCTCGATTGGGCTTTAGGAGTTCGCCTAATATGAAAAGAGCTTAGAAAAATTAGGAGAACAGCTTGACGAAGCCTAATAAGACACTATTTTTTGTCAAAAACCTTGTGCACTAGTAGACATCATGACCGTCTCTATAAATAGTAAGTTGTGAATTCTAAGAGTTTTAGTTGTAGTTTGGTTTATTTTTTTCCATTAATTGACATCTCTATTGGGTACCTTACATCCTCCCTTTGACATGGATGCAAGGCCCTTGACTTTACAAGAGAGCTCCATGCCTCAACTGCTAGGAAGCCGATTGCCCGTGACCCCAGGCACCCAGAACTGTGTCGGGCCCATATAGATGTTTGTGATGAATCTACTCCACCCATCTGTTTTGAAAGATCGCAGGAGGACAGGATTCTAAAACTCATGCAGATCCAAAACTCGTGTGGGGATTGCAAGCCTGGCGGTGACAAGAGTTTTGTATCAGGATGATATTTGTTCCTACAATTTATCTGAGTGGTAATAATTCTACCAACAGTTTGGATGGCATATAAATGTCATGGTCAGCTTCACTAAGGTTTCAATGGTAGAAGTTGTTGTTCCCACTGTTTTATTGTTGTGGCCCATCTGAGTTTTGGATATAACTGATTTGTAGAATCCAAAACTATTGTGGTCTTTCAAAACAAATGGACGGAGTGGATTTTTAGCGGACATTTCCGTGGACCCCACACAGCCCTCTGTGCCCGGGTCACACTATTCGGTCCCGAACGCTAACTCCGTTATGACACGCCAAAACACGAAAGCATGAAAACGAAAAGTGTCAAAACTGACTTTTGCCTACACTGGCCGTTATAACGGCTCTGCTAACTGGTGTTACGACGGACGTTGGTCTTTGGCGGAGACAATTCGACTAATGAAGTTGAAAAACGAAACAATTTTCGACATTGAGATTTGGTAGAATAAGGAATTTTCAGCACAGGTGATGGTATTTAGGGCGCATCTGGATTGGTGGAATAAAAAAATAGAAATATATTTTGCATATGATTTTTTTTTTCAATAATTAAGAGGTCCAATAAATAGTTTTCTTCTATGGGTTTGATGGAGATGAGTCATTTTAATAGTCCAAACTTTTAATATTTTAAGAAATGAATTCCTTTTATCATCTTTGGGTTTGATGGAGATGAGTCATTTTAATAGTCCAAACTTTTAATATTTTAAGAAATGAATTCCTTTTATCGTCTTTGGGTTTGATGGAGATGAGTCATTTTAGAATTCTTTTTCACCAATTTTTATTCATTTTTTCTTATATTAATTTTTTAATTAATTTATTTTTCTTTCTTTTCACATTTAACCCATTCAATTGTAGGGCGCGGATTAGATACTGACAACGTCAGTAGCGAAATTGCTACTGAAGTGACGTCACCAAGCTCTGTAGACCTCTCCATGATGCATGTGTTGTATCCATACCGTCCATCCATTTGGAGAGATCGTATTATGGCATGAGAAAAAATAATAAGATAGATCTAAACTTCAAGTGGACCCTACTAGAGAAAACAATGGGGACAGTGACATCCACCGTTCAAAACTTCTCAGGGGCCACGAAAGTTTCCCATCAAGCTTATATATATTTTTTTCACTTCATCCATCTCTATGCTAACTTATGAATAAGTTGGATCTAAAAAATACATCACTGTGGGCCCTATAAATGTTTCAATGGTGGGTGTGACCGATCCCACGGTTTTTGTGGTCGGTCCACTTGAACTTTAGATCTATATCATTCTTTTTCTCATGCCATAAAACGATCTCTACAAATGGTTGGACGGTATGGATACGACACATGCATCATGGTGGGGTCCACAAAGCTTGGTGACGTCACTTCATAGCGATTTGGCTACTTACCTTGTGAGTATCTAATCCGCGTCCTCGATTGTACTTAGAGACTTATAAAAGCAAGTATGCTTATTAACTTGCACCCACCTGATTGTACTTAGAGACTTATAAAAGCAAGTATGCTTATTAACTTGCACCCACCTAAATCGTGCAGATGACTTAAAAGCATTCACATGGGATATTGAGGTCAGATTTTGAGATAGGCGGAGTTGGGGCTCCAGTCAAACCAATTTTGTTAACGATCGCGTTCTGCCTACCGTGCACTCCAAGCTTACTTGTTGTGCTATGCCTCTACCTATCTCTGGCATGGGTCTAGTAATGTTAGGCTCGGTTTGCATTGGGTTCCAACTTAATATAAGAGCATTTAGATGGTCAATCTAATTTAATACAAGGATTGGATCTCACACGTGTAGCACGTAAATGTGAATTGTTACATGTGTGGGGGCTTAACAAACATTATTCAGTTATCAATGTGTTAGCAAATAGTTGAATAACCACAAGCAGTCTTCTACTTGGATTGCGTAGTGCAGAACACAGCAAGAGTAGTGTAGAACACAGCAATGACAACATTAGTATTATGCACATGTGGCAAAACTTTACAAACCCCATCATGATGTATGTGTTTTATACATACTGCCAACCTATTTTTTCATATCATTTTAGGCTGTTGTTGTTGGAATATGAATAAGCTAAGCTATGCTTACAGGCGTGCCAGTACCTGCACCAAGAGTAAATTCAAGATGGATGGGGGTGTATTTATAGGATGCTTGGGTATCTTTTGAGATAAAGTTTCTTGATACATGGGGTCTCCATATCCTGGTAGGATATGTTATATATGCTTAGAAGCCCGTATTTGAATGAAAATCTATCTTTGAAGATATCACCGAGATAATTTCAGCTAGCATGATCTTCGGACATGGTCCTTTGAGACCGTTCCTCTCTTAGCACAAGATGGGATTCTCTTCGGAGATCCCGCTCCATTTGCTGACCTTGATTAGGTCAACTCAATAGATGAGTCATGTATCTAAGCTCTAACCTCGAAGCTCAACTCGGTGTTGGCCCTTCCAGGTCATCGCTTTTCATAATTAATGCATGGATAGCTTAAGGAGTCCATTCGAATAACTCTTAGTCAGCATCACCTCAAGATTCTTTCTCTACGACTGGTTATGTGTCTCAAGAACTCAAGTGGAACACACTTTAGGAAACGATAGGAATTGAATGATTACTGTTGATATAGTTTGATAAAGTAAAGTAAGTTTGTATAGGCATAATAAGGTACGTGGCTTAAGTGAGGTCGGTGGAAAAACTCCGTGCAAAGGCGAGCGTCTTGCGCCTCAAGCTCCGAGTTGTACAAATGGTTCAAATAAGATCAAAGTTACATGGGCCCCTCAATGATGTATTTATTATATCCATATTGTTCATCCATTTTTCGAGATCATTTTAGATCATTAGAAAAAATGAATCATATTGAAAGTTTAAATGGACCACACCAAAAATAGCAGCGAGGATTAGGGGTGTACATTGAGTTGAATGAGTCGAGCTAGCCTTAGCTCGAACTTGGCTCGGCCACTGGCTGACCTCAGTTCGAACTCGGCTTGGCCACTGGCTGACCTCAGCTCGAACTTGGCTCGGCTCGGTCCTCGAGCCTGACTGGCCAGCTCGGCTCGGTTCGGTCAGCACAGATCGGGCCAAGTTCAAGCCAAGATCGAGTTGAGTTCGCCATTGAGGCATTTCCACAAACACCTGAACTGCAACTTCAAAATCCATGCAACGTAACCAGAAATTATGGGGTGCTAAGAAATGACGCCTCCGCTCACCTTAACTATAAACGATTTCATCTCACCCTTAGATGAGAAAGAAAGGATGGACGGTTCGATAGACACTTGAAAGGATGGTGCATAGACAGTTGCGTAATAGGTAGAGTTTGGAGACCCGACATTGGTTACTTTCCTCTTAAAGGTGCCCCGAATGGATTGGCCATCTGGTATAGACAGTGCAAATGATGGGTAGTTGAGGTCCCAAGCATTGCCAGTACTGTTGGCAGAGCATGTGCTTGAATCGCCAGTCACAAGCCTCAATGTGGTGGTGTTGTAGCCCGAATTGTAGAGGAATTCAACGTAGTCTTGCTCGGTTGCATTATATACTAGCCCGAGATTTATGGCTGTCATGGGATTGATGTGGCCGGATCCGTAAGAAAATTACACATCTTCATTCTTCCTGGCTGCTAGGGTATTTGTTTCATGTACATACCTTCCTTGCCACCAGCCACATTTCGTTGGGTCATTTTGTCAAACAGTTGGTGACCAACATCAACAGCAAAGTAATCGAGTCACCAAACTGGTTCGATCCGAGTTCGATTTGAGCTGGATTCGATCCAAGTCGAGTCGAGCTGGGGCCTGCTCGAACTTGGCTCGAACTCATTTTCGAGCTCAAAAAAATCAGCTCGACTCGACTCGAACTTAGCTTCGAACCGAGTCGAATCGAACTTTTTCAAGTCGAGTTAAGCAAGCTAACCGAGCTAGCTCGGTTCGTGTTCACCCCTAGCGAGGATAATGATTTTCACTGTTAAAAAATTTGTAGGGCCCACCATAACATTTATTTTCCATCCAATCTGTTAATAAGGTTAAAAATACATGGATGAATAGGAAAAACAAATTTCATATTGATCTGAAACTTCTGTGACCCCCAGAAGGGTTTCAATGGTATACGTTCAATCCCCCATTGTTTTTGGTTGTGTGGTCCAATTGATCTTTAGATATGTCTTATTTTTCGGCTCAAGCCTGAAGACGATCTCGCCAAATGGATAGACGGTTTGGATTTAACACATACCTCATGATTTGACCCACAGAGCCTACTGACATCAATATAGCAGCTATATAGCTGGTGTGTGGTACACCAGCCAATCCTCTTCCTCAATCAACGCATCGGTGCTAGAGCAGGGCATCAGACCGAGTCAGATCAGATTGGGTCCAACTCGATTCGGTCTGAAATCTACATATGTTGACCCGAACTCGATCCGATCCGGGATCGAGTCCAGGACATCTGACTCTAACCGATCCGATGCACGGTTTGCTTGACCCAAACTGAGTCCGACTCGGCCAGGGAAACTGTTGAGGGTCAAATATTGCATATCAGACCTCAATTACTGCCTGAATTTACGAACATGATACCATTTAATGCCCTATTTTAATCGTGTTTGTGATGCAAGGTACATTTGCAAATGTGGACTGAAAAAGATGCTAACAGCCTTAATGATCAGATTTCATAAAAGTATGGGACGGACCCCAGGGGACCAAGATCGACGAATTTACATGCCAGAGATCCACGGAAATCAAGAAACGGAAGCTCAAGTGGCCCAAAATTGGTTCAGAATGCAAGATCACGGGGTTCCCACCATCCGTTTGACTCGAAACTTCATACATGGCCAAGGGACCACAAGTTAACCGTACACGTCAAATTGTAGATCTCAAATCCTTGTGGAAGAGACCCAACCGCCAGATCAGCCCCTTAATTCATTAAGTGGGGCCCACTTGATCACAGGATATGCTTCAACTTTGGTCTCAATGCCTTAAATGGGGAGACTAACTGATTGGATGGATCAGATTTTTAGACTGCATCACAGTGGACCCCATCCGAGCAGCAGGTGCATGAATCACCAGTGCACTAACTATGTATAGCGGTTAAAGTCAAGCCAAACCACCTTTGACCCACTATTCTAGCAGGAAAAACGGATATTTCCGTTTTGGCTGCGTAAATGTGGAAACAGGGCCTCACTAATAATGCCTGTGGGCCATCATCGTGATCTACAAGATAAATCCGATCCGTCCATTTGAACCGTACGAGTATTCTAACCTAGATGTGGTGGTTTTTTGTCTGAAGAATGATAGAAATAAGATGCAAAGTGTGTTGAACGGTAGAATCGTGCCACACGATAAAGCAGGTGGGCCACACTATCAATGCTCCAAACCTGGCCATCCCTGAACGGTTTTCCGAATAGAACGCAGTGGACGGCGTGGATTTTTCAAAACATCAGTCAAATGGGACCCACCGACTTCAACAACGGAAGAGGATCCGCAGCTCTGCTCGCACATCCGAGGAAAGCGCGCGGTGGGCCAGTTTTGTGATCTCGATCACGATCGGTTGGAAGATCCAAACCATTCAAACGCACCAACAGGGGGCTGTGATCATCACCATGAAGGCCAAATTAGAAAAATCATGGCCGTTCGTCCCAAACCAGGCCAAAACGCAAACTGTTTTGCATTTCTTTACGCGTAAGTGACTGATGTCCGCACCGACTCCAGCTATACACGTAGTGCAGAAAACCTCTGCACTGACTCCTCTTTAGCAGCGGACCTCCCATCCAACGTTCTTCATGTTTATAAAAGGAAAGATAAGAGAGAGATTAGGGGAGCCACGGCTGGGACGTTTTGGGAAGCAGACGTGGGAGAAAGTTGTTTTTTATATTTTTCTTTTGCTTATTTTATTTTATTTTATTTTATTTTTGTTTGAGAGATCTAGCTTCATCATGTTGAGCTAAACCTCTTAGCTAGGGCTAAGAGGTGAAGCTTGTAGCGTAATGGAAGATTTCTACGGCTCAGATTCATGTTTGAACTAATATTGATCTTAGTTTGATTTTAAGGAATACTTTAGTTTTTAATGATTTATTGTGACTTACATTACAGTAGATCTGCGATGACTTGAGTATTTCCTTTTCCCTTCTTGTGATTATAAAGTTAGGACGCCCTGTTGTTCACCATCGCCCCTTGGACATGGTGGAATGATGGAACTCTTCCTAACATTCATACATCACTCAGATTGGCTGTGAATTGGTTTAATTCTGTTGTTTGCTTTGTCTCACGGGCATGGTTTTGTGATGGAATCCATTCTAAATTACACCCTTCTTATCTCTTGAAAACTAGATCAAAAGATGTTCAGATTTGATTTTCAGGTTATATCTTCCAACTGGATGAAGATGGGACTCGAAGTCCAGTTGAGTTCGTGAATCGACTGTAGATCTCCCTGATCTCTACAAGTGGATCCTCTGAATCCCTAGTGTCCTTTTTTCTGAATTCCTTAAATTTTAGATTATTAATTCACCATTATTCCTCAAATTACACTCGTTTTAGATTTCATCTTAGTCTAATTCTAGTTCTACTTAGTTTTAGATAACGTACAGGTTTCAGTCCCTGTGGATTCGACCTCGGTCTTACCGAGTTATTACTACATCACAACCCTATACTTGGGGAGTGAACAAGTTTTTGGCGTCGTTGCCGGGGATTGACGGCTATGTAATTTTAAAATTAATTGGTTTTAGAATTATATTAAGATTTGGATTTTACTAACTTTAGTTTTAGATTTTATTTTTATTTATTTTTTTTTTATTTCTTGAACTAACCTGTTTCCTCTTTTGTAGGATTCTAACATATACTTCTTAAATTGGTAACCTCTTTCTAAATTTCTAGCCTTTCTGTTTTCTAATTTAGATTAGGATTATCTTTAGAAACTTTCTAATTCTAGGATTTCTTATAGTTTAGAAACTAACTTTCTTTCTATTTTAGGTTTAGAAGTTTCCTAATTTGTCTTTAAAAAACTCTTTATTTTCCTTTTTAGAATTGTTTTCTTCTTTACAAACTAGTTTACTTTCTAACTTTAGAAACTAACTTGTTGTGGTTTGTTTGACAGGTTTTTAATTTAGGAACTCCGATCTGGTAACTTCTTTCTAAATCTTCTCGTTCTTTCTAGGTTGTATTTCATTTATCTCTTTTAGGTCTAAGTCTAGAATCTGAATTGAGATTATGGCTGTAAATCAACCTCAAGCACCCCCGCCTCGTACTTTACGAGATTATTTACAACCGGTAGGGATGAGCACGCCCTCATGCATGATTTTTCCAAAAAATACGGGACACATGAATATCAAGCTAGGGGTGATTCAACTCCTTCCTAAGTTTCATGGGCTTGAATCTGAAGAACCGTATCTACATTTGAAAGAGTTTGATGAGATTATAACCACTTTATATTTTCAAAACGTGTCTGAGGACACAGTCAGGCTGAAACTCTTCCCCTTTTCTTTGAAAGAAAAAGCTAAGACGTGGTTACATTCACTACGTCCTAGATCTATTGGCACATGGAATGATATACAAAGAGAGTTCATAAAGAAATTTTTTCCATATCATAAAATGAACACTCTTAGAAAATCAATTATAAACTTCGCCCAAAGGGAGGATGAAACATTCTTCCAATGTTGGGAGCGGTTCAAGGATCTTGTCAGCTCTTGCCCACAATACGGTTTTGAAACGTGGCGCATTACGCACTTCTTCTATGATGGGCTGACATCTTCCATGTGCCAATTAGTCGAGACAATGTGCAATGGAGAATTTATGAATAAAAATGTCGATGATGTGTGGGATTACTTGGATAGACTTGCTGAAAATGCACAATCATGGGACACATATCCAAAATCGAGTACCACTTCTAGGTCTACTCAATCAAAGGAAAGGAGTGAAGTATACCTGCTAAAAGAGGATGATGATATCAATGTTAAAGTGGTTAATCTCATAAAGAAATTCGAGGCCATGGAATCGAGGAAGGATAAGGGTAAGGAAGTTGTTTGCGGTATTTGTGGTTGTAGCAGTCACACAACTGAAAATTGTCCAACCATCTGCCTTTCAAGAGGTTCTAGCTGAGCAATCCAATACCGTAAATAATTACCAAAGACCTTTCAATGGACCCACCTCTAATACGTACAATCCTAGTTGGAGAAATCATCCAAACTTCAGTTGGAGGAATGGACAAACTACTACCTCTCAAGGTTTCTTTAATCAAATTCCAATTCAAGGGAAACCTCAAGAGGATCTAGTTCTAAAACACATTCAAGACCAAGAGCTATTCAACCAAGATATCAGATCAGCAATAGGATCACTTACATCATCCCTTTAAAGGATAGAGTCACACATAATGATTGGGGGAAAGGGGATGATTCCTGCTCAACCTTTCTCCAATCCCAAACCGCAATATAAGATAAGTGATCTAAGCTCTTTAGATCAGATGGGGCAGGCTAAATCTATCACCACTCTTAGGAGTGGGAAGACCATTAACAAAACTATTCCGGTTAGTGCTGAAAAACCTAAGGACCCGGAAGAGGATAACAATGATAGACCTAGCATTGCTCCACAAGAATTAGAACCGGAACTTCAAAAGAAGCCAGTTGCTCCATTTCTCCAACGGTTGGTTGCACCAAAACCTCTCTCTAACTCTCAGGATATTCTAGAGGTGTTGAAACAAGTGAAAGTCAACATTCCTCTACTTGATGTCGTCAAACAAATACCTTCATATGGCAAATTCCTGAAAGACCTATGCATGACCAAAAGACGGCAAGGTATTCAAAAGAAGATCTTCTTGACTGAGAAAGTGAGTGCCATCCTAAAGCAAGATGTGCCGCAGAAATTCAAAGATCCCGGTAGCCCAACCATATCATGTGTAATCGGGGATTATCGAATTGATCACGCACTTCTTGACTTAGGAGCGAGCGTCAATCTGATTCCTTACTCGGTATACAAACAATTAGGTTTGGGTGAATTAAAACCCACCCTAACCACACTACAGCTTGCTGATCGCTCTGTTCATATACCAAAAGGGATAATTGAAGATGTGTTGGTCCAGGTTGATAGATTTTACTATCCTGTAGACTTTATCATCCTTGACACCGAACCCATCTATAATATGAGCACTCAGATTCCCATCATTCTTGGTCGCCCATTCCTTGCCACTTCAAACGCAATTATCAATTGTAGGAATGGTATCATGACTATGTCTTTCGGGAATATGACGTTGGAGTCAAACATCTTTTTCAATAACGATAGAAACTCAGAGGATGATGATGATTTTCATGACATTAACATGATTGATTCTTTCGTGGAAGATAAAACGCCTCTGACCTTATCCTCTGACCCTCTAGAGACTTACCTGACACACTCCCATGATTTGGATGATGACATGATTAGGGAGACGTGCGCCGTGCTTGATACAGCGTCAGTACTTGAAGTTAACCAGTGGAGGCCACAATTTGAAGAGTTGCCCAAAACCGATACAGTGTCTCTATCGTCTAACTTCAAAGCACCGAAGCTTGACCTAAAACCTTTACCCTCTAATTTGGAATACGCCTATTTAGGTCAAGAAGAAACATATCCAATGATGATTTCATCCCACCTTGAGAACAAACAAGAGAGTATGCTCATTTCTACTCTCGAAGAAGATAAAGGAGTTACTGGACATATCATCACAGATCTCGATAGAATGAATGAACTCCTTTCAACTGAATGTTTCGACTATTTGGATGATTATTGGCACACTCTCTGTGATTCAAACGATCCCATGTTAAAGATAAAGTGGATGCCTTGCAAGACGACGTCTCGGTAGTCATCATTGATCGAGAGAACCCTTATTCTGAAGTCCCTTCTTCCCCTGATCCTAAACGTCTACTATTAAAGGAGGAAGAACTGAAAATTGAACCGAAGCCTGGAACTTCGGAATGCATTGAGACTACATTACTTCTCGAAAATTTTTCTGAATTTTTTCTACCTGTAGTCTTTGATTCACCATGGGATACTAACTTTGAGATTTTTTCTGACACAGGTGAATCATGTATACTTTGGATACCTCAGGGAGATCAACGATAAATTTTTGCTAAGGTACATAAGTCTCTCTGGCCATTCATGCTCCAGGGCATCAAAGCCTATTGCAAAAAGGGCTTTTGGATGATCCTATTGAGAAATCTACTGAGAAATTTATCCAGATATTGGCCGGAAGAGGAACTTTGTGGCATGACTGAGTAGTTTTTTTCCTGTTTTCTTAGGACTAAAGTAGTTTGCTTTATTTGTCTGGCTGAAGATGGTAAACTTGGCACTCTTGGGAGGCAACCCAGCTTTTCATTTCATTTCTTTTTCATAATTAGTTAGTTCAATGTTTGTGGGTAACATTGCTGCAAGCCCTCACGAGACTATAACTCGTCCACTAGGGGCAACCTAGGGGTTTAAAGGCTTGTTGCATATGCTAAATGCAATCGAGAGTACCTGCGAAAGTGGTATAGGTAGGATTTTATTTTTGTTATTTTTGTTGCTTTCTCTCTCGTGCTGACCGGCGTACATGCTGCGATCTCTTGGAAAGTGTCTCTCAATTCATCATCCAGGTACTATCTTCCCATCACTTCATATTTACTTTTCGTTGCCCCAAATGCATTGCATACTCATATCTTTTACATTGAGGACAATGTAGATTTTAGGTTGGGGGTGGGAGATTGGGTAACCTAATCAGTGTTTTCTTGGTCTTGAGCAAAAATTGTGAAAAATTTTTTTAAAAAATTTTCTGGACTTTCTTGTACATTCGAAGTGATCTTGACGGTCATGTAAAGTACTAGAATTTCAAGATACGTGATGTTGGTAATTTATGACTCTTGAATTCAATGTCTGTTAGATTTCACAGTTAAGTTTGAATTGTTAATCCATGATTAGAAGTTTTAAACATTGATTGAGTCATGATTTCACATGTCACATCTCGCTTTCACATTAAGGGTTCAGTTTGATATTGAAGGGTTGACTTAGTAATCAGTAAGCATGAAAGGAACCAACCTGGGGAATTTGTCCACCATGTTCAATGAGAAGAATGAAAGAAAAAGAAAATACCCAGCTACAAAAATAGCTGCCTGCGGAAAGGGTTGGGTGAACAAACTTCACCATAGGTTTGCTCCCTATAAGTGAGATTTGATTCCTCATGGTTGATAATTGAAAAAGTTAGGCGACTAGTTTCACCATAGGTCTGCTCCCTATAAGTGAAAATTTGATTCCCCTCTTGACATTCTTTTAATGAAAAAAAAAAAAAGAAAAAGAATGGAAGAATGACTCGCGAGGCAAGTCTTGGGTTAGGTTTTGGTTGTCATGGATGACCTCGTTGGTTACCAATGATATCATGAAAGAAAGACGGAAATTGAATGTGATAAGCTGAGATTACACTCTACACTTATGGATCTTAATGTTCAGAATTTGTCTGATTGATGGATTAATACCTTGAACTTGATTATGGAATTTACCGCACACTTGAATCCAAAAGAAAGTAATGCCCAACATTCATGAATTTTAGAATTCAAGTATCTAGATTGTGTCTCAAAGATCACCTGAGTTCATAGAAATTGTTCTGTAATTTTCAACTTAATTTTTGCATACTTTGCTCGAGACTAGCAAAATGCTGGTTGGGGGTTGTGTTGAGGGTCAAATATTGCATATCAGACCTCAATTACTGCCTGGATTTACGAACATGATACTATTTAATGCCCTATTTTAATCGTGTTTGTGATGCAAGGTACATTTGCAAACGTGGACTGAAAAAGATGCTAACAGTCGAGATTTAATGATCAGATTTCATAAAAGTATAGGACGGACCCCAGGGGACCAAGATTGACGAATTTACATGCCAGAGATCCACGGAAATCAAGAAACGGAAGCTCAAGTGGCCCAAAATTGGTTCAGAATGCAAGATCACGGGGTTCCCACCATCCGTTTGACTCGAAACTTCATACATGGCCAAGGGACCACAAGTTAACCGTACACGTCAAATTGTAGATCTCAAATCCTTGTGGAAGAGACCCAACCGCCAGATCAGCCCCTTAATTCATTAAGTGGGGCCCACTTGATCACAGGATATGCTTCAACTTTGGTCTCAATGCCTTAAATGGGGAGACTAACTGATTGGATGGATCAGATTTTTAGACTGCATCACAGTGGACCCCATCCGAGCAGCAGGTGCATGAATCACCGGTGCACCAGCTGTGTACAGTGGTCAAAGTCAAGCCAAACCAGCTTTGACCCGCTATTCCAGCAGGAAAAACGGATATTTCCGTTTTGGCTGCGTAAATGTGGAAACAGGGCCTCACCAACAATGCCTGTGGGCCATCATCGTGATCTACAAGATAAATCCGATCCGTCCATTTGAACCGTACGAGTATTCTAACCTAGATGTGGTGGTTTTTTGTCTGAAGAATGATAGAAATAAGATGCAAAGTGTGTTGAACGGTAGAATCGTGCCACACGATAAAGCAGGTGGGCCACACTATCAATGCTCCAAACCTGGCCATCCCTGAACGGTTTTCCGAATAGAACGCAGTGGACGGCGTGGATTTTTCAAAACATCAGTCAAATGGGACCCACCGACTTCAACAGCGAAAGAGGATCCGCGGCTCTGCTCGCACATCCAGAAACCGGCCGCGGTGGGCCAGTTTTGTGATCTCGATCACGATCGGTTGGAAGATCCAAACCATTTAAACGCACCAACAGGGGGCTGTGATCATCACCATGAAGGCCAAATTAGAGAAATCATGGCCGTTCGTCCCAAACCAGGCCAAAACGCAAACTGTTTTGGGTTTCTTTACGCGTAAGTGACTGACGTCCGCACCGACTCCAGCTATGCACGTAGTGCGGAAAACCTCCGCATTGACTCCTCTTTAGCAGCGGACCTCCCATCCAACGTTCTTCATGTTTATAAAAGGAAAGATAAGAGAGAGATTAGGGGAGCCACGACTGGGACGTTTTGGTAAGCAGACGTGGGAGAAAGTTGTTTTTTATATTTTTCTTTTGCTTATTTTATTTTATTTTATTTTATTTTTGTTTGAGAGATCTAGCTTCATCATGTTGAGCTAAACCTCTTAGCTAGGGCTAAGAGGTGAAGCTTGTAGCGTAATGGAAGATTTCTACGGCTCAGATTCATGTTTGAACTGATATTGATCTTAGTTTGATTTTAAGGAATACTTTAGTTTTTAATGATTTATTGTGACTTACATTACAGTAGATCTGCAATGACTTGAGTATTTCCTTTTCCCTTCTTGTGATTATAAAGTTAGGACGCCCTGTTGTACACCATCGCCCCTTGGACATGGTGGAATGACGGAACTCTTCCTAACATTTATACATCACTCAGATTGGCTGTGAATTGGTTTAATTCTGTTGTTTGCTTTGTCTCACGGGCATGGTTTTGTGATAGAATCCATTCTAAATTACACCCTTCTTATCTCTTGAAAACTAGATCAAAAGATGTTCAGATTTGATTTTCAGGTTATATCTTCCAACTGGATGAAGATGGGACTCGAAGTCCAGTTGAGTTCGTGAATCGACTGTAGATCTCCCTGATCTCTACAAGTGGATCCTCTGAATCCCTAGTGTCCTTTTTTTCCGAATTCCTTAAATTTTAGATTATTAATTCACCATTATTCCTCAAATTACACTCGTTTTAGATTTCATCTTAGTCTAATTCTAGTTCTACTTAGTTTCAGATAACGTACAGGTTTTAGTCCCTGTGGATTCGACCTCGGTCTTACCGAGTTATTACTACATCACAACCTTATACTTGGGGAGTGAACAGAAACCGAGTCAGATCGAGTTAGGTACGGTTTGGATCGGGTTGGGTCTGTGGGTCAAACTATGAAGTATGTGTTATATCCAAACTATCCATCCATTTGGAGAGTTTGTCTTAAGGCTTGAGCCTAAAAATAAGACAGATGTAAAGATCAGTTGGACTACACTGCAAAAAACAGTGGGGGATTGAACGTTTATTATTGAAACCCTTTTGGAGATCACGGAAGTTTTGGATTAATATGAAATTTGTTTTTCCTCTTCATCCATGTATTTTTAACCTTATTAACAGATTAGATGGAAAATAAACGTTATGGTGGGCCCTAAGAATTTTTTAACGGTGAAAATCATTATCCTCGCTGCTATTTTCAGTGTGGTCCATTTGAGCTTTAGATATGATTTTTTTTTTTTCAAATGCTCTAAACTGATCACGAAAAATAGATAAACGGTATGGATATAATAAATACATCATTGTGGGGGCCATGTAATTTTGATCTCATTTGAGCCATTCGTACATCTCAGAGCTCGAGGCACGTCTCCGCTCGTCTTTGCACGACACGTATCTGAACCAGCTGGAAGCTGCTGTGTTGATATGTTGTGCACGAAATTGCATTGCTAAATGCTAAGTTGTAACTCAGTAGTCAGTATGCTCTTATTGTACTAAGTAAACTCTGTTGGGGCCCACCATGAATGCATGTGGTTTATCCACAAATCCATTCATTTTTCTAGATCATTTTAGTGGTTGAACCCAAAATTGATGCATATCCAAAGCTCAAGTGGACCATACCATAGGAAAAAGTAGAAGTATTGATTTCCACCGTTGAAAATTTTATAAAGCCCCAGTGATGTTTATTTGTCATCCAACCTGTTCATAAGATTAGAAAGACAGGGATGAAGGGAAAAAAACAAATATTAGCTTGATCTAAAACTTCTTTGCTCCCAATAAATTTTCAACGATAAATGTTCAATTCACACTATTTCCGGTGGTGTGCTTCACTTGAGGATTGGATACACTCCATTTTTGGGATAAAGCCCTAAACTTATTTATTAAAAAAGACATGTTCCGGTGGTGTGCTTCACTTGAGGATTGGTGTTGAGGGTCAAATATTGCATATTAGACCCCAGTAATTGTCTAGATTTTCGAGCATGATACTGTTTAATAACCCGATTTAATCATGTTTGTGTTGCAGAGTGTATTTACGAGCATGGATCGAAATAAGGTGCTAAAAGCATGGAGTTAACGCACAGAATTCACTAAGGCCATGGACGGACTCAAGGGGACCAAGATCGATCAATTTACACGCCCAGAATCCGTGAAAATCAAGAAACTGAAGCTCAAGTGGCCCGGAAGACGTCCAGAATGCAAGATCACAGGGTTCCCACCATTTGTTCGGCCCAAGACTTCATGAATGGCGTGAGGACCATAAATTAACCGTACACGTCAAATTTCAGCCGTTGGATCATTGTAGAAGTGGCCAAATGGACATATCAACCCATAAAATCTCGAAAATGCTCAAGTCTTGGTATCAACGCTTTAAATGAGCTGACAAAACGGATGGATAGAGAGGATTTCTCGAAAACAACATAGTGGACCCCCACTTGAGCATGAGTGTGCATAGTGCACAAGTGCAGTAGCAGAACACCAAACGAGCAGAGTCGGTCAGCGTACGCTGACCCGACTCTGCTCAAATTCAAAAACCCAGCCGCGTAAACGGACAGGGACTTACGAACGGATGCAGGTGGGCCACCATCATCATACATTTCGATGATCCACACCGTTCATTACCTTCAGAGGATCAAACCGACCGTACTCTGGTCTGTTTACTGATTTTTTCGGATGATGCATCTACATGAAGGTTTCGAAGCAAGTTGGATGGCGCCAAGCAAACCTCCATGAGTCACCACGAACTCGACCCAAAACTGACCGGTAGAGGGCCATTTTTACTGTCCTTATTATCAGGGATGAAATTCCATCTGCACCGCAAATCCCACGGATTCTGTTGCGCGATACGCATTACGGTTGGATCTCCATGCCTGCGGATCGTTGTGGGCCCCTGTCTTCAAGGTGATAGAAAATCTGCTCCGTCCATCTTGTAGGAACGAATAATCTGACCGAAACATGGAGGATTGTTTGCTGATCAGACGGAAGTGAGCGATTTTCTCCACGCCTTTGTGATTGAGTAAACAGAGTTGCACACGGTGCTGCGTAAAGAGAGTCAGTTCTCCGACTCCAGCATGATCTCGAGCTCCCATCCATCGAACTCTTTGCTGCCTATAAAACAAGAGGAGAAGAGGGATCGAATGGATTAGGACGTGGAGGAGAGAGAGAGAGAGACAGTGGAAGGCCTTCCACAGTTTATTCTTCCTTTTTCTTTAATTCCTTTCTTTTCCTTTATACTTTGTTTTTCTAAGGGATTTTAGCTTCATTATGTGTATGTGGAGCTAAACCTCTTAGCTAGGGCTAAGAGGTGAAGCTTGTAGCATGATGGGAGAATTTGTGCTTACGCCTTTTGTTTAGATTGACTTGATCTTGATTTAGTTTTATTAGGGGAATGTTCTTAGTTTTTAATGGTCTGTTGTGACTGAAATTACAATGAGTTTGCGATAGCTTAGAGCATGTTCTTTTTCTTTCATGTTTATGACGTTAGGAAGCCCTGTTATTCACCATCGTCTCCTGGGCATGGTTAGATGTTGGTACCCTTCCTAACCTTCATGGCATGTTGATTGGTTGGTAATTAGTTTAATTATGTTGTTTGCTTTGTCTCCTGGGCATGGTTTGGTGATGGAATCCATTCTAATTCATATACCTCTCATCTCTTAAAAACTATATCAACGGCAGTTCAGTTAATTTCCATGATTTTTGATACAGGCATAAGATCTCTTTGATCTCTACAAGTGGATCCTCTGAATCCCTAGTTTCATTTCCTCTGAATTTATTAAGTTTTAGATTATACTCTCATCATTATTCTCATATTTTTTCCTAATTTAGATTTCATTTTATCCTAGTTCTAGATCTAGTTAGTTTCAGACTACGTCCAAGTTTCAATCCCTTGGGATTCGACCTCGGTCTTACCGAGTTTATTACTACATCACAACCTTGCACTTAGGGAGTGAACAAGTTTTTTGGTCATAAACATAAAGGGAAAGGAACATGCTCAAAGTCATCGCAGACACATTGTAATTTCAGTCACAACAGACCATAAAAGGCTAAAAACACTCCCTTAATTAAACCCAAATCATCATTAGTTCAGTCTAAATAAAGGCACAAGCAAGGAGTCATCCCATCACGCTACAAGCTTCACCTCTTAGTCCTAGCTAAGAGGTTTAGCCCATAAACATGATTTGGCTAAACATCTTAAAATAACATAAATAAATAAATAAATAAATAAAACTCTAAAATACTTCTCCCTTTCTCCCTGCTCCACGACCAACCAAAGCTCCAAGCTTCTCCTCTCTCTCACGTTCTCACCCTTCCCACTTTGGGATAAAGCCCTAAACTTATTTATTAAAAAAGATAGATGTTCTGGATAAATGGCATGAATGACAGTTGGGCTCATTGAGTTTACTCAGTACAAATCTCTTCTGTGTTATACCAGCCAATCCGCTTCTTCAAGGACCGATACTAGGCTTGCGTGGGACACGGATCAGCCACTGACAGGTTGAGTAGCTACTCCTTACTGAAGTGACGTGACCAAGTTCTGTGGGACCTGCCATGATGTATGTGTTGTATCCACACCATCCATTCATTTGCAGATATCAATTTAGGCCAGTAGCCAAAGAATGAGTCAGATCCAAAGCTCAAATGGACCCCACCACAGAAAACAGTGGAGAGAGTGACTCCCACCATTAAAATTTTCTAAGGCCCACAAAAGTTTTCGATCAAACTGAAATTTGTGTTTTCCCTTATTTCATGTTTGTCTTAACTTGTGAACACGTTGGATCTCAGATAAACATCATAGTGGACTTTAGGAAGGTTTCAACAGTAGGAGTCACTCTTCCCACTGTTTTATGTGATGGGGTCCACTCCAAATCTAGATTTGACTCATTCTTTGTCTCATGGCCTAAAATGATCTCTACAAATTGATGGACAATGTGGATACAACACATACATCATGGTGGGTCCCATAGAACTTAGTGACGTCACTTTAGTAAGGAGTCTCGCCACTCAACCTGTCAGTATCTAATCTGCTTCCGCTTGCGTGACTTGCACTCACCTGCTGCGACCTATGCTATCATAAGGTTGCACGAATAGGGCGTGACTATATGTGATAAATATTTATAAGAATCACTCCGGATCGGATCGGTCCAGATCGGATCCATTTGGTTTGGATTTCGGTTCGGATCGGTCCGGATTGACCACGATCCGAACTCAATCCAATGAACAATCGGATCTGATTGGCCCTACTCGAACCGCACTGATCCAGGTCATTGGTTTGGTTCGGATCGGGTCAGAAACGCCCAACTCTGTCAGTGCCCAATCCGCGTCTAAGTCCGTCAACGTGTTTTGGGACGCAGATTAGATACTGACAAGGTTAGTAGCCAAATCGCTACTGAAGTGACATCACCAAGCTCTGTGGACCCCACTGTGATGCATATGTTGTATCCATACCATCCAAACATTTATAAAGATTGTTTTATTGCATGAGAAAAAGAATGAGATAGATCTAAAGTTAAAGTGGACCCACCACAGAAAATCGTGGGAGCAGTCACACTCACCGTTGAAACATTTATAGGGTCCATCATGATGTATTTTTGAGATCCAACCTATTCATAAGTTAACATAGACATAGATGAAGTGACAAAAAAAATATCAGCTTCATCGGAAACTTGTGTAGCCCCCAAAAAGTTTTGAACGGTGGATGTCACTGTCCCCACTATTTTCTATGGTGGGGTCCACTTGAACTTTAAATATATCTCATTCTTTTTTTCACACCATAAAACGATCTCTCCAAATTAAAGGACTGTATGGTTACAACACATGTATCATGGTGGGTCCAGATAGCTTGGTGATGTCACTTCTGTAGCGACTTGGCTACTAACCTTGTCCGTATCTAATCCGCGGATGCGGATTAGCTACTGACAGGTTCATTAGCGAGATTCACCACTGAAGTGACGTCATCAAGTTACGTGGGCTCTACCATGATGCATGTTTTGTATCCACACCATCCATACATTTTGGAGAAAATGACCACTGTAGACAAAACCTTTTACCCAGCGGTTTCTATGAAAGAATACAAACTTTAGTTACCAATCTAGACTATCACGTGCGGACAGCGACGTTGAGGACGAAACTACCCCTCCTTTCACGGAAACGGATTGGGTACTCCCCCTGCCACCGGCCAATGGCGGATGGTCGGTGGTCTGTGGGCCCCACCATGATGTATGCTATTCATCCATGCCGTCCATATATTTTTCCATATCATTTTATGGTATACGACCAAAAATGAGGTATATGCAAATCTCAAGTGTACCACATTACGAAGCTTGATGTTGAATGAGCGTCGACCATTAAAAACTTTTTGGGGGCCCACTTGTGATGTTCGTGAGAAATCCTCCCCATCTAAGTTCATTCATAGGTCACAAAAGACTGGATGAAGAAGAAAAACAAATTTCATAATGATCCAAAACTTCTATAACCCATAAAAGGGTTTGATAGTAGACGTTCAATTTCCCATTGCCTTTTATAGTGTGGTCTACTTGATACTTAGATCTATCTTATTTTTAGTCTCAAACTGAATATGAGCTCGCCAAATAGATGGACGGTTTGGATATAACACATACCTCATAATAGGACCCACAAAAAGCGGTGGGATTACAACAGAAAAAAAAAAAAAAAAAAAAAACCGTCGATATATCGACAGCCAGTCGATATATCGAAAATGGTCCAGAAGCTGTCAGTGAGTTTTCCTCAAAAATCTTACAATTTTTGATATATCGACTGTCTGTCGATATATCGAAAAAAAGTGTTTTACGTTTAGCTACGGATTATAACCGTAGCCATAACTGTAGTCTGTGCCAGTCTATGAAATTTTTTTTTTTTATTTTTTTTTATTTTTTACATGGAGAAATTTATTCTACCTACAATTTTCTTTAATACATATTTATATAAATAGGTATATATAAGCATATAAAAAAATTTTCCCTCTTTTTTTTTTCATTTATTTCTTTAATCATTTAACAAGAATATCTTCTAAACCAAAATTAGTTACTTGATGTACCACATATGATTTTGGGGTAAGAAAACTACTTTAGCCAACCAACCTAGTTATTTTCCAAGATTCCATCAGGTCGATGGTTGAAAATACATTTCATTCACTTGCAATTTCAGTCACTTCGCGGTCAAACTAGAAATTGAGCGGGACAAATATGAAATTGAGTAGGCAAATTGAAAATTGAGTGAGGCAAGGTAGGAATTGAGCGAGGGAACCTAGAAATTGAGAGAGGCAAGGTAGGAGTTCAGCGAGGGAATCTAGAAATTGAGCGAGGTAAGCTAGAAATTGAGCGAGGCAACGTAGAAAATGAGCGAGGGAACCTACGATTTGAGCTAGGCAACCTAAGAATTGAGCGAGGGAAGCTAGAAATTGAGTGAGGGAAACTAGAAATTGAGCGAGGCAACGTAGGGATTCGACGAGGAAGCTAGAAATTGAGCGGGAAGTAGAAATTGAGCGAGGCAACGTAGGAATTGAGCGAGGAAGCTAGAAATTGAGCGAGGCAATGTAGAATTGAGACAGGCAACGTAGAATTGAGCGAGGAAGCCAGTAGAATTGAGCGAGGCAATGTAGGAATTGAGCGAGGAAGCTAGAAAGTGAGCGGGCGTAGGAATTGAGCTAGGCAACGTAGGAATTGAGCGAGGGAAGCTAGAAATTGAGCGAGGCAATGTAGGAATTGAGCGAGGGAAGCTAGAAATTGGGTGAGGGAAGCTAGAAATTTAGCGAGGCAACGTAGGAATTGAGCGAGGGAAGCTAGAAATTGAGCGAGGGAAGCTAGAAATTGAACGAGGAAACGTAGGAATTGAGCGAGGGAAGCTAGAAATTGAGCGAGGCAACGTAGGAATTGAGCGAGGAAGCAGAAATTGAGCGAGGAAGCTAGAAATTGAGCGAGGCAACGTAGGAATTGAGCGAGGAAGCTAGAAATTGAGCGAGGCAACGTAGGAATTGAGCGAGGGAAGCTAGAAATTAAGCGAGGGAAGCTAGAAATTGAGCGAGGAAAGATAGAAATTGAGCGAGGCAACGTAGGAATTGAGCGAGGGAAGCTAGAAATTGAGCAAGGGAAGCTAGAAATTGAGTGAGGAAACGTAGGAATTGAGCGAGGGTAGCTAGAAATTGAGCGAGGCAACGTAGGAATTGAGCGAGGGAAGCTAAAAATTGAGCGAGGGAAGCTTGAAATTGAGCGAGGCAACGTAGGAATTGAGCGAGGGAAGCTAGAAATTGAGCGAGGCAACGTAGGAATTGAGCGAGGGAAGCTAGAATTTAAGCGAGGGAACCTAAAAATTCAGCAAGACAACTAGGATTTGAGCGAGGGAAGCTACAAATTGTGCGAGGGAATCTAGAAATTGAGCGAGGCAACCTAGGATTTGAGCGAGGCAACATAGGAATTGAGCGAGGGAACCTAGGAAATGAGCGAGGCAACGTAGAAATTCAGCGAAGAATCCTAGGAATTAAGCGAGGGAAGCTAGAAATTAAGCGAGGGAACCTAGAAATTCAGCGAGACAACCTAGGAATTGAGCGAGGGAACCTAGAAATTGAGTGAGGCAAGGTAAAAATTCAGCGAGGAAACCAAGAATTTGAGCGAGGCAACCTAGGAATTGAGCGAGGGAAGCTAGAAATTGAGCGAGGCAACGTAGGAATTGAGCGAGGGAAGCTAGAAATTGAGCGAGGGAAGCTAGAAATTGAGCGAGGCAACCTAGGATTTGAGCGAGGGAACGTAGGAATTGAGCGAGGGAACCTATGTTGCCTCGCTCAATTTCTAGCTCCTCGCTCAATTTCTAGCTTCCTCGCACAATTTGTGGCTTCCTGGCTCAAATCTGGCTGTCTCATTTGATTCTCAGGTTCCTCGCTCAAATTCAGCTTCCTCGCTCAATTTCTAACTCGCTCAGATTCTAGGTTACTTCATTTGAATCCTACATTATCTCGCTCAATTTCTGGCTTCCTAAAAGCTCATTCTTACGTTGCCTCGCTCGATTTCTGGCTTCCTCGCAAACTCATTCTATGTTGCCTTTCAGGCTCAATTTCTAGCTTCCCTCGCTCAATTTCTAGCTTCCCTCGCTCAATTCCTACGTTGCCTCGCTCAATTCCTAGGTTCTCTCGCTCAATTTCTAGCTTCCCTCGTATTAAGGTTTGAGACGAAAAATAAGACAGATCTAGCTATCAAGTGGACCACACTGTTAAAGGCTGTGGATGATTGAACGTCTACCATTGAAACCCTTTTAGGGGTCACAGAAGTTTTGGATCATTATGAAACTTGTTTTTCCTCTTCATCCTGGTCTTTGTGACCTTCTGAATAGGTTGGATGGAAAATAAATGTTACGGTGGGCCCTACAAAATTTTTAACGGTGAAAATCAATTTTCTGCTGTTCTTTGTGGTGTGGTCCAGTTGATCTTTGGATATGATTTTTTTTTTTTATAGATAATGGTCCGAAATGATCTCGAAATATGGATGAACGTTGTGGATATAATAAATACATAACTGTGGGGCCCATGTAACGTTGATCACTTTTGAACCGTTCGTACAACTCGGAGTTCGAGGAGCGTTAGCGAGGGAAGCTAGAAATTGAAAGAGGGAACCTAGGAATTGAGCAAGGCAACGTAGGAATTGAGCAAGGGAAGCTACAAATTGTGCGAGGGAATCTAGAAATTGAGCGAGGCAACCTAGGATTTGAGCGAGGTAACATAGGAATTGAGCGAGGGAACCTAGGAAATGAGCGAGGCAACGTAGAAATTCAGTGAAGAATCCTAGGAATTAAGCAAGGGAAGCTAGAAATTAAGCGAGGGAACCTAGAAATTCAGCGAGACAACCTAGGAATTGAGCGAGGGAAGCTAGAAATTGAGCGAGGAACCAGAAATTGAGTGAGGCAAGGTAAAAATTGTGAAACCGAGAATTTGAGCGAGGCAACGTAGGAATTGAGCGAGGAAAGTTAGAAATTTAGCGAGGAAGCAAGAATTTGTGAGGAACTTAGAAATCAATGAGGTAACATAGGATTTGAGCGAGGAAGCTACAAATTGTGCGAGGAAGCTACAAATTGAGGCGAGGTAACCTAGGATTTGAGCGAGGAACGTAAGAATTGAGCGAGGAACCTATGTTGCCATAAGCTCAATTTCTAGCTTCGCTCATTCTACGTTGTCTCGCTCGATTTCTAGCTTCCTCGCTCAATTTCTAGCTTCCTCGCTCAATTTTACGTTGCCTCGCTCATTTCTGGCTTCTTCCTCACTCAATTCTTACGTTCCTCGCAATTCCTAGCTTCCCTCGCTCAATTTCTAGCTTCCCTCGCTCAATTCCTACGTTGCCTCGCTCAATTTGTAGCTTCCCTCGCTCAATTCCTATGTTGCCTTGGTCAATTTCTAGCTTCCCTCGCTCAATTTCTAGCTTTCCTCGCTCAATTTCTAGCTTCCCTCGCTCAATTCCTACGTTGCCTTGGTCAATTTCTAGCTTCCCTTGCTCAATTTCTACGTTGCCTCGCTCAATTTCTAGCTTCCCTCTCTCAATTTCTAGCTTCCCTCGCTCAATTCCTACGTTCCCTCGCTCAATTTTGGCTTCCTCGCTCAATTCCTACGTTCCCTCACTCATTTCTGGCTTCCTCGCTCAATTCCTACGTTGCCTCGCTCAATTTCTAGCTTCCTCGCTCGATTCCTCGTTCGCTCGCTCATTTACTGGCTTCCCTCGCTCAATTTCTAGCTTCCCTCGCTCAATTCCTACGTTGCCTCGCTCAATTTCTAGCTTCCCTCGCTCAATTTCTAGCTTCCCTCGCTGAATCCCTACGTTAGCTCGCTCAATTTCTAGCTTCCCTCGCTAAATTTCTAGCTTCCCTCGCTGAATCCCTATGTTGCCTCGCTCAATTTCTAGCTTCCCTCGCTCATAGAAACCGCTGGGTAAAAGGTTTTGTCTACAGTGGTCATTTTCTCTTGGTCATTTTCTCAATATTGAGAAAATGACCACTGTAAACAAAACCTTTTACCCAGCGGTTTCTATCAAAGAATACAAACTTTAGTTACCAATCTAGACTAGCACGTGCGGACAACGACTTTAAGGACGAAACTACCCCTCCTTTTCCTTCATAAGACGATGCCGACGCTTACTCAATTGAGAGTTGTACGAACGGCTTAAAAGAGATCAAAGTTACATGGCCCCACAACTATATATTTATTATATCCACAACGTTCATCCATATTTCGAAATCATTTCGGAGCATTATCCAAAAAAAAAATTTTTATCCAAAGATCAACTGGACCACACCACAGAGCAGCAGGGAAATTGATTTTCACCGTTTAAAATTTTATAGGGCCCACCATAACATTTATTTTCCATCCAATCTATTCATAAGGTCACAAAGGCCTGTATGAACAAGAAAAACAAATTTCATAATGATCCAAAACTTCTGTAACCCTAAAAGGGTTTCAATGGTAGACGTTCAATTCCACACTACCTTTCACAGTGTGGTCCACTTGATAGTTAGATCTGTCTTATTTTTCGTCTTAAGCCTTAATATGAGCTCGCCAAATAGATGGATGGTTTGGATATAACACAGACCTCATGGTGGGGCCCACAGAAGCAATGAAAATTTAAAAAAAAAAAAAAACAAAATCCGGGATGAATCGCAAATTCCGAGATTCCACCGCAACTCGCTGTACGATTTGGGGATGGATCGCGGAATCCGCGATTGATCCCCGATTCAAACAAAAGGCTATGGCTACGGATTATAACCGTAGCTATAGCCGTATCCTGTGTTCTTTCTTTTAAAAAAAAATTTAACTTATTTATTTATTTATTTATTTATTTTTTACATTTAGAATTTTATTCTACCTACATTTTTTTCTAACACATTTATATAAATATGTATATATAAGCATATATAAAAAAATTCTCTCATTTTTTCATTTCTTTCTTTATTTATATAACAAGAATATCTTCTAAACCAAAATTAGTTACTTGACGTACCATATATGATTTTGGGCTGAAAGTCGGGCGGGTTCAACCTGACCAACCTGTGACCCACTCGACATTAGGTTGGGCTTGGGTAGGATGTATCGGGTTTGGTCTTGGGGTTGAGCCATACAAACACCAATCCGATAAAACTTGGAAACGGAATCGCCGGGATTGACCGTCAAATGCATGGAAATGACTGTAAAGTGAAGGGAATTGACTGTGAAGTGCATCGAAATGACCGTGAATCTAAACAGAATCGTCGAAATTGACCGTGAAATGCATGGAAATGACCATGAAGTTAAGCAAATTGAACCCCAGTGTGCTTCTTTGCATCATTATGGACCATGGTTGATTATTTCCATTTCCAACTACAGAGGGCACAACTACGAATGGAGATTTCCTCATTTAGTTTAAGACAGGTGGTTTTCTATCTAAACATGAGTCCTTCCAATGATCCTAAGATATCCTTACGAAAGATTTAGTCCGGCATGGGACACTATATCTACGGTGATAAGCCATTGGTTTATTCATAGCTTCAACAAGATTTTACATTTAGGTGTGAAAGACTGAGATAATGAAGCTTATCTTTCATTACTCAATCTGCATGGCTTCTGAAATTTCTTGGAAGCTTGCGAGTCCATCGCTCAATATGCATATAAATTATTTTTTTTTTTCATTTCTTTCGTTATTCATTTAACAAGAATATCTTCTAAACTAAAATTAGTTACTTAACGTACCACATATGATTTTGGGGTAGGAGAAGCTACTTTAGCCAACCAACCTAGTTATTTTCCAATATTCCATTAGGTCTATGGTCGAAAATACATTTCATTCACTTTGCGGTTAAACTAGAAATTGAGCAGGGCAACCTAGCAATCGAGCAAGGCAACCTAGAAATTGAGCGAGGCAACGTCGAATATGAGTAGGGAACCTAGAAATTGAGCGAGTGAACCTACGATTTGAGCTAGGCAACCTAGGAATTGAGCGAGGGAAGTTAGAAATTGAGCGAGGGAAGCTAGAATTTGACCGAGGGAACCTAGAAATTCAGCGAGACAACCTAGGATTTGAGCGAGGGAAGCTACAAATTGTGCGAGGGAACGTAAAAATTGAGCAAGGCAACTTAGGATTTGAGCGAGGCAACATAGGAATTGAGCGAGGGAACCTGGGAAATGAGCGAGGCAACGTAGAAATTCAACGAGGAATCCTAGGAATTGAGCGAGGGAAGCTAGAAATTAAGCGAGGGAACCTAGAAATTCAGCGAGGCAACCTAGGATTTGAGCGAGGGAAGCTAGAAATTGAGCGAAGGAACCTAGAAATTGAGTGAGGCAAGGTAGAAATTTGCAAGGAAACCTAGGATTTGAGCGAGGCAACCTAGGATTTGAGCGAAAGAAGTTAGAAATTAAGCGAGGGAAGCTAGAATTTGAGCGAGGGAACCTAGAAATTCAGCGAGGCAACCTAAGATTTGAGCGAGGGAAGCTACAAATTGTGCGAGGGAACCTATAAATTGAGCGAGGCAATGTAGGATTTGAGCGAGGCAACATAGGAAATGAGCGAGGGAACCTAAGAAATGAGCGAGGCAACGTAGAAATTGTGAGGAATCTAGGAATTGAGCGAGGAAGCTAGAAATTAAGCGAGGAACCTAGAAATTGTGAGGCAACCTAGGATTTGAGCGAGGAAGGTAGAAATTGAGCGAGGAAGGAAATTGTGCAAGGAAGCTAGAAATTGAGGAACCTATGAATTAGGCACGAACCCCTAGGAATTGAGCGAGGAAGCTAGAAATTGTGAGGCAACCTAAAAATTGAGCGAGAAAACCTAGGAATTGAGCGAGGAACCTAGGAATTGAGAAAGGAAGCTAGAAATTGAGCGAGGCAACCTAGGAATTGAGGGAAGGCGGAAATTCGGTGAAGGAACCTAGGAATTGAGCGAGGCAACTTAGCAATCAGTGAGGCCATGAAATTGTGAGACAACCTATGAATTGAGCGAGACAACCTAGGAATTGAGCGAGGGAAACTAGAAATTGAGCAAGGCAACATATAAATTGAGTGAGGGAACCTAGCAATTGAGCGAGGCAACGTAAATATTTAGCGAGGTAACCTATGAATTGAGCAAGCCAACCTAGGAATAGATTGAGGGAAGACCTATCAATTAAGCGAGGGAAGCTAGAAATTCAGCGAGGCAACGTATAAATTGAACGAGGGAAGCTAGGAATTGAGCGAGGCAACGTAGGAATTGAGCGAGGGAAGCTAGAAATTGAGCGAGGGAACGTAGGAATTGAGCGAGGGAAGGTAGGAATTGAGCGAGGAACCTAGAAATTGAGAGAGGCAAGGTAGGAGTTTAGCAAGGGAATCTAGAAATTGAGCGAGGTAAGCTAGAAATTGAGCGAGGCAACGTAGAAAATGAGCGAGGGAAGCTAGAAATTGAGCGAGGGAAGCTAGAAATTGAGCGAGGGAACTAGGATTTTAGCGAGGCAACGTAGGAATTGAGCGAGGGAAGGTAGGAATTGAGCGAGGGAATCTAGAAATTGAGCGAGGGAAGGTAGAAATTGAGCGAGGGAACCTAGAAATTGAGTGAGGGAAGGTAGGAATTGAGCGAGGGAAGGTAGGAATTGAGCGAGGGAATGTAGGAATTAAGCGAGGCAAGGTAGGAATTGAGCGAGGGAACCTAGAAATTGAGTGAGGGAAGGTAGGAATTGAGCGAGGGAACCTAGAAATTGAGCGAGGGAAGGTAGGAATTGAGCGAGGGAAGGTAGGAATTGAGCGAGGGAACCTAGAAATTCAGCGTGGATTGAATGAAGTGGATTTTTTACCATCGACCTGATGGAATCTTAGAAAATAGCAAGGTTAGTTGGCTAAAGTAGCTTCTCCTACCCCAAAATCATATATGGTACGTCAAGTAACTAATTTTGGTTTAGAAGATATTCTTGTTAAATGATTAAAGAAATAAATGAAAAAAAAAGAGGAAAAAAAATTTTATATGCTTATATATACCTATTTATATAAATACGTATTAAAGAAAATTGTAGGTAGAATAAATTTCTCCATGTAAAAAATAAAAAAATAAAAAAAATAAAAAACTCATAGAGTGGCACTGAAAGTCTGATTATGGCTACTGGTTATAATCCAGTAGCTAAAGGTAAAAATACCTTTTTCAACATATCGACGGACTGTCGATATATCGACAATTGTAGGATTTTTGTGGAAAACTCATTGGACAGTTCTGGACCATTTTCGATATATCGACGGACCGTCGATATATCGATGGTTTTTTTTTTTTTTTTTTTTTTTTTTTAAATTTTTTCATTGTTGTAATCCCACCACTTTTTGTGGGTCCTATTATGAGGTATGTGTTATATCCAAACCGTCCATATTTTTGGCGAACTCGTATTAAGGTTTGAGACGAAAAATAAGAAAGATCTAGCTATCAAGTGGACCACACTTGTTAAAGGTGTGGATGATTGAACGTCTACCATTGAAACCCTTTTAGGGGTCACAGAAGTTTTGGATCATTATGAAACTTGTTTTTCCTCTTCATCCTGGCCTTTGTGACCTTATGGATAGATTGGATGGAAAATAAATGTTATGGTGGACCCTACAAAATTTTTAACGGTGAAAATCAATTTTCCCGCTGCTCTTTGTGGTGTGGTCCAGTTGATCTTTGGATATGATTTTTTTTTTTTGGATAATGCTCCGAAATGATCTTGAAAAAGGAATGAACGTTGTGGATATAATAAATATATAGCTGTGGGGCCATGTAACTTTGATCTCTTTTAAGCCGTTCGTACAACTCTCAGTTGGAGGAGCGTTAGCGCTCGTCTTCGCAGCGAAAAGGAGGGGTAGTTTCGCCCTCTCAGCGTGCTAGTCTAGATTGGTAACTAAAGTTTGTATTCTTTGATAGAAACCGCTGGGTAAAAGGTTTTGTCTACAGTGGTCATTTTCTCTACATTTTGAGATATCATTTCAGGGCATGATACAAATAACGAGGCAGATTAAAGGCTGGTGTGCACCCTACCCCAGAAAACAGTGGAGAGAGTGACGCCCAATGATGCTTTTTTTTTAGATCCTGGTCATGTGTTAACGTAGACCTGGAAGAAGAGAAAACACAAATATAAGATTGATCCATAACTTTTGTGGCTTAGAGCTTTTTAATGATGGGCGTCACTCTCCCCACTGTTTTCTATGGTGGGGTCCACTCGAGCTTTGCATCTGACTTAGTTTTTATAGGATGCCATAATATGATCTCTCCAAATGGATGGACGGTGTGGATACAAAACATACATCATGGTGAGGCCCACAGAAGTTGGTAACGTCACTTCAGTAGAGAATCTCGCAACTCAACTTGTAAGTATCTAATCCGCGTCCCTTTAACGCGGATTTACTGCCAACGCCTTTCGCAGGAAGTTACTGCGCTGGATGCTAGGTGGGGCCACAGTGATGTTTGTGAGAAATCCACACCGTCCATCCGTTTATTTGATACTCAGGCAGAATGTGAGGCTTGATCCGCACGCAGTCACTCAAGACACCTATTTATGACGGTTTGGATCACTACACCATGGCCCTCACTTATATGGATTGGGTGCGTCAGGACGCGTTAAGAAGGGCTGCTATACATGCTCGTGATGGTGTGACGTAGTGACAAGGATTTAGAACCCTTCTTCTTGTGCAGGGACGCAGTGATAGGTTTTCAGCAATGGGAGTCGGCGATGAGGGTTTTCAGCGAATCCGATTTCCCTTTTCCCATTACTTTTCTCATCGCTGGCCGTATCAGCCTGAGAGTGCAACCAGTAAGAGTGATCCTTAACTTACATGTTAATTTCTTTCTATATTTTCCATTTTCCCTTCTACCATCACGTCTCTATATTTTCTCTGTTTTTCAACGATGGCAATTAATCTATTTTTATGGCCTTTATCTGTATTGTACTTAATTTTTAAGTGTTTGCCATTACAATCCCTTTGTATTGTATGTAATTTTTAAAGTGTTTGTCCATTACAATCCAAAGAAAGTTTCTCCTGTTCAAACGCTGTTCATCGCAGGACCGGGTCTCTCTCCTCCAATTAGCGGGCGGATTAGCAATTGACAAGTTGAGTAGCGAGACTCGCTGCTGAAGTGACATCACCAAGTTATGTGGGTCGCACCATGATGTATGTTTTGTATCCATCCCGTCCATCCATTTGGAGAGAACATTTTAAGACATGAGCTAGAGAATGACTTAGATTCAAAGCTTCAATGGACCCTACCACAGAAAACAGTGGAGAGAGTGATGCCCACCGTTAAAAACTTCCAAGGGCCACAAAAGTTTTCGATCAAGCTGATATTTGTGTTTTCCTTTTTTTTTAATGTCTTTTTGAACTTATGAGCAGGTTGGATCTCAAATAAACATCACGGTGGACTTTAGGAAAGTTTCAACCGTGGATGTCACGCTCTCTACTGTTTTCTATAGTGGGGTCGACTATAACTTTTTATCCGTTCTTAGACTTATGCCCTAAAATGATCTCTCGAAATGAATGCATGGTGTGGATACAATACATACATCATGGTGAGACTCACATAACTTCGTGACGTCACTTCAGGAGAGTCTGGCGACTAAACCTAGTCATAGCTAATCCGCGTCCCTCCTATTAAGAGGACTTTTAAAACTGTGCAAAAGGCCACGTGGCTACGTGTGTACGCTCACATACCGGTCATTGCAACCTCACATTAGAAATTACTTTACAGATAATGTATCCCTACTTGGTTTAAGGCCTGTTTATTTTACTATATATCCGGTGGTATTAGGAGGGATTGAATTGGATCCTTACTCATGCTCAGGTGGTAGACTCTCAGGAGTTTCAACACCCGGACAAGGGTTCGAGTATCCATGGGTGGTGAAATTCCACTAGCGTGAGTGTATGGGGTGTGTGTGCGTGTGTTTAAAATAAAAAAATAAAATAAAATGGGATTGAATTAAAAAATACCACTGTACTACGACGATGATATGTTGGCTCTTTATTATTTTATTTTTTTCAAGTTTGGCATGATTTGTAAAACAAGCCATGATACTATGGAATTTGGAGCGGTAACAAGAAACCCTCTAATTCGGTATGGGATTCGATCTATACGGCCTCCATTAGTTCTTTTACTAATCCAGCAAATGTGGTTGTCCTGACGGCAAGATTTATAGGTCCCACCATGATATAAGGGTTATATCCACACCATCCATCTATTTTTCAAGATCATTTTAAGGCATCAGCCCAAAAAATCAGGTAGATCCAAAGATCAAATAAACCACACCATAAAAAGAAGTGGGGATTGAATGCCTACAATTGAAAACTTTATGGAGGCCACTGTAGTTTTGGATCAAGTTGATATTTGTGTTTTCTCTTCACCGGGTCTGTCAAACCTTTTAAACAGGTTTGATGGAAAATAGACATCAAGGTGGACCCCAGGAAGGTTTCAACAATGGACGTCACTATACCCATTGATTTATGTGATGTAGTCTATGTAAGCTCTCGATCTGTCTCAATTTTGGGGCCCATCTCATAAAATGATGTCATAAAATAGATGGATGGTGTGGATATACACATACATCATAGTGGGGTCCGCATAACTTGGTGACATCAACATGCTACAAAGGGCGATGGTGGTTTGTGGCATTTCTAAACATGCCATAGAGGATGGAAATGATAAAGCAATATAAATACCAAATTCCTAAGTACTCTTGTTAATGCACTTATAATCTAGCACTCCCTCAACATGTAACTTCGACACCTGATTCGCACAAGTCAACACTCTCTCAACATGCGAACTCTGCCCCTGATTTGCCACATCGTAGTCTATTACAATGCAATGGGTGTTTATGTTACCTGAGTAGTTAATTTAGCCTATTCGCCTAGCATATTGGGAAAGCTAGAGTACCTTTATCTCAATCTTTGGTCTTATCTGAATCACTAAGCACGGGACAGCCATGACTGCCCCAAGCCAGTGTTCTTTGATCAATCTGGGTTCGTCACTCCATGTTGAGTACATACAAAAGGCAAGCTGTAACAATAATGCCCATGGTCACTACAGGGAGGCTTCTTATCCCAGCGTAGGTTGATAACACAGACACGGTGTCCCATACCACCATGCCCGACTCACAAGACTTGAGGATTGCATCGCTAATGATTATTGGTAGACCTCAATTTGTATAGGGGTACCCTAGACTCAAGCAATCGTGATCATAAATAGTGAACATATAAGGTTAGTCGGTTATTAGATGAATTCGGTTAATTCGGGCAAGCACCGATGCAACCGGCATTGGGTGCAAATGCCTCGCGTAGTCCAGGTACTACTGGTTATCCGTGTTCAACTCGGATCCATCGAATGTGATGGGTTTTTTTTTGACCCGTCGTCCTTTTGCAACTGGGATGCGCAAGTCCTTTCGCAACTAGGATGCGGAAAGGAGTTTCCTAAAACTATAAAAAAGGGTCCCTAGGGTTTTTCTAGGGTGTGCTGTATTGATGAGAAAAACACAAGCAAAGGTGAGAGAGAGGGGTAGAAAGAGAGAGAGGAAGCTTGTAGAAGGGAGGTTATGCTCGTGGAGGTGATCTACGGTGCAGTCTATATCTCAGCTCTCCTACGTCCTCGTAATCGGTGAGATCTCTCTGGTTTTCTTTATTCTTTCATTGATCATCCACTCCTGCGTGAGTGAAGAAGGTTGTAAATGTTCTACTTCATAGTGGATTGTTGATCTGGACGAGGTCCCGTGGTTTTTACCTCTTTGAGGGTTTTCCACGTAAAAATCTCTTGTATGGTGTGTGATCGATGTTTTGATTTATTTCATTGCTTTATTATCCATAATTCTGGTTTGTTCTGGAGGGCTAGATCCTAAGGTTTTGTGCAAGGCCCCCAACAAAGTGGTATCAGAGCTAAGTTCATTGAACGGGTAGGATCGGTTTGGAATTATGGAAGGTGGCTCATCAAGGATGATCAGCCTCAATGGTTCTAACTGGACCATATGGAAGGCTAAGATGGAGGACTTGCTTTATTGCAAGGACCTATATTCTCCAATTTTAGGCATATCAGCAAAATCCAAGGATATGTCTGATGATGATTGGAAGAAGATGGACCGAAAGGCGGTGGGGTTTATTAGACAATGGTTGGATGATTCTGTGTTCCACCATGTGTCTACGAAACCTCACCGCTAACCTTCTATATTTGAAATTACAAGAAATCTGTATGAGAGGAAGATGACCGGTAATAAAAATTTTCTGATAAGGCGATTTGTGAATCTCAAATTCAAGGATGGTGGTTCTGTGACCGAGTACATGAATGAGGTCAGCAATATAGTGAACCAACTCACCTCTATGAAGATGGTCCTGGATGATGAATTGCAGGCTTTACTATTGCTTAGTTCATTGCCTGACAGTTGAGAGACATTGGTGGTGTCTCTAAGTAACTTCGCACCAGACGGAAAGATATCCATGGAACAGGAAACCAGTTGTCTCTTCAATGAGGAGACAAGAAGGAAGTCTCAGGGGTCTACTCAGCAAGAGGCCTTTGTGACGCAATAACGGGGGAGAGGAAAGAACAGGAAGGGCAGGAAGGCCCGAGATAAATCAAGAGGCAAGTCGAGTAACAGAAAAGATGTTGAATGCTGGAATTGTGGCAAGAAGGGCCACTACAAGCATAAATGTCGTACAAGCATAAATGTCGTGGTAAGAAAAACGACAAGAAAGGAAAAGGGAAGGAAGATGAATCAGATTCCATTGCGGTCGCTTCAGATGGTGACGTTGTAGTTATTCTTTTTGCAGATCATGACGTATGTCTCACGGCTACGAGTCAGGACACCGACTGGGTGGTTGACTCGGGAACTTCTTTTCATGCGACTCCACACAGGGACTTCTTCACAAGCTACAAGTCAGGTGATTGTGGGACTGTGAAGATGGGAAATTCTGGCGTATCAGAAATCGTGGGAGTCGATGATATTTGTGTGAAGACCGATGTGGGCTGCACATTGGTTCTCAGGGATGTGAGGCATATCCCAGACCTTCGCCTCAACTCGATGTCGACGGGAAGGCTGGATGATTGTAAGACCCGTATCCTAGTCCGTACTGTTCCGAAGGCTTCCGCGATCCTTCCGGTCGAATTCCGGCAATTCTCGACCTAAAGACAACGTTGCGCATGTACCTAAGCCGAGTCCTGCATATCAGAGTCGGCTCGACCCAAAACTTGTACCTTGGCGACCGCGCCGTCGCCGCGGTTCTAACGCCGCCACTCACGCACCGACCCGATACCCAGGCTAGAAGATGTCGGTCAGCGTTCGGTTCGAAGAAACGCTGCACGTTACGAATCCCGAGGGAATCTCTACGAGATGTCCCATCAATCAAGTCAAGTATACCACCATACCTCCATGCCACCTCACCCAACAACAAGTACACACAACCCATCCTTCTTTTTTCAAAAGTCCACTCTCTCTTCCATCACCATATCTCCTTTACAAAAATTTCAAAGCAAACCATTCATCCTTTTACAAAAAAATCAAACAAACCCATGCCTCATTAACTACACCCATTCCCTCCACCCATTCCTTTCATTACTTCTCTCTCTCCCTCATTCTTTTCTCAAAAAAATCCCATGGAAAATTCCATGAGAAATCCAAGCTCTCTCTTTCCCTCTCCCAAAACTCCAAGTGTGGCCCACCCTCTCATCTCTCATCCACACCGTCAAAAGTTCATCATCCACCATTAAAAGTCAAGTAAAGGAGCATTGGAGTGCAAGGAGGCAAGGAGGAGTGCAAGAGGTGGGTGATCCACCGTCATTTCTCATATTTTTTTTGGGCCACATGTGGTGGGACCCGTTTGATGTATGCATGTATGAAATGGAGGGCCCATAGTGGTGGGGTCCCTCCTCTATCTCACCGTGTATCTCTCTCTATTTCTCTCTCTCTCTTTCTCTCTCTTTCCCTCTCTTTCTCTCTTCCTTATAATGAAGTGGGCCCCACCAATATGTTAAATCTACTCCATCCATCAAATAGGGTGGCCCACCTCATTTTAGGAGAGATCCACCCCTTATTTAGAGTAAATGTTATATTATAATATTTTATTAATATTTATATATATGGTGGGCCATGATCATGTGGGACCTACCTTGATGGACGTGGGCCACTCACGTGTGGGACCCACCATGAGGCAGTGTTTATCCAAACCGTCCAGCGTCTAGAGATGCTGGACGTAGACGTTCAGCTTTGCTAACAAAAAAAAAAGAAAAAGAAAAAGTTACTTTTTAGTGGGCTGCTCAAGCAGGCCCCACCTTGATGAATGTATGTGATCCACACCGTCCAACCTATTCTCCAGTCTACTCTAGGCGTTGAGCCAAAATTTTAAGACGATCTGATCATCAGGTGGGCCATACCATTTAAAACTATGTAAAGATATGCCAGATCATATAAAAGTACTTGGTGGGACCCACCTGAAGTTTGGATGCATCTGAAACTCGTGCTGGACGGCCTGAAAAGCGGGACACACATAATGGGTGGGCTGGATTGTGAATCACATCTCGGTGGGCCCCAAAACAAAAAAAAATAAAAATAAAAATAAAATTTTTAAAGTAAAGAAGTAATGCTTGCCTATCTGCGATGCAGTGACGGACGGTCGGCGGGGCCTCACGGCTCCAGCTGTGAGCCCCACGGTGATGCGTTTCGATCATCAGCACCGAGCATTTGATGGGTCCCCTTTGATTAAGGGTTGTCCCCAAAAATCAGCCGTATAGGGATCTCAAGTGGGCCACACCATCCAAAAATCATGTGAATATATGCCTAAAACATATAAAATTATTTGGTGGGGCCGACCTGAAATTTAGATGCGGTTGAAATTTGGTTTGGATGGTCAATCAGGTGGGACACACATGATGGGTGGATTGGATTTGTAAACCACTTTTCGGTGGGCCCCATGCCCACCCCCAGGTCCACGTGACCTTACAAAGAGGTTGGCTGGCAAATAAACGTTACCGTGGGCTAGGCCCACGTGATCATATCAACGGGTTGGATTTCAAATAAACATTACAGTGGGCCTTACCCCTGGTCCAAGTGACCTTATGAATAGGTTGGATTTCAAATAAACATTACAGTGGGCCTTACCTAAGGTCCAAGTGACCTTATGAATAGGTTGGATTTCAAATAAACATTATAGTGGGCCTTACCCAAGGTCCAAGTGACCTTATGAATAGGTTGGATTTCAAATAAATATTATGGTGGGCCCTAGGCCCATGTGATGGAGCCATATTGATGTATTTCTGGCCGTTGTTGAGGCCCACCTTGATGTATATATAAGGCCCATGAGATTAGGCCCATTCGACGTATTGGTGGCCCGTTGTCGAGGCCCACTCTGATATGTATGAGGCCCATGTTACGAGACCCATTGTGATGTTTTCAAAGGTCCCTGGAGTATGACCCATTGCAATGTACATGAGGCCATTGATGCGGCCCACTTGACTTATATAAGGCCCATATGAGGCAGCCTACTTAATGAACCTAAGGCCGTCGGGACGAGGCCCAATAAGATGTATATAGGTCCATTGCAATGTGTGATTCCACCGGGATTTACTTAATGGTATTTGAGGTGAGCCGAGCCTTGGGGACAATGTTGGTTTGACGTCCACATTGTACGAGTAATGTTGGTTCGATGTCCACATTATAACTCTCCCTAAGGCCACTGATAGGACCATATCTGTTTCATGTAGGCCATCTAGGCCCATCTTCATTGAGAGGATAGTTTATTGCTTTATAACATGTTTAGCACAGCCCCATGATTCATGATCATACGCATCATATGTATGCTTGAGATGAGGAGTGTCTGATCATAGCATGTGCCTTCGGGCAGACTGATTACGGGCTCCCCAATATGTGGAGTTGCCCTACATGAGCGCATGTATGCACAGGATTGATGCATGTCTAGCAGTATGATTCATGCACTTGCATCTGTATGATTGAGATATGCCCTAGCGACATCAGGGCCATAGCCTCCACAGATATATCGTGGGTGGCTGGTTGGATACCGAAAAATCTTGTTCCAAGCAATTGGGGTGCCATAGATGTCCTTGGGTGAGAGTCCCTGAACCCGATGGTACCAGAGGATGACTCTAACGTCGAGACCGAGTGGATATATGAGCGCACGAGGGCCGAATACCATGAGGCCGCGTCTCCCACTGTGTCGTGGTCGATTGGAAAGGAGTGGTGGCCTTACTCGCCCGAGAGCAGGGGGCATTACTAGGCTGAGTTTGACCAGCTCGGAAATGGGTTCGCTATCGACGTGCCGGATAGGTATTGGCTGACCATTGGCCAGGCGGATAGTGAGGTTTCTTACGCTCACTTGGACTGTGCTGCTTGGAGAGAGACAGTGCCATTTGGAGTGTACTGAACCCCGGTGAATATCCATACTGACAACTGTACTGATTTGATGCTCTAGTGAGGAGTTGCATTGGTATGAAGATTGGCATGCTTGACTTACATATTGCATTGCATGGCCTTGGTATGGCCGATAGCATTCACATCTTGTATTGCATAGCCTTGGTACGGCTGGTTGCACTTACGTACTCATCAGCATGATTCCGCATTACTTCAGCATTGCATTCTAAGCACGTTCGCACACACTTACACCGCCCTCTAAGCTTTCTATAAGCTTATGCACGATTGATGCGTGCAGGTGACGCCAGGACGCAGCCGTAGTCTCGCCGCAGTTAGAGTGTGCAGCCGAGCTTTTGGAGTTTTGTCACTTTCAGTATATTGTATTTCCCCTTTCATACGCCTTGTACTTAAAGTTTTTGTTCATAGTGGATTTTGTGATGGTGTTCTTGTGTTATTGTTCGTGCATTATGCTTGTGGTTATGCTCATTACGAGTCAAATTGATTATTGGAAATCCTCCTTGTAGTATCCCAAGATCGGAACCTGGCGTATGGGCGCTGGGAGCCGAGAATGGGGTTCTACGGAGGCTGTCGGCGTCGGATTCGGCAATCGGGAATTTTGTGAGCCCGGTTTCCTAATTCGGGGCGTGACAATGATGATGGCTATGAAAGCCGGTTTGCTGGTGGGCGATGGAAGCTCATCAAGGGTTCGTTGATCGTGGCCAGAGGAAAGAAGTGTTGCACCCTTTGCAAGGTAAGTGTCAGTATGTGCAAGGGTGGGTTGAACGCAGCGGAAGATTCAGCTATTAACATGTGGTACAGGTGTCTAGGCCACATGAGTGAAAAGGGGCTTCAGGTACTAGCAAAGAAGCGGCTCCTTCCAAACGTGACAGGTACACCTCTCAAAACCTCTCTTGATTGTTTATCAGGGAAACAGCATAGAGTTTCATTTGTTAAATCTGCTTCTCATGTTAATAAAGTGCATGCATTAGATTTGGTTTATTCTAATGTTTGTGGTCCTATGAGGACAAAAACCTTGGGTGGGGCATTGTATTTTGTTACTTTTATAGATGATGCATCTAGGAGGGTTTGGGTTTATGCTTTGAAATCCAATGACGAAGTCTTTAATATGTTTAAATTGTTTCATGCTATGGTCAAGAGAGAGACAGGTAGATCATTGAAGTACATCTGCACTGACAATGGCGGTGAATACATTGGCGACTTTCATGAGTATTGCAAGTCCCTGAGTATACGGCATGAACAGACGGTTCCTAAGACCCCCCAGCATAATGGTGTAGCTGAGTGAATGAATCACACCATTGTAGAGAGAATCAGATGCATGTTATCCCATACGAAATTGCCTAAGATGTTCTGGGGAGAAGCAATACACACGGCGGTGTATTTGATAAACAGGTCTCCATCAGCCCCATTGAATGGAGAAGTACCTGACACTACAAGAAAAGCCACTTTTACCAACGAAAATTTTCGTAGGCAAAAGTCTGATTTTCGTAGGCAAAAACTTTTATCCGCGAAAATTTTCGTTGGCAAATTCCTTGCTAAAAGTCCGAGGGAAAAACTTTTTACCCACGAAAAAAAAAATTCGTTGGCAAAGGTAAGACTTTTGCCGACGAAATATTTCATAGGCAAAACATTTTACCAATGCTAATTTTCGTTGGAAAAAATATTGACAAAACTTTTTACCTACGAATAATTTTGTAGGCAAAAATATTTACAAGACTTTTTAGCTACCAACAATTTCGTAGCTAAAAATATTTACAAGACTTTTTACCTACAAATATTTTCGTAACTAAAAATATTGAAAACACTTTTTACCTACCAATAGTTTCGTAGCTAAAAGGCATTTACAAGACTTTTACCCACAAATATATTCGTAGGTAACAATACTTAGAAAACTTTTACCTACCACAATTTTCGTAGGTAAAAATATTTACCAAACATTTTCCTACGAATGATACCATAGATAAAAATACTTACAAAACATTTAGCTACGAATATTTTCGTAGGTAAAAACATGGATGGGACTTTTAACTACGAACATTTTCGTAGGTAAAAGCTTGGATGAGACTTTTACCTACGAAAATATTCGTAGGTAAAAACTTCGATGAGACTTTTACCTACGAAAATTTTTGTAGGTAAAAGTTTTTTTTTTTTTTTCTACACAAAATTCTTGATATGCACTATATACATATTCTGTATATAATATATTTCTTGATATACACCTGTTATGTAATATATTTCATCACATTCACATTCACATCCATTTAACTCCAAAGTACATAAATAAATCCATGCAAACATAAACTACATCATGCATAAATACATATAAGCTTAACATCGTAAATAAAATACAAAAAATCACAAAAATGAAGGCGAAGGTGGTGGGGCATCGATGGGTAAGCGTGCGGCGAGAGCCTGAAACATATTTGCTATCCGTCGCTCATGCTCCACCCGCATCTCCTCCATCCTCCTCTCCTGCTCCTCCCTCAGCCTCGCATGCTCCTCTATCCTCATCCTCTCCTGCTCCTCCCTCTGCCTCGTCAGCCTCACCTGAAAATAAAATACATTTAGGTTTTAGGTTTAGGTTTAGGTTTAAGTTATAGGTTATAGGTTTAGGTTATAGGTAAGTTATAGGTTATAGCTGTAGGGAATTGAGAATCGGTTATGGTTTAGATTTAGGAAATCGGGATTAGCATTAGGTTTAAGTTTATGGTTCGGGTTCAGGATCGGGTTTTGGTTTGGGTTTTCAAGTTTAGGTTTAAGTTTAGGTTAGGGAGTTGAGATTAGCATTAGGTGTAGGTTTAAAATTAGGGATTGGAGAACACATTTAGGTTTTAGGTTTACATTTAGGTTTAGGTTATAGGTTATAGCTATAGGGAATTGAGAATAGGTTAAGGTCTAAGTTTAGGAAATCGGGTTCGGGTTCGGGATCGGGTTTTGCTTTGGGTTTTCAAGTTTAGGTTTAGGTTTAGGTTAGGGAGTTGAGATTAGGATTAGGTGTAGGTTTAGGTTTAGGGATTTGAGAACACATTTAGGTTTTAAGTTTAGGAAATGGTTTAGGTTTTAGGTTAAGGTTATAGGTAGGTTATAGGTAATAGCTATAGGGAATTGAGAATAGGTTAAGGTTTAGGTTTAGGAAATCGGGTTCGGGTTGGGGATCGGGTTTTGGTTTGGGTTTTCAAGTTTAAGTTTAGGTTTAGGTTAGGGAGTTGAGATTAGCATTAGGTGTAGGTTTAGGATTAGGGATTGGAGAACACATTTAGGTATTAGGTTTACATTTAGGTTTAGGTTATAGGTTTAGGTTATAGGTAGGTTAAAGGTTATAGGTGTAGGGAATGAGAATCGGTTATGGTTTAGGTTTAGGAAATTGGGTCTACGGTTCGGGATCGGGTTTTGCTTTGGGTTTTCAAGTTTAAGTTTAGGTTTAGGTTAGGGAGTTGAGATTAGCATTAGGTGTAGGTTTAGGTTTAGGGATTGGAGAACACATTTAGGTTTTAGGTTTACGTTTGGGTTTAGGTTATAGGTACGTTATAGGTTATAGTTGTAGGGAATTGAGGATAGGTTAAGGTTTAGGTTTAGGAAATCGGGTTCGGGTTCGGATCGGGTTTAGGTTTAGGTTTGGGTTTTCAAGTTTAGGTTTAGGTTTAGATTAGGGAGTTGAGATTAAGATTAGGTGTAGGTTTAGGTTTAGGGATTTGAGAACACATTTAGGTTTTAGGTTTAGGAAATGGTTTAATTTTTAGGTTAAGGTTATAGGTAGGTTATAGGTTATAGCTATAGGGAATTGAGAATAGGTTAAGGTTTAGGTTTAGGAAATCGGGTTCGGGTTCGGGATCGGGTTTAGGTTTGGGTTTTCAAGTTTAGGTTTAGGTTTAGGTTAGAGAGTTGAGAATAGGATTAGGTGTGGGTTTAGGTTTAGGGATTTAAGAACACATTTAGGTTTTAGGTTTAGGTTTAGGTTTAGGTTTTAAGTTTAGATTATAGGTAGGTTATAGGTTATAGCTATAGGGAATTGAGAATCGGTTATCGTTTAGGTTTAGGAAATCGGGTTCGGGTTCGGGATCGGGTTTTGGTTTGGGTTTTCAAGCTTAGTTTTAGGTTTAGGTAAGGGAGTTGAGATTAGCATTAGGTGTAGGTTTAGGTTTAGGGATTTGACAACACATTTAGGTTTTAGGTTTAGGTTTAGGTTATAGGTTTAGGTTATAGGTTATAGCTGTAGGGAATTGAGAATCGGTTATGGTTTAGCTTTAGGAAATCAGGTTCGGGTTCGGGATCGGGTTTTGGTTTGGGTTTTCAAGTTTAGGTTTAGGTTTAGATTAGGGAGTTGAGATTAACATTAGGTGTAGGATTAGGATTTAGGATTGGAGAACACATTTAGGTTTTAGGTTTACGTTTAAGTTTAGGTTATAGGTAGATTATAGGTTATAGCTGTAGGGAATTGAGAATAGGTTAAGGTTTAGGTCTAGGAAATTGGGTTCGGGTTCGGGATAGGGTTTTGCTTTGGGTTTTCAAGTTTAGGTTCAGGTTAGGGAGTTGAGATTAGCATTAGGTGTAGGTTTAGGTTTAGGGATTGGAGAACACATTTAGGTTTAGGTTTACGTTTTGGTTTAGGTTATAGGTTTAGGTTATAAGTTATATTTGTAGGGAATTGAGGATAGGTTAAGGTTTAGGTTTAGGAAATCGAGTTCGAGTTCGGGATCGGGTTTAGGTTTGGGTTTTCAAGTTTAGGTTTAGGTTTAGGTTTAGGTTAGGGAGTTGAGATTAGGATTAGGTGCGTGTTTAGGTTTAGGGATTTGAGAACACATTTAGGTTTTAGGTTTAGGAAATGGTTTAGGTTTTAGGTTAAGGTTATAGGTAGGTTATAGGTTATAGGTTATAAGTATAGGGAATTGAGAATAGGTTAAGGTTTAGGTTTAAAAATCGGGTTCGGGTTCGGGATCGGGTTTAGGTTTGGGTTTTCAAATTTAGGTTTAGGTTTAGGTTAGAGAGTTGAGATTAGGATTAGGTGTAGGTGTAGGTTTAGGTTTAGGGATTTGAGAACACATTTAGGTTTTGGTTTAGGTTTAGGTTTAGGTTTTAGGTTTGGGTTATAGGTTATAGCTGTAGGGAATTGAGAATAGGTTAAGGTTTAGGTTTAGGAAATCGGGTGTGGGTTCGGGTTTAGGTTTGGGTTTTCAAGTTTAGGTATAGGTTTAGGTTAGGAAGTTGAGATTAGGATTAGGTGTAGGTTTAGGTTTAGGAATTTGAGAATACATTAAGGTTTAGGAAATCGGGTTTGAGTTATAGGTTTAGGTTTAGGTTAGGTTATGGGTTAAGGTTTACGAAATCGAGTTTAGGTTATAGGTTTAGGTTATAAGTTAAGGTTATAGGTAAGTTTTAGGTTTAGGTTAGGGTTATATAGGTTTACGTTTAGGTTATAGGTTTTGAGATTTGAGAATAGGTTTAGGTTAAGGTTATAAGTTTAGGTTTAGGAAATCGGGTTCGGGTTCGGGTTCGGGTTCGAGATCGGGTTTAGGTTTGGGTTTTCAAGTTTAGGTTTAGGTTTAGGTTAGGGAGTTGAGATTAGGATTAGGTGTAGGTTTAGGTTTAGGGATTTGAGAATACGTTAAGGTTTAGGTTTAGGAAATCGGGTTCGGATTATATGTTTAGGTTTAGGTTAGGTTATAGGTTAAGGTTTAGAAATTGAGTTTAGGTTATAGGTTAAGGTTTAGGTTATAGGTTAAGTTTTAGGTTTAGGTTAAGGTTATATAGGTTTAGGTTTAGGTTATAGGTTTTAGGATTTGAGAATAGGTTTAGGTTAAGGTTATAAGTTTAGGTTTAGGAAATCGGGTTCAGGTTCGGGATCGGGTTTAGGTTTAGGTTTTCAAGTTTAGGTTTAGGTTTAGGTTAGGGAGTTGAGATTATGATTAGGTGTAGGTTTAGGTTTAGGGATTTGAGAATACATTTAAGTTTTAGGTTTAGGTTTAGGTTTTAGGTTTAGGTTAAGGTTATAAGTTTAAGTTATAGGTATAAGGTTTAGGTTATAGGTTTTGGTTAAGGTTTATGTTTAGGTTTAGGTTATAGGTTATAGCTTTAGGGAATTGGGAATAGGTTAAGGTTTAGGTTTAGGAAATCGGGTTCAGGTTTAGGTTAGGGTTTTCAAGTTTAGGTTTAGGGAGTTGAGATTAGGATTAGGTGTAGGTTTACATTTAGGGATTTGAGAATACATTTAGGTTTAGGTTTGGGTTTTCAAGTATAGGTTTATATTTAGGTTAGGGAGTTTAGATTAGGATTAGGTGTAGGTTTAGGTTAGGGATTTGAGAATAGGTTAAGGTTTAGGTTTAGGAAATCATTCGGGTTCGAGATCGGGTTTACATTTGAGTTTTAGGTTTAGGTTTAGGTTAAGGTTTAGGTTATATGTTATAGGTTTTGGGATTTGAGAATAGGTTTAGGTTATAAGTATAGGTTTAGGTTTAGGTTTTATGTTTAGGTTAATGTTATAGGTTTAGGTTTAGGTTTAGGTTATAAGTGTATGTTTAGGTTATAGGTTATAGGTTTAGGGTGTGGTTTAGGTTTAGGTTCAAGTTCGGGTTTAGGTTTAAGTTTAGGTTATAGGTTTAAGTTTAAGTTATAGGGTTTAGGTTTAGGTTTAGGTTATATAGGTTTAGGTTCGAGTTTAGGTTTAGGTTTAAGTTTAGGTTATAGGTTTAAGTTATAGGTTTAGGTTTAGGTATAGGCTTAGGTTATGAGTTATATGTTTAGGTTTAGGTTTAGGTTATAGGTTTTGAGATTTGAGAATAGGTTTAGGTTATAAGTATAGGTTTAAGTTATAGGTTATAGGTTTAGGGTATGGTTTAGGTTAAGGGTGTAGTCCCTGCAAATACAGATATAAACACGACCTGTCTAAATGGTCAGGCCCCTCCAATGCTGTCCATAGGAAATGGACAGCTTCATCATGGTCATAACAGCGGTTCCCACCTTCCAGGGACCCCCTCTCATCCGAATAGCTCCGACGCACATCCGGGTCTGCTCCATTAATTTTGAGCAAATACATAAACACGGCCTGTCCAAATGGTCAGGCCCCTCCAATGCTGTCCATAGGAAATGAACAACTTCATCATGGTCATAACAGCGGTTCCCACCTTCTAGGGACCCCTGCTCATCCGGATAGCTCCGACGCACATCCGGGTCTGCTCCATTAATTTCGAGCTAGTTCATATACACGGCTATCAGTTAGACACATTAACCTCACATTGCACATCTTACATGGTAATTGATATGAAATAAGGTTATGGCTACTAACAAGATTAAAGACATACTTAGCTACTAACAAAAGGCGCAAGTGTCACTTCGTTGATAGTAAAAAAGAAACTTCACTCGGATCAACCACTAACTTGCAATATGACTTAAAAATGCATATAGAACAGTGCATTGCTATATAGGTGACTATTTGGAAGCACATGAAATTGACAAAAATTTAAATGCATACCTAACCGAGAAGGGAACAACATGTTGTTTTCCTTGAAACCCTTTCAACTGACCATGAACTCGAACATACATTCCATTCCTGATAGCAGACCAAAAAAAATAATAATAATAAGACACCTCAGCCAATGCACAAATAACCCAACATACAAACAATATTAGAAAAACTAGTTATTACAAAAGAGAATAAAGGAAATGCTATCTACAATGTGGATACTAATTAAATAAAATGTAAAAACCATATATAATTAAATAAGGGAAAATGAGATATATTACAATCTCACACGGCCACTTCATTCTCCCACTCTCTTCCTCGATTTCCCCACTCTCACCTCTTCGTCTCTCTCTCTTGAAGCCAAGAAGAAGAAAAAAAAAAAAAAATCTCTTTTATGTTTTTTCAACCCATCTTCCATTTTCTTCTTAACAAGAAAATCCATATTTACTAATATTCTCATTTTTCTATTTTTCAAAAGAATGAGTTCGGACTTCGAAAGCGTCGGCTCCAGCACTCATACTTTCAGCTCAAACCCTAACCAAGGACTCTAAAATTACCAAGTACTCATAAACATTCATTGCAAGCATTTTCTGTCTATATTTATTTTTAAGCTCTTGGCCCACCCGAGTCATTGCCTAAAAATGGTTGTTCTGCCTATATGTGACCCACCCTTCTACAACAAGAGAAGGGCAATTGAAAAAGAAATGACAAAAGGTCCATCCTGCAATAATGACCAAACTGGCCCCCTTTTTTTTCAACCAGCACAAACTTGTCCATCCTCAACATACACAGGATGTAACTGGCCCCCTTCAACCATGATTTGAAGGTACATTCAAACACTACCTTAATTCTCCTTTTAATGAGTCAATCAGGACAATATTTCACCTTAGATATTACCATTTCAGCCTCACGGCATTCTGTCCCCGTTCAACTCACTATCCTTGCTGGTAGTACAAGTCATTTGTGGCTCATAGCATTCTATGTCCCTGCTCAACTCACTACCCTTGCTGGGAGTATGAGAAATTTGTAGACGAATCCTCCTTGGAGCAAAGCCCTGCCTCACCACAAGTGTTTGAGAACTACAGATGAAAATGCTAACTACAGATGAAAATAACCAAGTAAAAACAACAAGAATTAGTAGAAGTGAAGATGTGATGATAATACCTTTTGCAATCACATATATGCTGATAAATGTGTAAACAAGTACAACATCTACTACAAATACATCTTCTATTCTTAAACAAAGTAAAAGAAAGGAATATACCAGCAGCATGCATGAAATTTCATTACAATGAGAAAAAATGGCACTTATATGAGTCATAGAACTAATAATGAGCCAATGACTATAGGCTCATTGTGCTTGCTGCATTACAGTTCCTTGAACAGACCATCTCCACCTGAGATGGCACTATATTCCAGCAGTTCAAGCTCCTTATTTTCAATGCCTCTAATTCCCTACAATAGCCCAACTTAGAAGGGATCTTATGATTTGACCAAACACTTGATTGATGGGAAGACTTTGACTGTCTTGGAAATGGGGATGACTCCTCTCTTTATGAATGCTGGAAAGAATAGCAAAAAGACACAATATAACAAATCTGCTTTCCCCGACCTTCAAACAGCTGCCCCATAAGGAAACATAATAGCTATAGAACCTTGCATTACCCATATGCCCATAGTTACCTGAATCGCAGTTTTTTTTTTTTTTTTTTGGAAGATAACAGCAAACATATTACTTGCCACCCAACCATTAGCAAGACCTGCCACTCTCAAAACCACCCAGCCCGAACTGTGGCATATTGGTTGGTCCATTTGAGCATGGGAAATTGGGCCACATCCTCTCTGTTAAACACAGCTATATATATATATATACACACACACACACACACACACACAGAACTTCGATAGCACAATAGTTAATACACAACCAATATGACATTGCACATGTACCATAGAACTAAAATTAAACCATTCAAATTTTTAGCCATAATTTACTGATTAAAATCATCCATTTTATGGTTATTGTTGTGGACGAGACACGATTGGATAATTCATGCGGATGGTCGGGATTATATGATAACATGATGGTCCTTATGGGCTGTGGCCTACCATGTTAGTGTACCTGAATTATGGACGGTTCGGATCATCCATCCAGCCCTGCTTTTGGCCCCAGCAATGCTTGCTGGATGAGAGTGAATCCAACACGTGTGCAAGATCAGATCTGCTCATCAGGTGATCCCCACCGTCTACATGCATGTCTCGAAAATCAGGCAATCTCATCATCAGATGGGCCGCATGTTTACATGGAATTTGGATGGTTAAAATGTCAAATTCTCTTAAACTTTCATTAGTTTGACAGACGTTCATTAGTTTGACAGACGTAAAGCCCAACTGATAATCACATCAGCCTGATTCTAAGATGTGGGACCTACCAAGTGAGGATCACTTGATAAGCGGTCTCAACCTCACACACATGTTAAGATTTTACACGTGTGAGGAGAAGTGCACTCGAAAGGAATTAGATTCACCTGTTTATTATTATCTCCACGTAAGCAGCTAAGTTTCAGAATTTTAATCGCGGTATTTAATGTGTAGATGTATCGCAGCATGAAGCAGGACAAAGTGGTGCAAGGTGTACTATTTCATCCTAATGCATGCACATCCACCATTATTGATGTGAGGAGACGATTGGCTGCACGTGTGTGAGATCCGGGCCATTCATCAGATGGGTCTCACAAAGAAAAAACTGTGGACCAGAAATCAAGTCAGTCCACTCATCAGATGAGGGACACGTGTATGAGAAAAATTGAGGGTAAGATAAGAAGAAAAGACCAATGCTCTATTTCCAACAGATACACGTTGGCCCACCTAATGAGTAGACTGACCTGTTTTCTGTGTCCGCACATGTACATGGTGCGAATTTCCTAATGAATGGACTGGATGTCGCAAATGAATGTCACATGGGAAGATCTACCGTTGATTTCCTCTTTAACATTTCTTTGCACGAATCACTTCAGCATATCTCATTTTGCACACTCAATTCAACTGGCCCTTACCAGCCATGGATTGGATGGTTATGATTGCTAATAAAATAAGCAATCCATGATGGACCTTGGTAAATAGATGGATCAAATTGTTGATCAATCTTCACCGTCCATATTAATGGCCACTGATCAAATGGTTAGTACTTGGCAAATTGATGAGATATCTACATGATAGCCAATGAAATGTGGATTGGAACTAATGAATGATCTGGATCAATGTATTGGACTGCACAAGTGTTCCAATCCAACTAAAAGCACCCTAACTTGCATTGCAGCTCTCATATAATAACTTAGATGGTGACATACATATATGTATTTTATTACAGAAGGAATTGTTTCAAAGAGGAATAATGAAATGAACGGCTCATCTTCAGATTACTTCTCATATTCCCTCCCAAACCATCAGCAACAATTTCATGAAGAAAGGAGATTTTTAAAAGACAACAGCTGCAACTTCTTTCAAGCCATCAGATTCAAACGCACTCAGGTTCCATCACAAGGGTAAGGATCTGAGCATTTTATCATGAGTTCATGTCCCATACAAAGCTTAGATTTATCTACCACGTGTCTAAGTGTATTGAAGTGTGTATAAGTGCATTTAACTGCACCCAAGTGAAGCCTAAGTGCATTTAAGTACACTGTACTTAGATAAACTTAAATCTGGTCCACTCATTAGGTGGTCCCCAGGTGTAATTTGGACCAGATTGGCTTTTGTTCTTTTGGTTTTTTGTGGTGTGGCCCAGGTGATGAGTGGATTGGTCTGATTTTTGTATAGTAGAGAGGATAATCTTGGTGTATTGCCTGGGTAGGTTAGGATATATCTTGATAGATGTTGTAGATATGTATATGTAGTTGTACAAAAGTATCCTTATCTACTCTAAGAAGGGCAATTTTTGGATGGGTAGAGCGTTTTACACATTTCAGACATTGGCATTTATGTGGCAGTTGGATAGTAGAGTATCCTCCAACTAGTTGTGTTGCAAGAGCTTGTGGATTCAAAATGGTTATGCCTTTAAATGTCTCCTTTTTCTTTTGACAGCCACAAGAAACAAAGACAATATAAGGAACATGTTATTTACGGGGAAGAAGCAACACTAGAAGAAGAGGCTTCACATGGAGAAATTGTCCAAGGATGCATGAGGAAACCCACATCTTATATCATCTTCAAGGGCCTTCTAAATAACAACTCCAACCCAGTAATCTCTCTCTCTCTCTCTCTCTCTAATGAAATGATATTATGCATGAGGCTTTAGAAACTTGCCCCCCCTAATTTATACACAACAAGAGATGTAGATCAGGACAATTCACCTAGAGGACCATACCATTGAAGAAATTTCTCCGATCGAAGGCTAGGTAGGCTGTCCAACCACTAAGATTTGGGGGTGTAGCTTGAAATGTTTATGCAAGACAGAAGTAAAATTAGCTCTCCTTGTAGGCAATGCATGATTTAACACAATCAGAAAAATAAATAAATAAATAAAAACAAGCTGGGTCCAGGCTACGCACTTTCACCCCAGGCTATAGCTGTTGCAAACTATCTTCTCATGTTATCTTTCTTCTAACTTATTTTCTCCCCTTCTCTTTCTTATTGTGGAATTACAGGAGAGCCTGAAGAACCCAATAATCCTCAAATGGACGAACACCCAAATCGACAAGTACATTCAAGCCACTTGCTTTCTAGATTGGAGGACACACATCAAAGTGTGTAAATGGAGCCATTGACAGACGTTATCCCTATCTTTGGTGTCGAAAGATCCAAGAGACAAGATTGAGAGAGGCCCACTACAATCGATCATTGAATAATCAAAGAGTTAGTAGTGTACTTGAAAACGTGAAGAATGTATCTCTTGGGCTGACTTTAGATTTGAAAATGTCATATTCTTTACGTTAGTGTTTATGCAACAATCTTCAAGTAATCTACTCTTTAACATCTCAAGAATACATCCAAAATGAATCAAAATGAGAATGGAATTTCAATGCACCCGTCAACAAGTGTGTCTCAATTATTCATTGATCAGCATGTTGATATGATGGGACGGCCCACAGGTGAGGATGACCCAAAACACGAAATCCTCCATCTAAACTAGGGACCATCATATCAAAGACCTGGCTCCCCAAATCATGGCCCAATTTTTAAATATAGGTGCATCAAGAGGCCATTGGCATTCCAGTACATTAAGGACTGTATAATTCCTCTCTCTCTCTCTCTCTCTCTCTCTCTCTCTCTCTCTCTCTTCGGGTCTTTTTTTTTTTTTTTTGCAAACATGGGTCCGAAATATCAATAATCCAAGCCGTTGATAAACTAGGCATCATCACGAGCACCCATGCAACAAAACTTCCATATCGGAAGGTCATGGCTGTATGATATTTAGCCTTTTTCTTGCTTAGTTTGGACCATGGACTTATCTTTCTTTCTTTTTTCTTTAACTCATCCGGCCAAGCCCTATTTAGAGACCATTGTAGGAAAGGTGGACCTTAGCCGGGAGCACAAACAACCCATCAACTCTTGGGCTGGGCCTGAACCCAAACACTGCACAAATCCAAAATTTACACATTCCAAGTGCAGAGCACGCATAAGAAGTAAGATCCTTAAATTTTTGCTAGAATACAACCCCACACAAACAATAGAATAAACAGGGGCCGTTGGATTGGGTCCTTTTGCAATGATCCAAACCATCATATGATGGGGAATACCGAATAATCTAAAGACCCTTTGAATATTCAAAGTTCATGTGCAAAGTGCCAGCTGATCAAATAGATGAATACTCCAATCCAAGAGTTTTTTTTTTTTTTTTTTTTTTTTTTTTTTTTTTAAATCCCTCTTTTTTGAACAGCGACTGGAGTTTTTAACTGGGTTGTTGGACATTTAACAGAGTTGAAAGCAAAAATAATAATAATAATAAATAATAAATTCCATTAATCGAAGGTTATTATCATTCAGTCAAGCTTATTTTAAAAATTCAACTTAATTACAGTGGGCATTGTAATTTGAATGACTTAATTTGAGCTGATGTATCCCACACATACAATTTGTGAATAGATGCACAACTATCACAATGCGGGTGGATCCACCTTTTGATGTTCCAAACACTTCATCTGATAGAGATTGTCGGAGAAAGGAAGAGAAGAATCGACAGAGAGTGAGACGTACCTGAGTCAAATTTGGTGGAATGGTTGGAGATTCAGATGGAATTGTCGGAGATTCTTCTAGGGCTAGATTTTGCGTTCTCTGGGACAGGGGTCTTGGTTGAATTGGGGTTTGAGATGAGTTAATTTGGGGGTGTGTGAGGCCGAGGAGGATCAGGATGTTGGAGCTTCTCCTCGACGGCCCAGTCCTTGAACAGAACGGATTTCCGGCGGAGGAAATTGATCGCGATCTCGAGGAAGCCGAGAGGGTTTTCACGGTCAAGGATCTGCTTCAGTACGTCGTCATAAGATCGGACGGAGGAGGAGCTTCACGAATGTCTCAGAGTGGGTGGAGAGGGTTTTTTGCTCTTGGGACACTTGAAGCTCTGATACGATTGCCATCACTTTTGACAGAGAGAGAGAGAGAGAGAGAGAGAGAGAGAGAGAGAGATTTGGGCACGAATTTAGGGCAGGAATTTTTTGGCTTCTGGGCGCGGGTTCTATACCCCACGCGAATTTGGGGTGGGATTTCTTGTTCTAATGCAAGGATGCTGGGTGGGTCCCACTGAAATATATGTCAGAAATCCATTCTGTCCATCCGTTTCGAGAGCTCATTTTAGTATGTGCGACCAAAAATGAGGTGGTTACAAAACTCAAGTGGGTCACACAAGAGGGGAAATGAAGGAAAGAAATTCCTACCGTTAAACCTTCCTGGGCTCCACCTTGATGTTTATATGTCATCCAAACCTTCCTCGGCCCAAATGTCAGACTAAAATGATCTGCAAAAGAGAAGGGATGAACGGAATGGACGAAGAACACATATCATTGTGGGGCCCACAGAGCACCCCGTCGCTGGTGGGAACGGATTGGCTACTCCCCCTGACACCGACCAATGGCCGGTGGTCGGTGCTATGTGGGCCCCACCATGATGTATGTGTTTCATCCATGCTATCCATCTGTTTTTAAAGATAATTTTACAGTATGAGTCCAAAAATGAAATATATCCAAATCTCAAGTGGACCACATTACAGGAAACAATGTTGAATGAGGGTCAACCATTAAAAACATTTTGAGGGCAATAAAAGTTTTCGATCAAGATGATATTTGTTTTTTCTCTTCATCTGGGCCTTTATGACCTAATCAACAGATTGGATGTCATATAAACAGTATAGTGGGCCTTAGGAGGATTTTAATGGTTGAGATCCAATCACTATTGTTTTCATGTGGTGTGGTCCACTTGAGATTTGGATATATCTCATTTTTTGTCTCATATTGTAAAATTATCTATAAAAATATATAGACGGCATGAATGAAACATATACATCATGGTGGGGCCACATAGCACCGACCACCAGCCATTGGCTGGTATTTGGGGAGTAGCCAATCTGTTCCCAAGCGACTAAGTAAATGCTGTGGGGCCCACCATGATTTATTCATTTTATCCATTTTAACATATAATTTTATTACATAAGCTCAAAAATGAAGCTTATAAAAATCAGAAGTGGACCACATCATAGGAAATAGTATAAATTGAACGTTTACCATTGAAAAATTTTGGGAGGCCAATGAAGTTTTGGATCAAGTTGATATTTTAGTTTTCCCTTCATCCATATATTTGTGATCTATTGAACAAGTTGGATGACAAATAAAAATCACCGTAGGCCATCGGAAGATTTCAATGGTGAAAATCATTATTCCCATTATTTCATGTGGTATGGTCCATTTGAGCTTTGGATATGCTTTAATTTTGGGCTCAACCACTAAAATGATCTATAAAAATGGATTGACAGTGTGGATAAAACACTTACATCACTGTGGGCTAAAAATGAAGCATATCCAAAGCTCAAATGGACCACACTACTGGATGATTTTAATAGTGGATATCCAATCATTATTTTTTTAAAAGAGTGTGAATTGAACAGTACATTAGGCCTTAGGATGATTTTAATAGTGGATATCCAATCATTATTTTTTTCCTGTGGTGTGGTCCACCTAAGATTTATATCCCTGTAATTTTTTTAGTAAATTACTAAAATGATCTGTAAAAAATGGATGAATGGAATGGATGAAACACATACATCATGATGGGCCCCACGGAGCACCGACCACCAGCCACGAGGCTGGTGTCAGGGGGAGTAGTCAATCTGTCTCCTAGTTTTTAAGTCTTGTGGGGGCTCACCGTGATGTATGTTATTTATCCACTCCGTCGATTCATTTTAACGGATTATTTTAACAGTTGATCCAAAAAAGGAGTCAGATCTGTGTGCCCCACCATGATGTATGTATTATATCAACACCATCCATTCATTTGGAGAGATCATTTTATGGGATGATCAAAAGAACGAGTCAGATCCAAATCTCAAGTGGCCCCACCATCGAAAACAGTGGGGATAGTGACACCCACCGTTGAGACTTTCCTAGGGCCACTATGATGTTTATTTGAGATCTAACCGGTTAATAAGTTAAAAAAAGACATGAATGAAGAGAAAAATCAAATATAAGCTTGATCCAAGACTTTGTAGCCCAAAGAAATTTTTTATCAGTAATCGTTCAATTTCCACATTTTTTTTTATTTATTATTATTATTATTTTATTTTTTTTGTGGTGGATCAACTTGAGATTTTGATCTGCCTCATTCTTTGACCCATGCCCTGAAATGATCTATATAGATGAATTTTTGTGGTGGACATTATTGTGGAACTATATAGGCCCCACCTAAATGACTATAGTTATGACCCATGTTTCCTATGGTGTGGTCCACCAGAGTCTCCTATCTGCCTCCTTTTTGACATCATAACCTAAAATGATCTGTCAAAATAGATGGACAAAGTGGAAGTGTAGGATTTGCACGCGGTTTGGCAAGTGACCCCAACACCAACAGTCCACGAGTCAAAGCTCTATAGGCTACGATGATGTATGTGTGTGTCTTATCCACATTGTCTTGGGTGCACTAGTCAATCCACCTATTGATTTCCGGCAAATATCAGGTACGCCTCAGTCAAGGATTGCGTATTGAGTAACCCAGATTAGATTACCATACTGATTAAACCCTATTGAGCCCACTTTGAATGTGTGTGTCTTATCAACACTGTCCATCTGGTACTTCAGCTCATTTTAGTGTTTAATCCATGTCGTCTATTAAATTTCGTAGGTAAAAGTAAATAATTTCATTTTCTATTTTTTTAAAAAAAATTAAAAACACCCTTTAGATGACTTTTAGATACGAAATTCGATTTCGTAGGTAAAAGTAAATTCAGAACACGTTTTTGATTTTTTGGAAATTTAAATGACCTTTTAGCTACGAATATTTTTGTTGGTAAATATGAGTTTTACCTACGAAATTTGATTTTGTAGGTAAAAATAAATTCAAAATTGAAAAGACCCTTTAGCTACGAAATTAGATTTCGTAGGTAAAAAGTAAAGAATTTCATTTTCTACAATTAAAAAACACCCTTTAGCTACGAATATATTCATAGGTAAAGATGGCTTTTAGCTACAACATACGATTTCGTAGGTAAAGATAGCTTTTAGCTACGAAATTCAATTTCGTAGGTAAAAGTAAATTCAATACAGATGAAAACAAATATGGGTTTTACCTACTAAATTTAATTTTGTAGGTAAAAGTAAATTCAAAATTGAAAAGACCCTTTAGCTACGAATATTTTCGTAGGTAAAAATGGCTTTTTAGCTACGAAATATATGTTTTACCTACGAAATTAGATGTCGTAAGTAAAAGTAAGGTGTTCAAATTGCTGGCAAAAATTCAAATGACCCTTTAGCGACGAATATTTTCGTAGGTAAATATGGGTTTTACCTACGAAATCAAGTGTTCAAGTTTCGGCCAAAAATTCAAATGACCCTTTAGCTACGAATATTTGATTTCCTAGGTAAAAGCAAATTCAAAACAAGGTTTCGATTTTTCTTGTGTGGATGAAAATTTCAAATGACCCTTTAGCTACGAACATTTTCGTAGGTAAAAATGGCTTTTAGCTACACAACACGTTTTCGGGTGAAAAAATCAAATGACCCTTTAGCTACGAATATTGTCGTAGGTAAAGTTGGGTTTTACTTACGAAATTAGATTTCATAGGTAAAAGGAAAGTTTTTGAAAATTCAAAAAACCCTTTAGCTACAAATATTTTCGTAGGTAAAAGTAAATTTTTGGATTTTTTGTTTTTTTGAAAAATTCAAAACACCATTTAGCTACAAATATTTTCGTAGGTAAATATGGGTTTTACCTACGAAATCAGATTTCATAGGTAAAAGGAAAGTTTTTGATTTTTGGTTTGGTTGAAAAATTCAAAAAACCCTTTAGCTACGAATATTTTTGTAGGTAAATAAGGGTTTTACCTACGAAATTTAATTTCGTAGGTAAAAGTAAATTTTTGGATTTTTTGGATTTTTTGTTTTTTTGAAAAATTCAAAACACCATTTAGCTACGGATATTTTCGTAGGTAAATATGGGTTTTACCTACGAAATTAGATTTTGTAGGTAAAAGTAAAGTTTTCGATCTTTTGTATGATGAAGAAGTGAAAAGAGCCTTTACCTACGAAAATTTTCGTAGGTAAAGATGGCTTTTACCTACGAAATTAAATTTCGTCGGTAAAAGTAGGCTTTTACCTACGAAAATAATTTTCGTCGGTAAAAGTCATCTTTACCTACGAAAAAAAATTTCGTAGGCAAAAGTTTCGTAGGTAAAAACCATATTTCTTGTAGTGTGAGAAGGTGTGGACTGGACATGATCCATCATATAGTCATCTCAGGGTGTTTGGATGTAGGGCATCCGTTCACGTACTAAAGGATGAGAGGTCCAAGCTCGATATGAAGATCAGGCAGTGTGTGTTCTTAGGGTACGGTGATGAAAAGTTCGGTTATAGATTGTGGGATCCGACCGAGAGGAAGCTCGTCAGGAGCAGAGATGTGGTTTTCTTTGAAGATCAGTGTATAGAAGACATTGGTAAGCCAAAGAAGAACCATCCTAGTTCAGGTGAGCTAGAGGACATAGATCCGGTTACTCCTCCCGTGGTGCCTGATGACGGGGAAGTACAGCAAGGTGCAGAGGACGAGAGAGTTCCTTCAAAAGATGGACCAGGGGAGCAGCCCCCACTTGATCCACCTGTTGAGCCACAGGTGAGGAGGTCATCTAGGGACAGATAGCCGTCCAAGAGGTACTCGCCACATGAGTACATTATGCTAACTGATAGGGGAGAGCCAGAAGATTATTCTAAGGCCCTAGCCGACGAGCATAAGGGGTAGTGGTTGAAAGCTATGCAAGAGGAGATGGAATCCTTGCATAAGAACCACACCTATGATATGGTGAAATTACCTAAGGGCAAGAAAGCTTTGAGCAACAAGTGGGTATTCAGAAAGAAGATTGAGCAGAAGAATTCACAGACAAGGTTTAAGGCCAGACTTGCGGTGAAAGGTTTTGGTCAGAGGAAAGGCATAGACTTCGAGGAGATATTCTCACCAGTGGTGAAGATGACATCCATACGGGTGTTGCTTGGGTTGACGGCTAGCATGGATCTAGAGATAGAGCAGTTAGATGTTAAAACTGTCTTTCTCCATGGTGACCTGGAAGAAGAGATCTACATGCACCAACCAGAGGGGTTCGAAGTCAAGGGCAAGGAGCATATGGTGTGTAGGCTGAGGAAGAGCTTGTATGGGCTGAAACAAGCTCCACGGCAATGGTACAAGAAGTTTGACTCGTTTATGTTGAAACATGGGTATGACAGAACAGAGTCGGACCACTGTGTGTTCACGCGCAAGTTCTCAGATGGTGATTTCTTAGTTCTGCTCTTATACGTTGATGACATGCTCATCATGGGAAAAGACATCAAGAAGATCGACAGGCTGAAACAGGAGTTGGGCAAGTCTTTTGCGATGAAAGACTTGGGCCCAGCTAGACAGATCCTAGGAATGGAGATAACCCGTGACAGAAGCAGCAGGAAGCTTTGGCTGTCACAAGAGCGGTATATTGAGAAAGTCCTAGAGCGGTTCAATATGAATGTAGCGAAGCCGGTCAGTACTCCACTAGATGGTCACTTCAGATTGAGCGACAGGCAGTGTCCCAAGACAAAGGCAGAGGTGGAAGAGATGCAGAAGATACCCTACGCGTCAGTGGTAGGCAGTTTGATGTATGCTATGGTGTGTACACGCCTAAACATAGCATATGCAGTTGGTGTTGTCAGTCGGTATCTTGCCAATCATGGCAAAGAGCATTGAGCAGCGGTGAAGTGGATACTACGGTATCTAAGAGGCTCATCTAGGTTGAGCCTATGTTATGGTGACGGTAAACCTATGTTAGAGGGCTACACAGATGCAGATATGGCAGGTGACATAAACTCCAGGAAGTCTACATAGGGGTTCATGTTCACGTTTGCAGGGGGAGCGGTTTCTTGGCAGAGCAAGCTACAGAAGGTCGTAGCATTATCAACTACAGAGGCCGAGTACATTACAGTCATAGAGGCATGTAAAGAGATGTTTTGGATGAAGAGGTTCCTACAGGAACTTAGCTTGAAGCAAGAGGAGCACATGGTCTATTACAATAGTCAGAGTGCTATACACTTGAGCAAGAATCCAAGTCAGCATTCCAAGTCAAAGCACATAAAGATTCGGTATCACCGGATCAGGGATACTTTGGAACAGAAGGTGTTACAGCTTGAGAAGGTCCACACGGACAATAATGGGTCAGATATGATGACCAAGGCCTTACTCAAGGGCAAGTTTGAGGTTTGTAGAAACTTGGCTGGCTTAAAGAAGGTGAATCCCTCCTGGGTCAAAAAGGGGGAGATTTGATAGATTTTTTTTAACTCATCGTCCTTTCACAACTGAGATGCACAAGTCCTTTCGCAACTGGGATGCGCAAAGTCCTTTCGCAACTAGGATGTGCAAGTCCTTTCGCAACTAGGATGCGGAAAGGAGTTTCCTAAAATTATAAAAAAGGGTCCCTACGGTTTTTCTAGGGTATGTGTTGTGTTGATGAGAAAAACACAAGAGGGCTATCAAAGGTGAGAGAGAGGGGGAGAAAGAGAGAGAAGAAGCTTGTACAAGGGAGGTTATACTCGTGGAGGTGATCTACAGTGCAGTCTATATCTCAGCACTCCTACGTCCTCGTAATCGGTGAGATCTCTCTAGTTTCCTTTATTCTTTCATTGTTCATCCACTCCTGCGTGAGTGAAGAAGGTTGTAAACGTTCTACTTCATAGTGGATTGTTTATCTAGATGAGGTCCCGTGGTTTTTACCTCTTTGAGGGTTTTCCACGTAAAAATCTCTTGTGTGGTGTGTGATCGATGTTTTGATTTATTTCATTGCTTTATTATCCATAATTCTGGTTTGTTCTGGAGGGCTAGATCCTAAGGTTTTGTGCAAGGCCCCCAACAGAACGTCTCCAAGGTGGCCAACCAAGTTCAGGTAACCCGTATTCAAAAATTTTCCGACTAACCCAACTACTCTTCTAGTTTTATTCATTAGTCTAATCTAATCAACAAGCAACAAGGATTATTCAAATACGACCATCAAATCTAGCAGTCTACTCATTCAAGCATTTCATCGAACAAGCACAAATAATTAACTGAAGCATAAGATTTGATAAGCGGCAACCTAAAAGTAATGGCCCGCACCTCTCGCTAGCTCGTCAAACACTAACTCGTTTCTAGGGTTAGGTTTTTGGGGAAGGCTCACCGGCCACCTACACGAGCATACGGGCTTGTAAGGGTTGGGTGGAAATCAATTAGAAGAACTATGCCTAAGAGCGGAATCCACGATCTTACCTCCAATCATTGTCAAAGAAGTTATGACAGCGGAAACAGTTACAGCTAGATTATGGGTTCAAGGGGAGAGGGGCAACCTCTACTAGCAGCCACACCCTCACTCTTGCTCCTCCTTTCTCTTATTTATTCCCTTTCTCCTAAGCCTAGGGTTGCAAATTTGGACGAGGAGAAAATGGGTGAAATTTGGAAGTTATTTATAGCACTGCTTGTGCATCAATGGCCTTAGTGCTACTTTGTTTATCATACCTACCCTAAGGGAGGTGGTCTCTAACTAATAGGGCCCTAGGAGGGCCTGCGAGCTCAACTACACCATGGGGTAGGTGCCCCATTAGGGGATCTATGCTAGGACACAACCACAACATGATTGGACGCGCAAATTAGCTGTGGGGGCCCCGAGTCAAATCAATGATCAGTGATATTCAATCAGGGCCACGGTTATATAAATATGCGCAGAGAATTACTCTTAACCCACGTCCTAAGTTTGGCTTTAAACCAACGGTCCAAAAGTCGCGACTTCGCGAAAGAATATACAACTCAATTCACTTAAATTTCAATTTTCTTTTAAGGGCATTCGCATATCTCATGCACCCAACCTTCGGCTCAAGTTGAGCGGTTTTAAACATTATCCCGGCTCGACACCTGGGATGGACGTCGAGCGTGCCAAGACGGAGATTATTCTAGAGTTTCGAGACTAACAGACTCCTAATGCGCGATCTAGCTCCCTTACGGTGAATTGGGGTACTCCCGGGAAGAGTGGATCCCTGGAACTTCTTTCGGGTCTAGGTTAGCATTTAGGGCTAGTCACGGTTGTAACCTTAACCATTCGCTATTTACAAAAATAGTTGTCCAACCCTAATTACCCTAACTCTATGTACCATCGTACACTTTACCATTTTTAGCTAGTCTGATATGGTCCTGGGGCGATTCCACTCGTTGATGCAATTCGAGCTTTAGTACGGACTTTTATGGGATGTTACATGACTACATCAAAACTAACGGTCATTTGGATGTTTGTAAAGTTTTAAGTTGTAAGAACTTTACATCCTAAAAGAATTTCATGTGTAAACTATTTACATGCTATTCTGTTTAGCTTTCAAATAGTAACTTTATAAATAGATTATATATTTGACTAATAAAGTATTTATAATATATAAAGTAAGTATTCATACCACATAGAGCTTAGAGTGGTAAATTCCATCAAAATTGATAACTTACATAAAATGACTTGATTTTTTAAACCCCTAGGACATCATTAAAGCATGCGTGCACTAGATGGACTAGATGTCATTGCCCATCGTATTAAACCCTAAATGCAATTTGAAAGTTTTTAATAATGGGCATCTCATCTTTCCTCTCATGTGTGGTTCATTTGATGACCACTCAAACTCTTTTTTATTGAGGCATAGGAGAACATCAAGATGGACTGATTGGATAAACCATACACATTATGATAGGCACCATAGGAGAGCATAAAGGAAAGCACATGATCGACGAATTAGATAAACCATATAAATTATGATGGGCCCCACACATCACGAGTATATATCAACCATTGTATTCTACTTTGTATAATGTCGTTTAATTTAACAGCAAATTAAACTTTACGGATAACCTGCGATACAGCTTTTTTCTTGGTTTTATATTACAGTGAAAAGCTGTAATGCGTTTACAGTTTTTAAAGCCTTTATAAGCAAATGCAGATATTTTAAACAATCCCTAAAAAGATTTCAACCAGGGGATGCTCAGTGTCTACCGTTTCTCATGATCTCAACCTAATATGATCGGTGTTTAGCCCAAAGCAACGGAAGACTTGACTCATTTTTAGCCAGTGACGCCAATCTAAGGTCATAAAAACATTAAATAAAAATAAAAGCCTATAAAAATTACAATTATTCGATGTTAACAAAAAAAAAAAATGATATATGTTAATTATAATTTTAACCATCAATTTCTGGGGTGATTTCCTCCAGTTGGTTACCATTGGAGCACACAAGTCGACACTAAGAAGGAAGTATGGTGCAGCTATTCCATCTTTCGGGCCCCACGAAACCTTAAGAAAATGGACGAGGAGGCCTACGAACCCCAGATTATCTCCATTGGACCATTCCACAGAAGCAGGTACAACCAGCTGTTGGTATCCATGGAAGCACACAAGCGGCGTTTCCTGGGTCGCTGCCTCGACCGTACTGGGCACGATATGGAGTTCTTCATCAATGCCATCTCGCCACTCGTGGACCGAGCACGAAGATGCTATGCGGAACCCACCGACCACATAAACGATCAAGATTTCATCGAGATGCTGCTGCTCGACTCTTGCTTCATCCTTGAATTACTCTATGCAGTTGCCGAAGGCTTCAGACGAAAGGATGACCCGCTCTTCTCCGTCCGTTCGTCTGTCCTACAGATCCGAAGCGACATGTTATTGCTCGAGAACCAAATCCCATTGTTCGTCCTGGAACGCATGTTCGAGATCACTGCAGGACAAGAGTACAGAGGCTACTCAGTGAGTCAACTCGCTCTCTGCTTCTTCAGCTGGACTGTCCCTGGAATCATCAACTTTCAAGAGACTCCCAACACAAGAAATAAGGATGAGGAAGGCTTGCATCTTCTCAATGTTCTCCTGCAAAGCCTCATCACAGTACAATCGACGCGGCCCACATCAGCATCGTCATCATCATCATCACGGCCCCTTGATAAACTCCCTCGCGCCGATCTGATGATGCGATGCGTCTCATCTCTAAGGGACTCCGGGGTGAAGTTCGAGAAGAGAACATCGAGCAAATTGACAGATATCAAATTCGAAATAGGCGTTCTCAAAATCCCACCGTTGTTGGTGGACGACAACACAAAGTCCATCTTCCTCAACCTTATGGCCTTCGAGCAGTGCCACTCGCAATGTAGTGACCAAATCAGTTCCTACATTGTTTTCATGGACGGGCTGATCAACAGCCAACGAGACGTGGCCTATCTACAACAGAAAGGGATTATCAACCACCAGATAGGAAGCGAGGAGGCTATGGCACAGCTCTTCAATAATCTTAGTCGAGGGATAAGCATCGACCACAGGGACGGCTGTCATATCTACGCCCTGTCTTCTGAGCTGAATGAGTATGTCTCACGTAAGTGGCCCACTTAGAGGGCCAGCTTGAAGCGCGAGTATTTCCGCCACCCATGGTCCACCATATCCATCGTAGCCGCTGTTCTCATCATCGGACTCACGCTGACTCAGACCTTGTATTCCATCTTAGCCTACCATCGTGATCACTTTTAGACGGACGGTTCATCTCTTTGCACCGTTGTTTTACTTCACTCATGGTTAATATTATGTAATAATAAAAGAGTCGGTTACTCAGAACGAAGTCGACCCGGATGAGTTGGGTCAGACTCAGACCCGTCGTACTGACTCACCTCTATCTCTGAAATTAGGCAATGAAACGCATATTCTGTTTGCTAGTTTGAATGACTTATTATCTCCCATAATTATGTCATAATAGTAATCCTCGCCTTTGATTTTTATACTTGAATGTTAGCCATTAAGAATTTTCTTTTCATTTTCTAAATTCGTCTACCGATATATAGTGATGTTAACAATCATATGCTCAGCTCTTATGGCCCGCATAACACGGATTCTCCAACATGGACGGTTCCGATAATTGCGACAATCATCACGTGGACCCCAGTGAGCGGCTACCATTGTAGGCCTGTGAAATAAACGATTTGGATCCTTGAAGTCGTCACTCGTTGAAATACACTTAAAGGTTATATGCTGTCGATCCTATGGGAGCTTCCCATGAGGTCGAGCTCTGTGGGCCCCACTGTGATGCGTGTCAGAAATCAACACCATCAAATAAATGTACCCTTCCATGGTAGGCGAGGGGTTAAAAAATCAAGCCAATCCGCCTTAGGTGGGCCACACAATAGACAACAGTTGAATTGTATGCCTGGTCTCTACTGGTCTCTACTCATGGCTCAGTGATAGACGGAGCATGTTTCAACACTTAGGGTATGAGTTCAAGAGCCCATGTCGGTGTGTGTGTGAAAAAAAAAAGAGTTGAATTGTATGCACCCACTTTGGAACTTTACTGATTGTTTACAGGGCTTAATGGGATGTGATCTAGTCATCCAACCCATCCATTGTGTGTGTTTCATATGGATGAGTGATCACACCAAATTTCAAGCCATTCCATATCTCAGGTGTACCTCACAAAATAATTTTAGATGTTTTAAGTATGATTTCAGATTGCATGGCGAATTTGAGTTCCCAATATGGCTGATATTTTGGGACATCCCAAGACTTAAGAGGGAACCGACCAAATGCACGAGGTGGATGCCTAGCACACATCACAGTAATAAGTTCCTCTCATAACTTTCTTATACTTTCTACTATGTAGTCAGCTTTCAATTTGCATTTTCATTTTCTAGAAGTTCCAAACAGTTTATATTATAGACCCATTGTTCATCCCAGCCATTCAATCAGCGGCCTTCACAATCCATGGCCAGGATTGTATTGTCCAATTGAGCTTTGTAAATGCTTCAATTTTGCTCTCATGCCCTAAAATAAGCTGGAAAAACGAATAGACAATTAATGTAATTTATTTATTTATTTATTTATTTATTTATTTTAAAAAAAAGAAGAAAAGAAAACATACACCATGGTAAAGAGCAGTGATGACCTCGTTGTAGAATCCTTGTTCGGGTAAAGACTTCTGGTTTATAAATTTTAGGTAGCGGATGATATAGTTAGAGTGGATCCCATCATATAAATTCACCCATATTTATTTATTGCTTTCAATCGGAATTTTTTGGCCTGTCTCTATTAGTTTTTCAAAAATCAGAATGGTCGCATCAGTCCAAATGTCTTCTTATATGGGCTGGACAGGTCATGGACCAGTTCATTTAGAAGCCCACTTTGGAAAAGAAATTGTTTAGACTGTTCCATGAGCCCAAATCAAGCACTGGATTGACCCGTTCAAACTCAGTTCTAAAACTTAGTGATTTGACTCAAAACTAGGCCGAGTCAACTTGACTCAATCAGATATTGACTTGAGTCAGTTAGAAACTCTGCCAGGAGTCTGACCCAGTTCAGACTCAGTTTGACTTGTTGAGTTGACTCGCCTACTCGGTCGACTCAACACAACGTGGCATGACTCACGGAAGGACTCGCTTGAGTCAACTGACTTCTAATTGAGAGAAAACAAAAAATCGGGTAATGTAGTAAGAACTAAGGATCTCAACTAAGCCAATAGTTAGCACTTATAACCTAAGGATTGTTGTGTTTTAAGTTGCATATTTTTATATTCATGTATATTAATAGTTTATTATTAGCCTAATTAAATTCCTAATTCAATTATTAAATATTGAATCTAATCGAATGGAGGCGGATCCTTACTCTTGCTCGGGTGGTAGACTCTCAGGAGTTTCAACACCCGGTCAAGGGTTCGAGTATCCATAGGTGGTGAAATTCCACTTGCGTGTAGGGCTATACATTGAGCCGAGTCGAGTCGAACTGGGCCAAGCTCGGCTTGACTCGTCCGTGCTCTATACTCGAGTTCGAGCTCGAGCTCGCCCTCGAGCTCAGCATTGAAGCTTGGCTTATTTGCCAAAGCTTTCGAGTCAATCTCGAGTCGAGCTTACCTCGAGTTGAGTAGAGAGCTTACTTCGAGTCGAGTCAAGCTTGTTCATATGCCAACCCAGCGCCCAGCCCGACCCAAACCCACACCTAACTCAACCCGGTGCCCAACCCGACCTAACCCAGCCCCCACCCCGACTCGAACCCCAACCCGACTCAATCCAGCGTGGTCGGGTGGAGTTTTTTAGTAAAAACTTTTAAGTTTTAACTTTTTTTTTTTTTTTAAAGTTAATTATATTATATATTTTTAATATTAATATTATATATATAATATTAAAATATATTACTCGAGCTTCAAGTCGAGTCGAGTCGAGTTGAAACGCACCATGGTCAAACTCAGCTTGAACTCAACTCGAGCTTTAGAAAACAAGCTTGACTCACCCTGAGTCGGGCGCCTTTCAAGCCGAGTCAATCCGAGCTGACTCGAGTCGAGTCGAGCGAGCTTTTCGAGCTAGCTTAACTCGTGTATAGCCCTACTTGTGTGAGTGTGTTGCGTGTGTAAAAAAAATAATAATAAAATAAAAAAAAATCGAATGGAGTCTTCAGGTCAACCATAAACCCCTGACTACCTGCAAGTCAAGTTTTAAACTATGGCTCAACTGGTCAACTACTATCTTCCCGGACTTTTGGAATTTTTGTCGAAAGAAGAAGAAAAAAATCCTCATAAATCTCCTATTTTCCAACAAATGCCTACTTAACTTTAAATCCCAAAACAATCATCTAGCCATCCAAGCTGGTGGATAAATGATCAGCCCATTTTTTGTTATTTCTCTGCCTTCCATTGCAATTGAATTAAGGATCATTTTACAAAATAAATTTATTCAAGGTCATTGGGGGGATTAAAAGAATTGAGTATTTTTCCTAAGGGTGTGTTTAGATCTTAAGTTACTTAAAGATATGCTCATTACGCAACAAGTAGCTTATTTTGGTTTCTACTTATTAAGCTGAAGTGATTAAGGGGCCTTTTGGATACCACCAAATAAGTTATTTTTCTACTTAGGGCAGTAGAAAAGTAACTTATTTAAGATAAGTTTGGTTTATGATTAGTTATAAGTAACTTTTTTACTTAAAAAACGTAATCACTTCAATTAATTTTTCTTTTTTAGCTTTTTAACTTTTTATAAGTTGTTGAAGAGAGGCATCGGGAGATACGAAAGGGAGGAGAAGTTGAAAAGTATATTGTTTGCCAAACATACTCATCTTCTTAATAAGTAGAAACTAAGATAAGTTACTTGTGCAATAAGTAGCTTATCTTAAGCAAATTAATATCCAAACGGGCCCTAAGTAACTTTAAGTAAAAAAGTTACTTATAATCGATCTTAAACCAAACTTATATGAAATAAGATACTTATCTATTGTTGTAAGTTATAAAAAAAAAAAAAAAAAAAAAAAAAAAAACAACTTATTTGGTGGTATCCAAATGGGCCCTAGGTATCTTTAAGTAAAAAAGTTACTTATAATTGTTCTTAAACCAAACTTATCTAAAATAAGTTATTTATTACTGTAAGTAGAAAAAGCGACTTATTTGGTGGTATCCAAATGGGCCCTAGAAGTCTCTAAACCAGCGCATATAGATCAGTCTATATCTGCATGCAAGCACACGTGTGAGATCTGAACTTTTCATAGGGTATGAAATAATGCTTATATCTTTCATGAATAATCAGATAATTTCATGCTTAAAGTGGGCCACTAATTTCATCGTTTCAGCAACGGCAAGCACAGGAAAAAGAAGAAGAAGTCCCGCCGCTCGAAAGCCAGCTCCAATCAAAGAAGTCCCACTAGAGCAAAAGGAGATAAAGAGAGAATGATGAAGAAAATGAAGATAGTCTGCTAAAAGAATCCAACCATCCAAATCCAACATCAGATTGGGTGATCACCGTCAAAGAGAAGATCAACGCTGCTGGCCCCCCTTGTGAAAGAGGAAGCCCATGGGCCCACCACTGCATCTTCAAGGTCCCACGAAACCTCCTAGAGATGGATCCGAAATCCTACATCCCCCAGATTGTCTCCATTGGCCCTTACCACAATGGCAAATCCCACCTCCAGGAAATGGAATCGCACAAGTGGCGGTTCCTCCGCCACCTCCTCGACCGCACAGGCCACCACGTGGAGATGTATCTTGACGCCATGTCACAGCTCGAAGATCGTAAACGCCGGTGCTATGCTGGGGCCATCAAGGAAATGAACGCTCGAGAATTCGTGGAGATGATGCTAATCGACGCTTGTTTTATACTCGAACTCCTCCGCACCTCCATACAAGGAATCATACACTGTGGCTACTCATGGGGGGATCCAATATTCACCACACGCGGTGTCGTTCCATGCATCCAACGCGACATGCTTATGATCGAAAACCAGCTTCCCTTATTCGTTCTTGACCGTTTGTTCAACCTAACCGCCGGACCAGATGAGACCGACTCAGTAGCCCAACTCGCTCTCCAGTTCTTTGACTCAGTTATCCCCGGATGCCAGAATGAAAACACCCATTTATTTAATTCTAATGATTATGGCTTTCATCTTCTTCATCTAATCCGTCAAAGCCTACTCCCATCGCCGCAGGCCACATTTACGAAGATCAGAACAGATCACCAACCTCAGCTAATGGTGCACTGTGTCACTAATCTGAGGGAATCCGGCATCAAATTCCGAAAGAAGAGATCAGACAAATTCATGGACATCAAATTCCACAATGGTGTGAAATTCCACCGTTGGTTATCCATGACTCTACCAAGTCCATCTTCCTCAACCTCATGGCATTTGAGCAGTGTTACCCGCATTGCAGCAATGACGTCACGTCTTACATAAGCTTCATGGATGGTCTGATCAACAGCTCCCAAGACGTGGGACATCTACGCCAACAAGGAATTATAGATCATGGGCTGGGGAGTGAGGACGACGTGGCACGGCTCTTCAACGGTCTGTGTAGAGAGATAGCCTTCAACATGAATGATTGTTATCTTTCGCACGTGTCTGATGAGGTGAATAAGTACTTCGATCGGAGGTGGCACGTGTGGCGGGCTAGCTTGAAGCATGAGTATTTTCGCCATCCGTGGGCCATCATTTCTCTTGTGGCTGCGATTCTTCTGATCGCCCTCACGCTCGCGCAGACATTTTACACAATTTTTCCTTACTACGTTCCTTCCTCTTAGATGACTTTGACTTTTCGTTTTTTTGACCATTGTACTCAGCTTCCCATTTGCGTCTTCATTTTATAAAAGTGCGGCCATGGTTCAGTGATCCAAACCGTTGATATAATGGACCAGGCCACGAAAATTCCCGAAATTGGAAGATCCTGGATACTGAATGTTTTGCCTGTTGTAGGTTGAATGTGAACCATTGGTGTATTTTCTTTCATTCTGTCGATCGATCTACAAGTGCTTAGGTTTTTTCCACCTGGGAGATTTTTGGTGCAAGGCCATCCAAACTGGACCCATCATATCAGCGGCTTGGATCCCTGAACAATGGCCCTCGATCATACAAACTCAAAGACCAAATTATACTGTACAAACATTGGGCCCCATCATTGTAAGATTCTTCTTTACTGTGCAGTACAGCCTAGCTGTGAATGCATCAAACCCTAACAATCTATATTAGTGGAGATCATGGCAATCCAATCTTTGGCCCTCTGTAGAACGTAGAACTTTGGTTTTATTTATTTCCTAAGAAGCTATTGTAAAAAAATGTGAAGAATGGAAATGGCACTTTGGGAGCTTTAAATTTAAATTACCAATCTTCTTGGAATTCTGTGGTGTATTTGAGTTTGAATTTAATTGCTAAATCAATTTTAATATCTCTTGTTAGGTGCATACATTATGTTTGACAATGATTGTAATAAGTCCATTGGAATATATAAACTCTGGCAAAAAATGATAAATTTCAGAGTCTCTAGTGGGCCATCCTTACCTGACTTTAATCTGTCAAAGACCACATTTTTTATTATATTAAAGTGAGTTGTTCGCCCAACCTTGCTTTTGATGAGAATGCTCAAATCAGCTCTTCGGTTTCATCGACGATGATTCGAACGCTCCTTAATTGATGAGAACGATTGATCATGTGGAAGGTGTTTGAGACACTGATGGAGGTGCAATCAACGATTGGTGGGCCATTAGAAGTATGGGAGGAATGATACGTGTAGTGCTTTGGTGCACGTACAGCTGTGAACATTCATTGGGTGGGACTCACCTTGTTGTCTCTATAATATTCATGCCGTTGGCCTGGTGCGCTCCTTGATGATGTTAGGTCATGGCGCCAAACACTAATCCAGATTCACAACTCAGGTGGGCCACCACAGAAAACCTTTGGCTTGTGTGTGGCCACCATGGTGTATATCTTTCATCAAACCTATTCATCAGGTGTGATTCAAAAGGATGAATGGAAGATACAAAAAATCAGCCTAATCCAAAACTTAGGTGGGCCACAGAGAGTGAACTTAAAGGTTTTAAGTGTAATTTTACATTGTTTCCTTATGGTGTGGCGTTTACGAGTTTTCTATCAGGCAACCTTTTGTGTGTACACGGTAAACATAAAGGGTTCTCATTTAATGGACGGAGTGGATTTCAAATATACAACATGGTGGCCCCCACGGAGCTTGGGCCTAAAACAAGTGTTGTACACAAGCCGGTCCGCATTCCTCGCTGTGGGCTGGTGGGTGGGGACGCGGATTGTTTCTGCCCTGGAAACTTAGGTGGGCACTTTGATGTTTGGGAGAAATTCACTCCGTCCATCCTTTTTTGAGATAATTTTAGGACTTGAGACGAAAAGTAAGCAGGATCCAAGAATCAAGCGGAAACATCAGAGGAAAATGTGGGCAGGGAAACTCTTACAGTTGAAAGCTCCTCGGGGTCGATAGTGATGTTTACCTACTATCCATACCGCTCGTAACATCATTCCTATTAGGATGAACAGAAAAAGTATATATTAGCCTGATTCAAAACTTCTACGACGCCATGAATATTTCAACTGTGGGCATTCAATCTTCACATTTTCAGCCCACATGAGTATTGGATACGGTCCATTATTTTTTTTATCTAATGTCTTAAAATGAGCTCACAAAACATATGGATGGAGTGAATTTCTCACAAACATCGCGGTGGGCCCCACCTAGGTTCCCAGCGCAGGAACTTGTGAAAGGCTTCTGTGTAAGTGGACTGTAACTAGAGGTGTACACGAACCAAGCTAGCTCGGTTAGCTCGCTCAATTCGACTCGGTTCGAAGCTGAGTTCGAGCCAAGTTGAGCTGATTTTTTAAGCTAAAAAATGAGTTCGAGCCGAGTTTGAGCTGGCCCCTTCTCGACTCGACTCGGATCGAACCCAGCTCGAATCGAACTCGGATCGAACCGGTTCGGTGACTCAGTTACTTTAATATTGATGTTGCACACCAAGTGTTTGATGAAATGACTCAACGAAGTGTGGCTGATGGCAAGGAAGGTATGTACATGAACAAATACCCTTTTTTTGGGTTTTTATGTTGCTCAGAAGGTGTTTGATAAAATACCTGTAAAACTATTACCATTGTTTTACAAATATTGGGATTTTGAAGGTATAGTCCATGTGTTTGTGGAAATGCTGCATAGGCGAAGTCGGCTCGATCTTGGCTCGAACTGGCCCGAGCTGCTGACCGAACCGAGCCCAGCTGGCCAATCAGGCTTGAGGACCGAGCCGAGTCGAGTTCGAGTCGAGGTCAGCTAGTGGCCGAGCCGAGTCGAGCTGAGGCCAGCTCGACTCGATTCGACTCGATGTACACCCCTAACTATAACCAATCGTTTATAATAAATCATCCACTATTCACAGAAAGTGCGCATTATATGAAGATAGCTCGAAAAGATGGGAGGATCAAAAGTTATACACATTGCATTAAATTATTAAGTGTTTGAAAAATTCTGACTAAATCTACAAGTGTATGCTCGTAGGGAGATCCTGTGAGTGAGTGGATAAAAGAGGAATTGAGCAAGGCAGTATTGGCGAACTAAGAGATTGGGGCGGTCTCAACCCCTGCTTTGTCGTTAATACATGTCTCCACGGTACCACCGTAAAAAAGATCTCTACAGAGAAGGTAGCTCTCACAAGCCTTGTCTCTAAGCTTGCCCATTGCTAAATTGTCTGTTTTATATTCTTTCGTGAACCAAGTCATACCGACCTCTTTATTATTGAAGGGGTAGAAATAATGGTTGGATTTATTTGGATAGAGAGAGAGAGGAAGAATTTCATATATATAATCTATAAATGAATGGGTAGCTCTAGGGTAGAAGATGTTAGATTGGCCAAATGATGGAAAAGAATATGGATGGAGAATAAGAATTACAAGAGTATATCAAAAGTATTCATACAACCATATTTGGAGAATCCATAAAGTTCCACTATGGTAAAAACCCTTGATTGTTGCATCAAACATGCTATGATACAAGTGAGCGAGCATGAATGGAGTGAGAGTAGATTGTTGTCCTCTAGCTATCACATAGACAAGATACATGCACTCCTTTCTGATTTGTATAACATTTACACAGAGCAAATAATAAGAAATCCACATCAATAAGAATGCCGCACACTCTTAGTCATCAACAACGTCATGGGATTTGCACTTAGACATAAATGTAGAATAAGCCAACCTGTTTTTATCTAAAAGGTCGAAGTAGTGCTTCTCAGCCTGGGAAAAGTTGGGATAAACTGAATCTCTGAAAGGAAGAGATGGGTAAAAGCACAAATATCCATTATTTTAAGACTCATGGGAGTACATCCAAAATGAAAAGTGTTAGTCGATCGACTTCAAAAGGCAGGAGTAGCAATAAGGAGAGAAGTGTTTGTTGTTGTATACTTGTGCAAGGATATATAAACTGATACATCCATAGATGTCAACCTGTTGCCATGTATCACCATGCTGACTAGATACACGATTGAACCATTTTAACCATCCTTTTATGGATCTCAGCCAGGATCACAAGGTCTTGAAAGCATTAGCAAGGTCTAGAAGGGAATCAGACTGAAGAAGAAGCTTTTCACCACGACAGTCAGGAAAGAACGAACTTATGGATTGAATCTATTCAAGAATAGTTTTAAGATAAAAAGTTACGTCGAGAGTAAGAAATGATCTGTCTAGTTCAACTAGAGTATCGAAAATAATGTCATTAAACACCATGTTGAAAGGGAAAGCATCTAGTTCTCTAATGAAATCTTTCCAATAGTAAGACGAAGTAGAGGATGAGGAAGCAATCGTGGTAGAAATTCGAGGTTTTCGAATGAGGAAGAAGAAGATGCATAAGAAGGAGCAATTGTAAAAGATCAGGATCGATTTCGAAAGCGTGTGTGTGTGTGTGTGTGCGTGTGTGTGTGTGTATCGATTAGGAATGTGCAATGGACAATGAGCCAAACTGTCATTCGATTTTCGTCTTAGTCGGGCAAAAGCATTAGAGAGTTGACATGTGGAAAAGGAAGGTGGTTGTATTTAATGCATCAGACAATGAGCTTAACATCACTCTCACCTTTTTTAGCAAAGGCAAGATGACGTGGGGGCCGATGTTGTACACTATTTTTGACCATTCCTAGAATAACAAATTAGAAAAGGACACACATCATTGCAAAGGAAATATATAGCGGGTGTAAGATCTTTAAAAATATTTGGAACGCTTTTTACAAAATCATGACTAACACTGATTTGGAATTACATTCTGTTTGATGACGAGATGCAACTAAGAAGCCTAGAGGCCAAGATTGGTCGAACGGAAAGAACGGTTAAAGGAACATGTGTCAAGAAGAAAATGAAGGATCTAAAAGGCTAATTAGGCGATGCATCAACTGCCATAACCATCGAAATAAAGAAAGAAATATTTGAAGAATATTTGCAAAAGATATCTATAAATAGCAAGAAGCTTAACAAAACAAATTGTCTCACACCAACCTAATCAAACCAATCTAATTCATCTTTATCTTTCCTTAGAACAATCAGTAGCTCTATCCTAAGAGTAGTGATAATTCAGTAGTGGCAATCTTTAACTGTAATCCAGTAGGGATAATTTTTTGCTATAATCTGAGTCTACGCTCATACACTGGATTATTTTTGTTCTTAATACAAGTAATTCTTCTTTCAGAAAGTTGCTTTACAGTTGCTCTCTATGACCAATTGAAAGTATTCTTTTTTCGTCTATGTAACGTCCTGGATTTTCACTGTTTTGGATTTTCAAAAATCCTTAAATTTTTTTAAAATGTAATTAACTCATATTATCACTTACTGACCATTTGCACTCAATATTAGTTTATACACGGGTGGTACCAGTAAAGAACCTCACAAGTCTGATTAATCAACCGTAGGAAACTAACGAATCCGCCCAATCACTTGAACATCAAGTTTAACCCCATGATTTACTCACATATGGCCCAAATCTAACCGACCCGTCGCTAACTAATCAAGACAATCATAACTAAATTAAAGATTTAACCGAAGCCGACTCAGATAAGGCCCGGATCTTGACTAATAGACTAAATCAATCCCGTTACTCTTTTAGCCTAAAACCGACGGTTTAGAGTAATCTTGACCAACTCTCCACTTTCACTAGTTATAAATAGGCCATACTATGAGCGTAGTTAATCCAAATCTTAATCATTGTCCACGAGAAATCTCAATACCTAATTCATTCCAGAAATGCCCCGATTTTCTGAACAAGCATTAGACCGCCCGTTAGTGGGCCACTAGTTCTAAAACTATAGAATAATGTCTGTCTTACTGAGCTCGACGTCTATCGCGGGAGTCGGACCTGTATAGTATTCAGAACCACTCAACTTGAGCTGAGGGACGAGTGCATGAGAAGTACAAATACCTTAAAAGAATAAACTGAAACTTAAGTGAATTGGGTTGTCTACTCTTACACGAAGTTGAGAATTTTAGACCGTCGATTTACGACCAAACTTCACACGTAGAGTAAGGATATTTTTCTGCTCATATCCTTATAGTCGCGGTGCCGATCGACTATCGGTGACCGTTGAATAGACTTCTAATCACATCTGTCGATCGACGCATCCAAATGGCGGGCCGATCATGTCCATACGTAGATCATCATTAGGGCTAACTATATTATGGTGTATATCAATATGTATGCCCCATAGTGAGTCCTAGAGATTAGAAAGACCCTCTCATAGGGCTAGTATAGTAAAAACCTAGCCCTTGGAGCCATTTACACAAAATCTAACACTATATAAGGGCTTCATTTGGGCACTCCCTCCTCCCATACGAATTTCGACAAGAGAAAAGGGAGAAAAGAAGAAAAGAAAGAAGAGAAAGAGGAGAAAGAGAGAGGGAGAGCTTGGAAGCATCAGGGTTTGTGCACCTTCACTCTCTCATCTCCTCTATAGCAACATTGTCCTTCATTAGTGTCGATTCGACGACGATTGAAAGTAAGTATTAAGTTATGTTTGTAGGTTTAGGTGTTGTATTTAATTCCTTCTAATTTTTACAAGCTTGTATACTTACTTAGGTTCTCGACAACCTCTCTTCAACGTCCAAACCTTACGAACTCCGTGAAATGGAGCGAAACGTCATAAGGTGCGGACCATTATCCCTAGGTGGCTAAGTACTAATTTTAGGATAAATTTAATGATTTTGAATGCTAGAGTGATGTGCATGAGTGATTTGGAGAAAAGCTTAGCTAGAAACCTACATATTAGGTCCACCAACATCCATAAAACGATAAATTGCTATTTGTTTGGTTTTCAACATGTTTAAGCATGAAATTTGTGTTGCATGATCATCTCATATTTGATTCTTGCATAATTTTCCCTATAAGATGTATAATTATATTATTTCTTGTTGCGTTCTTGTACTATGAGTAGTGTGTTGTCCTTAGTTTCTTCGGTAATCCAACACCACACGCACACACGTCTAACTCATGCTGTTAAGAGTAGATGCATTTATATTAACAATCTGAAACTTCATGCTCGATGTATTATGCACATGACTTCACTTGTGTTAGAAGATGAACTCTTAATTGTTGAAGTGTTATTGAATACAATCCATTTTCTGGGTCGGTCAGGGAACCAGGATTAGCGAAGGTGGTTTCCATTGGTAGGACCATCCTGTGACTAGACAGACGGATTTGGGCGAATGCGAATGGGCGACACTAGTCGGACTACATGGGTTGCTTGCACTCAATGTCGTCTGTTACGTGCTCGCCTGAACTTGGACGGTCTAGTCCACTTACTGACCAACCATGTTTGTTAACCATCCCTATTCATGCCTGTATGGAACTTGGAACACCCCTCACCCACTGACAACTGCTAGAAATTGATCCAGTGTTTCAAGAGCCGGACATGGTGGAATGAGACACTGTGTCCTAGCTGTCGGCCTACGCTGGGGCGATGAGCCTCCCCGTAGTGACCGCGAGCGATCCCACTTCCCAGCACTCCCCACGTGCTTACAATCGGGGGTGGGGACTCCGATGGGATTAAGAATCGCGAGGTCTTGTCCTCGCACGTTGAGGGATCCTAGCCTCGCAAATGGATGGGTATTGATATCGTCGGGGTGTACCAGTTTCCCCAACTTACTGGATGAATGGAATTAACTAAATACTCGGTTAACATTATCCACGCATCGCATTAGCTAGGATTTGACGACTCGGCAGTTGAGGTCGCAATGCGGGAGTATTAGTCATGCACGACCGTGAGACAAAGCCACTCGAGGGAGTGTCGTGGTGAGGTTATGTATCATACCATAATTCAAGTATACGCATTTAACAAGATTAGTTAGAGATGTAAGAATTTATGCTTTTCATTAAACTCATCATGCAATTGTTATTTTATGTAACTTATGGCTAATGGCACCCACTGAGTTAGCTACTCACTCCTACTCTGGAACGGTGTTTTAAAACACCAACCAAACCCTTTACTAGATGCAGGTGAGGTGGAACTCGATGAGCCGAGCCGTGTGAGCATGGATGAGGAAGAGGAGCTTCCTACTTCCAGCTTATGGGTGGATCACCGTAAACTGTGCAGGTTGATTATGGGTTGTTGAGATATGGATCTAGCGCATCATTTCTTTTAGACATTTATTTTATAAATTTTTGGGCGACGCCTTCTGCGACTTGTTGATATTCTTATAGACTTGTAGTTCTTAGTCGCATTTACTTCAGTAGATTAGTTGTGGTTGTGATTTATGTTCCAACCGATTCCTTTATTGCTCATTTAAACTAATTTATGTACAACTCACCATAATTAGGATATAAACAACACTCGGGAATTTGGAGGCCGAGCTCTTACTCGGCCCCTGAAAACCCAGGGTGTTACAGTCTAAGTGGTATTATATATGAAAATCCTTTTGTACAAAAGGCAGGGTGCAACCTATCTTCAGAGGAAAAACCTCACCCTCCAATAATTGCCTAATCATTTAAAAATAATTTGTGAATGGTTTAATAGAAGACCAATCTTCTCAAGTCACGGTCATTCACTGCCAATCTCTTTTTTTTTTTTTTTCTTTCTGGATTAGCTTGTTAGTACACACCCCATGTCAATACACACACTCCATGTTAGCCAACCCCACTAGCGATCCAGTAGATGCCTATCTTGGCACTTGGAGCCAAATTATTCGGCTGAATCAAACCACACAGCCAATTCCAGTACACCCACTTGCAGTACACGTGACCATAGCGAATTAAAAGCCAACAAGATGACACCCATCTTGGCCTACCATATCTTGGCCCATGGCTAAAATAATAGACTATACTCCAAAACAGGATAAAGTGCTGTAACCATGTGGACGAAGCTGCTTCTGCTTTAAAAAGTTGGAAAATTGAAAAGATGCCATTGGTAAAACATATACATCATGGTGGGGCCCGCATAGCACTTACCAGGAAATGTATACATGATGGTGAGGCCCACAGAGCACCAACCGGGAAACAGATTGCGTGGTGTGACACACCATCGACTTCCCTGGTGTGTTGACGTCACTAAATTCTGTAGGGCCCACAATGAACATTCATCCATTTCATGAAATCATTTTAAGCATGGGCTCAAAAACGAGACACGTGCACAGGTGTACAACACCACGTAAAGCAGTATGAACTAATAGTCTACGGTTGAGAATTTCTCAAGGCCCATGGTAGTTTTGGATCAATCTAATATTTATTGTTTCCTTCGTTCAGATCTACGTAACTCAATAGCTTAATGGTAGACTTAATAGAGTTTCAGCAATTATAAGTTCGAGCAATCATTGTAATGTGAGTGTGCGGGTGTGCATCATGGTACATAAGTCCAATTGATAAAAAAAGATATATAATCCCGAAGCGGATTGGCTGGTGTACCACACAGCAGAAACGGATTGGCTACTCCCCTGCCACCAGTCCGGTGGCTGGTGCTCTGTGGGCCCCACCATGATGTATGTGTTTTATCCATTCCGTTCCTCCATTTTAATTTTATAGATCATTTTAGGGTTGATCCCAAAAATGAGAAGGATATAAATCTCAGGTGGACCACACCATAGGAAAACAATAGTGATCGGGTATCCACCATTAAAATCCTCCTAAGGCTCATTGTTCTGTTTATTTGACATCTAATATGCTAATTAGGTCATACAGGCCCAGATAAAAGGAGAAAACAAAGATCAACATGATCTAAAACTTGGCCAGATGAAGGGAGAAAACAAAGATTAACATGATCCAAAACTTTTATGCCCCAAAAGGTTTTCAATGATCGACGCTCATTCAACACTATTTCCTGTAAAGTGGTTCACTTGAGATTAGGATATACCTCATTTTTTGTTTTGTACCATAAAATGATCTTGGAAAAATAGATGAACAACATGGATGAAACACATACATCATGGTAGGGCCCACATAGCACCGACCACCAGCCATTGGCTGGTGGGGGAGTAGCCAATCCATTTCCATACCAGCGACCTGGCAAGTGCAGGTACCGCATTGTGCGAAGACGGCAGGGGAGTAGCCAATCCGCCTCCACACCAGCGACCTGACTAGTGCGGGTACCGCATTGTGCAAAGACTAGCGCTGACGCTACTCGAGCTCGAGTTGTACTAATGGTTCGAAGGAGATCAAAGTTACATGGGCCATAATAACGTATTTATTATATCCACACCATTTATTCATTTTTCAATATCATTTTAGATCGTAATCCCAAAAATAAGTTATATCCAGATATTAAGTAGACCATTACCACAAATAGCAGTAAAATTTATCACCATTCATCAGCCCTGCCATAACCTTTATTTCCATCCAATCTCCATACATAGTTGGATGAAGAGGAAAAATAAATATCATATTCATCCAAAACTTCCGTGACTCCGAAAAGGTTTCAACAGTAGAATCTCCCACTGCTTTTTGCACTTGATCTTTGGATGTCTTATTTTTAAACTAAGCCTAATGGACCAATGGTTTGGATATAACACATACCTCACAATGGGATTCACAGAACTTGGTGAGGTCAACACACTATCCGTTTTGGTAGCGTATGATACACCAGCCAATCCGTGGCTTCTTTGTGTGGTGCGGTCCACTTGAGGTATGATTTGTGTTGAACTTGATGACGTCAGCACACCGAGGTCTGTGGTGTGTGGCAGGGTCAAGGACGCGGATTGCATCCTACCCGCGCCCGGAAGGTAATCCGTCCAGGCAGGGCTCTGTGGGGCGCAAAGTAATGTAAGTGTTTTATCCACGCCGTTCATCGCTTTTCTCGGATCATTTTAAGGTATGAGACAAAAAATGAAGTAGATCCAAAGCTCTAGTGGACCACATCAAAGGAAGCTACAGTGATAATGACTCTCACCGATGAAACCTAAGGGCCACCATCATATTTTTTTACCATCCAACCTATTAATAAGGTCATTCAGACGTAGGTGAAGTGCAAACACAAATATCAGCTTGATCCAAAACTTCTCCAGCTCCCAATAAGTTTTTAATGGTTGAAGTTAAATCTCCACTTTGCGGTCCAATTAATCTCTGGACCTTCCTAATTTTTTGTTTCATAAATTAAATAATCTAAGAAAAATAATTAACGGCGTGGATAAAACACTTACATCACTTTGGGCCCCACATAGCCCTACCCGGACGGGTTACCGTACGGGCGGGGGTAGGACGCAATCCGCGTCCCTAGTGTCAGTATGCAATCCGCGTGGTACATGGTCACTTGTAACTATCGCTACTGACGCTTTACATCAACGCACCGGTGCCCAATCCGCGTCCACGTCCACGTCCGTCAACGCGTGTTTAGACGCAGATTTCCTTCCAACGCCTTTCGCAGGAAGTTCCTGCACTGGATGCTAGGTGGGGCACAATGATGTTTGCGAGAAATCCACACCGTCCATCCGTTTATTTGATACTCAGTCGGAATGTGAGGCTTGATCCGCAGGCAGCCACTTAAGACACCTATTTATAACGGTTTCGATCACTACACCCCCTCACTTACATGGATTGGGTGCGTCAGGACGTGTTGAAGGAATGAAAATGAAGTAGCGGTTGTAGGCGTCGAGAAGGGCTGCTACATGCTCGTGATGGTGTGACACAGTGACGAGGATTTAAAATCCTTCTTCTTGTGTAGGGACGCAGTGATAGGTTTTCAGCAATGGAAGACAGCGATGATGGTATTATCCTTGTCGAGCTTCAGAGTGGAACCAGTAAGAGTGATCCTTATATGTTTCTTTCTATATATTTTCCCTTATCTCTTCTCCCATCACTTCTCTATATTTTCTCTGTTTTTCAACTATCACAATTAATCTAATTTTATATCCTTTATTTGTATGCAATTTTAAGTTTTTGTCCATTGTTGGTGACAAAATCTCGACCACCCTCCACTCCGTGTGATGCTCCTTGAATGGATCCTGACCCTGCACAAAGGGTGAGCAAAGAAGACCCTGGTTAAGCCGGGGGACCCTCCGATGCCTAAGTCAGGTCAAGGGAATCGGGGTCTAAGTTGAACTGTAGAGGGAGAGTGCAAGATATCGCGTACCTGTAGCAATAGAGTCTGCGTGTATTTATATCTGACTGTGTGATGATCTGCGTCCGTTAATCACGGCATGATTTCCTCAATCAGGGAGATTTTCAGATCGTGGAGATACTGTGCGCAATCCAAGGATCACGTAATATATGGTGCACATCGTGCGTATCTGCGAGCGACATTACCGACCTTGTCCTCTTATGGTAGTTTCTAAGTTCAGCTCAAGAGATGTCCACCTCAACCTCCGCCTCGGAGTATGGAGTCAGCTCGGACCTTTCAATGAGTAAGATTTCCGACATCAACTTCCGCCTCGGAGTATAGAATCGGCCTCACCTTGACCTTTCGGTCAAGGTATCCACCTTAACCCGCCCGCGAGCACGAGGACATAGGCCTTCATCGACCCAGACTAGAGATGTCCACCTTAACCTCCGCCTCGGAGTATGGAGTTGGCTCGGACCTTTCAGTGAGTAAGGTTTCCGACTGGCAGAGGGCATAGGCCTTCATCGACCTTTGTCTGAGCTGAGCGGACGATTACTCCTCCGATCGGATTAACATGCTCAGAGCCTCGGAATTATGAGGGGCTCGGATCTTCCATTAACAGAAGCTCCCTACTCTTTGAGTACTGTGAAGGGCTCAGAGAGTAAATATACGGAAGATAAAACGCCTCATCCGCTGGTTCTCACGGGCTTTCCAAAGTCATTACATTTTGAAAAAGAAAAAGGGGTCTCCAGCCCATGAGTCTACGCGAGGTGTACACGTGGTGACGGTTAAGATTTTAAATCATCGTCCGCTTATGAGCTGTTACCACGTGCACCCGGAGTATTGCCTCAGACGGAACCTTTTCTTATTCGAGCGTCGTTTCGTTTACTCAAAGCTCGCCGCTCGGTGTCAGAGGTGTGCTGCCCGACAGAGTTCGAGCCAATTGGATAGGGCCACGTTCGAGCCAATTGGATAGGGATTCGACATCAACCATCATTGTTAGTCATTAATGCAGAGATTCAGTGAGGTCTATATAAACCCTCATTTGAAGATTTTGATCCATTTCTGTTGGTTGTGTTTGAGCCGATACCAGAGGAGGCGATTTTCGACGAAGGCAATTCCGGCTATTCAGGATTTTCCGTTAGGCGATTCTGACCGGTCGAGCATTTTCGGCGGAAGTGATTTATGGTAGCAGCGATTTTCGGTGACTGTCCGGTAAGTTTCTTCGGGCCTCTTCGTATTTCTTCCTTTTCTTTTTTCTTGAGATGTCGTCGTCCGATCTGGAGATCGTGCGGGGCTACGATGATGGCTCAAGTCAGAGAGTTCTGATAATGGGAGAGGGGCCTTTGAAGGGCCCCATGAGGCTGTGCCCTTGTACCCTCCACCCCGAAAACAAAAGGAGACCAGGGCTGGGACTCGCAAAGTAGGTGGGAGGAAATCTGCTAGGATCCTCTGGACGACCACCGAGGCTGCTGAGATGCTAGCGAGTCGGCGACTTCGGAAGTAGTCCCATGAGGCTCCATTCGGTCGGAGTCTCAAATAGAGTGGATCCGTTCGGAGTTTTAAATCCTAAACTCCGTCCAAATCAAAGCCCCTGGGCCCCTAAACACCACCGGTGCGCCAGCCGAGAGAGAAGTTGTTATTTTCCTCTGTATGCTGCAATGTGGGATCCGACTTCCCCTGCACCCCTTTGTCCGATTCATGACTACCCAACTTGGATTGGCTCCAGGGCAACTAGCCCCCAATGCTTGGAGGGTGCTCGTCTCCTCCTACATTATCTGGCGGTAAGTCGGGAATTCGGAGCTGACTCCGGAGGAACTGATGAGTCTATACCGGGTTAAGCATGACAGCAACGAACCATGGTATTACTTCGCGACACGAGGCAGCAAGGGGTCAGGGCTGGTTTTGAATCTTCCGTCCTCCAACAAAAACTGGAAGAACAAATGGTTCTGGGCCGCGGGCAAATGGGAGGCACCTGTGGCCGAAGTCGGGACTTTGACAACTCGGGTTCCAACCCAATTTTTGAAACCAGGTCGGACTTAGTTAATTTCTTTCATCATTATATTTCCTTTTATTGTCGGTCGGACTAAAACTTGCTCTCGACAGACTTCCCGAGAGGCACGCCCCTCCTCAACTCGGACCAAAAGAATCGGATCGCCAAGGTGAAGGCACGATCGGGAGAGCTTCGATCCTGGTCGGACCTGATTACCGCTGAGAATCTTCAGTGGTCTGGGCTGTGTAAGTCCCCACCTCTCCCGACTTCCTTCAGTTAGTGTTCCTTCTATTCATTTTGACGGAATAGAAATTATCAGCTAAGTTACTAACCCGTTGTTTTTGCAGGTATGGCTGAAGCGTCAGGTTCTTGGAAGAGGAGGGTGGCCCCGACAGCGGAAGAACTGTTGAGGCCCATTTCTCGAATGAAGACCACTGCTCGGAGGAGATAAGCAACTCCTGGTGGAGAAGGTTCTTCAGGTCCGGGTGTTGAGGCTACGACTGCCACTATGGCGCGGCTATGATGGCGCAGTATGGTAACGACCACGGCCACGACTTGTTTTGGTCGCAATAACTTCGATTACGGTGCCTGCTGTGATTCCAGTCCCAGCCATCGTTGTTCCTGCTCCGGCGGTCATTACTTCCTCTACACCCCATGCTGCTGCTCCTGTCGGGGGGACTCTCCCACCAACCCCCTGCATTGTTATCCCTTCATCATCCGAGCGAGAGGAGGCCATTAGAATGGCCGACGCCATGATTACTCCTCCCGAGGTCGGGAACGATCTTGGGGCTGAGGCTCAGGCCTTGGCCGGTAGTCGGACTGGAGCCGAAGAGGAGGGAGGCTCGACGCATGTGGGGACCAGCGACACACGGTATGAGCCAGGCTTCCATATGTCGTGCTTGGCTCACTGGGCAGCCAAACATGCTTTGGAAGAAGAGATTGCCAATCTCCTTTCCAAGCCGGATGACTCTTTCTTGAGTGACCTGGCTACAATCTTTTACAAGGTATTCTTCAGTTTCCTTGCCCTTTGTTCTTATGAGCGCCTTCTTATTTTCCTTTGAATATTATTTTTTTCTTTTTTGTTGTTATTCAGTCTGTTCCGAGGATTCTCCTAGCCTGGGAGAGAGTGCGCGAGCGCCGAAAGATAGACGCTAAAGTGGAGGCGCTCCGAACTGAGGTGGGAGTCTTGTGGGATGAGGCGGCATCCTTCCGACTGGAGCAAGTCGAGCTGCGTCGGCGAGTTGAAGATGGGAAGGCCAAGGAGCTTCGATTGCAAGGGGCGGTAAAGGACTTAACAGCTCAATGTGACGCTACGACTGCCGTGCTGACACGGGCTAGGGCTCACGCAGACTCGCTGGCTCAGGAGAATGCTCAACTGGGGGAAGCCCTTGATCGAGCCAAGGTCGAAGCGGCGGAAGAACAGGCCCGAGCTGTTGCTCAGGCAAAGGAAACTCAACAGGCCAAGGATGTAGCTTCTTTGGCCGAGGCGGTGGTTGCAGTAGTAAAGGCCTTCAAAGTTTCAAAGGAGAGAGATGTTGAGGCCGCCAAGTTTTATGGCCGTGGATATGACGATTGCATTGAGGTGGTCCTAGGTTTATACTCGGACTTTAACCTCGACTCAATACTACTTGAAGAAGCTGAAGAGTAGCCTATAGATGAAGTCCGTCCGGATCCTGCCCCTGATGCTCAAGCTCCCCCGCCACCCGCATAGTTCAGATTACCTTTACTTTTTTATTTTGAACTTGATTGGAACTTAAACTGGTTGGAACTCTTCTTTTTGGCTACTTTTTTAACCTTCCAATGGAGGTCCGTGGATGATGATTTTTGTTTCTCTGGAGGGCGTATGGATAATGATGTTTTTTCTCTTTTTTCATACATTAATCCGTAGCTAATTTTTTTTTGAATGTTGACTTCGACTACTTGATTATCAAAATGAGAGGTTAATTTTGTTCGTGGTGTAGTCTGATCTGATCTTACCTTTTGGCGTGCTTGCATTTCCTAACACCATCTTAATCTGTTGAGCTATTATGGCTTGTTTGTTGAATCCGGGCCCCTAGGGGGTCGGCTCATCCCATAATTGGCGAGACCCTTCTGCTTTTTCTATTAATTCGCGAGCCGACCCCTATGTTAGTGGAGTCGAGTTAGCGCTTAGGATTTTCCTCTAGCTTAGGGAATATCGTGTAGAATTTTTGTGGGATAACGTATTGACCCCTTAAAAAGGGGTTAATCCATTTAAGTCCGCCCCTGCACATGGGGGGCAACTTTTCCTTAGTCAAGAATCCGTTCATGCAGATTAGAAGAGGCGAATTTTATTAAGAGCCTTAAAGGCTTGTCGCTCGGAGGCGTACATTTCGGTGAGGGCCTTAAAGGCCTGTCGCCTAGATGAGTACTTTTATTGAGAGCCTTAAGGTTAGTTCGTCATGGATAATAAACTTTCAGATGTTCGGCATTCTAGGGATGGGAGAGCTGACAACCTTCGAGGTCTTCTAAGTGGTAGGAGCCCGGTTTAGTTGACCGGACTACCCGATAAGGCCCTTCCCAGTTTGGTCCGAGCGTACCAGCCCTTGGCTCGGCGGTATTTTGGAATACTCGACGAAGGACCAAGTCCCCTGACCGGAATCATCTTGTCTTAACTTTCAAATTATAGAACCGTGCCACTTGTTGATGCCGGGCAGCGACTCGAAGCTTCGAGATATCTCTAACTTCTTCGAGCAAATTCAAGTTTGCGACAATCTGCTTGAAATTATGTTTTTCTTAGAAGCTCCCGACCCGGGCTGTAGGGAGACTAATCTCCACGGGCACCATTGCTTCCAAGCCATAGGAGAGAGAGAATGGAGTTTCTCCTGTTGAGGACTGAGTTGTGGTCTTATAGGCCCAGAGAATGAACGGAAGTTCTTCTGCCCAACTGCCTTTTGCTTTTTCTAGTTTTGTCTTGAGATGATGGTTGATGACCTTGTTGATCGCCTCTACTTGTCCATTCGACTGGGGATATCGGGGAGAAGAATACGCATTCGTGATGCCGAGTCCTTAATACATGTTTCAAAATTTGTCGTTATCAAATTGTTGGCCATTATCTGACACAATGGTTCGCGGAATCCTGAATCGGTAGATGATATTTTTCCAGACAAAGTTGATCACCTTCTGTTCTGTGATTTTGGCGACGGGCTCGGCCTTGGCCCATTTGGTGAAGTAGTCGACAGCGATAATTGCAAACTTGACTTGTCCCCTTCCTGTAGGTAGGGGACCGATAACGTCGATTCCCCATTATGCGAACGGCCAGGGGCCGCTCATGGGGACCATCTCCTCAGCAGGTTGCCTCGGCACGGCCGCAAAGCGCTGGCATTTATCGCATTTCTGAACGTAATCTTTGGAATCTTCCTTGATAGTTGGCCAGAAATACCCTTGTCGGAGTATTTTCAGAGCCAAGGCCCGACTGCCGAAATGATTTCCGCAGATTCCTTCATGAATCTCTCGTATCACATATTCCGCCTCATCGGCCCAGAGACACCTAAGGTAGGCCTGAGAATGTCCTTTTTTGTATAGGATACCGTCCAAGACGATATATCGGGCTGCTCGAACTCTAAGCCGCCTGACTTCCAGCTTGTCTGAAGGGATCTCGCCTATCGTGAGATACTTGAAGATCGGGTCCATCCAGCTCGGATTTGCTCGAACTAGATTGACTTCTTTCTCATCCTTACCGATGCTTGGTTGCTCTATGAATTTGACGGGGATGATTCATGGGATCTTCCCCTCCTCGGCTGAGGCGAGCCTTGCTAGGGCGTCGGCCCATGAATTTTCTGCCCTTGGGATTTGATGGATCGTGCAATTCTAAAATTTTTTGATTAATTTCCTTGCCTTATCAAGGTAGGCCATCATCCTTATTTCCATGGCCTCGTACTCGACAGAGATGTGATTTACCACTAGCTGGGAGTCGCATCAGACTTGAAGAGACTGGACACTCAGACTTGCTGTCAATCTGAGTCCGGCTAACAAAGTTTCATATTCCGCCTCATTGTTTGAGGCTTTGAATCCCAACTTGATCACATATTGAACGGTCGTTGAGTCGGGTGTGATCAAGACAATCCCGGCCCCGGCCCCTTTGACATTAGATGACCCGTCCACATAGAGAACCCATCCTGGATCTGATACTATTTTTTGATTGCTAAGAGGAGCGGGCGAACTTGCTTCAACTTTGGCATCGATCTCTTCGGTGCTCGTAGTAAATTCAGCGATGAAGTCGGCCACGGCCTGTCCTTTGATTGTCGTCCTCAGGCGAAATTGAATATCGAACTCACCAAGCTCGATGGCCCACTTAGTCACCCGACCTGACACTTCAGGCCTCTGGAGAACTTGCCTAAGAGGGGAATCTGTTAGCACAATTACAGGGTGAGCTTGGAAGTACGGGCGTAACCTCCAAGCTGAAACAACGAGGCTAAGCGCTAGCTTTTCCAGGGGTGAGTATCTCGTTTCTGCCGGCACCAAGGCTTTGCTCATATAATAAACAGGGTGTTGCTTGCCTCCGACTTCCCTAATCAGAGCCGAGCTGACGGCCGAGGTTGAGACCGCGAGGTTGAGGAATAGGGCTCACCTTCTTCAGGTTTGGACAATAGAGGGGGTGAACCCAAGTACTGTTTCAGCTGTTGGAAGGCTTGCTCGCACTCTGGCGTTCACTCTACCTTCTTATGACCCTTCAACTGCTAGAAGAAGGGGAGGCACTTATCCGTCGCTCTGGAAATGAAACGTCCGAGCGCTGCGACTTGACCCGTAAGGCATTGTATATCCTTGATGGTTCGAGGCAAACTCATATCAAGGAGTGCTTTGATCTTTTCAGGATTTGCTTCGATTCCTCTCTGACTTACTTGAAAACCGAGGAATTTTCTTAAGCCAACTCCAAAGGCGCACTTTGTTGGATTTAGCTTCATCTGGTATTCTCGAAGGACGGCAAACGTTTCCTCGAGATTCGTCAGGTGATCAGATGTTTTGATACTTTTTACCAACATGTTGTCGACATATACTTCCATGGTGCGTCCGATCTGTTTGGAGAACATCTGATTCACTAACCTTTGATATATGGCCCCAGCGTTTTTCAGGCCAAATGGCATGACCCGGTAACAGTAGAATCCCTTGTTCGTGATGAAGGTAGTCTTCTGCCTGTCTGGGGGATGCATCGTGATCTGATTATATCCGAAATATGCGTCCAAGAAAGAGAGCAATTCATGGCCCGCTGTGCTGTCTACCAGCTGGTCGATCCGAGGCAGCTAGAAGCTATCTTTCGGACATGACTTGTTTAAGTCTAAGTAGTCTACGCATACCCGCCATTTCCCATTAGCTTTCTTCACAAGGATCACATTTGCGATCCAATCGGGATAGTGCACTTCTTCTATAAATCCTGTATCGAGCAGAACGGAGACCTCGTCGGTAATTGCCTCGCATCGATCGACATCGAATGGCCTTCTTTTTTGGTTGACGGGTTTATGATCCGGATCCACATTCAGTCTGTGAACCATGACTTCCAAAGAAATCCCGGGCATATCTTGATGGGACCATGTAAAGACATCCCTGTGTTGTCGCAAGAATGCCAAATTTCTAGTCCGTTGCTCTGGACTCAATGATGTTCTGATTTGAACAATTCTGCTCGGATCGGCTTTATCAAGCGGTACTTTCTCCAGATCTTCTACAAATGAGCCTTCCGCGGGCCCTCGGGGATCTAGGACATTGATGGCGAGCATTTACTTGACCGACCCTTTCTTTACTGCAATTGCATAACATCTCCGAGCTTCTCGCTGATCACCTGGAGGTAACCTATCCCACCCTCGGCAGGAAATTTCATCATCAGGTGGTAGGTAGAAACCATTGCTCTCATTGCATTGAGAGAGGGTCTACCTAAGATAATATTGTGCACGGAAGGCACATTGACAACTAAGAAGTCCACCATAAGTGTGACTTGATGTTGTCCTTCTCCCGCAGTCACGGGGAGGGAAATGGCTCCTTCGAAAATTACTCTTTCCCCGGCAAAGCCGTGCAAGGGGTCTTCACAAGTCTGAGATGAGACTGTGGAATCCCCATTCTTTTAAAAGCTTCTGAGTATATCACATCGGCTGAGCTCCCGGTGTCAACCAAAATGCGGTATACTTTATGATTCGCAATAGTCATGGTGACTACTAGAGCATCGTCATGCGGGTGCTGAATCTCGCGCGCATCTTCTTCTGTGAAGGTTAGAGTGCACGGGCTAACCCAGAGTTCCTTACTGGGCCGCTCGGTTAAATGAACATAATGTTTCAGTTCGGACTTCCTGGAGTAAGCCTTTCACGCCCTATTTGAATCTCCCCCGCCAGACGAGCCCCCGAAGATAGTGCGGATCTCGGCGGGTTCCTCCACAGTGTTGTTTGGCTGCTCGCGTTCCTTTTGTCTTCTCCGAGTGGCTTTACCTTCTTTTGTGTATCGACGCAGGTGTCCATTCCGAAGAAGAGCTTCGATCTTGTCTTTAAGGTCTACGCAGTCATCAGTATTGTGACCGTGATCTCGATCTTGGTGGAAGTGACAGACTTGCTACGCTGTCTCGATGATCCGGGTCGGCCCTCATGCGACAGCCAACCCAAGCAGCCTTCTCTCCTCAGATGTCTAGTAGAATCTGCTTTGTAGATGTGTTAAGGGGGGTGTAGGAGCGAAATTTTCCCTCTAGTCTCTTGCTCGAGCGACGATCGCGAGAGGTGCGTTCATCGGCCCCTTTGTTAGACGTCTAGGATTCTTCGTTCCTAGGCCTCTTCCCTTTACCATCTGGCTCGGTCACTTGAACACTTTTACGGGCATTGGTGAATTCATCCGCATTGGTATACTTCTGAACTCTGGCCACAAGTTCAGCTAGTGTCTTTAGTGGATTCTTCCTAATGGAGAAGGTGAACTTTCCTTCTCTCAAGCCACTGAATATAGCGGCGAGGGCCATTTTGTCATCATAGTCTTCCACCAGTAACGCTTCTTCATTGAAGCGAGCGATGTAGTCCTTCAGTGACTCCTTCGGTCCTTGCTTGATAGTAAGCAAGTGAGTGTTGGGCTTTCGATTTCTCTTATCACTAATGAACTGGGTAAGGAATAGTCGGCTTAACTACGCGAAGGAGCTGACGGAGTTTGGTTTAAATTGCCGGTACCAACTCCGAGCGGATCCCGTTAGTGTAATCGAGAACCCTCAGCACATCATCGCATCCATCGCTATCTGGATCTGCATTCAGGAGCGGTAAGCTTTCATGTGTTCAGACGGGTCCCCGGACCCAGAATATTGAATAACGGGAGGTATCCGAAACCTCTGAGGCATCACCTCGCTCATGATTTCCGAGGCGAAGGGAGGTTCGGTTTCTTTCATCATTGCCTGGACGGCAACGAGAACCGAAGTCGATTCTTGTCGCTTTTCTCCAGAGCTAAGAACTTGTTGTTGAGCTCCTCGAACCGCTTCTCCCATGGGTCTTTATTTTCTACCACAATTTCTTAGACATTCTCTCTCTCTGGACTTCTCCTCCCCCTCCTTCGTTCCAACCGGTGACAGAGGTCCGTTGGTGTCAGGGCTGAGGTAACCGAGGCATTAGTCAGAGCTCGCGTTGTGGTATTCCGAGCCGAGGGTCAGATTTGGGTCGGAAGAGGATGTTGACTCGATATGAGCACCTGGGGATGCTGAGGTGCCTCGGGCCTCATAGTCCTTAACGCGAGGTGAGTTTCCATAGTTGGGCCGACTGGCTCGGGAATTGGGTTTTCTTGAACCGGGGGCAAACACGGCTCCTGTTGTTACTTCATTTTGTTCACTTCGTCTCGTATGGCTTGTATCTCGCCTTGCATGGCACGATACTTACTCGCCCTATTGCGAGAACACTGAGAGGGCCCTGGGGCTGACTCTGTGTGGAGCAGTGAGGAGGAGCGAGTTTGTTCGTTCAGCTCTGGTTCTATAGCTACTGCTTTCTTCTTTCCTCTAGCCATTATACTTTTGAATAGGAACCTGACTTTTTGTATCAAATTCCCACAGACGGCGCCAAAAGATGTTGATGACAAAATCTCGACCACCCTCCACTCCATGTGATGCTCCTCGAATGGATCCTGACCCTGCACAAAGGGTGAGCAAAGAAGACCCTGGCTAAGCCGGGGGACCCTCTGATGCCTAAGTCAGGTTAAGGGAATCGGGGTTTAAGTTGAACTGTAGAGGGAGAGTGCAAGATATCGCGTACCTGTAGCAATGGAGTCTGAGTGTATTTATATCTGACTGTGTGATGATCTGCGTTCGTTAATCACGGCATGATTCCCTCAATCAGGGAGATTTTCAGATCGTGGAGATACTGTGCACAATCCAAGGATCACGTAATATATGGTGCACATCGTGCTTATCTGCGAGTGACATTACCGGCCTTGTCCTCTTATAGTAGTTTTCAAGTTCAGCTCGAGAGATGTCCACCTCAACCTCCGCCTCGGAGTATGGAGTCGGCTCGGACCTTTCAGTGAGTAAGGTTTCCGACATCAACTTCCGCCTCGGAGTATAGAATCGGCTCGGACCTCGACCTTTCAGTAGGTAAGCTTTCCGACTGGCAGAGGACATAGGCCTTCATCGACCCAGCTCGAGAGATGTCCACCTTAACCTCTGCCTCGGAGTACGGAGTCGGCTCGGACCTTTCAGTGAGTAAGGTTTCCGATTGGCAAAGGGCATAGGCCTTCATCGACCTTTGTCTGAGCTGAGCGGACGATTACTCCTCCGATCGGATTGACATGCTGCAGAGCCTCGGAATTATAAGGGACTCGGATCTTCCCATAACATCCATAATAATCCAAAGAAAGCTTCTCCTGTTCAACACTACCTATTCGTCGCAGGACCGGGTCTCTCTCCTCCTATGAAGAGGACTTTTAAAACTGTGCAAAAGGCCACATGTCGTTGCAACCTCACCTTAGAAATTACTTTACAGATAATGTATCCCTACATGGTTTAAGGCCTGTTTATTTTACTATATATCAGGTGGTATTAGATGAGATTGAATTAAAAGATACCACCGGACTACTACTATGTTCCGTTGGTTTTTTTCATTTGCTGTAAGTTTGGCATGCTTTGGAAAACGAGCTAGAATACTATGGAATTTGGAGCAGCAGCCAGAAACCCTCTAAATCCGTATGGGATTCGATCTATACGGCCTCCATTCATGGCCAGTTCTTTTACTAATCCAGCAAATTAACGTGGTTGTCTTGACGTCGGCAAGATTTATAGGTCCCACCATGATTTATGGGCTATATCCACACCATCCATCTACTTTTCAAGATCATTTTAAGGCATGCCCCAAAAAGTCAGGTAGATCCAAAGATTAAATAGACCACACCACAAAAAGAAGTGGGGATTGAATGCCTACAATTGAAAACTTTATAGAGGCCACTGCGGTTTTGGATCACGTTGATTTTTTGTTTTACGACTGCATCAAAACTAAGGGTCATTTGGATGTTTATAAATTTTTAAGTTGTAAGTACTTTACATCCTAAAAGAATTTCATGTGTAAACTATTTACATGCTATTCTGTTTAGCTTTCAAATAAAAACTTTATAACTAGATTATATATTTGACTAACTTATAAAGTATTTATAATATATAAGGTAGGTATTCGTACCACGTAGAGCTTAGAGTGGTAAATTCCATCAAAATTGATAACTTACATAAAATGACTTGATTTTTTAAACCCTGAGGAGTACATCATTAAAGCATGCGTGCACTAGATGTCATCGCCCATAGTATTAAACCCTAAAAGCAATTTGAAAGTTTTTAATAATGGTCATCTCATCCTTTCTTCTCATGTGTGGTTCATTTGATGGCCAATCAAACTTTTTTTTTCTTTCTTTTTTTAAGCCATAGGAGAACATCAAGATGGACAGTTTGGATAAACCATACACATTATGATAAGCACCATAGGAGAGCATTAAGGAAAGCACATGACCGATAAATTAGACAAACCATACAAATTATGATGGGCCCCTCACATCACGAGTATATATCAACCATTGTATTCTACTTTGTATAATGTCATTTTAACAGCAAATTAAACTTTACGATAACCTGCGATACGGCTTTTTTTCTTGGTTTTATATTACGGTGAAAAGCTGTAATGTGTTTACAGCTTTTAAAGGCTTTATAAGCAAATGCAGATATTTAAACAATTCCTAAAAAGATTTCAACCAGGGGATGCTCAGTGTCTACCGTTTCTCATGATCTCAACCTAATATGATCAGTGTTTAGCCCAAGCAACGGAAGACTTGACTCATTTTTAGCCAGAGACGTCAATCTAAGGTCATAAAAACATTAAATAAAAACAAAAGCCTATAAAAATTGCAATTATTCGATGTTAACCAAAAAAAATAAAAATGATATATGTTAATTATAATTTTAACCATCAATTTGGGGTGATTTCCTCCAGTTGCTTACATGGACGAAAAGCACCAAGCGGAGTCCAGCAGTCAAAATAATGAGGTGATTTCCTCCACTGCACCAACACCAAATAATGAAAGAGGAAAACATCAAACAGACGACACGAATCAGAAGTATTGTGTAATTTATATCCAAGAAAAACTAGATCGACTTCCTCAAATGGATAAGGAAGCATGGTACAACCATTCCATCTTTCGGGCCCCACGAAACCTTAAAGAAATGCACCACAACGCCTACGTACCCCAGATTGTCTCCATTGGCCCATTACACAAAAGCGACTTCTACCAGCAACACATGGAAGAATACATGTTGCGTTTCCTGGGTCGCTGCATCGACCGTACTGGGCACGATCTGGAGTTCTTCATCAATGACGTCTCGCAACTCATGGACCGAGCACGAAGATGCTATGCGGAACCCACCGACTGGAGAACTGATCAAAAATCCATGGAAGCACACAAGTGGCGTTTCCTGGGTCGCTGCCTCGACCGTACTGGGCACGATCTGGAGTTTTTCATCAATGCCATCTTGCCACTCGTGGACTGAGCACGAAGATGCTATGCGGAACCCACCGACATGATAAGCGATCAAAAATTCATGGAGATGCTGCTGCTCGACTTTTGCTTCATCCTTGAATTACTCTATGCAGTTGCCCAAGGCTTCAGACGAAAGGATGACCCGCTCCTCCGTCCGTGCGGCTGTCCTACGGATCCGAAGCGACATGTTATTGCTCGAGAACCAAATCCCATTGTTCGTCCTGGAACGCATGTTCGAGATCACTGCAGGACAAGAGTACAGAGGCTACTCAGTGAGTCAACTCGCCCTCTGCTTCTTCAGCTGGACTGTCCCTGGAATCATCAATTTTCAAGAGACCCCCAATGCAGGAAATAAGGATGAGGAAGGCTTGCATCTTCTCAATGTTCTCCGGCAAAGCCTCGTTACATTAAAGAGGCCCATATGAGCATCATCATCATCATCATCATCACGGCCCCTTGATAAACTCCCGGATAGTTATCCTCGCCCCGATCTGATGATGCGATGCGTCTCATCTCTAAGGGACTCCAGTGTGAAGTTTGAGAAGAGAACATCGAGCAAATTGACGGATATCAAATTTGAAAGAGGCGTTCTCAAAATCCCACCGTTGTTAGTGGACGAAAACACAGAGTCCATCTTCCTCAACCTCATGGCCTTCGAGCAGTGCCATTCGCAATGTAGTGACCAATCAGTTCCTACATTGTTTTCATGGACGGGCTGATCAACACCAAACGAGACGTGGCCTATCTATAACAGAAAGGGATTATCAACCACTAGCTAGGAAGCGAGGAGGCTGTGGCACAGCTCTTCAATGATCTTAGTCGAGGTATAAGCATCGACCACAGGGACGGCTGTCATATCTACGCCCTATCTTCTGAGTTGAATGAGTATGTCTCGTGTAAGTGGCCCACTTGGAGGGCCAGCTTGAAGCACGAATATTTCCGCCATCCGTGGTCCACCATATCCATTGTAGCCGCTGTTCTCATCATCGGACTCACGTTAACTCAGACCTGTTATTCCATCTTAGCCTACCATCGTGATCACTCTTAGATAAACGGTTCATCTCTTTGCTCTTCTTTAATCTTCACCGTTGTTTTACTTCACTCATGGTTAATATTATGTAATAATAAAAGAGTCGGTTACTCAGATCGAAGTCGACCCGAATGAGTTGGGTCAGACTTAGACCCGTCGTACTGACTCACCTCTCTCTCTCTCTTAAATTAGGCAATGAACCACATATTCTGTGAAATAAACGGATTCTCCAACATGGACCCCAGTGAGCGGCTACCATTGTAGGCTTGTGAAATAAACGATTTGGATCCTTAAAGTCGTCACTCGTTGAAATACATTTAAAGGTTCTATACTGTCCATCTTACATGAGTTTCCCATGAGGTTGAGCTCTGTGGGCCCCACTGTGATGCGTGTCAGAAATCAACACCATCAAGTAAATGTACCCTTCCATGGTAGGCCAGGCACTACGTGAAAAATGGAAAAAAAAAAAAGGACGGATTTAGAGACGGTTCTGGACCGTCTCTAAAATTGCTTGGTTTAAAGACACTGTAGAGACGGCCGTAAACCGTCTCTAAAATTTTAGACGGCCCATGATCATCCTTAATATTGTCTTAAAAATTTGAACGCCCATAAATCATTTAAGACGGTCGTTGACCGTCTTATATGGGTCATTAAAGACGGTCATTGGCCGTTCGCATTAAAGACGGTCCTTGACCGTCTTATATACAGCCATTAGAGACGGTCATTGGCCGTCTTTTACTTGCAATCTGAGACTGTCAAAGACCGTCTCTATTAGAGACGGTCCTTAGCCGTCTTACAGCCCTGTCAAAGACCGTCTCTATTTAGAGACTGTCAAAGACCGTCTCTATTAGAGACGGCCCTAGACCGTCTCTATTAGAGACTGTCAAGGACCGTCTCTATTAGAGACGGTCCTAAACCGTCTTATAGCCATGTGAAAAACCGTCTCTATTAGAGACGATCCTAAACCGTCTTATAGCCCTATCAAAGACCGTCTCTATTAGAGACTGTCAAAGACCGTCTCTATGAGAGACTGTCGAAGACGGTCTCTATTAGAGACGGTCCTAAACCGTCTCTAATGCTCAGGTCAAAAATGAAAAAGCTCAAAAAAATTATAAATTTCAAAAAAAAAAAAAAAAAAAAAAGTTGAAGCTTAGAAAAATAATTAACAATGTTTAAGAAAATTTTAAATTTTGAAAAAAAACTGTAATTTTATAAAAATCTAGATTTTGAAAAAAAAATTTAAGAACTTTGAATAATGTTGATAATTTTGAAAAAAAAAATTCGATAAAAATATGATATTTTGAAAAAGAAAATTTTAAAAATTAAACAAATTTGTGAAAAAATTGATAAAATGTAAAAAATATATATTTTTTTAAAAAGAAAACTAGATTTTGTATTTTGACAACAAAAATTGAAAAGTTATATAATAAAAGTGAGATTAAAAATATGATATTTTGAAAAAGAAAATTTAAGAAATTAAACAAAATTGTGAAAAAATTGACAAATTGTAAAAAAAATATATTTTTTAAAAAAGAAAACTAAATTTTGTATTCTGACAAGAAAAGTTGAAAAGTTAGATAACAAAAGTGAAATTTTGAAGTTGTGTTGTATATCCTTGCCGCCCATACGTTTCTCCAAACCATTTTTGGGCCGGGTATAAAAAATTATGTAGATTTAAATCTTAAGTGGACCACACCATTGGAAAGAATGAAAATATATTACCTCGCCATTAAAAATTATAAAGAGCCCATCATAAGGTTTTAGTAATGTTTATTTGCAATCCAACATGTTGATAATGTAAAGGAGATCTAGATATGAAGGTAAACTACAAAGATCAAATTGATCCAAAACTTTTGTGGCCTTCAAAAGGTTTTTAATGGTTATTCATCATTGTTTTGATTGGTATGACCCACCTGAGATTATTGAGTTCTTGTGATTTGAAATCACATCCTAAAATATGATGGAAAAATATATGGACGGTGTCGATATACATAAAATATATCAAGGTGGGCCCTACATGGTTAGAGTAACACCCATGAAGGAGTTACCTAAATAGTGAAATGGTACTATAAGGTCACCTCATGGGAACTTTCCATGAGGTTAATCCGTGTGCGCCCCACCATGATGTGTAGAACATCAACACCATGCATTTGATGTGTCCCCTTTAAGTCCAAAAATCAGTCATATATGAGACTCAGGTGGGCCATAGCATCTAAAACTATGTGAAGACATCCCTAAAACATATAAAAGCATTTGGTGGGGCCCACATGAGTTTTCGATGTGTATGAAACTTGGTTTGACTCCTCATCCAAGTGGGACACATAATGAATGGGTTGGATCTATGAACCACATCTAGGTGGGCCCAATAAATGATTATGAATGTTTTAATGGGAGGGTAACCCTCTCAACTATAGTATGTGGTGTGGCCCACTCAAGTCATGGATTGACTTTATTTTTAAGCTCATGGCCCACCATGGAATGGTGCATCTGATTGACGGGGTAGATCCAAAGTTCAAGTGGACCCACCATAGAAAAGAGTAGGATAGTGACACCCACTATTGAAACCTTCTTAGGGCCCGCTGTGATGTTTGTTTGAGATCCAATCTATTTATAAGTTAATACATACATGGATGCGATTGAAACTTGGTCTGATATCCTCATCCAAGTGGGACACACATAACAAGTGGGTTCGATATGTGAATCACATTCAGGCAGGCCCAATATATGATTATGAATGTTTTAAGGAAACCCTTCTCTACTACATTTAGGTGAGTTACTCGTTACTTTTACCAGAGTAAACTTTGTGGGTCCATTGTTATTTATTTATTTTATCCACTCCATTCATCCATGTTAACAGATAATTTGAGGTCTAAAGAACAAAAAGGAAGCATATCCAAAGCTCAAGTGGACCACACCACAGGAAATAGTGTGATTGAACCTCTACCATTTAAAATTTCTTAGAGGCCATAGAAGTTTTGGATCAAGCTGATGTTTGTGTTTTCTATTCATTCATATATTTTTGATATTATTAACAACCTTTAACCGTTTTTAGATAATCTGATCAATTCAGATTGAAAAGTAAATAACTTCATATGTTTAAATCAAAATTCACTCAAATTGTTGATCAATCTTATTTGCCCAATATCTCTCTCATATGTAGCATGATCGGGGCAAGTAACTAGTCAATTTGAGGGTAATGATTAGTAAAATAGAGTAAATGGACCAGACATGTAAAATGAGCCAAATATTTTGGTCAAAATTGTGACCCAACTTATTGACCTCATGAGAACCTGTTATGTATTTATTTTATCCACTCCGTTAATCTATGTTAACGGATAATTTTAGGGTTTGATCCCAAAAATGAAGAAAATTAAAATCTCAAGTGGACCACGGCACAGGAAACAGTTTGATTGAACATCTACCATTAAAAATTTTTTGGAGGCCAAAGAAGTTTTGGATCAAGCTGATGTTTGTGCTTTCTCTTCATCCATGTCTTTGTGATCATATTAACAGGTTGGATGACAAATAAAAATTACTTTAGACCCTAGGAAGGTTTCAACATTGGAAATCACTATTCCACACTATTTCCTATGTAATGGTCCACTTGACCTTTGGATCTACTTCTATTTTGGGATTAACCCTTAAAATTAGCATTAAAAATGGATGGATGGTGTGGATAAACCACATAAATTCACGGTGGGCCCAACTAAGTTATCGTACTGAGTAACTCAGTACACAATCCGCGCACTCTCTCTCTCTCTCTCTCTCTCTCATCGGTAGCTAATCCACGTCCACTTGATATCATGAACATGTTGGATGGCAAATAAACATTACTGTGGTCCCAAGGAAGGTATCAACGGTGGAAATCATTATTCCACACTGTTTTGTGTGGCATGGTCCACTTGAGTTTTGGATTTACCGAAAATTTGGGATCAACACACACTGTTCATCCATTTTTTCGAGATCATTTTATAGAATTATCTAAAAAATGAATCATATCCAAAGATTAAATGGACCACACCACAAATAAGGGGAACAGATTGGCTACTCCCCCTAGACCATCCAATGGCTGGTGGTTGGTGTTGTGTGGGCCCCACCATGATGTATGGCCCCACACCATTTTTTTAAAAAAATACTTTTGAACCAGTTGGATTTCAAATAAACATTACGATGGGTCTTAGGATAGTTTCAACGGTGGGAATCACCCTCCCGTTGTTTTCTGTGGTGGGGTCCACACTATAAGAAAAGGGGGACCAATTGGCTACTCCCCTTGACACCAGCCAATGGCCTGTGGTCGGTGCTATGTGGGCCCCACCATGATGTATGTGTTTCATCCATGACATCCATCTTTTTTTACAGATCATTTTACGGTATGAGTCCAAAAATGAGGTATATCCAACTCTCAAGTGGACCACATTATAGGAAACAGTGTTGAATGAGGGTCAACCATTAAAAACATTTTGGGGGCCATAAAAGTTTTGGATCAAGCTGGTATTTGTTTTTTATCTTCATCTGGGCTTGTATGACCTAATCAACAGATTGGATGTCAAATAAACAGTATAGTAGGCCTAAGGAGGATTTTAATAGTTGATATCCAATCACTATTATTTTCATGTGGTGTGGACCACCTAAGATTTATATCCCTCTAATTTTTGGGATCAAGCAATAAAATGATCTGTAAAAATGGATGAACGGAATAGATGAAACACATACATCATGGTGGGGCCCGCAGAGCACCGACCATCGACCGTCGGTTGGGGCCTATAAAAAAAAGCTGCCCTAATTCATTTGCGCCGACTCTCTCTCCATTTCCCTTTCTGCTCTTTCTCCCTCGATGGAGCTCGCTTTCGGCCCTCTCTGCTCTCTCTCTCTCTCTCTCTCTCTCTCTCTCTCTCTCTCTCCCTCTCTGCTCGCTCTCCCTCTCAGCTCGCTCTCGCTCGCTCTCCACCCCTCTCTCTCTCTCTCTCTCTCTCTCTCTCTCTCTCTCTCTCTCTCTCTCTCTCTCTCTCTCTCTCTCTCTCTCTCTCTCTGCCTCTCCCTTTCCCTCTCCCTCTCTGCTCGCTCTCCCTCGAGCTCTCACTCTCCGCTCGCCTCTCTCGATCTACGGTCCTCTGTTGTAGTTCGGCCTTCTCTTGGTTGTAAATCTTGGATTCTCGGGTATGATGTTTATTTGTTTGTTTTTTTTTTTTTTTTTTTTTTTTTTTGGGGGGGGGGGGGGGGGGATTTAAGGATTTGGGGATTTGGGGCGTGTTTGGGCAGTGGCATTAGAAGGGACTAGGTGGGATGGAATTGCAACTGGTCTGTGCCAATTCCACTCCATGTTTGGCAGTGGGCCCCATGAGATCCAAGTGGTGCCTCTTGCTGGTGGCTGTTCTTTGGCATGTGTGGGCACATGGATGTATTCTAACAGACATTCATCTTTGGATTTTCGAAATCCAATCTCATGTATATATGATGAAATAAGGTCTGTTAGAGGTTTGTTAAGCCCATGTACAAGGCCTACCTTCTAATGGCATCACATGTGCCACCATGGCAGACAATGCAATATCAAAGCCATCCATCAGGTTGGTCCAACTATCAAGATGTTCTCACCTAAAAAATCAGGCTGAAGGAGTAGAGCATGCATACCATCCTATTGTGTAGTTTAATGAGGTTTATGGGGCTAGATTTTTTCATGCTTTGCATGAGGGTGCATTTGCTTGCAACAAATGTCATGAACTTCATGATATTTTGTACTGAATTAGACCTATTAATCCTGAAATATCATGATATTTGGCTACCCATCTTGTAACCGATCCTTACAGAAAAGCTTTTTGGTTCTTTTTTTTTTGTTTTCTTTGCTTGCTATTTTTTTTTCCCACATGATTTATTGTGGCGAATGTCATATGAGACCTTTGGCTTCACATGTCTTTCAAATTTGTTTGGTTCTATAATTTGAGTAGAATTAATTGTCTTTCTATTTGAGGATGATGAATGTTTCAATTTCTTGGATGGATGATGAATGTATTTGCGAATGTAAATGAAAATAAAGAACTTATTATATATATATATATATATATGTTATCAATGGAGGATACCTTGTTTAGGGGGACATGAAATTCTTGTAGCTTATGGTATGGTGCCCCAATATTGGTTGTATGTTACTAGTATGTAGTAGATAATACTAGGTTCAATAGTAGATAATACTAGAGAATACCTAAACCCGATCCGAACCCGAAACCGAATCTGATTCCCTAAACCTATAGCTTAAACCTAAACCTAAACCTAAACCTATGACCTATAACCTAAACCTAAAGCTAAACCTATAACCTAAACCTATAACCTTAACCTTAACCTAAAACCTAAATGTATTCTCAAATCCCTAAACCTATAACCTATAACCTAAACCCAAACCTAAGCCTATAAGCATAACCTAAACCTAAAACCTAAACCTAAATCTGTAACCTATAACCTAAAATCCCTAAACCTATAACCTATAACCTAAACCTAAACCTAAACCTATAACCTTAACCTAAACCTAAAACCTAAACCTAAACCTATAACCTAAGGGCCTATTTGGCTGGGCAGATTAGATGGGATTGAATGGTATTAGAGTGGATTGCACAGATTTCAAGGTAATTATAGCTGCGTCAGTGGATTGGTGTAAGATCTGTGGGATTGCTGTATCTGGGATTGCTATATCGGGTCTGTTTGGCAAGCTCGGCCAATCCCGGGCTTAAACCTTCCAATCCCTTTCAATCCCTCGAATCAAACACGTCCCAGGCAATTTTGAAGGGATTAGGGTGGATTGGATGGGATTTAAAGGTGATGATGGTGATGTTAGTGGATTGTCTTAAGATCCATGGGATTGTTATATCCCGGGATCAGATCCCATGTTTGTTTGGCACACCTGGCCAATCCCGGGATCTATCTTCCAATCCCATCTAATCTGCCCGGCCAAACAGGCCCTAAATGTATTCTCAAATCCCTAAACCTATAACCAATAACCTAAACCCAAACCCAAACCTATAACCTTAACCTAAACCTATAAACTTAACCTAAACCCAAACCTAAACCTATAACCTTAACCTTAACCTAAAACCTAAACCTAAACCTAAAACCTAAATGTATTCTCAAATCCCTAAACCTAAACCTACACCTAATCTTAATCTCAACTCCTTAACCTAAACCTAAACCTAAACTTGAAAACCCAAACCTAAACCCAAACCCGAACTCAATTTCCTAAACCTAAACCTTAACCTATTCTCAATTACCTAAACCTTAACCTCTAAACCTATGACCTATAACCTAAACCTATAACCTTAACCTAAACCCAAACCTAAACCTATAACCTTAACCTTAACCTAAAACCTAAACCTAAACCTAAAACCTAAATGTATTCTCAAATCCCTAAACCTAAACCTACACCTAATCCTAATCTCAACTCCTTAACCTAAACCTAAACTTAAACTTGAAAACCCAAACCTAAACCCAAACCCGAACCCGATTTGCTAAACCTAAACCTTAACCTATTCTCAATTCCCTAAACCTTAACCTCTAAACCTATGACCTATAACCTAAACCTAAACCTTAACCTATTCTCAATTCCCTAAACCTTAACCTCTAAACCTATGACCTATAACCTAAACCTAAACCTAAACCTAAACCTAAAACCTAAACCTAAAACCTAAATGTATTCTCAAATCCCTAAACCTATAACCGATAACCTAAACCCAAACCTAAACCTAAAACCTTAACCTAAACCTAAAACCTAAATGCATTCTCAAATCCCTAAACCTATAACCTATAACCTAAACCTAAACTTATAACCTAAAACCTAAACCTAAAACCTATAACCTATAACCTAAAATCATGGGAATGATATGAAGTTAATTAAAGCTACTAACTGCTTGGATTGGTGTGAGGTACGTTTTCTTGATATTTCTTGCATTAATTCTCCAAATTTTTTTTTTTATCATAAGTAATGTTAAACTGAGTTGAATGCAATCCTAGAACTCCATCAAGATTAGTTTCATTCCATGAAGCTGTAGCAGTTCATGTGGCAGTCTTAGAGCTTTTGTTTACTATTGTTTATTTTTAATGTTATATTTTATGGAATCTCATGTGGGGTGCTTTTGCATTTGTTAGTTCTTGAAGTCTGTGTGGTTATTTGTGGTAATTTAGATTTGAATCGGTTTGGATTCTATTGCAGATTATTTTTCTCTTATACTCTCATATGGGCGTGCCTCTTTTTAAAATTTATTTATTATTTGGTGAAAATCAATGAGGATTTAGTACGGTGTGGCTGGATTTTTTGTTTATATATAAATTTTTTTACACCCATGTGAATCTGTTTGGATTCTGTTGCAATTAATTTTCTATTTACAGAAGGAAATCTCACATGGGTATCTCTGTTTTTGAAGTTTCTTTGATTTTTTTTTTTTTTTTGGTGAAAATCAATTTGATTTTAGTAGACGTGCAGTTGTTTTTTTTTTTTTTTCTTTTCTTTTCTTTTTGGAAAATTAGTGAAATTTGGGATGTTTTGAAGTAATTTTATGCATATTTTTCGATTTCGATGTTCATCAAATTTGGATTAGTTTAAAAAAGGAGTATTATGTGGGTTTTTCCTATTATATGTAACAGAATCTCATTTGAGTGCTTTTGCATTTATCAGTTCTTCAAGTCTGTGTAATCATTTGATGTGAATCCATTTGGATTCTACTGTAATAATTTTTCTATTGTTAAGAAGGAAATCTCATATGGGTATCTCTCCTTTTGAACTTTCTTTGATTTGGTGAAAATCAATGTGACTTTAGGATGATGTGTGGGCTGTTTTCAATTGTTTTGGGATGAAAAACCAATGAAATTTGGGATGTTCTTAAGTAGTTTGATGCATATTGGTTGAAAAATGAAGTGTTATGTAGATTTATTATAATTTTTTGTGGTTTAGATGATGGAATCTCGTGTGGGTGCTTTTACATTTAGCAATTCTTAAAATTTGTCGGATTACTTGATGTGAATCAATGGGAGTTTTTGATGATTAGTAGTTGCTTTTGAGTGTTATCACTACAAGAAAAGCCACTTTTACCAACGAAAATTTTCGTAGGCAAAAGTCTAATTTTCGTAGGCAAAAAGTTTTACCCGCAAAAATTTTCGTTGGCAAATTCCTTGCTAAATGTCCGAGGGGGAAACCTTTTACCCACGAAAAAAAAAGTTCGTTGGCAAAGGTAAGACTTTTGCCGATGAAATATTTCGTAGGCAAAACATTTTACCAACGCTAATTTTCGTTGGAAAAAATATTGACAAAACTTTTTACCTACGAATAATTTTGTAGGTAAAAATATTTACAGGACTTTTTAGCTACCAAAAATTTCGTAGCTAAAAATATTTAAAACACTTTTTACCTACCAACAATTTCGTAGCTAAAAATATTAATATTTTACAATACTTACAAAACGTTTAGCTACGAATATTTTCGTAGGTAAAAACATGGATGGGACTTTTAACTACGAAAATTTTCGTAGGTAAAAACTTCGATGAGACTTTTACCTACGAAAATTTTCGTAGGTAAATTTTTTTTTTTCCCACACAAAATTCTTCATATGCACCTGATATACACCTGTTACAATATATTTCTTGATATACACCTGTTATGTAATATATTTCATCATATTCACATTCACATTCACATCCATTTAACTCCGAAGTACATAAATAAATCCATCCAAACATAAACTACATCATGCATAAATACATATAAATTTAACATCGTAAATAAAATACAAAAAATCCAATTAGGTGCGGCGGTGTGGACAGTGCGCCCTCCTCGCTACTCATGCACTGCTTGTACCGCTTGTGTAATAAGGAGCGTACTCTTTGAACCGCTCTTTGATCATGTCGTCGACGGCAAAGGAAATGTGTGGAACACTCGAATCTAATTCAAATTTATCCTGCAACTTCATAAATAATAGATTAAGGCAATAAACTTATTAAGAAAATAACTTAACTGTAAATGAACTTTTATCAAATAAATTAGAATTTCTGAGTATAGGTTTAGGTTTAGGTTAAGGTTAAGGTTAATGTTAAGGTTAAAAGGTAAAGGTTTAGGTTTAGGTTTAGGTTTAGGTTATAGCTTCAGGGAATTGAGAATAGGTTAAGGTTTAGGTTATAGCTTCTGGGAATTGAGAATAGGTTAAGGTTTAGGTTAACGAAATCGAGTTCGGGTTCGAGGATCGGGTTTAGGTTTGGGTTTTCATGTTTAGGTTTAGGTTTAGGTTTAGGTTTAGGTTTGGGAGTGGTTTTAAGTTTAAGTTTAGGTTTAATTTTTAGTTTATTGGTTTAGGTTATAGGTTTAGGTTTAGGTTAAGGTTAGGTTATAGGTTATAGGTTAAGGTTTAGGATATAAGTTTTGGTTTAGGTATGTTATAGGTTACGGTTTTGGTTTAGGTTTAGGTTTAGATTTTAGGTTTAGGTTAAGGTTATAGGTTTAGGTTATAGGTTTTGGTTAGGTTTAGGTTAAGGTTATAGGTTATAGCTTTAGGGAAGTGAGAATAGGTTAATGTTTAGGTTTAGGAAATCGAGTTCGGGTTTGAGATTGGGTTTAGGTTTGGGTTTTCAAGTTTAGGCTTAGGTTTAGGTTAGGGAGTTGAGATTAGGATTAGGTGTAGGTTTAGGTTTAGGGATTTGAGAACACATTTAGGTTTTAGGTTTAGGTTTAGGTTTAGGTTTAGGTTTTAGGTTTAGGTTATAGGTTATAGCCATAGGGAACTGAGAATAGGTTAAGGTTTAGGTTTAGGAAATCGGGTTCGGGTTCGGGATTGGGTTTAGGTTTGGGTTTTCAAGTTTAGGTTTAGGTTTAGGTTAGAGAGTTGAGAATAGGATTAGGTGTGGGTTTAGGTTTAGGGATTTGAGAACACATTTAGGTTTTAGGTTTAGTTTTAGGTTTAGGTTATAGGTTATAGGTGTAGGGAATTGAGAATAGGTTAAGGTTTAGGTTTAGGAAATCGGGTTCGAGTTCGGGATCGGGTTTAGGTTTGGGTTTTCAAGTTTAGGTTTAAGTTTAGGTTAGGGAGTTGAGAATAGGATTAGGTGTGGGTTTAGGTTTAGGGATTTGAGAACACATTTAGGTTTTAGGTTTAGGTTTAGGTTTAGGTTTTAGGTAGGTTATAGGGTATAGCTATAGGGAATTGAGAATCAGTTATGGTTTAGGTTTAGGAAATCGGGTTCGGGTTTTGGTTTGGGTTTTCAAACTTAGTTTTGGGTTTAGGTAAGGGAGTTGAGATTAGCATTAGGTGTAAGTTTAGGTTTAGGGATTTGACAACACATTTAGGTTTTAGGTTTAGCTTTAGGTTATAGGTTTAGGTTATAGGTTATAGCTGTAGGGAATTGAGAATCAGTTATGGTTTAGGTTTAGGAAATCGGGTTCGGGTTCGAGATCGGGTTTTGGTTTGAGTTTTCAAGTTTAGGTTTAGGTTTAGGTTAGGAGTTGAGATTAGCATTAGGTGTAGGTTTATGATTAGGGATTGGAGAACACATTTAGGTTTTAGGTTTATGTTTAAGTTTAGGTTATAGGTAGGTTATAGGTTATAGGTGTGTAGGGAATTGAGAATAGGTTTAAGTTTAGGTTTAGGAAATCGGGTTCGGGATTGGGTTTTACTTTGGGTTTTCAAGTTTAGGTTTAGGTTTAGGTTAGGGAGTTGAGATTAGCATTAGGTGTAGGTTTAAGTTTAGGGATTGGAGAACACATTTAGTTTTAGGTTTATGTTTAGGTTTAGGTTATAGGTTTAGGTTATAGGTAGGTTATAGGTTATAGTTGTAGGGAATTGAGGATAGGTTAAGGTTTAGGTTTAGGAAATCGGGTTCGGGTTCGGGATCGGGTTTAGGTTTTGGTTTTCAAGTTTAGGTTTAAGTTTAGGTTTAGGTTAAGGAGTTGAGATTAGGATTAGGTGTAGGTTTAGGTTTAGGGATTTGAGAACACATTTAGGTTTTAGGTTTAGGAAATGGTTTAGGTTTTAGGTTAAGGTTATAGGTAAGTTATAGGTTATAGCTATAGAGAATTGAGAATAGGTTAAGGTTTAGTTTAGGAAATCGGGTTCGGGATCGGGTTTAGGTTTGGGTTTTCAACTTTAGGTTTAGGTTTAGGTTAGGGAGTTGAGATTAGGATTAGGTGTAGGTTTAGGTTTAGGGATTTGAGAACACATTTAGCTTTTAGGTTTAGGTTTAGGTTTTAGGTTTGGGTTATAGGTTATAGTTGTAGGGAATTGAGAATAGGTTAAGGTTTAAGTTTAGGAAATCGGGTTCGGGTTCGGGTTTAGGTTTGGGTTTTCAAGTTTAGGTTTAGGTTTAGGTTAGGGAGTTGAGATTAGGATTAGGTGTGGGTTTAGGTTTAGGGATTTGAGAGCATATTTAGGTTTTAGGTTTAGGTTTTAGGTAGGTTATAGGTTATAGCTATAGGTAATTGAGAATCGGTTATGGTTTAGGTTTAGGAAATCGGGTTCGGGTTCGGGATCGGGTTTTGGTTTGGGTTTTCAAGCTTAGTTTTAGGTTTAGGTAATGGAGTTGAGATTAGCATTAGGTGTAGGTTTAGGGATTTGACAACACATTTAGGTTTTAGGTTTAGGTTTAGGTTATATGTTTAGGTTATAGGTAGGTTATAGGTTATAATGTAGGGAATTGAGAATCGGTTATGGTTTAGCTTTAGGAAATCGGGTTCGGGTTCGGGATCGGGTTTTGGTTTGGGTTTTCAAGTTTAGGTTTAGGTGTAGGTTTAGGATTAGGATTGGAGAACACATTTAGGTTTTAGGTTTACGTTTAGGTTTAGGTTATAGGTAGGTTATAGGTTATAGTTGTAGGGAATTAAGAATAGGTTAAGGTTTAGGTTTAGGAAATGGGGTCGGGTTCGGGATCGGGTTTTGCTTTGGGTTTTCAAGTTTAATTTTAGGTTTAGGTTAGGGAGTTGAGATTAGCATTAGGTGTAGGTTTAGGTTTAGGGATTGGAGAACACATTTAGGTTTTAGGTTTACGTTTAGGTTTAGGTTATAGGTAGGTTATAGGTTATAGCTGTAGGGAATTGAGGATAGGTTAAGGTTTAGGTTTAGGAAATCGGGTTTGGGTTCGGGATCGGGTTTAGGTTTGGGTTTTCAAGTTTAGGTTTAGGTTTAGGTTAGGGAGTTGAGATTAGGATTAGGTGTAGGTTTAGGTTTAGTGATTTGAGAACACATTTAGGTTTTAGGTTTAGGAAATGGTTTAGGTTTTAGGTTAAGGTTATAGGTAGGTTATAGGTTATAGCTATAGGGAATTGAGAATAGGTTAAGGTTTAGGTTTAGGAAATCAGGTTCGGGTTCGGGTTTGGGTTTAGGTTATAGCTATAGGGAATTGAATGTCATAATTATCAAACAAGTTTTTTTTACTTCAGATTTCAGATTTCAGGCTTTAGGTTTCAGATTCAGGCTTTAGAATTGATTCGGGCTTGATTTGATTCGGTCTTTAGACTTGACCATAATTATCAAACAAGTGTTTTTTTTTTTAGTTCAGATTTGATTCGGGCTTCGGACTTCAAATTCGGATCTCTAGCATTCGGATTCGGGCTTGATTTGGATCGGTCTTTAGCATTGATTCAGGGCAGATTTGATTCGGTCTTTAGACTTGACCATAATTATCAAACAAGTTTTTTACTTTAAAATTGGGATTCAGCTTGATTTCAGATTCGGTCTTTAGAATTTAGATTCGAGCCTGATTTCAGATTCGGTCTTTAGACTTCAGCCATAATTATCAAACAAGTTTTTTTACTTCAGATTTCAGATTCAGGCTTTAGATTTCAGATTCAGGCTTCAGATTTGAGATTCAGTCTTTAGAATTCAGATTCAGGCTTCAGATTTCAGATTTGGTCTTTAGACTTCAGCCATAATCAAATAAGTTTTTTAACTTCAAATTTCAGATTCAAGCTTTAGATTTCAGATTCAGGCTTTAAATTTCAGGTGGATCATAACACAGAAAATGATGGGTTTTCCACCGTAAACCTTTTTGTGGGGCCCACTATGATGTCTATCTGTCATCTAACCTATCCACTAGGTCACTTGGACATAGGGTCAGGGTTTTAACGATCCTAATTTTTGTGACCCACTTAAGACTTTGACTAAATAAATTAATAATTTGATTTTACTCTTACTAATAAAACCAAACACTTGGCCTTTTTAGTAAGAGTATTCCTGAGGGATAGGTTAAGAGATTGACTCTCAACATTGCATAAATTTTGTTTTGCCAAATGCACAAAAAATTTTGGTGAAATATTTTAGAATTAATATTCTCTCTATTTAAATGAAAGATTTAAAGAGAATTCTACCCAAATATCCTTCCAAAAGCTAATTCTGGGACCTCGACCCACCAAAAATCCAACTACGGGTAATGGCTTACTAAAACTCTTGCCAATCCGCCTAATTGCCCTCCACATATAAGATCCAACCAGATAAAAAATTTAGCCGCATACAAAAAATATTGGACCTAGTATTATCTACTACATACTAGTAACATACAACCAATATTGGGGCACCATACCATAAGCTACAAAAATTTCATGTCCCCCTAAACAAGGTATCCTCCATTGATAACATATATATATATATTAGAAGTTCTTTATTTTCATTTACATTCGCAAATACATTCATCATCCATCCAGCTATTAACAACATTTACAAAAAAAAATAAAAGACATCCAACCAACTCTTAATAATAATTTGCAACTTAACCTACTGGAAACCGTCATGCACCGTAATGTCTTACGGCAGAGCGGGTTCTGAGGAGTTACAAGTTGACCCTGACGACAACATATAAATGAAGCGATAAATATATAAATGATTCAAGATTAATTTAAGGTTTCGAGAACTTACATCTACCTCACTCTTATTGCCTAGTAGTCCTTATGAAAATGCATCCATACTACAAGAAGGGGAAAAAAGAATTTGTGGCTGCACCGATACAGTCTAGTATAAAGGGTTGCCTACATACCCAATGTTCGGAAGATTGGGATCAAGCCACTACGTAGTTCTTAATATTTAAATCAGAACATTTTACACATAAGCAGAGAAAACATCAAAATAAATCATAGCATTATCAGTGTTTTAGCTCACCGAATTCAGTATTGTGCCCTACATATCGCCTTTGAATCTTGATCCATCCACCCCAATCTTCATGGAGAGGTTAACGTAATTACTAAAATATCTATAATATGAAAAGAAAAAAAAGGCAAACATGAATATATATATATCATCTATCACAGATCATGTAATTTCTAGCAGCAGAAGTTATCTAAAACTGAAAACCAGAGAACACTGAGCACGAGTACTTATCATCTATCACAAATCATGTGATTTCTAGTGGCAGAAGTTAACTGAAACTGAAAATTGTTGAATTCATGCCAGTACCTGCAACATTTGAACTCATTTAGGTAACCATTTAGCATTTAAGACTTCCATATGATGGATTGATAAAAACAAAATACATGTTCACAAATTTTAAAAGAAAATGAAAAAGAAATCTACGAAAATGACTTTTAAAACAAGCTATAATGAAGTATCCTCCAATATGCAAATTTGTAAATAGGAAGAATGTTGTGAAAAGATGATCATTCTAATCCAGTTTACATAAAAAGTTCCACAAATCTGCAATCACTGGAAGTGCTCATTGTCATCAAGTCCATGAAACAGTTAATGCAAAGGCATGATGACGCAGCACAGCCCTAATTATGATGCATGCTCATGAACATAATTAAACAGCGAAAATAAAAGGAATAAATGATCTAAAATTCTAGTAGTAATCATCATAATTGAGAAAATCATAAAGGAAACATGTAATGGAGCGGGCCATCATCACAACCTTGGAGTATGGCATTCAATTATTACTTAGGTTGGATCCGGCGAGGGATGAGACCTCCCGATCTTACATGGTCACACCCAATCGATCAATGAAGATCACTAGTCCGAAGAACGAAGAAGTTTTTCGAATTAGAATTTGAGAATTTGGGGGTTTAGGGTTTAGATCGGTTCTTAAGATTTTGATCGAAGAAGAAATAGCCAAAACTGAAAAATAAAAAGAAGGAAATAATTACCTTGAAGAAGTTGGAGGGGCACAAGAAGAAATTAGAAGAGGAAGATCAAGGGAAGAGAAGAAGCACCATTAGAGAGAAGAGAGGAAGGAGGCAACCAAAGGGTTTGCTTTTCATTAATCAATAGTTGAAATTCGTATCTAGGGCTTTAACCCACTTAAATAAGCAAATAAAGACATAAAAGTACTAAAATACCCCTAGAATAAGCAAGTAAAGACATAACATTACTAAAAGACTCCTAATAAAGATATAAAATTACTAAAAGACCCCTAACTAAGCAAAAACGCGCAAATAACATAAGTGCGGAAAAGTTTGGGCGCTCGGTCTTCTTTCTCCAATCTTTCTTCACATGTATCTTCCCTGAGTGGGGTCTTCTATATGTTCAATCACATGTGAAAGGTCTTCAGCTCCTCAATAGTCGCCTATCCACAAGGACGGCACTTGTGGTTGACGCTTTCTTCGTTGGTACACCTTGAATGCGCTAATGTCCGCATCAATTCTCCTCGGGTGAGAAAAACTTGACTCCGACGAGTTGAAACTTTTGTAGCGCTCTAGCAGATCTGGATCAATTCCCTACAATGCGTCGCCCGACAGCCACGTAGATTCAGACGATGGTTTGTTCTTCCATTTGACAAGATACCTTTGAAAACCTTCATCTCTCGTGGATACTATCTCGTCATCCAAGATTTCCTCAATTTCTTCTTTATGGGTAATGGGTGGAGGAAGTGGTGGAAGGGGTTGAGTAGCAAACTCAGAAAAAGGCCATGAAAGGGACGATGTATCAACAATGGGAGTATGGGTACGGACTAGATCTTCCACATTAAAAGTTGGATTAATGCTCATTTCAGGTGGAAGGTTGATGTAGAACGTGTCACAGAGATATTCCCAGCATGGTTGAGCCAAAAGGAGGTGGACCGTAAATTGACCATAACTTTTGATCCGGGTATCGTTACGGGGTGTACAACCTATCAATCTTTACTGAAACGGGCCATCTGAGGTGAACCGACCCACAAAGTGGGTCGCGTCTGTCCGTTTCGTCAGAAAACGTGCGCTTTCAGCTCAAAAACGAATTTTTAGGAAGATTTTACTATTTTTAGTAATTCCGAATTTTTGATATTTTTTAGAGTTTTAGATTTTCTTTCCTTATAGAAATAAGTTTTAGTTATAGTAGGACTCTTCTAGAGAAAGTTTATTTGCAATTTTTATTTTTAGAAATTAGGCTTTAGAAGAGTTGTATTAGAATTAGGATTTTTATTAGAGTTAGAATTTTGCTATTTTTGGTAATTACGAATTTTAGTTTATTTTTTTTCTATATTAATGGTGTAAGGAGACACATTAGGCAATTATCAATGATTCATTAATCTATTTCGAATTTATTTAGAATTTATTTCTATTTTCTGCTCTCTTTTCTCGTGGATTCGAGAAAGTCTCTGTGAGGAGTCTAGAGAAGTTCCGTGGATTCGGAATAGTTATCCTCTTGAGGAAGACGGTGCTCGACCTCACGTCCTCCCCTGCGTCAGTTTGGTATCAAAGCGAGGTTTCTCCTCGGATCGATGACTTCTAACGACGGGTCGGGCAACAATCCCATGGGCGGTGCTCCAGGGAATTTACTTTTAACGGCGGCAACTTTCGAAGTAGCGCAACGAGAGAATCGACAAGTCATGCAAGGGCTGCAGGCTTCTATCAACCGCATAGCGGATCTCTTGACGGAAAACCTAAGGCAACTCCGTGTTCATGGTGGTGATCCACCACCAACAATTGCTGGAATTCGTAATTATACTGATCGTAAGGCGATGCTATCAATGAACCACAGGATGGTTCAAGAATTCAAGATGAAAGTCGATCTTCCTAGTTTTAATGGTCAACTCTACTTCAAGGACTTCCTCGATTGGTTGCTCGAAGTCGAACGTTTCTTCGACTACATGAACATCGTAGAAGAAAGGAAAGTTAAACTCGTGGCATACAAGTTGACGGGCAGAGCTTCAGATTGGTGGGAACAACTTCAACTCGAGCGGGCGAGACAGATGAAGGCGCCAATCCGCACGTGGTCGCGGATGAAGAAGTTATTGTGCATGCGATTCCTCCCTCGAGATTACGATCAGGTATTATTCCAACAAAACCAAAATTATTATCAGGATAGCCGATCAGTAAAAGGTTATGCAGAAAAATCCTATTATTGGTCCATGAGAAACGACTTCATTAAAACGGAGTTGCAACAGACCACAGGTTGCAACTCCCCAAGAAAATCATTTAGGATGTACCAAACAGTAAGCTTACAGTACATACCAAACAGTAAGCTTACAGTACATACCAATAACTTACAGTACATACCAAACAGACCACAGGTTGCAACTCCCCAATAATTGGTACATACCAAACAGTAAGCTTACAGTACATACCAAACAGTATTGTTACTGATGATATTTTACACGAGAAAAACCTGGCATTAACCCTATCAGTTTATCCTCTTGAGGAAGACGGTGCTCTGATACCAAACTGACGCAGGGGAGGACGTGAGGTCGAGCACCGTCTTCCTCAAGAGGATAACTATTCCGAATCCACGGAACTTCTCTGGACTCCTCACAGAGACTTTCTCGAATCCACGAGAAAAGAGAGCAGAAAATAGAAATAAATTCTAAATAAATTCGAAATAGATTAATGAATCATTGATAATTGCCTAATGTGTCTCCTTACACCATTAATATAGAAAAATAAATAAACTAAAATTCGTAATTACCAAAAATAGCAAAATTCTAACTCTAATAAAAATCCTAATTCTAATACAACTCTTCTAAAGCCTATTTCTAAAAATAAAAATTGCAAATAAACTTTCTCTAGAAGAGTCCTACTATAACTAAAATTTATTTCTATAAGGAAAGAAAATCTAAAACTCTAAAAAATATCAAAAATTCGGAATTACTAAAAATAGTAAAATCTTCCTAAAAATTCGTTTTTGAGCTGAAAGCGCACGTTTTCTGACGAAACGGACAGACGCGACCCACTATGTGGGTCGGTTCACCTCAGATGGCCCGTTTCAGTAAAGATTGATAGGTTGTACACCCCGTAACGATACCCGGATCAAAAGTTATGGTCAATTTACGGTCCACCTCCTTTTGGCTCAACCATGCTGGGAATATCTCTGTGACACGTTCTACATTAGACCCCTCCACTTGAAAAAAACTCGTCCTCGAGTTACGCAAGAGACTTGGCACATGAGTCTGAGATAATTTCTAACGCCGATGTTCATTAGCCCTTTTTTTGTACTTGGCATTAAGCTCTTGAGCTGACATAATACATGTACTCAATGTTTTCTTGACTTGACTAATATTGATCAGTTCCTTCACATCTGACACAATACATGTACTCATGCTTTCCTTGACTTGACTAACATTGATCAGTTCCTTTACATCTATCGTTAAGATCTCATATTTTTTCTGATAATGTGGGCAATTAGGTGGACTTGCCCCTAAGACGGGATCAATGTGATTTTGTATATCTTGTATGGGAGGCAACTTATTGGGGGGTTCATCAAGCACAATCTCCTTGAACTTCTGCAAGATTGGCTTCAAATCTTCTGGGATATTCACAGGCTCTATATATTCTTTCTTTTCAACTAATGGATATATATGTCTTGTTTCCTCAGATTGTTTAACAAAGGCCTGTTCAGTGATAAGATCTTGTCTCTCCACTTTAAAAGTCTTAGGTTGGTTCTCCATTCCTATAGAGGTCACATGTTCACCACTGATGAAACCTGTGGTCTGTTGCAACTCCGTTTTAATGAAGTCGTTTCTCATGGACCAATAATAGGATTTTTCTGCATAACCTTTTACTGATCGGCTATCCTGATAATAATTTTGGTTTTGTTGGAATAATACCTGATCGTAATCTCGAGGGAGGAATCGCATGCACAATAACTTCTTCATCCGCGACCACGTGCGGATTGGCGCCTTCATCTGTCTCGCCCGCTCGAGTTGAAGTTGTTCCCACCAATCTGAAGCTCTGCCCGTCAACTTGTATGCCACGAGTTTAACTTTCCTTTCTTCTACGATGTTCATGTAGTCGAAGAAACGTTCGACTTCGAGCAACCAATCGAGGAAGTCCTTGAAGTAGAGTTGACCATTAAAACTAGGAAGATCGACTTTCATCTTGAATTCTTGAACCATCCTGTGGTTCATTGATAGCATCGCCTTACGATCAGTATAATTACGAATTCCAGCAATTGCTGGTGGTGGATCACCACCATGAACACGGAGTTGCCTTAGGTTTTCCGCCAAGAGATCCGCTATGCGGTCGATGGAAGCCTGCAGCCCTTGCATGACTTGTCGATTCTCTCGTTGCGCTACTTCGAAAGTTGCCGCCGTTAAAGGTAAATTCCCTGGAGCACCGCCCATGGGATTGTTGCCCGACCCGTCGTTAGAAGCCATCGACCCGAGGAGAAACCTCGCTCTGATACCAAACTGACGCAGGGGAGGACGTGAGGTCGAGCACCGTCTTCCTCAAGAGGATAACTATTCCGAATCCACGGAACTTCTCTGGACTCCTCACAGAGACTTTCTCGAATCCACGAGAAAAGAGAGCAGAAAATAGAAATAAATTCTAAATAAATTCGAAATAGATTAATGAATAATTGATAATTGCCTAATGTGTCTCCTTACACCATTAATATAGAAAAAAATAAACTAAAATTCGTAATTACCAAAAATAGCAAAATTCTAACTCTAATAAAAATCCTAATTCTAATACAACTCTTCTAAAGCCTAATTTCTAAAAATAAAAATTGCAAATAAACTTTCTCTAGAAGAGTCCTAGTATAACTAAAACTTATTTCTATAAGGAAAGAAAATCTAAAACTCTAAAAAATATCAAAAATTCAGAATTACTAAAAATAGTAAAATCTTCCTAAAAATTCGTTTTTGAGCTGAAAGCGCACGTTTTCTGACGAAACGGACAGACGCGACCCACTTTGTGGGTCGGTTCACCTCAGATGGCCCGTTTCAGTAAAGATTGATAGGTTGTACACCCCGTAACGATACCCGGATCAAAAGTTATGGTCAATTTACGGTCCACCTCCTTTTGGCTCAACCATGCTGGGAATATCTCTGTGACACGTTCTACATCAAAGGTCAATCCGATACGCGTTGGATCCAACCTTTTGTAATATCTTAAATGGTCCAGCACTACGCGCTTGTAATTTTTTAGCAGATCCTTGAGGGAATCGCTCTGGCCTTATTCGCACCATTACATAGTCTCCTTCTTGAAATCCTTGCATTCTACGATGAGAATCAACTGAAACTTTATAATCATCATTGCTCTTATTTAACCGCTGTCTAATATGTGTATGTAAATCATGAATATGGCGTGCAAATGCATCGGCTGACTCAGAAGACCTTTGGGTAACAGACATGGGTAAGAGATCTATAGGCATTCTAGGTTTATAACCACTTATAATTTTAAAAGGACTCAACCCTGTAGATCTATTAACTGACCCATTATAAGCAAGTTCAGCAGTTGGTAAAATTAGGTCCCAAGTCTTAACATGTTCACCCACTAGACAACGTAAAATATTTTCAAGGCTACGGTTTACCACTTCAGTTTGACCATCTGTTTGTGGGTGGTAAGCAGTAGAAAATTGCAAACGAGTTCCCATAATGTGCCACAGTGTCTTCCAAAAATAGCTAGTAAATCAAACATCACGATCAGACACTATGGTTTTAGGTAACCCATGGAGACGCACCACACCATCAAAAAAGAGACGAGCAACATGAGACGCATCCGACGTCTTCGAACATGGGAGGAAATGCGCCATTTTAGAAAAACGGTCCACAACGACAAAAACGGAATCGTGCTTTTTTATAGTCTTGGGAAGTCCAAGCACGAAGTCCATACTAATGTCCTGCCATGGAGCATGTGGCACTAACAATGGCGTGTACAACCCGGTATTTTACTTTCTTTGCTTTGCCAGCTGACATGTTCGACACTGCCCTAAAACTTTGGCTACGTCTCGCTTGACACTTGGCCAATAGAAATGATCTTCCACGAGGGCAATGGTCTTATCACGACCAAAATGGCCAGCTATCCCTCCTGAATAAAGCTCCCAGATGAGGAATTCACGAAGGGACATACGGGGAATACAAAGTCTGTCTCCCTTGAAAATAAAGCCATCTTTAAGAACATATTCACCCATAATATGCTGGTCACTAGAGAGCGACGTGTAAGTACCCCCAAAATTAGGACATATGGGGTACTCATCTTTCAGTTGCTCAAATCCGACTACCTCTACACTCAAAGAGTTGAGCAACACCACTCTCCTACTAAGGGCATCCGCTGGTTTGTTTTCAACCCCGACCTTGTGTTTCAAAACAAACGAATATTCCTGAAGAAACGCTACCCACTTGGCATGCCTTGGGTTGAGTTTCTTCTGAGAATGCAAATATCTCAAAGCCTCATGGTCAGAAAATAAAACGAATTCTTGCGGTAGGAGATAGTGTTGCCAATGTCTCAGGCATTGCACTACCGCATAAAATTCTTTGTCGTAAGTGGAGTATTTTTGTTTTGCCTCATTCAGTTTCTCACTGAAATAGGCCACTGGGTGTCCTTCTTGACTTAACACTCTACCTATACCGACACCAGATGCATCACATGCTACTTCAAAGACTTTAGAAAAGTCAGGTAAACGCATGACAGGAGCTTCCACCATCTTGCCCTTAATTTCTTTAAAAGCCTTGACTGCGGCTTTAGACCACACAAACTCTCCCTTTTTCATGCACTCGGTAATGGGAGCCATGATCGTGCTAAAACCCCTAATGAACCGATGATAAAAAGTTGCTAGGCCATGAAAGCTTCGCACCTCATGAATGTTCATTGGTTCTGGCCACTCAACTATGGCCCTGACTTTTTCAGGGTCTGCGCGCATCCCTTCAGATGACACTATAAATCCTAAGAACACAACTTGGCTAGACATGAATGCACATTTCTTACGATTAGCGTACAATTTTTCCTTCCTAAGGACACTACAGACCTTCTTTAAATGTTCAAGGTATGATTCCTTAGTGGTACTATAAATAAGAATATCGTCAAAGTACACCACTAGGAATTTTTTTGTGAACGGCCTCAAAGTTTGTGTCATCACCCGCATGAAAGTACTGGGTGCGTTAGTCAAGCCGAAGGGCATGACCAACCACTCATACAGCCCATCTTTCGTCTTAAACGCCGTCTTCCACTCATCTCCTGGGTGTATACGGATTTGGTGATATCCACTCTTGAGGTCTATCTTAGAGAATATAGTAGACCTGGCCATCATGTCAAGCATATCATCAAGTCTAGGTATAGGAAACCTATACTTAACAGTAATTTTGTTTATGGCAAGGCTGTCCACACACATGCGCCACGTGCCGTCTTTCTTTGGCGTCAACAATGCAAGCACAGCACACGGGTTCATACTCTCTTAGATGAAACCCTTTTGCAAAAGCTCATCAACTTACTTCTTTAACTCTGCATGCTCTGCAGGGTTCATCCTGTAGTGAGGAAGGTTCGGTAAAGTAGACCCTGGGATAAGATCAATGACATGCTGTATGTCCCTTATAGGTGGCAACTCATTTGGTAAGTCTTCAGGAAATACATCACTGTATTCCTTCAGGACCGAGGTCACCTCACGGGGCAACTCTAATGGAACCTCAGGTGTAATCTCTCTAGCCACAAGGGCATACACCATAGAATCCTCCTTAGCCTCTTTTTCAAACTCTCTTGCGCTGATTATATGTAGAGACTTAGGTTTGGATTTCCCCATTCCTCTAGGCTCACTTGCCTTCTCATCCTTCTTCTTCCCTAGTGTATTCTCAGGTGGCATGGGATTAAGTTTGATCTTTTTACCGTTATACATAAAAGTATACGCATTCGAACAGCCAAAGAACGTGACATCATTATCGAATAGCCACGGTCTACCTAAGATAACATGTCCCACATCCATCGGTAAAACATCACACCACAGGGACTCTTTGTATGACCCAAACTCGATGGGGACTAGACATTGCTGGGTGACAGGTAGGGATGTCTTGTCAACCCAAGAAACTTTATACAGGTCTGGATGAGGTGTGGATTTCAGTTTTAAGCAATCTAAGGTGCTAGTGGAAATCACATTCTGACAACTTCCACTGTCCACTATCACCTTACAATTCTTTTCACCATACTTGGCAATAGTGTAGAAGATAGTGCTTCGACGCCAGTCAACACTACTTCTAAACTGAGCTAGCACACGCTTGACTACTGTAAGCGTTGTTTCTCCATCTTCTTCATCAGTAAGTCCTCCTTCAGGGTGATACTCTTCAACTTCATAGTCACCCTGGTCATCTCCACCCTCGTGGGACTCGCCTATAACTAAGGTTCTCCCACGGCTTTTCATAGGACACTGATTAGACATGTGACCAAGATTGCCACACTCATAGCACCTCACTTGGCTCATGTTACTAGAACCGACACCAAGAACCCCTTTGCCCTTGTCCTCCCTAGGCCTAGGCAGAATGGTCGCCTGTGCCCTAGGTTGACTACCAATATTAGGTCTAGTTCCCTGGGAACTAGATCTAGCACTGAAGTCTTGGGACTCAAAATGACGAATGACAAGAGCCTTCAGATATTACTCTAACTCCTGCACGACTTGATATGCTTCATCCAAGTCCGTTAAGGGCCGAGTCATAAGCTCGCGCTGAAGATCCGCACAACGGCCCGTCTTGAAACGCGAGAGCGTTACTAGAGGGTCTTCTCGGATATCACATCGCATCATATACTTTTCAAATTTAGCGATATAGTCAGCAACAGACATTGACCCTTAGCGTAAGGATTGCTATTGGTCAAGGAGCTTCTGACGGTATGAGAGAGGAAGGTACTTCTCCTTTAGCTTCTCTTTCATCTCATACCAATGTGTGATAGGGGCTCTACCAACTCTCTCTATCCTACGCTCAGTGTTGGTCCAGAAGAGCTTGGCTTGACCCACAAGCTTCATCTTAGCAAACCGCATTTGATGGTTTTTCGACATGCCATACCACTCAAAGTAGTGGTCCTTGTCAGCAACCCAGTCAAGGAATGCCTTGGGATCCAAGTGCCCATCAAAACTCGGGGCCTCAACTCTCACACTCTTCATTGCACGCTCATCTGGATCATAACGGTCTTGATGATCACATGTGGCTCGTGCCTCTCGCACCACACCACGACCATTACCACGATCTCTATCCTCACTACCACCACGTGTGGCAGCGCGTTCTTCAATGATTCCTCCCACTTGGGAGTGCGCATCATACCCTACAGCGGGGTTTTTCTTTTGGAACGCCTCTAGTTGCTCGACCTTAGTCATGGTAGTGGTAATTTGGTTCTCAAGGCGGGCAAACTTACGCTTTTGACCCGCTTCTAGGGCGGTTATCTTTTGTATCAATTGAGCAGGTTGCTCAGATAACTGCTCATTATTCATGGTAGGTTGAAGTCCGAAACCTCTACCTCTTCTCGTGGGCATACAATGAAGACTTGAACCAAACTCTACCCAACTCGACTACTAGGTGTTATGACTTTCAAGATGAATGCGATGAATGTAAAACTACTATAAACTGACACAATTAAGTTGAAACAGGAAACAACTCAAATCTGGAAAATTTTCCAGATTAGGAACTTTCTAAAATTGAAAACTTTCTAAATCTGGAAAGTTTCTAAATCTAGAAACTTTCTAAATCTGGAAATCTGGAAAGTTTCTAAAATTGAAAACTTTCTAAATTTGGAAAGTTTCTAAATCTGGAGACTTTCTAAATCTGGAAATCTGGAAAGTTTCTAAAATTGAAAACTTTCTAAATCTGGAACTTTCCAAAATTAAACCTAAAAATCAAAACCCTAATTTGATAACTCGATCTAGACAAAAACCATGCAAGCCTATGCTTTGATACCAAATTTGACGCAGGACAGCCCTAATTATGATGCATGCTCATGAACATAATTAAACAGCGAAAATAAAAGGAATAAATGATCTAAAATTCTAGTAGTAATCATCATAATTGAGAAAATCATAAAGGAAACATGCAATGGAGCGGGCCATCATCACAACCATGGAGTATGACATTTAATTATTACTTAGGTTGGATCCGGTTAGGGATGAGACCTCCCGATCTTGCATGGTCACACCCAATCGATCAATGAAGATCACTAGTCCGAAGAACCAAGAAGTTTTTTGGATTAGGGATTTGAGAATTTGGGGGTATAGGGTTTAGATCGGTTCTCAAGATTTTGATCGAAGAAGAAATAGCCAAAACTGAAAAATAAAAAGAAGGAAATAATTATCTTGAAGAAGTTGGAGGGGCACAAGAAGAAATTAGAAGAGGAAGATCAAGGGAAGAGAAGAAGCACCATTAGAGAGAAGAGAGGAAGGAGGCAACCAAAGGGTTTGCTTTTCATTAATCAATAGTTGAAATTCGTATCTAGGGCTTTAACCCACTTAAATAAGCAAATAAAGACATAAAAGTACTAAAATACCCCTAGAATAAGCAAGTAAAGACATAACATTACTAAAAGACCCCTAATAAAGATATAAAATTACTAAAAGACCCCTAACTAAGCAAAAACGCGCAAATAACATAAGTGCGGGAAAGTTCGGGCGCTCGGTCTTCTTTCTCCAATCTTCTTCACATGTGTCTTCCCTGAGTGGGGTCTTCTATATGTCCAATCACATGTAAAAGGTCTTCAGTTCCTCAATAGTCGCCTATCCACAAGGACGGCACTTGTGGTTGACTCTTTCTTCGTTGGTACACCTTGAATGCGCTTGTGTCCGCATCACATGACTTATGCATAACCATAAAAATGTTGAGCACCCACCGTTCCTCCAGTTCTTTGAAGCGCTTTGATTTTAATTCTAATTCCATTTGCTCAGTATCTACTGATGTGCACTGTTTCTCAGCTTCTCCAATAGCTGCTTCAAGCCTTCTTTCTTCTTCTTCAATCTTCAGTAGCATAAAAAATAAAAAAACTAAAGATCTTGGAATGGGGGTGCAGAGATGCTTAAGCTCATGTTACTTGGCAAAGATGTTGAGAAGAATATGTCTATCTTATACAGTTTTTCTCACTCAAGTTTGAGTATTTAGTTATAGTTGGAGCAATGGACCACAACTATACACAAAAAGTAAATTTCTAAAAGCATGTGATTTTCATGATCTCTACAAGTGTTGTTCAGATGGGGTACTCCATAGCTTCTAACAACCAGAGAGGAATGAAATCATCAATAATCAGCAAACTGCAGATCTTCTCACTCTGTGTTAAGGATAAAATATTCCCTTTAAATCCCATAGCTTCATAAAAATATCAAGGTGTATGTAGCCTCAAGCTGTTCATTATGGAGTTTGTTGCATTTTCGAATAAACAGATGAGCTTGTCTACTAATAAATGAAGGAAAGCATTTATTTCTAATGATGAACTAGCCATGACCAAGCATTTACCAAATTCAAATAAAATGAAAGCAGCATTAATCAAACAGGCACCTTTTTTTCTCGAAGGAAATCAACTTCGCTAAGAGCATCACGGGACACCAGTCTCTTCTGGAGCGACAGATTGACACCGCCTCAAGTCGTTGAAGACAGGCTTCATATGCTTTAATGTCCTTGTTCACGTCTTTGACCTCTTTATCGAGCTTATCAGACAACACGCATACATTCCAAACATAAAGGTTGATCAACCTGAAAAGACATGTACAAGCACATGCGCATAAACATAAAATGCTTAGAGGCTGAAATTTTATCAAATTGAAACAACTAAATTAGAATTACATATTTCTAATCTAGGATACTTTCAAGGATCTCAGATGCACTATGATAAGAAAATAAGTACACTTCCTTCTAAGGAAAATTACATGCAAAATATGGAGGAGGTACATTGCTAACAATAGTTCTAAAAGATCTCATATCCTACCCAAGGTAGATAATGTATGATTTAGGATCTAGCATGCATTTTGGTACCATTTACTAAATGGTCACAATCCTACCCGAGGTAGATAATGTATGATTTAGGATCTAGCATGCATTTTTGTACCATTTACTAAATGGTCACAACCCTAGATGACCTTAATTCGTGCACTTGGGTGAGGATTCAAACCATACCATTAGTGGAGCACCTCTTGGTATTTTTGGATGGTAAAAAGAAATCTTAGATCAAAAGGATGGAAATAGTTTAGGATGGATCCAAAGATCGAGCATTATGGGTGTTTGATTGATTTGCTTGGCCGAAATAGTAAGCTTGAGGAAGCATATTTGCTAGCTAGAGATACCTAGGCAGTCTATTCTAGGACCATCACGTGTTATGATAATTTAAAATGTGCTTGTAGTTGTTGCTGCGCTAATTGGATATTTGTTGTTGCGCCAACGATAAAGGGCGTTCTTGTGAGACCCGGCCCGAGTCCGCAAGTGTGCATGTGTGTGTGTGAGTATGCATCTCGTTCATCATGGTCTCGCGGTCCTACCAGTTAAATTTCGGTGACTCGTGACCATCGAGTAGTGTTTGCGTCATCCTTGAGTCCAGTCATGTAGACCTGACTCGGATCAAGCTGAGACCTATGTCATTGGGACCGCATCGTCGCCGTAGTTCCAACGCCGCGTCTCACGCATAAATCTGATATGTAGATCAAAAGTTGTGTATATTTCATTATATGACCCTTAATCATGTGGCCCACTTAAGTGTCATGCATGTGGATCCCACTCCTCTTAGCACAAGTTCCCATGCAACACTATACACACTACTAAAATTTCATAACTAATACTACCCACTCCACACACACCACCCAAAAGCCTACTCTACCCCACAACCTTGTTTTCTCCTCCCATAGGTAATTATTCTTTTCTTACAAACAAATGATTTCTCTCTCTCTCTCTCTCTCTCTCTCTCTCTCTCTCTATCTCTCTCTCTATCTCCTTATCTCTCACCCTCCATCTCATTCTCTCCATGGCCAGCAAATCTTCCATTTTCTTCAGCCCCTTCTTTCCCTAATCTCTCTAAATCCATCCATTTCAATATCATCTCATCCATTGATTTCCCTTCCTTGGAGCTAGAGGAGCAAGGAGACCTAGATTTTTGTAAGGATCAAGGTGGATGCTCTTAGATCCTTCTTCATTTCTTTCTTAGGAGCTTGTGGGACCCATCAAGTGGTGATGGAGGTCCCTCATGTCTCCATGGTTGAGGTCAATGGCCCTTTTTACTTGCATGCATAATCCATGGATGGGGCCATTTTCCATGGACCCCATCATGGCATTTTCCTTTGATGCATGTCATTTTCCTCTCTTGCAGCTGGATTATTTTTATTTTCTATTATTCTATTCTTGATTTCCTTATGTGTGTGGCCCACTTAGTGGCCCCGAAATATCCAGACCGTCCAAGCAAAGTGGACGCCCATGGCTGTCCATTCCTTGGACATTGGCACTCTATTTACTCCATTTTGGGCACATGCAATGGGTTTCATGGAGGGGGTATGGTCTGGATGTTTGTGGGGCCCACTGGGGTAGTCCATAACACAATTTTCATGGATTGATTTCCTCTTTTTATAGTGATTATAATTATTTTAATTCAGTATTATGTTGTTGTCCAAAAGCCAGCTGGACAAATTTTGAGCTGTCTTGAGCTCAATTTTGGGAATGATTGGTGGGGTGTTTGGTCCCATTTGATATGTAGCTCTTAAAGGTGGGGATCCCACCTAGATGTTTCCCAAATTTCACCCTCATCCGTCCCTATTTGATCACCCAAAGGGTGGGCCAAGAAGGTTGGACGGTCCAGATTTTTCTGGACTGTCTAGCCATTCTGCTGCTGTAAAAACATAAATATCAGCTTGTTTTTGAAGTAGTGGGCCACCTTTGTGGACCCCACCTTGTTGTATACTTGTGTAGGGATGTTGGTCCTACATTTTCTTAAAATTTGGCAGACCTGGGCCCACTCTAATGGGGTGCACAAATCAGGGGCAGCAGCATTGTTTCAGCAGCAGAATTTTTTTGAAATACCTTGCTGTCCATAAATTGTAGGAGTTAAATAAAATACTTTAACTATCTCCAAAATTCTAAAATTTTGTAGAGAGGTGTCCCACCCATGGTAGGGCCTACCTGAAAAATTTTAGGGCCAATGGACCCCATTTGGGCATCCAAAAGGGTGGGCCAATATAGTGGGCTGCCAGAAATTTCTGCTATACAGTCCAGCAGCATAGTTCCATAAAAATAAATTATAAAAAAAATATTTTCTCAGAAGGTGGGTCATATTTCTAGGTCCCACCTTATTTTGGGCTTGATGAGGGACCTTGGGTCCAAATTTCAGGAATTTTGGAGGCCCAGAACCCACCTATTTGATGGCCCAAATTCAGGACAGTTATATTCCAGCAATATTTCACCCTGGACAGATTGTATTCTTTAAATTAATTAAAATACTTCTAAGTATCAACAAATTATGAAAATTTATAGGGAGGTAGTCCACTCATGGTGGGATCTACCTACCAAATTTTAGGTCTAATGGACCCCTTTGTACACCGTAACAAGTCCCGGACTAGCCCACCATGTTGGGACGTCCAGGCCAGTCCGATTTTCTGTACAGATTGTTTCATTCAAATTAATTAAATTATTTCTAGATGTCCAAAAATTTTGAAATTTTGTGGGGTTGTGGTACACCTATGGAAGGAACACCCTTCAAATTTTCAGGGTCATCGGACCCCTGTATCGATCGTGGTGTAGCTTACAATTTGGATCAGTTTTGGGTCAAATATTCAGGCCCGTAGGACAACCCACCATGGGATGCTCCTACCTTGGGCTGCTGGGCCTGCATTCTAACGGCATGGCCCACTTGAAGTAAGTATTGTATATCCTCCTTCTTATCTGGTGGGACCCACTGTGATATGTGTGGGTGACCATGGGTCAGTAACCCATTTAAATTAAATAAATTTCTGGACTCCGCAGGCCCAGGAAGTGGGTGGGTTGGAATTCCAGTAAGGGGCCCAAATTTGTGCATAGTTGATCTTTTGGAGCCGTGGCGGCCCACCAAATTTAAGGGAGTATTGCACACACTCTTTGCCCTCCTTCCTTAGACATTTTGGGCTTAATTAGTGCCCCTTGAGGCCCACCTTTGTGGTGATTTGTGGGCTAGCCTTAACTAGAATTTTTGATAGCTTTATAGGCCCAATGGACTGGAAACCTATCGCTTGAGCCCAAGATTATGCAAGGGCTGACCTTATTGATTCATGGGCCCAATGGGCCATCTACAAACTGATCATGTGCATTTATTAGCCTTGATACCCTCATAAAATGCTTAATTGTGGGCTATCTTGTAAGGCCCACATAAGTGTATATTGTGGAGGACCTTGTTAAATCTTTGGGCTAGTGTGGCAAGGCCCACATTGTTAGTATAGGCCTTGCCCATGTGTGTTCTTGGGCTTACGGGCTGCCTTCAAGTCCACCATAATGTATGAATTGGATGACTTTTGTTTGGGTCATTTCTTTTGGGCCCATTATGTGATATATTATATGCATGTTTGTGTTAGCAAGTAGGCCTTGTGGACTCAGTTCTTTTGGATAGGCCCATTGATCTTGGGACTATACTCTTCTATCTATTGTGATGGGCTTAGGGGTAATAATATAAAAGAGGTTGGGCCCTTGGCTGCCCACTAAACTGACCCTGTACTTGGGCCAAAAGTGAGGCCCAACTCACTTGTGTTAAATGTGAAACTTGCCCATGTAAATAAATTACTGGGCTGCCCATGAAGCCCACCACAATATATGGATTTATGACCTTTATGGTTGGGCCCAAACCTTGCTTAAGGGCCCACTATGCTACCTAAGTATTGGGCTTAGTGTATGGCCCACTAGGCCATGGATCGCTTAGGACTTAGGCCTTATTCTATACTCGAGTAGTGGCAGGCTACCTCTTGGAAACCAGTTGAGGTTGGATGTCCTCCTGAGTGATCCTAAGGTAGGCCCATAGGTTTCTTTATGGATGGTTAAAGGCCCGCCATAGACCCTAGGCCATTTGTTTAATGCTCAATGTGTATGTATGTGGAACCTACCTTAACGCATGATTGGTCCAGGCCGTTCAAGCCTTGGATCGCCCGATTATGGAAGCACTCTCTGCCTTGGGTTGCGGCTGGATTCACAATCCAGTAGCAGGCCCACTTGATCTTTTCTTGACGTATACACACCCTCCATCTGGTGGGGCCCCTTGTAAATATTGTTGGCCTTCATGAGATCATTCCCACTTATTTGACGAATTTTTGGGCTTTAGCAGGCCCAGGAAGCTGAGTGGGCCGAACGTTTATCAAGAGGCCTTAAATGTACATTGTTATGATTGAAACTTTATTGGACATGTGACCCACCATATTGAGAACTTGTGTACGTGTTACATGCTTGTGTTTTCTTATAATCCTTGGGCTTAATTAGTGCATTCTTTTGGGTCACCTTTAGTGATCACATAAGGACCTCATCTTAAATCATATTTTTGGGGCATCCCATGGGCCCCAAGTGGCACTACAAAAAAGAGGGTTTTTAGCGACGAAACGCATTTTCGTCGCCAAAAATCACTTTTAGCGACGAAATAAATTTTCGTCGCTAAAAGTGAGCTTTTAGCAACGAAACTTTTAGCGACGAAAATTTTTGTAGCTAAAAATAGTGCATTAGACTTTTAGCAACGAAAATTTTCGTCACTAATTACTCCAAACATTTTTAACCAAGGTGGAATAAATTTCTTTTAGCTGTGAAAATTTTCGCAACTAAAAATACTGTATGAGACCTTTAGCGATGAAAATTTTCGTCGCTAAAGACTCGAAACATTTTCTTAAACTTTTAGTGGCGAAAAGTTTCGCTGCTAGAAGTCTTGTACTGTACAAGACTTCTAGCAGCGAAAATTTTCACTGCTAAAAATAAACTAACATATCTTTTAGCGACGAAAATTTTCGTCGCCAAAGGTTTCTTTTTAAAAAAAAATATTCACATAAACTTTTAGCAGCGAAACTTTTCGTCGCTAAAAAACACTATTTAAAACTTTTAACAGCGAAACTTTTCGCAGCTAAAAATTTTCAAAATATGTCTATTTTTAGCAGCGAAATTTTTCGCTGCTAAAACTAAACTAGCATATCTTTTAGTGACGAAAATTTTCGTTGCCAAAAGTTTCTTTAAAAAAAAATATATTCCAGCTCAAAATCCATACAAAATTCCTGTTAACAATATATTCCATCATATTCACATTCACATCCATCTAAACCCAAACTACATAAAGTTTTAGTGGCAAAAATGTTCGTCGCTAAAAAATACTATTCAAGACTTTTATTAGCGAAAATTTTCGCTGCTAAAAATAAACTGACATATCTTTTAGTAACGAAAATTTTCGTCGCCAAAAGTTTCTTTAAAAAAAAAAATATTCCAGCTCAAAATCCGTACAAAATTCCTGTTAACAATATATTCCATCATATTCACATTCACATCCATCTAAACCCAAATTACATAAAGTTTTAGCGGCGAAAATGTTCATCGCTAAAAAATACTATACAAGACTTTTAGCAGCGAAAATTTTCACTGCTAAAAGTGAACTGACATATCTTTTAGCAACGAAAATTTTCGTCGCCAAAAGTTTCTTTTTAAAAAAAAATATTTCAGCTCAAAATCCGTAAAAATTCCTGATATACACCTGTTAACAATATATTCCATCATATTCATCCCGATATACACATTTCATCATATTCACATTCACATCCATCTAAACCCAAACTACAAAAACTACATTCATCCAAATACAAACAATCTTATCTGCATCACATTCATTCACGCATAAATACATATAAACTTAACATCATAAACAAATAAACAAAAAATCACAAAGATGAAGACGGAGGTGGTGGGGCATCAGTGGGTAAGCGTGCAGCGAAAGCCTGAAACATCTCCGTCATCCGTCGCTCATGCTCCACCCACATCTCCGCCATCCTCCTCTCCCTGTTCCTCCTCTCGCCTCACCAACTCCTCCTCCATCCTCCTCTGTCTCGCCAGCTGATCCTCTATCCTCCTCTCCTGCTCCTCCCTCTGCCTTGCCAGCTCCTCCAGGTTTAGGTTTAGGTTTAGGTTCAGGTTCAGGTTATAAGTATAGGTTTTGGGATTTGAGAATAGGTTTAGGGTTTAGGGTTTAGGAAATCGGGTTTGGATTCGGGATCGGGTTTAGGTTTGGGTTTTCAAGTTTAAGCTTAGGTTAAGGTTAGGGAGTTGAGATTAGGATTAGGTGTAGGTGTAGGTTTAGGTTTAGGGATTTGAGAATACATTTAGGTTTTAGGTTTAGGTTTAGGTTTTAGGTTATAGGTTAAGGTTTAGGTTTAGGTTTAGGTTCTTGTTAGGTTATAGGTTATAAGTTTAGGTTTTGGTTTAGGTTAAGGTTATAGGTTTAGGTTAAGGTTTAGGTTTAGTTTTAGGTTAAGGTTTAGGTTTAGGTTATAAGCTATAGGTTTGGGAATTAAGAATTGGTTAAGGTTTAGGTTTAGATAATCGGGTTCGGGTTCGGGATCCTGGTTTAGGCTTGGGTTTTCATGTTTAGGTTTAGGTTTAGGTTTAGGTTTAGGTTAGGGAGTTGAGATTGGGATTAGGTGTAGGTTTAGGTTTAGGAATTTGAGAATAGGTTAATGTTTAGGTATAAGTTTAGGTGTAGGTTTAAGCTTATAGGTTTAGGTTTTGGTTTTAGGTTTAGGTTAAGGTTATAAGTTTAGGTTATAAGTTAAGGTATAGGTTATAGGTTTTTGTTTAGGTTGAGGTTATAGGTTTAGGTTTAGGTTTAGGTTTTAGTTTATAGGTTTAGGTTATAGGTCATAGGTTTAGGTTGAGGTTTTGGTTTAGGTTAAGGTTATAGGCTTTGGTTTAGGTTAAGGTTTAGGTTTTGGGTTTATGTTAAGGTTATAGGTTTAGGTTAGGTTTAGGTTTAGGTTATAGGTTATAGGTTATAGCTTTGGGAATTGAAAATAGGTTAAGGTTTAGGTTTAGAAATCGGGTTCGGGTTCGGGATCGGGTTTAGAAGCTTGGCTTTTCATGTTTAGGTTTAGGTTTAGTTTAGGGAGTTGAGATTGGGATTTGGTGTAGGTTTAGGTTTAGGGATTTGAGAATAGGTTAAGGTTTAGGTATAGGTTTAGGAAATCGGGTTTGGGTTCGGGATCGGGTTTAGGCTTGGGTTTTCATGTTTAGGTTTAGGTTTAGGTTAGGGAATTGAAATTGGGATTTAGTGTAGGTATAAGTTTAGGGTCAGTTTGGGCGGTGGGATTAGACGGGATTAGGTGGGATAGGACTCATCTAGTCCTGTGCCACTTCAACTCCATGTTTGGGAAGAATGGAAAAGCCTGAAATTACATTAAATGAAATTGCATTGTGTCCCGTGCTAATTTCACTCAATCTTTGGGAAGTTGTGTAGGTCCCATCATGATGTGTGGGCTATATCCACACCGTCCACCCATTTATCAAGATTATTTTAGAGCATGGGCCAAAAAATTAAGTAAATCTAAAGCTCAAGTGGACCCCACCATAGAAAGCAACGGGAATTGAATACTTACCGTTGAAAACTTCTTTGGGGCTACATAAGTTTTAGATCTACCTCATTTTTAGGCCCATGCCATAAAATGAGGTTATAAAACAAATGAACGGTTTAGATATAACACATGTGTGTTATTCTCAGTAATTTCAAATGATGGTGGGTATATCCATTCAATGTACCACCGTATTATCAACAAAGCATGGCATTAATTGTATCCCATGGCAATTGGGGACTATCCCAGCCATGGGTAATAATTGTGTTTTTTAAATCCCATCCCACCTAATCCCTTCTAATCCCACTGCCCAAACTGACCCTTAGGGATTTGAGAATAGGTTAAGGTTTAGGTATAGGTTTAGGAAATCGGGTTCGGGTTCGGGATCGGGTTTAGGCTTGGGTTTTCAAGTTTAGGTTTAGGTTTAGGTTAGGGAGTTGATATTGGGATCAGGTGTAGGTTTAGGTTTAGGGATTTGAGAATAGGTTAAGGTTTAGGTATAGGTATAGGTTTAGGTTTTAGCTTATAGGTTTAGGTTATAGGTTTAGGTTTTGGTTTTAGGTTTAGGTTTAGGTTATAAGTTTATGTTATAGGTTATAAGTTATAGGTTAAGGTTTAGGTTATAGGTTTTAGTTTAGGTTAGGGTTATAGGTTTTGGTTTAGGTTATGGTTTAGGTTATAGGTTTAGGTTTAGGTTTTAGTTTATAGGTTTAGGTTTTGGTTTTAGGTTAAGGTTTAGGTTACTGGGTTTTGGTTTAGGTTAAGGTTATAGGCTTTTGTTTAGGTTAAGGTTTAGGTTTTGGGTTTATGTTAAGGTTATAGGTTAAGGTTATAGGTTTAGGTTAGGTTTAGGTTTAGGTTATAGGTTATAGCTTTGGGAATTGAGAATAGGTTAAGGTTTAGGTTTAGGAAATCGGGTTTGGGTTCTGGATTGGGTTTAGGCTTGGGTTTTCAAGTTTAGATTTAGGTTTAGGTTAGTGAGTTGAGATTGGGATAAGGTGTAGGTTTAGGTTTAGGGATTTGAGAATAGGTTAAGGTTTAGGTATAGGTTTAGGTTTAGGTTTTAGCTTATAGATTTAGGTTTTGGTTCAGGTTTAGGTTAAGGTTATAAGTTTAGGTTATAGGTTAAGGTTTAGGTTATAGGTTTTTGTTTAGGTTAAGGTTGTAGGTTTTTGTTTAGGTTTAGGTTTTAGTTTATAGGTTTAGGTTATAGGTTTAGGTTTTGGTTTAGGTTTAGGTTAAGGGTATAAGTTTAGGTTAAGGTTTAGGTTACGATTTTTGGTTTAGGTTAAGGTTATAGGTTTTGGTTTAGGTTAAGGTTTAGGTTTTAGGTTTATGTTAAGGTTATAGGTTAAGGTTATAGGCTTAGGTTAGGTTTTGGTTTAGGTTATAGGTTATAGCTTCGGGATTTGAGAATAGGTTAAGGTTTAGGTTTAGGAAATCAAGTTCGGGTTCGGGATCGAGTTTAAGCTTGGGTTTTCATGTTTAGGTTTAGGTTTAGGTTAGATAGTTGAGATTGGGATTTGGTGTAGGTTTAGGTTTAGGGATTTGAGAATAGGTTAAGGTTTAGGTTTAGGAAATTGGGTTCGGGTTCGGGATCGGGTTTTGAAGTTTAGGTTTAGGTTGGGAGTTGAGATTGGGATTGGGATTAGGTTTAGGTTTAGGGAATTGAAAAATGCATTTAGGTTTTAGGTTTAGGTTTAGGTTTTAGCTTATAGGTTTAAGTTATAGGTTTAGGTTTTGGTTTTAGGTTTAGGTTAAGGTTATAAGTTTAGGTTATAGGTTATAGGTTAAGGTTTAGGTTATAGGTTTTTGTTTCGGTTAAGGTTATAGGTTTTGGTTTAGGTTATAGGTTTAGGTTTAGGTTTTAGTTTATATGTTTAGGTTATAGGTTTAGGTTTTGGTTTTAGGTTTAGGTTAAGGTTATAAGTTTAGGTTAAGGTTTAGGTTACGTGTTTTGGTTTAGGTTAAGGTTATAGGTTTTGGTTTAGGTTAAGGTTTAGGTTTTGGGTTTATGTTAAGGTTATAGGTTTAGGTTAGGTTTAGCTTTAGGTTATAGGTTATAGGTTATAGCGTTGGGAATCGAGAATAGGTTAAGGTTTAGGTTTAGAAAATCGGGTTCGGGTTCGGGTTGGATCGGGTTTAAAGCTTGGGTTTTCATGTTTAGGTTTAGGTTTAGGTTAGGGAGTTGAGATTGGGATTTGGTGTAGGTTTAGGTTTAGGGATTTGAGAATAGGTTAAGGTTTATGTTTAGGAAATCGGGTTCGGGTTCGGGTTCGGGTTCGGGATCGGGTTTAGAAGTTTAGGTTTAGGTTTAGGTTGGGGACGTGAGATTGGGATTGGGATTAGGTTTAGGTTTAGGATTTGAGAACGCATTTAGGTTTTAGGCTTAGGTTTAGGTTTTAGCTTATAAGTTTAGGTTTTGGTTATATGTTTAGGTTATAGGTTTAGGTTTGGTTTAGGTTCAAAGTTATAGGTTATAGATTTGGGAATTGAGAATAGGTTAAGGTTTAGGTTTAGAAACCGGGCTCGTGTTCGAGATCGGGTTTAGGTTTGGGTTTTCAAGTTAGTTTAGGTTTAGGTTAGAGAGTTGAGATTAGGATTTGGTGTAGGTTTAGGTTTAGGGATTTGAGAATAGGTTAAGGTTTAGGTTTAGGAAATCGGTTCGGGTTCGGGATCGGGTTTAGGCTTGGGTTTTCATTTTTAAGTTTAGGTTTAGGTTAGGGAGTTGAGATTGGGATTTAGTGTAGGTTTAGGTTTAGGGATTTGAGTATAGGTTAAGGTTTAGGTTTAGGTTTAAGAAATCGGGTTCGAGTTCGGGATCGGGTTTAGCTTGGGTTTTCAAGGTTAGGTTTAGGTTTAGGTTAGGGAGTTGAGATTGGGATTAGGTGTAGGTTTAGGTTTAGGGATTTGAGAATAGGTTAAGGTTTAGGTTTAGGTTTTAGTTTATAGGTTTAGGTTATAGGTTTAGGTTTTGGTTTTAGGTTTAGGTTAAAGTTATAATTTTAGGTTAAGGTTTAGGTTACGAGTTTTGGTTTAGGTTATAGGTTTTGGTTTAGGTTAAGGTTATAGGTTTTGGTTTTAGGTTTAGGTTAAGTTTTTAAGTTTAGGTTTTAGGTAATAGGTTATAGGTTTTGGTTTAGGTTAAGGTTATAGGTTTTGGTTTAGGTTATAGGTTTAGGTTTAGGTTTAGGTTTTAGTTTATAGGTTTAGGTTAGAGGTTTAGGTTTAGGTTTAGGAAATCGGGTTTTCATGTTTAGGTTAGGGAGTTGAGATTGGGATTAGGTGTAGGTTTAGGTTTAGGGATTTGAGAATAGGTTAAGGTTTATGTTTAGGAAATCGGGTTCGGGTTTAGAAGTTTAGGTTTAGGTTTAGGTTGGGGACTTGAGATTGGGATTGGGATTAGGTTTAGGTTTAGGGATTTGAGAATACCATTAGGTTTTAGGTTTAGGTTTAGGTTTTAGCTTATAAATATTGGTTTTGGTTTTAGGTTTAGGTTAAGGTTATAGGTTTAAGTTATAGGTTTGGGTTTGGGTTCGGTTTAGGTTTAAGTTATAGGTTATAGCTTTGGGAATTGAGAATAGGTTAAGGTTTAGGTTTAGGAAACCGGGTTCGGAGTTCGAGATCGGGTTTAGGTTTGGGTTTTCAAGTTCAGGTTTAGGTTTAGGTTAGGGAGTTGAGAATAGGATTTGGTGTAGGTTTAGGTTTAAGGATTGAGAAAAGGTTAAGGTTTAGGTTTAGGTTTAGGTTTTAGCTTATAGGTTTAGGTTTGGTTTTAGGTTTAGGTTAAGGTTATAAGTTTAGGTTATAGGTTTATAGGTTAAGGTTTAGGTTATAGGTTTTGTTTAGGTTAAGGTTATAGGTTTTGGTTTTAGGTTATAGGTATAGGTATAGGTTTAGGTTTAGGTTTTAGTTTATAGGTTTGGGTTATAGGTTTAGGTTTTGGTTTTAGGTTTAGGTTAAGGTTATAAGTTTAGGTTAAGGTTTAGGTTACTGAGGTTTTGGTTTAGGTTAAGGTTATAGGTTTTGGTTTAGGTTAAGATTTACGTTTTGGGTTTATGTTAAGGTTATAGGTTAAGGTTATAGGTTTAGGTTAGGTTTAGGTTTAGGTTATAGGTTATAGCTTCGGGAATTGAGAATAGGTTAAGGTTTAGGTTTAGGAAATCGAGTTTGGGTTCGGGATTGGGTTTAGGCTTGGGTTTTCATGTTTAGGTTTAAGTTTAGGTTAGGGAGTTGAGATTAGAATTTGGTGTAGGTTTAGGTTTAGGGATTTGAGAATAGGTTAAGGTTTAGGTTTAAGAAATCGGGTTCGGGATCGAGTTTTGAAGTTTAGGTTTTAGGTTTAGGTTAATGTTAGGTAATAGGTTATAAGTTTAGGTTATAGGTAATAGGTTAAGGTTTTAGGTCATAGGTTTTGGTTTAGGTTAAGGTTATAGGTTTAGGTTAAGGTTTAGGTTTAGTTTTAGGTTTAGGTTATAAGGTATAGGTTTAAGGAATTGAGAATTGGTTTGGGTTTAGGTTTAGGAATCGGGTTCGGAGTTCGGGATCGGGTTTAGGTTTGGGTTTTCAAGTTTAAGCTTAGGTTTAGGTTAAGGAGTTGAGATTAGGATTAGGTGTAGTTTTAGGTTTAGGGATTTGAGAATACATTTAGGTTTCGGAGTGTTTAGGTTTAGGTCTTAGGTTATAGGTTAAGGTTTAGGATTTAGGTTTAGGTGAATGGTAGGTAATTGGTTATAAGTTTAGGTTATAGGTAATAGGTTTTGGTTTAGGTTAAAGTTTTAGGTCATAGGTTTTGGTTTAGGTTAAGGTTATAGGTTTAGGTTAAGGTTTAGGTTCGAGTTTAGGTTTAGGTTATAAGGTTTAGGTTTAGGTTATAAGGTATAGGTTTAGGGAATTGAGAATTGGTTTGGGTTTAGGTTTTGGGAATCGGGTTTGGGTTCGGGATCGGGTTTAGATGTCGGGTTTTCAAGGTTAAGCTTAGGTTTAGGTTAGAGAGTCAAGATTAGGATTAGGTGTAGGTTTAGGTTTAGGGATTTGAGAATACATTTAGGTTTTAGGTTTAGGTTTAGATCTTAGGTTATAGGTTAAGGTTTAGGATTTAGGTTTAGGTGAATGGTAGGTAATAGGTTATAAGTTTAGGTTATAGGTAATAGGTTAAGGTTTTAGGTCATAGGTTATGGTTTAGGTTAAGGTTATAGGTTTAGGTTAAGGTTTAGGTTTAGTTTTAGGTTTAGGTTTAGGTTTAGGTTTAGGTTATAAGGTATAGGTTTAGGTAATTGAGAATTGGTTTGGGTTTAGGTTTAGGGAATCGGGTTTAGTTTTAGGTTCAGGTTTAGGTTTAGGTTATAAGGTATAGGTTTAGGGAATTGAGAATTGGTTTAGGTTTAGGTTTAGGGAATCGGGTTTGGGTTCGGGATCGGGTTTAGGCTTGGGTTTTCAAGTTTAGGTTTAGGTTTAGGTTAGGGAGTTGAGATTAGGATTAGGTGTAGGTTTAGGTTTAGGGATTTGAGAATACATTTAGGTTTTAGGTTTAGGTTTAGATCTTAGGTTATAGGTTAAGGTTTAGGATTTAGGTTTAGATGGTAGGTAATAGGTTATAAGTTTAGGTTATAGGTAATAGGTTAAGGTTTTAGGTCATAGGTTTTGGTTTAGGTTAAGGTTATAGGTTTAGGTTAAGGTTTAGGTTTAGTTTTCGGTTCGAGTTTAGGTTTAGGTTATAAGATATAGGTTTAGGTAATTGAGAATTGGTTTAGGTTTAGGTTTAGGGAATCGAGTTTAGTTTTAGGTTCGGGTTTAGGTTTAGGTTATAAGGTATAGGTTTAGGGAATTGAGAATTAGTTTAGGTTTAGGTTTAGGGAATCGGGTTCTGTTCGGGTTCGGGTTCTGGATCGGGTTTGAAAGCTTGGGTTTTCAAGTTTAGGTTTAGGTTTAGGTTAGGAGTTGAGATTAGGATTAGGCGTAGGTTTAGGTTTAGGGATTTGAAAATACATTTAGGTTTAGGTTTAGGTTTTAGGTTATAGGTTAAGGTTTAGGTTTTAGGTTTAAGGTTTCTTGTTAGGTTATAGGTTATAAGTTTAGGTTATAGGTAATAGGGTTTTTGGTTTAGGTTAAGGTTATAGGTTTAGGTTAAGGTTAAGGTTTAGGTTTAGGTTATAAGCTATAGGTTTAGGGAATTGAGAATTGGTTAAGGTTTAGGTTTAGGGAATCGGGTTCGGGTTCTAATCCGGTTTAGGCTTGGGTTTTCATGTTTACGTTTAGGTTTAGGTTAGGGAGTTGAGATTGGGATTAGGTGTAGGTTTAGGTTTAGGATTTGAGAATAGGTTAATGTTTAGGTTTAGGTTATAGGTTTAGGTTTTGGTTTTAGGTTTAGGTTAAGGTTATAAGTTTAGTTATAGGTTATAGGTTAAGGTTTAGGTTATAGGTTTTTGTTTAGGTTGAGGTTATAGGTTTTGGTTTAGGTTATAGGTTTAGGTTTAGGTTTAGGTTTTAGTTTATAGGTTTAGGTTATAAGTTATAGGTTTAGGTTCGGTTTTAGGTTTAGGTTCAAAGTTATAAGTTTAGGTTAAGGTTTAGGTTACGAGGTTTTGGTTTAGGTTAAGGTTATAGGCTTTGGTTTAGGTTAAGGTTTAGGTTTTAGGTTTAGGTTAAGGTTATAGGTTTAGGTTAGGTTTAGGTTTAGGTTATAGGTTATAGGTTATAGCTTTGGGAATTGAGAATAGGTTAAGGTTTAGGTTTGGGAAACTAGGTTCGGGTTCGGGATCGGGTTTAGGTTTGGGTTTTCCATATTAGGATTAGGTTTAGGGATTTGAGAATAGGATTAGGTTATAGGTATAGGTTTAGGTTGGGTTATAGGTTTAGGTTAAGGGTGTGGTACTTGCAAATACAGACATAAATACGGCCTGTCCAAATGGCCAAGCCCTTCCAATGCTGTCCATAGGAAATGGACAGCTTCATCATGGTCATAACAGCGGTTCTCACCTTCCAAGGACCACCGCTCTTCCGGATAGCTCCGACACACATCCGGGTCTGTTCCATTAATTTCAAGCAAATACATAAATACGGCATGTCCAAATGGCCAGGCCCTTCCAATGTTGTCCATAGGAAATGGACAGCTTCATCATGATTATAACAACAGTTCCCACCTTCTAAGGACCCCCGCTCTTCCGGATAGCTCCGACGCACATCCGGGTCTGCTCCATTAATTTTGATTTCCACCCGATCAGTGGCTCAACCTGATTTAATAGAGGTGAGTGAGCCACTGTTTTCTCAGCTAGGGTGTTCTACATGTGTGACATTTTTACAGAAAATGTGGTCTAGCATGATAAGCATAGCTGTGTATACTCATCCTTTGCAAGGATGGTGGGAAAGAAAGCTCAGGCAAAGTCATCTTGCAACAAGGAAATTTACCTGTGTAAAATATGTAATCAACTATGCCAATGAAATCTCAAGTGTAGTTTGTAAACTACGGTTCATTAGTCTTGGGGTCTATTCTCCTTCTTTGTTGCTCCAAACCAATTCTAACTCCCACCATCCTTGCAAAGGATGAGTATGAACTGACCTGCAATAAAAGCCTAGCAATGTAAAAGAAAAGACCTATGTGAATATCGGTCAATGCCTAACAATGTAAAAGAAAAGAAAATGACACAACTCACCTTGACGCCCTTTTCGCTCAGAGAAGATTCGAAGAAGTATCCTCTTCCATCTTGGAGAATTTGCAGCTACGAGTCCTCCCTGTGTTTTGTTGAAGTTGAAGCCTTTGCAAATGTTTTAAAGAAATTCATCTATTGCATTGATCTTGGAATATCACTTCCAAAGCTGAAAACCATGCAGAGAACATCATAATTTCTGACTCACTGTTAATTTAGAAGGAATACAATAGAACGCATAGCTTGGGTGTCAAGTAGGCAGTGGGATTACACATAGAAACAAGATACAAAAAACCTACATGTAGAAATTTCTTCTCAATGACCCACCCACAGCCTTATGAAAGGAGTCCAACTAAATTTTTCATTTCATACTTGTAAATGATATAATTTTTAGAACAAAGAAGGCCCCGTCACTTTATTTATGTAATACAACTAAGTTCTGCACACTTAAGTGTGACAGTTTTTCCATGATGCTACCAGGAAAAAATTCGAATGCAATTTACATAACAAAGCACTCTCCCAAAGCCTAATAATCAATACAAGTTAGACAACAGCAGCACCAATCCATGCTGGCTGATTCTAACCCTTCGATCCTTTGCCGTTTCCTCCTTGAATATGGACTGTTGCTGAAAATTTTCTGAAACTGACTGTGATTAACACTTAAATCGTAGAACAAAACTACTCAAACGCACCCCTTTTTTTTGTATTTATACAACTCATTTAGCAGCTCCCTATTTTGCTCAGCGCCAGTACAATGCGACTCCAAAAGTGCCGACTAATCCCCTTTTTGTTGTAGTGTTTCATATATTCCTACATCCACACACACATTCATATACATGCATTTTATTTTTGTTTATTTTTAAATTTGGCATTTTGATTGTAATGCTACAATCTATGAATTTGGGAGCATTGGATTTGAATTTGACAAACTCCAAAGTCCCCTGTTTGGGAATCAAGCTACAATCTATGAATTTGGGAGCATTTATTGCAATGAAGTTGCTTCTATCACCTTTTAAGGTCTCTCATTTTGTAGATTTGCAAAGTCTTTACTTGAAACATGAATAGAGATGAAGTTACTAAACAAGAAAGGCATCTACTAAATAGCCAATAAGTACAACAATTGGAGAGAATGAATTCTACAATTAGATGAGAATGCAGTTGTTTAAAAAGGAGGCATCTACCAAATAATCAATTACCTATAATTCCATTAGGATATTCTGTCCGTTGATGCAATTTTTTTATAGTTATCATCTTCAATTGAGATCAGATTTTTATTCTCAATTATCCAAACAGAAATCAAATTGAAAGATGTTAGATTATATATTCTCTGGTAGGCATTCTTTCAGCTATTTGCTGTTGAAGTATTGGCGAATGTTTCCAGTTAGAAATCAGATTTTTTATTCATTAATAGAAATCAAATTCAACCGAGTCAAGTTGGCTTGGCCAATTTCAGGTCAATTTGAGAAGTTGTAGAACTATGAAAACAAAATTTGTGTATTTAAAACCTTTATTATTAGCACTCCTAAGTACGGTTGAAGGCATAAGAACCATACCATAAACAAAATTTTGATTTGATGTAATGATTGTAATTTATAATTAATAATGGTTAATATGGACTTTAGATGATTAGATGTGCATAGTCCTATTTAAATCATCAAAAATCTGTTGGTCAGTTCAGAGATCAATAAGCATGTAAAAAATGAGTTTTAACAGATGAAAGATCAAGAGAAATTAAGATACATATGCAGTAAATGTATTTAGAACATATTTGATTGCACTTTTAACTAATCTGATCAAATTGTAACTGTTCTGATTAGCTTGCATCTGATTTGATTGGATTTCGACAGAGTATTGAATTGTTGTTGATCTAATAACATAACAGGTGTTTTAACCAAAATGAAGCTTCCACTAACATGATCGTGAACAAAATAATGACCCAAGACATACGATGCAAGATAAATAGCTTGGTCTAATTAAAATACCATAACTTCTAGAGATCCACATTAAATAAATGCATGATCAGACATCTTGGATATACCAAGGGAGATTTATAGGGCATCTTGGATATACCAAGGGTTCACCATGCAATTGATCAGGATCGACAAAATGCCAGCCCTTCCAATCAGATGATCATGGCCACCCGTTGAGTAACTTGCAATTGGAGTCTGTAATTGGCGGAGGTATGAGTGGGACAGTTTGGGTCACCATGATAGAGAGATCCTGGTTGTCCATCATGGGGCCAATCATATTATCAGTTTGGATAACTCAAAGGTGGGCCCCACATGCGAGCAAATTGGTTGATCGAACACCATACCATCTGAGAGAAGAACTACAGCTACAAATCCTACCACGTATACGTCAGAGCCTACTATTTTGTAAGGAGAGATGTTGACCTGAGAAATTCGACGGACGAGAATCCGGCGTAGCCATCGAAGACGGCGGCAGAAGAGAATCCATCGAGGCCGTCTGATCGGAGGAAAACATCATCCTCCATCTCCTCCCACAGGCCCTGTAGACAGCTCGATCCCCATCGGATCCCTGCCATTCCGGCTGATGACGGAGCGTCGATTGCGATAGCCAAGCAGCAGCGGTTCCTCTGCCTCCTCGTTCTTGAGGTGGAATTAGGATTTGCGTTACAGCTGCTGAATAGGAATCTCTGCAGCTGCTGCTGACCCAGCAACGCCATTGCACTCAGATCGAACATCAATGGCGGGGGGTTGCCACGGTCTCCGCGATTGAGCGAGACGGGCGCAATGCAGCAGAGGGTTTTTGGAGGGGGAGAAATGTCTAAATGAGAGAGATTGAGAGGGACCGTCTGCACCGTGAATGCGGGAAATTGAGAGGTCGGGCAGCAAAAACAGCGAGAGTGAGAGAGAGGACGAGGGTTAGGGCGTTTTTGGTGAAAAAAAAAAATAAAGAAAGAAAATACTTTCAAATCCGAATATTGTGCGTTTACTATCATTTATAGCATACACCATATTGACAACCGTACATGTAAGGGACTATTTACTGGATGGTTAAGATAGTTTTATATAAGAAAATATATAAATATTATCCATCTACAACTAGAACCACTATTTGGTTGGTCTGGATAACCCTATATCATTGCCACTATTTCTATAAACGAGTCACCACAAATTTAGAGCAAATGCAAAACTCACACACATTTACCATAAAATAAAATAAAAGCTACTTGATCATTAGATATGGTAGGGCTCTATGGCCCCACTGTGATGCGTGTCAACCATCAACACCGTGCATTTGATGGGCCCCCTTTAAATTATGGGAAATCCCAAAAATCAACCGTATACGGAACTTAGGTGGGCCATACCATTTAAAATCATGTGAAGAAATGCCTAAAACATATAAAATCACTTGGTGGGGCCCACTTGAAATTTTGATGATTATGAAACTTGGTCAGACTCCTCATCCAAGTGGGACACACATAATGGATGGGCTGGATTTGTGAACCACATCTCAGTGGTCCCAACAAATGATTATGAATATTTTAATGGAGGGTAACCCCTCTCAACTTTTGTATGTAGTGTGGCCCAAAAAAGTCACGGATTGACTTGTGATTTTTATTGTGATTTTTAAGCCCCAGGCCCACCATGGAATGGTGCATTTGACTGATTGGGTAGATGTTCAACACCCATCATGGTGGGGCCCACACAGCTCGATCATATGAGAAGTTCCCATGAGCTAGACCGTATGGAACCTTTTCTCATACATACATACATACGTATATATATATATATATATATATATATATATATATATATATATATATATAATAAATTATAAAATTATTATATATCTATCATTAATATCCTCCTGAGGCCCACTATACTGTTTACTTGACATCCAATATGTTGATTAGGTCATACAGGGCCAAATGAAGAGCAAAAACAAAAATCAGTTTGATCCAAAACTTTTATTTTACTGATCATTACACTTAATTTGACTAATTACCCCCCGGATCATACTACATATGATATTAACCGTTAAAATGAGCTGAAGTACCAGATGGACAGTGTGGATAAGACACACACATTCAAAGTGGGCTCAATAGGGTTTAATCAGTATGGTAATCTAACTAGGTTACTCAATACGCAATCCTTGACTGGGGCGTACTTGATGTATGGCAGAAATCAATAGGCGGTTTAACTAGTGCACCCAATGCTAGCCAGCTAGCTGGTGTCAAAGCTATGTGGGCCCTACCACGATGTGTGTGTCTTATTTACCCTGTCCATCCATTTTGCCAACTTATTTTAGCCAATGAGGCAAAAAATAGGGCAAATCCAAATCTCTGGAAAATTATGGAAACTTTTTGGGGCCATAGAAATTATTTACCATGTGCACATGTTCTACTGTGGTTATCGGGAGAATGGTGACCTCCAATCAGCTCTCAGTTGTCCCTTGGACTATCATGATCTTGAATCACATTTTGGGTTCCCATCACATGAGCTTGTGGTTAATATACTACAATTTACAATTCAGGTTCTATAATCTGATTCATTTATCATGGAAATTAAATTAGTCTTCAGGCTTGAAAGGTTATATAAAGATCAGATTTTTTCTTCTAAAGTTTGTAGTTGAAAGATCCATTCTTAGTTGCATTTTGTCAATTATTTTAAAGTGCAGGTTTGATCATTGCATCATATCATGTCGTCATGAGTTTCTAAACACTTGGATCTGTTCTTCTCTTTAGATGGTCTACCATGAATACATAATAAATGAGAGTTCTTATGTATATCATATAGTTACCAGCATCAACTTGTACCCTCAGACCTTTTTTTGATATCTTATCTGAAATGATTTTAGGAAACAGGATGGGTGCCTTAGCATCTTATTGCTTAGGATAAATACATATGAAAATATTGTAGGTGTTGTTCCACTTTATCTTAAAAGGTTTAGCATATGCAATTTAGTTCATGTTCTGTTCTTGTTACTTTTTCTTGTTTAAATGGTTATCTTTAACTTTTACAATCAGCTTTTAATGGCTTTGGTTTGATAGTAGTTGAACTATATATTTTAGTTACTTTGAATTGCAGTCACTTGTATGGAGAATTTATCTTTGACTATTCTTGGGCTGATGCCTACTACAGGTTTATGGCACTCAATATTATCCAAGGTTACAATGTTGTGTTCTTTTCTCTTTGGTAGGTGCAAATGATTGGGATGGGAAGCCCGCCATGTTTTGTGTTCGCCATACAATCTATTTATAAGACGCGCCCCACAAGGATGGATTGACACCCAAAAGATCAGACCATTCCAAAACTCAAATGAGCCACACCACATAATTTTAGCGGATTTGGGCATGATGATTTTATATGGTGTGACCCACCCGAGTTTTGGGACCTGCCTGATTTTTGTCCTCCAAAAGGAAAATGAGGGGGGCACACATGATGGACAGTGGAACCTTGCACAGATCATGATGGGCTCCACACATATTGTAGAATAAGTTATTCTACAAATGTCACTGGGAAGCTGTCTAGTTGTAGAATAAGCTTATTCTGCTATGTTGCAGAGAAACCTGCCTAGTTGTAGAATTAGCTTATTTTGCTAATGTTGCAGAGAAACCATAAGAAAATATATGGTTTTAGTATTTCTTTCGTTAATATAAATCTTATTGCAATGTTGTAACCTAGGTGATTGACTAAATGGGCATATTCAGGGATGCATCTCCTTCATAAGAATTAGTTTATCTGAGAAAATGGTCCTTGATGGAGTGCAATGGCGGAACAGGATTCACGTAGCTGATTCCAGTTAGTTGGTCTTTAGATGATGCTGATTTTTTTTTTGTGAGAACTGCATAACGGATTTTTAAAAAAAAAATAAAAAATAAAATTAGTAGTTATTGCATTTGTTTTTGAAAATGGCATTAAATCACGCCAATATTTATTTCTTTTAGATTGAACGGCAAAATCATTTTTAGCAGTTGAAGTTCTGTGATATTTGGCAGAGGTATCCAGAAATGGCCTCTTATGATATTTATGTCACTCAACATTAATTTGTTATATACTATGGTGACTTTATTGGAAAAGAAGATTGAAGAAATGCAATTGGAAGAGATGCAACTTCATTCAATGAAACTGAAAAGATGCTAGTGAAGGAATAAGAGTGTAAGACCCGTATCCTAGCCCGTACCGTTCCGTAGGCTTCCGCGGTCCTCCCGGTCAAATTTGGGTGACCGCAATCTGTTATCGGTGTTTGCACGTGATCCTAAGACATGTCTCGTATTCCAGAGTCGGCGCGACTCGAGACTTGTACCTTTGCGACCGCGCCGTCGCCGCGGTTCCGACGCCGCATCTCGCGCGCCGAGGCAATACCCAGGCCAAGAGATGTAGACACGCATTCAGTTCGAGGAAAAACGTCGCGCGTTGCAATCCCTAGAAAATCTATCACATCAATCACTTCACTTGTCAAAGTACATATATTAATCTACCCCATCCCCAAGTACAAAAGCAACCCTTAAAAGTCAACTCTAACCCTTACCCAAGTACACCCATCCATCCCTCTCTCCCATCACCCCTCTCTCCCTCTCATTTTCTCTCTCCATTTTCAAACAACTCTCCATGAGCACCCAACGTCTATGGCTCCATGAGAGGAGCTAGTGTGGCCCACCTTTCTATCTCTCATCTCCACCCTCTGAAACCAATCTCAACCGTTGAAATTCTTTCCTTGGGAGCTCTAAGACCTATTGGAAGAAGGAGGAGTCGATTTAGAGGTGGGTGCTTCTCTTCTCTCTTTCCCTTTCTTTTATGATGAGTGACCCACCTAATGATGTATGTAATATCCAGACCGTCCATCTAGTGGCATCGGCCCACCTTGTTGCCCACCATCCAACAGCTTTGTTGCCAGATTTTTAATTTTTTTGGGGCCAACCTAGCTATGGAAAAACACAAAGTTCAGCTTACTCCAAGGCCGTGTGGACCACCTATGTGGACCCTTCCATGATGTATGTATTTGCTCCACGTTGTCCATCCAGTGGACAACCCTGCTGTCCAGACGCTGGACGTCTGGCAGGGGCCATCTTGCTGCCGCTGAGGAGACCCTGTTTGAAGGGAAAATGCAAACATCAGCTTGATCGGATGGTGGGCCACGCACGTGTGACCCACCTGATGTATATGTCTTCCATGTTGTCCGTCCGGCTAGCCCAGCAAGGCCAGCGGCCATCTGGATCACCGTCCAGATCACGGAGCTGGCCATGATGTAGGTGTTATGTCCAGACCGTTCAGTCCTTGGACGAGGACTGGACCCCAAATGATGTATCGGTTTTACCCACGCCGTACGTGTTGAGTGCAGCACGTGGGGCCCACTTCAATGATGTATGAACCCATGCCATCCACACCCTACATGGACCGCTTGTTGGGGGTGTTAATCCACACCGTTGGTCCAACGTCCTGAGGGTCTGGACGCTGGACGCTGGACTCTCTTTCTAATATAATATTATATTATATTTTATATATATTTGTGTGCATATTTATAATATATATGATGTTATATGGTGGGCCCTACGTGGGACCCACCGTGATTTATGTACTTTATCCTGTTGCAACAGCAGGATGGGACCCACTTCTGAGTGGATTCCACGTGGGACATGCAACGCTGCCTCTTACACCGTTTCACACACACAAACATATATAATATAATATATCATACTATATATGTAATGCTATATATGATATAATATTTTATATTAATACATGTCCATGGTGGGCCACTCCTACGTGGGACCCAGCCTGATGTATTTATCCTATATCCACACCGTCCATATGCCTGACTGTGGGACCTTGTGACATATGGGTCTTACCTACACGGTCCAAATGTGGACCCCACCAGACGATCGATGTATATGTGACATCCAAACCGTCTATCCATTTGACAAATGAAGCAGATTGGCTGCTGTAACTCACACCAGCTATATGGCTGATGTCATGACCGTAGCAGGCCCATGGGACCCCACCTCAATGCGTGTGATCTATAGCCACGCTGTTTGTCCATTTGATGGATGTGGGACCCACCCACACGTGATGCACGTTTGGGGGTGGGGCCCACCTTGGTGGAGTGTATTTTACCTATACCGTCCAAGCATGGTGGACGTGGGAGCCCACCATGATGTCTGCGTTTCATCCATGCTGCCACCGTGATGTATGTCATTATCCACACCGTTAATCCAGCAGATCTGGACGCTGTAACCTGATCACCACCCTGCATATATATATGTATATATATATGTGTGTGTATGTCTGTATGTGGTGGGCCCCCATGCGGGACCCACATGCTGGATGGAAAGGCTGGGTATCTCACTCTAGCTACTGTCTTGGCATCCCAAGTCCTGTGGGACCCGCTAACGTATAGAATTAAATCCACACTGTCCACTCATATGTGATGACCCCACCGTGATATATATGTTGTATATTCACACCGTCCATTCTTGTGGCCCCCAAATAATGCACGTGTTGTATCTACTCCGCCCATCCATTTTGACATGGGCCACACTTTGATGTATTTATTGTATCCACATCATCCATCCCTGGACGCAAGACCCACCTTGGCGATGTATCTGCTGCACCGTCTAGCATGGGATAGTGGGCCCACCATGATGTACGTGTTTTATTGATGCGGCCCATCTTGATGTATTTTGTGGCCCATTTGTCGGGCCCATCTTGATGTACTTTGTGGTCCATCTGTCAAGCCCACTTGATGTGTTTTGTGGTCCATTCGAGGTGCCCACCTTGATATACTTGTGACCCATTTACGTGGCCTATCTTGATATATTTATGGGTTCATTAGTATGACCCAATGATGTGGCCCAACTTGATATAATGAGGCCCAGGTGCAGGGCCCACCTGTTACGTATATTAGGTTTATGTGTAGGGCCCGCATGTTATGTATTTGTAGCCCTTTTTTGCGTGACCCATTGAGTGGTATTCTACGTCCATATAGTGCGGCCCATTTGGTGTATATGAAGCCCATGGGACGAGGCCCATTGAGATGTATTTAGGGCCCACGAGTTGAGACCAATTAAGATATATTGAGGCCCACTTGATTGTATTAGGCCCATGTGTAGGGCCCACCTATTGTGTGTTTAAAACCCATGGGTTGTGGCCCATTGTAATGTGTTCGAGGCCCATGGGTGAGGCCCATTGTGATATATATGTCCCTTCTGTGAAGCCGTGGGCCCACTGTACATTTGACCTTATGTGGGCTACTCCTTGAGAATAATGTTGGTTAAATGACTACATTGATGAGCAATAACGGTTTAATGTCCACATTGTGACCTTCCCTTAGGTCTTATTAAGCCCATTCTCATCATTTTCTTAGTAAGTTAACCCTAATTAGTGAGCCTCATTCACCATAGACGGATGGTTTTACACTATTGGATTTGATATAACCACGGTCGAGGCCGATTTCGATTGACGCTTCCGACTCCAATTGTCATGACCGATTACCGATCGTGGCCGATTATCGATTGACGTGACCGATTACCGATCAAGGCCGATTATTGTGAACGATTACCGATTGTGGCCGATTATCGATTGACGTGGCCGATTGCCGATTCTGCTTGTCGTGGCCGATTGACCGATTACCGATCGAGGTCGATTGTCGTGACCGATTATCGATCGTGGCCGATTATCGATTCTGCTTGTCGTGGCCGATTGACCGATTACCGATCAAGGTCGATTATCGTGACCGATTACCGATCGTGGCCGATTATCGATTGACATGGCTGATTTGCCGATTCTGCTTGTCATGACCGATTGACCGATTACCGATCGAGGTCGATTGTCGTGGCCGATTACCGATCATGGCCGATTATCGATTCTGCTTGTCGTGGCCGATTAACCGATTACCGATCAAGGTCGATTATCGTGGCCGATTACCGATCGTGGCCGATTATCGATTGACGTGGTTGATTTGCCGACTCTGCTTATCATGGTCGATTGACCGATTACCGATCGAGGCCGATTATCGTGACCGATTACCGATCGTGGCCGATTATCGATTGACATGATCGATTGTCGATTCTGCTTGTCATGGCCGATTGACCGATTACCGATCGAGGCAGATTGTTGATGCCGGTTATTGATACTGATTATGAGTATGTGATAGCATAACTTCATGATACATGCCCATACGCATCATCTGCATATTTGTTATGAGATGTGGTTGATCATTGCATATATCATTGAGTGTGTTGTTATGTGACTCCCTAATAGGCGGAGGTTATTTCACATGAGCGCACGGTATGCACAGGATTGGTGCATGTCTGGATTGTATGACTCATGCATCTTGCATTGTGATTTTTATACGCCCTAGCGACATCAGGGTCGTAGCCTCCACAGGCATATCGTGGATGGCCAGAGGGGACACCGAAAATGTTTGGTTCTAGCATACGGGCGCCATAGATGTCCCTGGGTGAAAATCTCTAAACCTCCGGGCCAGGAGACGCCCCAACGTCGAGACCGAGTGGATACATGAGCGCCCGAGTGCCGAATACCAGGAGGCCGCGTCTCCCACTGTGTCGTGGTCGGTTGGGAGGGGGTGTGACCTTACCCGCCCAAGCGTAGGGGGCATTGCTAGGCTGAATCTGACCAGCTCGAGGAATGGGTCCACTATCGACGTACCGGATAGGTATTGGCAGACTATTAGCCAGGCGGATAGTGAGGTTTCTTACGCTCACTTGGACTGTGCGGCTGGGAGAGCGACAGTGTCATTTGGAGTGTAATAAACCCCGGTGATGATCCCAGAGATGAACTGTACTGATATGTGGACTTATTGAGTAGGAGTTACATGCTCATTCATTCATTCATTCATTCACTATCCACTCGGGCTGGTGGTGCGCAACTAATTGTTGTGTACCTTCGTTATGGCAAGGATTTCGGTTGGGGCGCGCGACTAACCTGAGATCAGGAGTTTACTACATTGAGTCTGACTATCCAAATTTAGGTATGGGACTGGTTTGGATAGAAGTCCTTTGTGGTGGATCCCGTAGCCTGCGATACTACGTACTATCATCCCGACTCCACACTCCAGCATGTTCATTCCATTCGCACCGCATATCACATTACATCCGCAGCATATGGTATTTAGGGTGACTATGTCTATGCATTTATACGGCCTAGATACGACTGTCGGTATTCGTGGACTCATCAGGATTTGCATATTACATTGCATCATCGGCATCTGATATTTGGCTTGCTGTATCTGCATTGCATAGCTGATCTACATTACTTCATCAGTATATAATATTGTTTTTATTATATTTTTGTATCGCATAGCCTAGATAAGGCTAATGGTGTTTATGGGCCTATCAATATGTTTTCGCATTACTCTGATATCGTATGATTTATGAACTTGCCAGTATTTCTGATTTTGTATGATTTATGAGTTTATCAGTATTTCCGCTTACTCTGATTTCTCTTATATTGCTTACATTAGCACCTACCTTGTGCACACACTTACACCACCCTCTAAGCTTTCTATAAGCTTATGCACGATAGATGCGTGCAGGTGATGTTAGGTTGCAGTAGTGTTGAGCTTGGAGCATGCAGCGGTCTTCTGGAGCTTGATTTTCAATTTATGTATTTCACTTTCCGCATTGTACTCAAATGATTATATTAGTGGATATGTGATGATGATGTTGCCTTTGTGATTTGGTAAACTTGGTTATGCTTCTTACAAGATAAATGTATGTTGGAAAAAAAAAATCCTCCTTGTAGGATCCCAGGATCGGAATCTGGCGCAGGAGAGTTGGGAATAACTGAGAATGGGATACTACGGAGGCTGTCGGCACCAGATTCGGCGATCGGGATTCCTATGAGTCCGATCTCTGGGTTTGGGGCGTGACAAAGAGGCTGTGAAAGAAGCAGCAAACCTAATTCCTATCACACAGGAGGTCCCAATCATTGATAGTGTGCTGATGGATAAACTGACTTTTGAAATACTTATACACACACACACACACACACACACACACACACATGGGAACTTCCCATGAGGTCAACTTGTGTGGGCTCCACCATGATGCATGTTGAACACCAACGCCTTGCATTTGATGGGTTCCCTTTAAATCATAGGATATCCCAAAAATCACCTCTATACGAAACTCAAGTGGCCATACCATCTAAAATAGTGTAATTGAACCTCCACCATTTAAAATTTCTTAGAGGCCATAGAAGTTTTGGATCAAGCTGATGTTTGTGTTTTTCTATTCATTCATATATTTTCGGTGGTTGGTGCTCTGTAGGCCCACCATGATGTATGTGATTAATCCATGCCGTCCCCATGAGGTCAAGCTGTGTGGGCCCCACCATGACGTGTGTCAAACATCAACACCATGCATTTGATGGGTCCCCTTTAAATTGTGGGATATCCTAAAAATCAGCCATATACGGAACTCTGGTGGGCCATACCATCTAAAATCATGTGAAGACATGCCTAAAACATATAAAAGCACTTGGTGGGCCCCACCTGGAATTTGGATGCATCTGAAACTTGGTATGATCCCTCATCCAAGTGGTACACACATAATGGATGCGCTGGATTTGTGGACCACATCTCGATGGGCCCAAAAAATAATTATGAATGTTTTAATGGAGGGTAACCCCTCTCAACTTTTGTATATGGTGTGGCCCACAAAAGTCACAGATTGACTTGTTTTTAATCTCGGGCCCACCATGGAATGGTGCATCTGACTGATGGGGTAGGTGTTTGACACGCATTATGGTGGGGCCCACGCCCATCTTCAGGAAATCATGTTCAGACATACACTAAAGTAGGCCGTACAGAGTTGGATGACCTGATATCCAGCAAAGCCGCATCCCCAAATTCCTAAATTTCCCTCTCTTGCGCCCGCGCCCATCTTCCCAAAACCCAAACACTCGCTCTCTCTCTCTCTCTCTCTCTCTCTCTCTCTCTCTCTCTCTCGTGCTCTGACCTCTCCCTTTCCCTCACCCGCGCCGGATCTCCTGCGCTCCCTCACCCTCTCGCTCTCTCTCGCATCGACGCCTTCTCTCTCTCTCTCTCTCTCTCTCTCTCTCTCTCTCTCTCTCTCTCTCTCTCTCTCTCTCTCTCTCTCAGTCCCCAATTCCCCTGCCCCATTTCTCGCTCTCTCTTCCCTTCCGCCCCTGATTCCCTTCCGCTCTCTCCGCCCCCTTTCATCTCTCTCTCAGGCAGCAATGGCGATGGGATTTCAGCTCTCGTTTTCTTGATTTATTGTGGGATGTTGTAGAGATATGGATCGGTTTGATCATCATCAGTTTACTGTTGCTGCAGAGGAAGAAGCGATCTTCGAGATCCTATGGCGGAGAAGGTGTGTTCTTTGCTGATCTCGCTTTCTTCAGGTTTTAGGGTTTTGATGTGGTTTGTTCATTTTTGATGCTTTTTGAGTCGAGAAGGGCATGGGATTTTAGGGTTGTTTATTTATTTATTATAATTTCTTCGTGGTGGTGGGCCACAACTGATGAATGGTTTGGATGACATATAAACAAAACATGGTGGCCCCACATTCCATCAGAAAGCTTCTATAGTGCGCATCCCCCTCTCCAATATCCTCCATTGTTCCCTTTGGAGTGGCCCACCTACATTCTCGATGGAGCTAGACATTAGTTGGCAGTACCACATCAAGGTGGGCCCCACCAGCTCGAGAGCTTGTGATCATTCCCCCATATAATTTTCACAGCCGGAAAGATACAAATGACATCTTTCACATTAAACTCATATAAATCTCTGGTCAGTATCAAAAGTAAAAGAACACAACATAACTTAACTTTTTTGTTAGTCTGTTATTCCTACTCCACAGTCAGTCCATAACATCCGTCCATGTAAGTGTGGTCCACTCTCATACCAAATTCTCCAATCTCCACTTCTTCTATCATTCCATTCCAAATATGGGTGTCTGAAAAACTTCCAGATTAGGCTTTGCAGATTGAAAGGCATGATGGACAGTTTGTGTGGCCAAGCTTCCATAAGTAGAACCATCATAACTACTTCCCACAGAAATGGGAGTGGCAAAAGGAATAGATGATGGGTTATGCTGTGGAATGCTTCCACCATTTAAGATAGACCCATTGCTCTGATTTATGGCTGTGGTAAAATCCATTTGGATTTTGAGAGACTCTGGAAGTTGGTGATGTTCTTTGCATTGGTTTGAGATGGGTCTTCAAATGCTAGAAGAGAGTAGTAGTCTTGTGGGTCCTGTTTGATGGGCCCAGAGGCAAAGATGAGGGTCGTTGATGGTTGAGATGAGAAGGGGCTGTCAATCTGCGGTGGTGATTCGGCGCTCTTAGTGTCAGATGATGATGATTCTGATGCTTTGTTTTTGTTAGCGGTCCCACCAACGGGGAGATTGCTGTTGGCGATGTTTTTCACATCATAGCGGCTTATGTCGAAGTTGGTAACGACATTTAGGCCCTGAAATTTGATGGCTGCAATGTCGTAGGCCTCAGCCGCTTCTTCTTGGGTGCCTGATTAAATAAACAACTAGGATTAATACAAGAAAGCAAAAGGAGAAACCTCTTTTCCCACCAATTGATATTTCGAAAAAAAAGTTTTACTCCCTTGCTTAGCAAAGGAAATTGATTTCTTTCTCCTTTTATGTTTATCAAACAGAGAAAAATGTCAAATGAAAGCCTTTCCAAAGAAAAAAAGAAAAAGAGGAGAAAAAAAGGAAATGTCAAATCAAAGGAAAATTATTTGTTTTCCGTAGTATACCCTCAACCCAAACACTCGCTTAGCATGATCTATTTGCACTGTCTATTCACTTTTATTGTACTTCTCATGAATTGTGATATCTTCAATTTGGATTGGCATTTGCAGCTGTCTGTGCAAGCTTGGAATTCAAAGAGGGGGAGTTGGTTTTTAGGGACCAAATGCTTGTTGGTGCTCAACACAATTCGAATAAGGTTGTGCCAATGACCATGTTTTTGCTTTTATCTCTATCTAATCTTTCATTTTTCCATTCTTTCTTTGGAATTTGCAGTTTCTTCATACTCTTGAGTTATACTTCTATATGGTTTCTCTGTGATTTCTTGATGGTGGTGCCTCATCCACTGTACATGTGGCATACACGGTCACTCAGTTCTAATGAGGATGTATCGTGTCCTGAAATCACACTTATTGGATGTATGTAGCCATCTAATTTGTATCCAACATATGCCTAAGAGGAAAAATGTAAAATGTCCAAATTAATTGGATGTATGGTTAAGATTAGTTCAGTGTGATTTTTGGGCTTTGCTGCACCCACAGTGGGGCTGACTATTTTAGTGGTTGGCATTGAAATACATATACGCCACGTCCCACGTGTATGGTGGATGAGTAACCGCCATCCAACAAGTGTGGAGGTCATGTAGTGGTTTAGTTTCACTCATCTTACATTGGCCTCTCATATATACATATCACTCACTAATTTCTTATGTTTTGCAGGTTGACTGCCTTGTATGTAGCTATTGTTTTTGCTACATTGGTTCGATAGAACTTCAGATTGGTAGGAAACTCTATTTGCAATCTCTGGGATTACCAGCAAATACAGAACATGATCAGGAGACATCTTCACAGGTGAACAAAGCTAATAAATATACGCACCTCATGTGCAAATTTTCATTATTGTGTTCAACCCATCATTATAGCCTTGCGCCAACTATTTGGGGTTGCCATTACTATTCCATTTTGCCAATCATATCCAAAGCAAGAATTCTTATGATTCTTGGCAAAAGTTCTACAATGGGCTGCTCACTGGACATAAATTCTACTCCTTTAACTGTGCTTGGGTTCAGTTGATGCATGTGATGCATTGCTTCCAGGTGAAGTTTCCATTCATGGGATGCATGTGATTGTGAACTTTCACATGCAACTGTCTTTCTTGCCAACATATCACATGTCTATTGTATTCAATTCATGTAATCCTATAAAAGACTGATTCTACTTATGGAGAAATGGAGCCATGTTAACTATAATTACAGGGGTAAGCAATAGCCAAAGCCCAGAAGTCAAGGCCGCAAGAAACTTGATTCTCTGTTACAATTCTGTATTTCTGTATGTGAAATTTTATTTATTTGTCTTTGGTATTAGGGGAATTTGGAGTGGAATGATTACAGACCCTCATCCTTGTTTAGATGAGGGGTATTATTCATTTGATTTAGATACAAATGCTGCAACAAAAATACAAGTATGAAATCACTACTACTAGATTTGAGCAACAAAAATACAAGTATGAAATCACTACTACTAGATTTATGGCTCTAACTTACAGCTGGATGGACATATTCCACACATGGAAGCAGACCCATTCCAAAAGAACCCCAAATACATGCAAGGTTCATGTTAGATCATATTGAGAATGTTGGAAGTTATCAACATGAATGTTTTTGCAGATTGAGAATGTTGGAAGCTATCAACATGAATGATTTTACATGTAATCTGATTACTTACAAGCACATAGTAGAACTCATATGCATCTGTTTATTTACACTTCCAAATAAGTTGGTTATAATCTTCTATTCCTTATCCATATGTGATGTAACGAATATGTAGTTTGGGTTGTTTGAAAACTAGGAATTTACAAGTTGCTAAAGAATTTATTTTCTGGAAACAAATTCTTTATGAGAAATTGATTGGGTGTACCTTACCATCTAAGTTCTCTTTGGCCATCTAGGAATTTATAAGTTCTCCTTTGGTTGGTTATTTGTTCCAATGCAAACCAGTAATATGCAGAATTCCACTTGTCATATTTGTTTTTTGCAGATGCCAAAGTGCTTCATTGTTGTATGAATCATCAAGTATCCAGTGCTAGATGCTAATATCTTAGTTATGTCAGGTACGTAAGGCACATATGTATGAGATCCAAACCGTTCATCTATTATACCTAACCGTGGATACTCCATATGTCCGAAATCATAATAACCAAATGATCCAGAGCCATGCCACTATTTTATAGGCTTTTCTTTTTTTGCTTTTTTTTGTTGAATGTGAGTTCTTTATGATGCTCAGATTAGAGGATTGGAACCTTCAAACAGATAGTGAAAAGGAATATTTCACATGGTATACCAAGGGAGAATATTACCAGAACCTACCATTTTTTGTAGTGAAATTCCAACAAATATACATTCTAGGATCTTTTTTCTGTCATGTTTTATATTACATTCTTGAGAAGAGAATCTTTTGATATTACATTCTTCAACTCCAATTGTGTGCCATGCAATTTTGATTAGATTAAAACATGGAATCCAGTTGATCAGCCAAGCATAAGGAAAAGAATCCTAAAATGGGTTTTTGGAAAAATTGAAATCAGAGATTCACCAGCTAAAAATAAGTAAAATTAACTGAATTTCTAGAGTTTAAAAAGGTATATAGAAAATTAAACAATATTTTTGTGAATTCAAATTCCTCATGTTTGAAGTAACGTAAGATTCAAGCATGGCTTAAACTGAAATTCCCCAAAAGCTAGATTTGGATTAGGGGTCTAAGATCCAAAATCCCCAATCTGATATGGGATTCGAAAAGCCCTAATTAATCACTGGAATTAGGGTTCTGGTTTCAAAAATTTTCAATTGCTAGATCCAAGGATTCAAAAATCCTTAATGATGCTCAAATTAGAGGATTGGAACCTGAAATACCTGATTAGGAATTCAGATCTGAAATATGAAAATCCCCGATTACCGATCTGGGAAACGGAATCCTTGATTGTTCGATTCCGGATCTCAATCTCCAATTGCTGTATGAGAATAAAAATTCCCAATTCCTGATTTGGGAATCAAAATCCGAAATCCCTAATTGGTTGATTTAGAAATCCACGCCATCTACGCCATCCATCAGTTACATCACCCCTTTTCTGGACTTCATTCCAAAAATTTTGGCTGGTTTTAGACTTAGACAGGTAAGAAATCTTATCCAAAACACTAGAAGATTTCAATGCTGATTGCACAAATCAGTCCTCTAATCCACATATAATCCTAAATGCAATGTCAAAAATTCCATTAAAAAGCAGACAAAGGAGAAGGAAACACTAGAAGATTTGTTCCTTATGGTGCAGCCTACTTGAGTTTTGGAGGCTTGATTTCTAGGATCAAGTCTCATAATTGATATGTTGCATGTTCTTAATTGATCTTGTTTAATTTATATTTTAATGGCATCATTTATATTCTTTCCTAGAAGTCCAACTTGTAAGTCCTCAGAACTCGCTCTGCTGTAAGACATCACAGTGTATGGCGGTTCTTAGTAAGTTAAGTTGCAAGTTGGTGTACATGATTGGATATCTTTTATTTGTATAAATGCTCTTAATAGTTGGTTGGATGATGAATGGTACTTGTGATTAAAAATGTAAATAGATGTATTATTATTATTATTATTATTATTATTATTATTATTATATATTCATTTTTTAAGGGGACATCATATTCTTGTAGCCTATGGTGTGGTGCCCCAATATTGCTTGTATGTTACTAGTATATATTAGATATACAAGGTTAATTATTTGGATTTTACCTGTGCAAATTTTGAAATTTGTTTCTTCAGTTTTAATGCATTTTATTATGAATTGGCTAGACCAGTTGTGTTTTGTTAATTACAGAAGGTACACATCTAGTTGATGTTTTCTCAAGATGAGCGGAAGTACACCATTTTCTCCATGGGCCTTGCCTAAGATCTCCAAATTGGAAGGTCCTAGCTGTTTAATCTTTAGCCTATTTTCATTTGGATATGGGCCATTATGGTTTCTATTCCCAACAGTCTATTTTATGTCACCAATGGAAGGGTTAGGATTATCCCATTGAAGACATTGAAGATATTAGATCATGTTTCATCCACTGTGTGATCATCTTCCTGTTACCACTTACATCTGCTGCATCATCTTCCTCCAAAGATGGTTTTGATCTTCCCCTTCCATCCTAGGACTAAAAGATGTCCAGCTATGTGTGTGCATTTAATTTGGGTATAGTTTGGGTACAACTACTCTAGATTTGTACAAGTGTCTAGGTATCATAGCGGTTGCATGCTACATGCATTCTTGTGACGACATTCACCCGCTTGATTTTTATTTTAAATTTTAACTTAATTTTATTTTTTACAAAGGTCTTCTAAATGTAGATGCAGATGCAGTTGCTTTACTCCAAGCTTCATGATAAGTATACAGAGCTGAAGGTTTGCATGGCTTTTGACACTAGTCTAATTTTACAAGAATGATTGAGAAGTACCTTCTTCTTTTTTCTTTTTTTCTTTTTTCCTTTTTTTCATTTCTTCTCCTAATGGTCTGGGCTCGGCATGTTTAGATGAGAATGGAATCTGAGATTGAGCAGTACAACCGTTTCCAGAAATCAAAGTTTATGATTTACGTATCTGGTACTCTTTTTCCTCATCATATTTCTTATCCTTCATTTACTTCATTTGGTTTTATTGCATTTTTTTTATCATGCTTCAAAATTGTCAATAGCACCTATTATGTCAGTTGATATCTCTATTGAACTGTATTATGCAGCTGCAGAGGAAATGATAGAACACCTGAAAACTGCAAGTGAGAGTCTGCAAGCAAAGATAAATGAATTGACAGATAAAATAATTCCGGACAGGCACGCACTTTTCAAGCACATTAACTGCTCTAAGTTTTAGTGCTGCTGAAAATCTTGGATTTCTAAACCATAAGCTATCTGGTTACAGGTCTGCTGAAGAGTACCAGTATGCCGAAGACCAAAAGCTTGGACATACTATGGACTTAAAAACCTAAATGACTCTGTGGATGTACTACCTTTTGACATGAGCATTGTTTAATACCTCTTTTAAAATGGTGGTTAACTATCACCATGGTTTAAGCCTTTCAAAAAAAAACTATCACCATGGTTTACACTTTTAAAATTTATACACAGGGAATGTGGCTGATTTATTTGTGAAATAATTGGTTAGGCCTGGGATCGACTCAGCCCAGCCCAAAAATTGATAAAATTCATCATGGCCAATGTTATAGCACTAACAATACATGGAAGATGGCATTCATTACACAACACCTATGCAATATAATTCCTTTTTGAATTGCTTGGATATACTAAGACAAGGTCGGAACTTAAATTTTCTTCTTGAAGATGGATCTAGAGAGGTAATAGCTCGTGTGTCTAGCTTTTTTGGCCAACATGATTTGATACGCATATGGAAACATGCAACTTGATTTAATATTCAAATCTCAGATGGTTAAGCTCATTCCTGTGAGTGACATTTATAAGATTTATTGTAGTAGTAGTGGGATTTAAGTTCCAACTCAATATTTTCCTACAAGCGACATTTATTGGAAATTTTGTAGTCGTAGTGGGATTTAAGTTCCAACTAAATATATTCCTACAAGTGACATTTATTGGATCTTTTGTAGCAATAGTGGGATTTAAGTTCCAAGTCAATGTATTCTCCTTATTATGGTTAATGCACTTTGTCCTTTCATCAGGAATGTGGTAGTAAAAGGAATTCAAGCTAGTAATTTGTATTTGGCCAAGGTTGGTTATCTTGAACTCTTTGGACATGAATATCAAGGAGATAATAAATATTGATCCTATATTAAATAGTCTTAATATGATATTTTGCACCTTCATGCAAGCATGGTTTCAAAGTTCTCAACCAATGACAAGGAGCCAGTCATCTGAACTAAGGTAATCTTTTTCCCGTCCTGTTGGCGGGACTTCCATGCAAACAAAGTAGGCTTGATGTTTGGGTTGGTGTAGGAAACAAAACCCGCAGCAAGTGTGCATTAATTCCATTTCCCTCTTTTCCGCTCCAAATCATGAGTGAGATACATATTTCTCTTTTTTTCTGCTCCAAATAATGAGTGAGATGTGTTCAAGGTCCTGCACACATCTCACTTAACGTTTGCCAAGATTCCATTGACCTAATGTTCCAAAAGGTTAAAAGCAGAGTTATTTCTGTTTTCGTTTTTGGGTTCAGTCACTTTCACGGGTTGTAATAGGGAAGATAGCACGGGGAGTTGTGTTCATTTGACACATGGACAGTCGCACACACAAAATGTCTACCCTATTAAGTACCTGACCTGAACCAACTTGTTGTTTTATATCTCTTTAGTATATTTGTTTATTCCTGGTGAGATTTGTCTGTTGATACTAGCACTCTTTCTAGCATTCGCTGCATGCTTGTGCCACATGTACAATGTTTGTGTGCATGCATACAGGTTGATATATTCTACTAGCATCCAGAAACTAACTATTGGATTGAAGAACATTTTCCCCCACTGAAGATCTATACCATTTTTGACAGATATCACAATGATATTGATGTTCCTGTCTTATTGCAAAGTAGCAATGAAGGTTTCTTTCATTTCTTTTGCTCTCATATGTTTTTGCTTGGATATCCATATGCTTGTACATGTGTCAAACAAGTCTATTTTAGACTTCATATGGTAACTTTGCTTTTTTATATTTAAATGCTGAGAAAGAAACCTATAGAGCTGTTAAAAGTAAAATTAGGAGCCAGGGACATGCCAGAGGAGTGATATGAACTGTCGATATGATGGACTCCACTATAAATTATTGCTAATGGCGAGTTCTTCTTCTTTGCAGATGCTTTCAGTCAACCGAACAAGCTGTAGTTGTTCATCAGCCAAGCAAAAGTCATACCCAAATCTTACGTTGTGACTTTGTATTATTTGTGGAACCTAATGTTGTGTAACAGTTTGATTGAGTTTGTTCTGAAAACTTATAATAGACTGTTGTTAACTGTTTTGTTGGTATTGTGACTTTCATGATCGATTGTTTCATAAGTGGATTGAATGAATGGATTAGTAGTTTAAATAAATATTTTAAAAAATTAAACATTTTTAGCCTCAATTTGTAACCGAGGCTTGGATTTAGCCTCGGTTGTTGAGAACCAAGGCTAAAATTTCTGTGGCTATAGGCTTTAGCCTCGGTTGTTAAGAACCGAGGTTAAAAATAAATTTACCTTCAATTGGAGGCAACTGAGGCTAAAATTTGGATTTAGTCTCACTTGAAGAACCGAGGCTATAAAAGCCGTTTTAGCCTTGGTTGTTAAAACCGAGGCTAAAGCCTTTAGCCACGGGGATTTCAACCTCGGTTTGGATAACTGAGGCTAAAGGCTTTAGCCTCAGTTTTTAACCTTTTTAGCCACAGTTTTGAACCGAGGCTAAAGCCCCTTTTTCTTGTAGTGTAAGTTAGTGGCACTGAATATTTTTCCTATCTCATTTCTTTCCTGGACCTGTAGTTGTAAAACAATCTGCTTGTGTTGTGTAGTTTGTTAAATATGGGAATGAGGGAAGCATTGTACTGCTCCAAGCCTGCTTAGATCAAGTGAAATTTCAGAGCGAAGACTTTCAGTCAAAGCTAGATCTTCTATCACCTATCTTTAGATACTTTTTGGGTAGGTCAAATTTCGCCATAGTTTTCTGTGAAGCACTGAGAAGTAAAGTTATGAGTGAAGGATTTCTAGAAGGTCTCTCTAAGCAATTGCATTTGCCTACACCCGAGAAAATTGTTGTTGGTCTTGCTCTGTCAGATTCAGGAAATACAGATTTCAGAATCAGAGGTAAGTTGAGTTGCTTGGAGGAATGTATCACACGTTCCATGAATGACATGGTGTATTTGTATGACGTGAGTTTTGTTTTTAGCATTCTTTGAGTTGCTTGATTTGGAGATAAGTTTTGAAACATCTGTTCTAAGATACCTTTGTACAAAGATTCCTATTGCATTTGTTTTTTGTCCCATGGTGTTTTGCATTTAAATCTTGGTCATTTTTCTAGGGAAAATTTTCTGCATGACACATATTGAGGAATTATGTACAAAGCCTGCTTCTGTATCCAATGGTTTTTTTTTTTTTTTTTTTTTAGTTTGGAACTGTGTTCTTCACTTGTGTAGGAAGAAGAGGCTCTCATAGAAAAGAAATTGAAGAGACGATGGAGATTGTGTGTGGAGTAAGTCTATCCCACATCGGCTCTCTGCTACCCTTTTAATTCAAGATCACCGAAGGTTTCTCTCTTTTGCTCTCATATGTTTTTGCTTGGATATCCATATGCTTGTACATGTGTCAAACAAATCTATTTTAGACTTCATATGATAACTATGTTTTTTTGACATTTAAATGCTGAGAAAGAAACCTCTAGAGCTGTTAAAAGTAAAATTAGGAGTCAGGGACATGCTAGTGGAGCAATCTGAACTGTCGATATGGACTCCACTATAAATTATTGCTAATGGTGAGTTCTTCTTCTTTGCAGATGCTTTCAGACTACCGAACAAGCTGTAGTTGTTCATCAGCCAAGCAAAAGTCATACCCAAATCTTGCGTTGTGACTTTGTATTATTTGTGGAACTTAATCTTGTGTAACAGTTTGATTGAGTTTGTTTTAAAAACTTTAAATACTAAACAAGTGAGATTGATTGAGTTGTTAACTATTTTGTTGGTATTATGGCTTTCATGATTGATTGTTTCATGAGTGGATTGAATGAATGGATTAGTAGTTTAAATAAATATTTAAAAAAATTAAACATTTTTAGCCTCAATTTGTAACCGAGGCTTGGATGAATTTACTAGTTTGGGTTTAGCTGGATGTGAATGTGAATATGATGAAATATAATATATAATAGGTGTATATCAGGATGAATATGATGAAATATATTGTTAACAGGTGTATATCAGGAATTTTGTGCAGAATTTTGAGTTGTATATTAAAAAAAAGAGAGAGAGACTTTTAGCAACGAAAATTTTCGTTGCTAAAAGTAGAACGAATTTTTGTAGCAACAAAAATTTTCGCTGCTAAAAAATCTTGGAAATTTTTTTGGCGGCGAAAATTTTCGCTGCTAAAAGTCTTGAAAATTTAAAATCTTAGAAATTTCTTTTTACAGCGAAACTTTTCGCTACTAAAGTCTTGGATATTTTTTGGCTGCGAAAATTTTCATCGCCAAAAAGTCCTGGAAGTTTTTGGGCGGTGAAACTTTTTGCTGCTAAAAGTCTTGTAATTTTTTTGCAGCGAAAATTTTCGCAGCTAAAAGTCTTGGAAATTTTTTTGCGGCAAAAATATTCGCTGCTAAAAGTCTTGGATATTTTTTTGCAACTCTTGGAAATATTTTTAGGCAGCAAAAATTTACGCTGCTAAAAGTCTTGTAAAAAAATTTTTCGCAGCGAAACTTTTCGCTACTAAAAAGTCTTGGATATTATTTTGGCGGCGAAATTTTTCGCTGCTAAAAGTCTTGGAAGTTTTTTTGGCGAAGAAAAGTTTCGCTGCTAAAAGTCTTGAAAATTTTTTTGGCAGCGAAAATTTTCGCTGCTAAAGGTCTTGGAAAATTTTTGTAGCGACGAAAATTTTCGTCACTAAAAAGCTTGCATTTAGCGACAATTTAAATTTTCGCTGATAAAAGCCTTATACATCGGTCTTTTAGCGACGAAAATTTTCGTCGCTAAAAGGTTTTAGCTGCAAAAATTTGACTTTTAGCGACGAAAATTTTCGTTGTTAAAAGTGGTGTTTCTTGTAGTGTGGGATGGGATTGTCAGTATCGACAATCCCATTTTTAGGGCACCCTTTTTATATCCAAGGGCTTTTGTTCACTTAGATTGGTATTAGAGTCCGTCGTAAGGGATTGTCAGTATCGACATTTTTGGAAAGATCGTTGTGTTAGGCCGATGATATTATCGTGTTCCATTTTGGTTGGTGAGATGCTCTTACCCACTGAATAGTTTTGTATTGCCGATGTCGAGCTTGTTTTGTTGTCAAGGCAGTACTTCTGGTTAGGGATGGTAGGCCAAATTGCTAGTTTTGTGGCTGAGTGTGATGCTTGTCAGCATGTCAAGGCCGATCATCTAAGGCCTCCTAGTCCATTGCAGTCGTTGCGTGTTCCAGAGTGGAAGTGTGAGCACATATTGATGGATTTCATCGCAGGTTTGCTGAGATTAGGGAGCATTATCCCTATCTGTTCAATGATTAATTGCTTATATTGCCTTATCTTGTGATTGATGACTGTGATATATATATATATGATGTTATGCATTTTGTTGTCTCGATTTTATTATTTTTGAGGACGAAATTTCTTTTTTGGTAGGGAGGATTATGAGACCCGACCCGAGTCCGCATGTGTGCATGTGTGTGTGAGTATGCATCTCGTTCATCATGGTCTTGCGATCCTACCAGTTAAATTTCGGTGACCCGCGACCATCGAGTAGTGTTTGCATCATCCTTGAGTCCATTCACGTAAACCTGACTCGGATCGAGCTGAGACCTATGCCATTGGGACCGCATCGTCACCGCGGTTCCAACACCATGTCTCGCGCATAAATCCGATATGTAGATCAAAAGTTGTGTACATTTCATTGTATGACCCTTAATCATGTGGCCCACTTAAGTGTCATGCATGTGGACTCTACTCCTCTTGGCACAAGTTCCCATGCAACACTATACACACCACTAAAATTTCATAACTAACACTACCCACCCCACACACACTATCCAAAAGCCTACTCTACCCTACAACCTTATTTTCTCCTCCCATAGGTAATTATTTCTTTTCTTACAAACAAATGATCTCTCTCTCTCTCTCTCTCTCTCTCTCTCTCTCTCTCTCTCTCTCTCTCTCTCTCTCTCTCTCTCTCCTTATCTCTAACCCTCATTCTCATTCTCTCCATGGCCAGCAAATCCTTCATTTTTTTCAGCCCCTTCTTTCCCTAATCTCTCTAAATCCATCCATTTCAATATCATCTCATCCATTAATTTCCCTTCCTTGGAGCTAGAGGAGCAAGGAGACCTAGATTTTTGTAAGGATCAAGGTGGGTGCTCTTAGATCCTTCTTCATTTCTTTCTTAGGAGCTTGTGGGACCCATCAAGTAGTGATGGAGGTCCCTCATGTCTCCATGGTTGAGGCCAATGGCCCTTTTTCCTTGCATGCATGATCCATGGATGGGGTCATTCTCCATGGACCCCATCATGGCATTTTCCTTTGATGCATGTCATTTTTCTCTCTTGCAGCTGAATTATTTTTATTTTTCATTATTTTATTCTTGATTTCCTTATGTGTGTGGCCCACTTAGTGGCCCCGGAATATCCAGACTGTCCAAGCAAAGTGGACGCCCATGGCTGTCCATTCCTTAGACATTGGCACTCTATTTGCTCCATTTTGGGCACATGCAATAGGTTTCATGGAGGGGGTATGGTCTGGATGTTTATGGGGCCCACTGGGGTGGTCCATACCACAATTTTCATGGATTGATTTCCTCTTTTTATAGTGATTATAATTATTTTAATTCAGTATTATGTTGTTGTCCAAAAGCCATCTGGACAAATTTTTGAGCTGTCTTGAGCTCAGTTTTGGGGATGATTGGTGGGGTGTTTGGTCTCATTTGATATATACCTCTTAAAGGTGAGGATCCCACCTAGATGTTTCCTAAATTTCACCCTCATCCGTCCCTGTTTGATCACCCAAAGGGTGGGCCAAGAAGGTTGGACGGTCCAGATTTTTCTGGACTGTTTAGCCATTCTTCTACTGTAAAAACATAAATATCAGCTTGTTTTTGAAGTAGTGGGCCACCTTTGTGGACCCCACATTGTTGTATACTTGTGTAGGGATGTTGGTCCTACATTTTCTTAAAATTTGGCAGACTTGGGCCCACTCTAATGGGGTGCACAAATCAGGGGCAGCAACATTGTTTCAGCAGCAGAATTTTTTTGAAATACCTTGTTATCCATAAATTGTAGGAGTTAAATAAAATACTTTTACTATCCTAAAAATTTTAAAATTTTGCAGAGAGATGTCCAACCCATGGTAGGGCCTACCTGAAAAATTTAAGGCCAATGGACCCCATTTGGGCATCCAAAAGGGTGGGCCAATATATTGGGCTGCCAGAAATTTCTGCTATGCAGTCCAGCAGCATAGTTCCATAAAAATAAATTAAAAAATATATATTTTCTCAGAAGGTGGGTCATATTTCTGGGTCCCACCTTGTTGTGGGCTTGATGAGGGACCTTGGGTCCAAATTTCAGGAATTTTGGAGGCCCAGAACCCACCCATTTGATGGCCCAAATTCAGGACAGTTATATTCCAACAATATTTCACCCTGGATAGATTGTATTCTTTAAATTAATTAAAATACTTCTGAGTATCGAAAAATTATGAAACTTTACAGGGTGGTATTCCACTCATGGTGGGATCTACCTACCAAATTTCAGGTCTAATGGACCCCTTTGTACACCGTGACAAGGCCCGGACTGGCCCACCACGTTGGGACGTCCAGGCCAGTCCAATTTTCTGGACAGATTATTTCATTCAAATTAATTAAATTATTTTTAGATGTCCAAAAATTTTAAAATTTTGTGGGGTTATGGTCCACCTATGGAAGAACCACCCTGCAAATTTTCAGGGTCATCGGACCCCTGTATAGATCGTGGTGTAGCCTACAATTTGGATCAGTTTTGGGTCAAATATTCAGGCCCGTAGGACAACACACCTTGGGATGCCCCTACCTTGGGCTGGTGGGCCTGCATTCTAACGGCATGGCCCACTTGAAGTAAGTATTGTATATCCCCCTTCTTATCTGGTGGGACCCACTGTGATATGTGTGGGTCACCATGGGTCAGTAACCCATTTAAATTAAATAAATTTCTGGACTCCAGCAGGCCCAGGAAGTGGGTGGGCTGGAATTCCAGTAAGGGGCCCAAATTTGTGTATAGTTGATCTTTTGGAGCCGTGGCGGCCCACGAATTTTAAGGGAGTCTTGCACACACTCTTTGCCCTCCTTCCTTAGACATTTTGGGCTTAATTAGTGCCCCTTGAGGCCCACCTTTATGGTGGTTTGTGGGCTAGCCTTAACCAGAATTTTTGATAGCTTTATAAGCCCAATGGGCTAAAAACCTATCCCTTGAGCCAAAGATTGTGCAAGGGCTGACCTTATTGATTCATGGGCCCAATGGGCCGTCTACAAACTGATCATGTGCATTTATTAGCCTTGATGCCCTCATAAAATGCTTAATTGTGGGCTGACTTGCAAGGCCCACATAAGTGTATATTGTGGAGGGCCTTGCTAAATCTTTGGGCTAGTGTGGCAAGGCCCACATTGTTAGTATAGGCCTTGCCCATGTGTATTCTTGGGCTTACGGGCTACCTTCAAGTCCACCATAATGTATGAATTGGATGGCTTTTGTTTGGGTCATTTCTTTTGAGCCCATTATGTGATATATTATATGCATGTTTGTGTTAGCAAGTAGGCCTTGTGGACTCATTTCTTTTGGATAGGCTCATTGATCTTGGGCCTATACTCTTCTATCTATTGTGATGGGCTTAGGGGCAATAATACAAAAGAGGTTGGGCCCTTGGCTGCCCACTAAACTGACCCTGTACTTGGGCCAAAAGTGAGGCCCAACTCACTTGTGTTAAATGTGAAACTTGCCCATGTAAATAAATTACTGGGCTGCCCATGAAGCCCACCACAATATATAGATTTATGACCTTTATGGTTGGGCCCAAACCTTGCTTAAGGGCCCTCCATGCTACCTAAGTATTGGGCTTAGTGTATTGTCCATTAGGCCATGGATTGCTTATGCCTTAGGCCTTATTCCATACTCGAGTAGTGGCGGGCTACCTCTTGGAAACCAGTTGAGGTTGGATGTCCTCCTAGGTGATCCTAAACTAGGCCCATATGTTTCTCTATGAATGGTTAAAGGCCCACCATAGACCCTAGGCCATTTGTTTAAGGCTCAATGTGTATGTATGTGGAACCTACCTTAATGCATGATTGGTCTAGGCCATTCAAGCCTTGGATCGCCTGATTATGGAAGCACTCTCTGCCTTGGGTTGCAGCTGGATTCACAATCCAGTAGCAAGCCCACTTGATCTTTTCTTGATGTATACATACCCTCCATCTGGTGGGGCCCCTTGTGAATATTGTTGGCCTTCATGAGATCATTCCCACTTATTTGACGAATTTCTAGGCTTTAGCAAGCCCAGGAAGCTGAGTGGGCCAAACGTTTATCAAGAGACCTTAAATGTACATTGTTATGATTGAAACTTTATTGGACATGTGACCCACTATATTGAGAACTTGTGTACGTGTTGCATGCTTGTGTTTTCTTATAATCCTTGGACTTAATTAGTGCATTCTTTTGGGTCACCTTTAGTGATCACATGAGGACCCCATCTTAGATCAGATTTTTGGGGCATCCCATGGGCCTAGAGTGGGATGGGACGTCCTAGCTTGGCCCAACCATATATTAGGCCGACTTCCTCCATTTTGATTGACTTGTGGGCTAAGATAAGGATAGTATTGGGCCCTTGGTTGCCCACTTAAATTGCTAGTTATTGGGCTGATGTAGTTGGGCCCATTTCATCATCTAAACTTAAACTTTTTTTGGGCTGTATATTGTGTACGCGGGCTGCCCACCAAGTCCAACTTAATGCATGGATTCTATGGCCATTGGGAATTGAGCCTTGGGCCTTAATTCTCCTCTCATGGCCCATGTTGTTAAAAATTGGTATTATATCTTTTTATGGCCTATTATGAGGGATATATGTATGTGGTTACCTATGTTCTTATCTTGAATGTAGGGCCTTGGGTCTTGTATCCATATAGTTCATGGTTGATATGCCTTATTGGGGAATGGTGGTTAAATGTCCCCATTATGGACCCCTCTAGGCTCGGTTGTATTTAAGAGTGATTGGATACTCATCTTAGACTCTTGCTAGGCTCATTTCTACACTACTTAGACCCGTAACTTGTATACTTAGCCTCGTGCGCTACCCCAGGTAAATGGACCCTCACTTGAAGTTGGATTCCTTAAGGATATTGTCTAAGTACCTAGTCTTGGTTCCTTCTTAGATAAGAGAAATGTAATGAACATTGTATATCACCATATAGTGTGATTAAATTCATCCTCATGACCATGTACATCATTATATGCTTGGATGACACTGTGTGTGTGGTTATGATTGTGTCATTGGGCATTGCATGTTGCATTCCCGAGGGACGTAGTATTCCCTCTTGAGCACGTTGAATGTTTGGAATTGATGCATAGTTGATTGTGTGATTCATGCATCTAGCATTGCATAACATATAAGCATTATCGCCCTTACTTCATCAGGGTTGTAGCCTCCACAGATACATCGTGGATGGTCATGTTGGATATCGGAAATGTTATTTGAGCATACCGAGTGAATAGGATGCCCATGGGTGAAATTCTCGAAACTTCCATGGTACCAAGGATCTTCTCCAACATCTTGACCGAGTGGAATATATGAGGGCACGAGGGCCTTATACCGTTAGGCCGCGACTCCCACTGTCGTATAGTCCGTTGGATAGGGGTGTGGCCTTATTCGCCTGATGTAAGGGGGCATTGCTAGGCTGAGTGTAACCAGCTCATGAATGGGTCTGCTACCATCAGGCCTTGCTGGTGATTGTGAGGTCTCTTATGCTCGTTTGACTGTGCGGGGTCTGTAGAACGGCAGTCATCCAGCGGTGTAATGGACCCCGGTGATTTTCTTATGATGAAAATGTACTTGATATGTGGATTGGATATGAGCACTGACATTACTTCGTATTGCGTTTGCATCGGCTGTGTAAGCCTCATAATGCATTACAGTACTCATTGCATTACAATACTCATCGCATTACAGTACTCATTGTATTACAGTACTCATATTGCATTACAGTACTCATTACATTACAGTACTCATCGCATTACAGTACTCATTGTATTACAGTACTCATTGCATTATATAGCCTTGGTATGGCTTTCTGCATTATCGTACTGCCTTTATATAGTTTCTTGCATTCATGATAGCCTTGGTAAGGTTAGTGGTATTGGTATTGGTATTGATCATGACTCCCTTCTGCATTCTCTATCTTCTTTTGAGCACTATTATCACACACTTTCACCACCCTCTAAGCTTTTTATAAGCTTATGCACGATTGATGCGTGCAGGAGATCCTAGGCAGGCGTCGCAGTGGCAGAGTTTGGATTTGAGCTGAGCTTGATGACCCAGTGTTGCAGAATTCCTTTCTTTCTTCTATTATCTTATGTATGTCATTTTGGACCTGATGTAAGCTTGTAAAAGTTCAAATTCTTAGTGGATTTTGTGATGTGTATCCTTTGTTACTTTCAAATGTACTTGCTGTGATCTTGGATATGCTCATATTGGTAATGATTATACTGTTATGAAAATCCTTCTTGTAGGATCCCAGGATCGGAACCTATCTCAGGAGCCGAGAATGGATACTAAGGAGGCTCTTGCGGCCAGAACCGACCATCGGGTTCCTTATGAGTCCGGTTACTGAGTCTGGGGCGTGACAGTTCTCCATAGCTTTGGAGTAATGATTCATCTCCAACAGTAATATACCTGTAAATTGTTCTGTTAGTAGAAGATACATAGATTTTAAAATATAATTGTCATTATCTTTATTAACATGGAAAATGAAATGAACATTAGCATCCTTGTCTTGTGTGAAGGAAAAGAAAAACTATGGAGATGAACCATTAAAAATTGGACCATATAGTTGGACAATAAGTTTATCATTAAAATTTTCTGAAGGCCCTCTATAATGTTTATTTATCATCCAATCTATTGATCAGGTCACAAAAACTTGAATGAAGGGAAAACACGGAATAGCATTTTGATCCAAAACTTCTGTGGCCCCCAGAAATCCCTACTGTGATTCACCTGAGATTTTGTATCTACCTCAATTTTGATATAATGCCCTCAAATGAGCTGAAAAACCAAATGAAAAAATGAATGTACGCTGTGCATCTACAACACATACATCGAGGTGGGCCACACATTCAGGGCCTCACTCACTAAACTGTTAAACTGTTACCCTGCCTCACTTAATCCGTGACCCCTAACGACTGTGCCTTTTGTCAAAGCACACGTCCTTGGAAATCCCATGAAACTACAAACACTATCAGCCCAAAACTGTAAAGCCGACACCTGGCATTTCAAAAGGTCGTAGCCACTAAATAAAACTCATAAAGGAGGTCCTGAGTCTAAAGATTTAAAACAAGAATAATATAACAATTATCTTCACAGAGTTAAGGTAGATTGTAATTTTACTCAGAAAAGGGTTTGGCTAAAATAGAAGAGTTTAACCAAGTTGCTAGGACAAATAGCAGATAAACGCTCCTAGAAATATAAATTATTGAATGTGACTACCACCAATTTTCAACTGCATATAAGATGAACTATGGTTTTGGTAGGCTTTTTTTCTTTTTCTTCTGCTTTTTTTTACAATTATAAATGTATTCCAAGTTGAAATAAGGATGCTTGAGTGTTAATCTTACCATGGCTCTTTTCCAAGAATTATCGGCATTAAACTGAGCAAGAATTATCTGCATTAAAATAGAAGAAGCTAACAAGATGAATGCAAGAAACATTGCCATGGTCTTTGCTCCCAACATGACTCAGATGGCCGATCCATTGACAGCTTTGATGCACGCCGTTCAAGTTATGAATCTGCTCAAGACCTTAATCTTGAAGACCCTACGGGAACATGAAGAGACTGGGACAGGAGTCTTCACCCTTCTCTTTTACTTCAACAGATATGCGAGCTAATAAAGACTTTAATAGTAAATGAGGAGAATTAGGTAAAATTAGATCCGTTGAAGTAACTCATCCTATTCTGGACCCTAACTTAGATGAGGAGTAATAGGTAAAATTAGATCTGTTGGACATATCTGGCCTCTGTATGATGGGCATTTGTTCACTGTATGTAGCTCCTTTACACTTTATAGAGCACATGCACGCCACACCATCTAGACTATCACAGTTTTTGTAAGGATAGACATATTTTAGACATTGATATGATGGACCATCCACAGTTTCTATCATTCTTTTAATGGTTTAGATCACAACTATGTCCAGTAGCACAGAGGATTAACGTCTGACAGAGCATTCTCGTTTTCTGGTTTTCTATCATCACAGCAGTGCTTGTGTTACAGTAGTAATAAATAGCATATTCAATGAAGGGAAAAGACCCAATCCACTTACATACATTTGGCACATGTATTGATAATCCGAGCTATTCATTCATCTTAAGGTCCACCAATGGACCATTAACCAAACATCATCCTGATCAGATAATCCTAGCCATTAACTACAGTTTGGTGATTTTGTACACTACTTTTTCACATGGTTTGTATTGTGTGGTCAGTGTAATTTTCAGCCTATGATCCATTCATGTTTGTCCACGATAAACCAACGGTTCGGATCATCAAACACATGCCATATATGTAGTAAAATGAAAGGAATGGACTGGATCTTCCGAAAAAATCAAGTAAAAAACAGACCTAAAAACCAAAATGCCAAAACCCATTTCTCAAGACAGAAAATTCAAAGGACCCATCAAATAAATAAAAGAAGAAGAAGAACAAGAACAAGAAGAAGAAATCCAATGGGCTTTTTAGGCTAGGTCATTATATGCTAGAACCATACAATACGAGAGGTTTTCTTTTCTTTTCTTTTTTTTCTTTTTTTTTTTTCAGCATTCACAATTATCACTACTGTTTCATCTGATTCATTGGTCAACCTTAAACTATCTTCCCTCTAATAGGTCACAAAAGGTTTCAGTAAATAAATTTAGAAAAATAAAAATAAAAAGGAAAAAAGATGAGCTAATTGCCAACTCTCTCTCTCTTTCTTTCTTTCTTTTTTTTTTTGGATCAGTAATAGTAAATTTTATTGAAAAAAAAAAGGTCCAAAGATTGAAAATATAGGCCAGATTAAAGGAACAAGAAGACCGATTAAAAAGGAGGATCTTCCCCAAATACAGAGAGGGGATTGCAACCTGTTGCTTCTGCCCCAGAGTAAACAAACTATTAACTCTATATGAGACTTCATAAGCCGACGAGCAAATACCATCAAACAAAACATGAAAGAGCTGGAGATTTAATAAATATCGATCACAAATTAAACATGTGATGTGAAGGTGCCAGTGTATTGATTCCTCATACCCTCAGCGTCTATGGTGTGAGGAGAACGTATGAAACATTATTTAAACGAAGGAGAGAAACCGTTTGAAATACAACTGGACCCTGTATACTCCAACAGGCTTACAACAATGCCAAATGTAGAACTACAATATTATCACTACTAGTTAACATTGACAAGATCCTTATGATGCACCTTCTAAAAGGAAAAGGAATACTCGAGCAAGGTCTTTGCCATTGTTATTGCAAAACCAAGTCAAAAGTAGAAACAGTGGATGAAATGCACATCCAAAAGATAATAGAAAAATATTCTAATCAAATTTAGTGAATGAATGCGAATCCATGAGATCCACTCTCTAGGAAAGAAAGCTAGTTCTTCCAAATGCCTGTTGGTCTTAATCACAGCTACATCACATCTATTCCTACGAAAGACAAATTCATTTCATCCTCCCTAAGTTGCATCCATTCCACATTGCCGAATCTCGACATTGTTACAATCAATGCCAATCGGAACCATGGCCCAATGAGAAGAAAAGAGAAAGCAATGACAGATGAAATGGATTTTGGAATAAAAACAAGGATTTTGAGAGAAGCTCACCCACGGCAGGAGAGATATGCCTGAAATCCTTCAAAGATTCGGAGCTCACCCACCAGCGGAAGAAGAAAATGAGAAACCAAGCAGAGCTCGGGTATCATTCGAAAGAGGGATTTGGAAATCCCTCTTCTGAAATGAGATATTAGTTTCAAATCCGCAAACTGTGATTTTTCCATAATTTACACATGAATTACATTAATACCCATACATTTAAGGGACCGTTCACTGAATGATTAAGATGGTTTTATATAGGAGAAAGTATAAATATTAACCATTAACAACTAAACCCATTATTTAGATGGTCTGGATAATCTATAGCATTACCACTATTAATATGAATGAGTCACCACTGCTTTGCATCAAAAACAAAACTCACATACTGTCTCTGTAAATATGTAATGTCACTTGTGCTTTCCATCTGATAGTGCTCTACGGGCCCCACCATGATTTATAGGTTTTAATCCACGCCGTCCCTCCATTTCTCCATATCATTTTAGGTTAATCCCAAAAATGAGATCGATATAAATCTCAAGTGGACCACACCACTGGAAAACAATCGAGATGGAACGTCCACCATTAAAAGCCAGACCTTTGAGGCTACGTCCACCAAAAAATGAGCTCCATATAAATCTGTGTTATATCCCCACCGTCCATCCATTTTGAGATATCATTTTAAGTCATGAGCCAAAGAATTAGGCAAATAAAAATTTGTAGTGGACCCCACCACAGAAAACAGCGGGGAGAGTGATTCCCACCGTTGAAACTATCCTAAGGCCCATCATAATGTTTATTTAAAATCCAACCTGTTCAAATGTTTAAAAAAAAAAAAAACATGAAGTAAGGGAAAACACAAATATTAGCTTCATCTAAAACTTTTGTGGCATTTAGAAGTTTTTAATGGTGGGGGTCACTGTCCCACAGTTTTTCTGTGTTGGGGTCCACTGGAGCTTTGGATTTAACTCATTCTTTAGATATTGCCCTAAAATGATCTCTCCAAATGGATGGAAGATGTGGATACAAAACATACATCATGGCGGGGCCCATGAAACTTGCTGACATCACTTCTGTAGCTAGTCTCGCTACTCCCCCTAACACCAGCCCCATGGTTGGTGGTCGGTGCTCTGTGGGCCCCACCATGATGTATGTATTTTATCCATTATGTTCATCCATTTTTAAAGATCATTTTAGGGATTTATTCCATAAATGAGATGTATAAAAATCTCAGGTGGACCACACCACATGAAAACAATAGTGATTGGGGATATCCATCATTAAAATCCTCCTAAGGCCAACCATACTGTTTATTTGACATCCAATCTATTTGTTAGGTCATATAGGCCTAGATGAAGGGGCGAAACAAAAATCATCTCAATCCAAAACTTTTATGGCCCCCAAAATGTTTTTAATGGTTGACGCTCTTTCAACACTGTTTCCTGTAATGTGGTCCATTTCAGATTGGAATATACCTCATTTTTTGTCTCATGCTGTAAGATGATCTTTAAAAATAGATGGACAGCATGGATGAAACACATACAACATGGTGGGACCCACAGAGCACTAACCGCCAGCCATTGGCGGGTGTTAGGGGGAGAGGCCAATTCGTTCTCCTTATTTATGGTGTAGTCCATTTAATCTTTGGATATGATTTATTTTTTAGATAATTGTCTAAAATGATCTTGAAAAATGGATGAACGGTGTGGGTTGGTCCCAAATTTTCGGTAAATCCAAAACTCAAGTGGACCATGCCACACAAAACAATGTGGAATAATGATTTCCATCGTTATACCTACCTTGGGCCCACAGTAATGTTTATTTGCCATCCAACCTGTTCATAATATCAAAAAGATATGAATGAAGAGAAAATACAAACATCAGCTTGATCTAAAAGTACTTCTATGGCCTCCAAGAATTTTTCAATGGTAGAGGTTCAATCACACTATTTCCTGTGGTGTGGTCCACTTGAGCTTTAGATATGCTTCCTTTTGGTTCTTTAGACCTCAAATTATCTGTTAACATAGATGAACGGAGTGGATAAAATAAATAAATAATGGTGGACCCTACAGAGTTTACTCAGTATGCTAAGGGTAATTAGTAACTCACCTAAATGGAGTAGAGAGGGGTTTCCTTAAAACATTCATAATCATATATTGGGCTTGCCTAAATGTGATTCACATATCCAACCCACTCATTATGTGTGTCCCACTTGGATGAGGGGTCAGACCAAGTTTCAACCGCATCCAAAACTCATGTGGGCCCCACCAAGTGCTTTTATATTTTTTAGGATGTCTTCACATAGTTTTAAATGGTATGGCCCACTTGAGTTTCGTTTACCGATGATTTTTGAGATATCGAATAACCTAAAGGGGACACATCAATTCCACGGTGTTGATGTTCGACACACATCATGATGGGGCCCACAAAACTTACTAACATCAATTCTTAGGTTCTCACGAGGTCAGTAAGTTGGGTCACAATTTTAACCAGAATATTTGGCCCAATTTACATGTCTGATGCATTCACTCTATTTTACTGATCAACACTCTCAATTTGACTAGTTACTTTCCTCAATCAGGCTACATATGAGAAAAATATTGGGCATACAAGATTGATCAACAATTTCAGTGAAATTTGATTTAAACATCTGAAGTTATTTACTCTTTAATTAAAATTGATTAGATTGTCCAAAAATGATTAAAGGTTCAATTAGTGGGTGTGCTTAATAATTTAGTAATTTTATTTTTCACAAATAAATTTAACATTTTTTTTCAGAAGGTATAGTTTTTTTACTCTTTTAAATAAATATCATTTTTATTATAAAATATTTCAAAAATATTCAAAATACAAATTTTGAATTTTTATTTGCAAAATCTAAAAAATTTTCTCATATTTTAATTTTTTTTCTCAAAAATTTCAAAATGCCAATTTTTCTCTTCAAAAGCATTATTTTGTTCTCAAAATTTTTCTTAAACATATTTAAAATTTCGTAACTTTTCAATATTTTTTTTGTGTGATATTACAAATTATTTAAATATTACCTTTTAATTATATATATATATATATATATATATATATATATATATGTATATATATATATATATATATATATATATATATATATATATATATAGATACACATTTAGGTTATAGACAAAAATTTTAAAAAATTAAAACATTTTTACATTATTACCGACGGTTTTTAGCCATCAGAAAAAATATTTAGGAAAATTACTGACAAACATTTTCGTCGGTAAAAGTCTTACAGCCAACATTTCTAACACCCCGTGAAAATTTGGAAAAATTCAAAAGACCTTTCAGCTACGAATATTTTCGTTGGTAAATATGGGTTTTACCTACGAAATTATAATTCGTAGGAAAAAGTAAGCTTTTGGACCCTTTAGCTACGAATATTTTCGTAGGTAAAGACGGGTTTTACCTATGAAATTAGAATTTGTAGGTAAAAGTAAGGTTTTCGATTTTTGAAATTCAAAAGACCCTTCAGCTACGAATAATTTCGTAGGTAAAGATGGGTTTTACCTACGAACTCAAAATTCGTAGGTAAAAGTAAGGTTTTGGATTTTCTCACAGACCAACTAAGTATATTTTCATAGGTAAGGTTTTGGAATATTCAAAAGAACCTTTAGCTACGAATATTTTCATGGGTAAAGACGCGTTTTACCTACGAACTATTCGTAGGCAAAGATGGGTTTTCCCTACGAAATTAAAATTCGTAGGTAAAGGAAGGTTTTTGAATTTTGAAATTCAAAAGACCCTTCATCTACGAATAATTTCATAGGTAAAGATGGGTTTTACCTACGGACCTAGAATTCGTAGGTAAAACCAAGGTTTTGGATTTTCTGTTTTGCTGAAAAAATTTTAAAAATTTAGCAGACCCTTTAGCTACGAATATTTTCGTAGGGAAAGATAGGTAATCTTTTTGAAAATTTTCACTGACACTTCAGCTACGAATAGTTTCATAGGCAAAGATACGTTTTACCTACAAAATTTCATTTCGTAGGTAAAAGTAACGTTTTCGATTTTTTGTTTTTTTAAATGTTTAAAAGGCCCTTTAGCTATGAATATTTTCATAGGTAAATATGGGTTTTCCTTTTTGGTTTTCTTGAAAAATTTAAAACACCCTTTAGCTACAAATATATTCGTAGGTAAATATGGGTTTTACCCACGAAATTCAATTTCGTAGGTAAAAGTAAAGTTTTCGTGAGAAAAACAAAAGACCCTATGGCTACGAATATTTTCGTAGGTAGAGATGGGTTTCACCTACGAAATTCAATTTTGTAGGTAAAAATAAAATTTCAAAGTCAAAACACCTTTTACCTACGAAAATTTTCGTAGGTAAAGATGGCTTTTACCTACGAAATTAAATTTCGTTGGTAAAAGTATGCTTTTACCTACGAAATTAAATTTCGTTGGTAAAAGTCATCTTTACCTACGAAAAATATTTTCGTAGGTAAAAACCATATTTCTTGTAGTGTCTTGGACTGAAACCAATGGAATTTGGGGCACTTTCAAGTTATTTGATGCTAGTTGATTGATTTTAGTGTTATTTGGACTCGGCATAATTAATGGAGTGTTGTACACATCATTTATGTTACATGTAACCAAACCTCATGTGGGTACTTTTGCAATTGGCAGTTTTTGAAGTTTATGTGATCATGTTATATTAATTGATGGGAATTTAGGATGATGGGTACTTGTTTCCAGGATTATTTTTTTTGGGACCAAAATAAAGGGAACTTGGGATGTTCTCAAGCAATTTGATGCATATGTATTGACCTAGATGATCTTCATACTTGGATTATCTGAAGAATGGAGTGGTCATGTAGATACTTTTCTGTTTATTAGTTTTTGAAGTTTGTGTTTATTTGATGAAAATCAATGGGAGTTCAGGATGTTGGGTACTTGTTTTCAAGTGTTTTGATTGGAACTAAGGTAATTAGGGGCTTTTTCTAGTTAATTGATGCACGTTGATTGATTTTAATGTTTTTCAGATTTTAATGATTGTATTTATATGCATGTGGTGTCCTCAGGTCTTACATGAACTAATTTATATGCATGTGGTGTCCGCAGGTCTTACATGAACTAATACGACGCCCCAACTAGATTATGTGGAGCAAGAAAGAAGTTAGTTTTCTTCCCTTTACCATTGTTGTTTGATTGTTAATCCATGCAACAATTATTTTTTTATGCCATAGGTCTTGGCACTTGCTATTTTTCTTAGAATTTATTAGTTTAATAACCTAGCTATGTAAACTATTAGACTTTGTTTCATAAGCATAAATATGAATCACCTTCTTTCTTCTTTTTGCTAGGTGGCATCAAATCTAGATGTCATAACAAATGTGTATGATTTCATCCATTTGGTAAGCACTATTTCTAGTGAAAAAGAAGTAAGCAATGAATGTCTAGGTGCAGATGTTGATGAAAAAGAAGTAAGCAATGAAGCAGCCCGTTCAATCTGATCAATCTACTCCCTGGGGAGGTTGGAAATCAAATGATGTGTACAATAATTCAGGTATGGTTTGTACCAATTCAAGAGACTGATGCACGTTGATTGATTTTAATGCTTTTTAGATTTTAATGATTGTATTTATATGCATGTGGTGTCCTCAGGTCTTACACGAACTAATTTATATGCATGTGGTGTCTGTAGGTCTTACATGAACTAATACGACGCCCTAACTAGATTATGTGGAGCAAGAAAGAAGTTAGTTTTCTTCCCTTTACCATTGTTGTTTGATTGTTAATCCATGCAACAATTATTTTTTTATGCCATAGGTCTTGGCACTTGCTATTTTTCTTAGAATTTATTAGTTTAATAACCTAGCTATGTAAACTATTAGACTTTGTTTCATAAGCATAAATTTGAATCACCTTCTTTCTTCTTTTTGCTAGGTGGCATCAAATCTAGATGTCATAACAAATGTGTATGATTTCATCCATTTGGTAAGCACTATTTCTAGTGAAAAAGAAGTAAGCAATGAATGTCTAGGTGCAGATGTTGATGAAAAAGAAGTAAGCAATGAAGCAGCCCGTTCAATCTGATCAATCTATTCCCTGGGGAGGATGGAAATCAAATGATGTGTACAACAATTCAGTTATGGTTTGCACCAATTCAAGAGATTGTACATTAGGCATTCAATATATAAGACTGGAGTGAGACTGATTAGGCATTTAAGTGTGTTGCAGGATGTTGTTTGAATTACTTGTCCTAACAGGTGCACAAGTTGGGATAGATTGGACTTCTATCTTGAGAAAACGCCAAGATTTCAGGTAGTTATTATTATAATGGAAAGTTAAAAAATTAAAAAAGAGAGATAATGAATTCATGGAAAGAAATGTTCTTTATCATTAGGGCTGCTTTCGCCGGGTTTGATGTAAAAATCGTCGCCAACTTCACAAAAAGATAAATAGCATCAGTGGCCACAGATTGCAACCTGGATTTAAATAAGGTTCGACCATCAACAATACTAATAGAATCCTCCAGATCAGATTGTTGATTGGACCTAATTTTATTTAAATGATCTTGATAATCCATTTTAATTAAATGAGCAGACCCGGATGTGCGTCGGAGCTATCCGGATGTTGACCGGGAGTCCCTGGAAGGTGGGAACCGCTGTTATGACCATGATGAAGCTGTCCATTTCCTATGGACAGCATTGGAGGGGTCTGGCCATTTGGACAAGCCGTATTTATGTATTTGCTCGAAATTAATGGAGCAGACCCGAATATGCGTCGGAGCTATCCGGATGAGCGGGGGTCCGTGGAAGGTGAGAACTGTTGTTATGACCATGATGAAGCTGTCCATTTCCTATGGATAGCATTGGAGGGGCCTGGCCATTTGGACAGGCCGTGTTTATATCTGTATTTATAGGGACCACACCCTTAAACTAAACCACACTCTAAACCTAAACCTACACCTAATCTTAATCTCAACTCCCTAACCTAAACCTAAACTTGAAAACCCAAACCTAAACCCGATCCCGAACCCGAACCCGATTTCCTAAACCTAAACCTTAACCTATTCTCAATTCCCTACAGTTATAACCTATAACCCAAACCTAAAACCTAAACCTAAACCTAAACCTAAAACCTAAATGTGTTCTCAAATCCCTAAACCTAAACCTACACCTAATCCTAATCTCAACTCCCTAACCTAAACCTAAACCTAAACTTGAAAACCCAAACCAAAACTCGATCCCGAACCCGAACCCGATTTCCTAAACCTAAACCTTAACGTATTCTCAATTCCCTATAGCTATAACCTATAACCTACCTATAACCTTAACCTAAATCCGAAACCTAAAACCTAAATGTGTTCTCAAATCCCTAAACCTAAACTTACACCTAATCCTAATCTCAACTCCCTAACCTAAAGCTAAACCTAAACTTGAAAACCCAAACCTAAACCCGATCTGAACCCGAACCCAATTTCTAAACCGAAACATTAACCTATTCTCAATTCCCTAAACCTATAGCTTATAACCTAAACTTAAACCTTAACCTAAACCTAAACCTAAACCTTAACCTAAACTTATAACCTTAACCTAAACCAAAACCTATGACCTAAAACCTAAATGTATTATCAAATCTTTAAACCTAAACCTACACCTAATCCTAATCTCAACTCCCTAACCTAAACCTAAACAGTAAACCTAAACTTGAAAACCCAAACCTAAAACCCGATCCCAAACCCAAACCCGATTTCTAAACCTAAACCATAACCTATTCTCAAATCCCAAAACCTAAACCTACACCTAATCCTAATCTAAACTCCCCAACCTAAACCTAAACCTAAACTTGAAAACCCAAACCTAAACCCGATCCCGAACCCGAACCCGATTCCTAAACCTAAACCTTAACCTATTCTCAAATCCCTAAACCTAAACCTACACCTAATCCTAATCTCAACTCCCTAAACCTAACTTGAAAACCCAAACCTAAACCCGATCCCGAACCCGAACCCGATTTCCTAAACCTAAACCTTAACCTATTCTCAATTCCCTACGGCTATAACCTATAACCCAAACCTAAAACCTAAACCTAAACCTAAACCTAAACCTAAACCTAAAACCTAAATGTGTTCTCAAATCCCTAAACCTAAACCTACACCTAATCCTAATCTCAACTCCCTAACTTAAACCTAAACCTAAACTTGAAAACCTAAACCAAAACCCGATCCCGAACCCGAACCCGATATCTCTAAACCTAAACCTTAACCTATTCTCAATTCCCTATAGCTATAACCTATAACCTACCTATAACCTTAACCTAAAACCTAAATGTGTTCTCAAATCCTAAACCTAAACCTACACCTAATCCTAATCTCAACTCCCTAACCTAAACCTAAACCTAAACTTGAAAACCCAAACTTAAATCCGATCCCAGAACCCGAACCCGATTTCCTAAACCTAAACCTTAACCTATTCTCAATTCCCTAAACCTATAGCTTATAACCTAAACTTAAACCTTAACCTAAACCTAAACCTATAACCTTAACCTAAACCAAAACCTATGACCTAAAACCTAAATATATTATCAAATCTCTAAACCTAAACCTACACCTAATCCTAATCTCAACTCCCTAACCTAAACCTAAACCTAAACCTAAACTTGAAAACCCAAACCTAAAACCCGATCTTGAACCCAATTTTCTAAACCTAAACCTTAACCTATTCTCAAATCCCTAAACCTAAACCTACACCTAATCCTAATCTCAACTCCCTAACCTAAACCTAAACCTAAACTTGAAAACCCAAGCTAAACCCGATCCGAACCCGAACCCGAATTCTTAAACCTAAACCTTAACCTATTCTCAAATTCCTAAACCTAAACCTACACCTAATCCTAATCTCAACTCCCTAACCTAAACCTAAACATAACTTGAAAACCTAAACCTAAACCCGATCCAGATCCCGAACCCGAACCCAATTTCCTAAACCTAAACCTTAACCTATTCTCAATTCCTTAAACCTTAACCTTTAACCTAACTTAAACCTAAACCTATAACCTAAACCTAAGCCTAAAACTTAAACCTATGACCTAAGACCTAAATGTATTCTCAAATCCCTAAGCCTAAACCTACACCTAATCCTAATCTCAACTCCCTAACCTAAACCTAAACCTAAACTTGAAAACCCAAACCTAAACCCAATCCCGAACCCAAACCCGATTTCCTAAACCTAAACCTTAACATATTCTCAATTCTCTAAACCTATAGCTTATAACCTTAACCTAAACCTTAACCTAAACCCATAACCTTAAAACCAAAACCTATGACCTAAAACCTTAACCTATAACATATAACCTAACCTTAACCTAAACCTAAAACCTAAACCTAAACCTAAAACCTAAATGTATTCTCAAATCCCTAAACCTAAACCTACACCTAATCCTAATCTCAACTCCCTAACCTAAGCTTAAACCTAAACTTGAAAACCCAAACCCGATCCCGAACTCCGAACCCATTTCTAAACCTAAACCTTAACCTATTCTCATTCCCTAAACCTATACTTATAACCTAAACCTTAACCTAAACCTAAACCTAAACTTAAACCTATAACCTTAACCTAAACCAAAACCTATGACCTATAACCTATAACCTAAACTTTATCCTATAACCTAACCTTAACCTAAACCTTAACCTAAACCTAAACCTAAAACCTAAATGTATTCTCAAATCCCTAAACCTAAACCTACACTTAATCTTAATCTCACCTCCCTAACCTAAACCCAATCCCGAACCCGAACCCGATTGCCTAAACCTAAACCTTAATCTATTCTCATTCCCTAAACCTTAACCTATAACCTAACCTAAACCTAAACCTATAACCGCACTTATAACCTAAACCTATAACCTAAACCTAAGCCTAAAACCTAAACCTAGAACCGAAATGTATTCTCAAATCCTTAAAACCTAAACCTAATTCTAATCTCAACCCAAACTTAAACTGATCCCGAACTCGAACCCGAACCCATTTCCTAAACCTAAACCTTAACCTTAACCTTAACCTATTCTCAATTCCCTAAAGTTATAACCTATATACTATAACCTATAACCTAAACCTAAACCTAAACCTATACCAAAACCTATAACCTAAATTAACCTATAACCTCAAACCTAAACTTATAACCTATTACCTAACCTTAACCTAAACCTAAACCTATAACCCTAAACCTAAAACCTAAATGTATTCTCAAATCCCTAAACTTAGACCTACACCTAATCCTAATCTCAACTCCCTAACCTAAACCTAAACCCGATCCCAAACCCGAACCCTATTGCTGTAATAATGTAGCCCAATCACGTGGCAACAAACAAGAATGTATCCCTTTTAACACATGCCCCTTTTTACAAAGCTTTAATTTTTGTTGTTGTTTCTATTAATTGAAACACTTTTTTGCATTATTTGCTCATATTAGTTTTATTTTAATGATCAGTTTTATTTGAAAGAAGTGTCCACTTTTTTGGAAGAAGTTTCTGCAATTGTTCATGATTCTGAATTATAATGTTTTATTGGTTAAATATTTTTTTATCAGATGAAAGACCCACAAAGAAAATTGTTACTGATTTTTTTTCCTTTTTTTTACTTATGATGTTAAACTTATATGTATTATGCATGGATGAATGTAATGTGGATAAGATTGTTTGTGTTTGGATGGTTGTAGTTTATGTTTGGATGGATTTACGTAGTTTGGGTTTAGATGGATGTGAATGTGAATATGATGAAATATATTATATAACAGGTGTATATCAGGAAAAATACGATGAAATATATTGTAACAGGTCAAATTTGAAAATGTCATTTTAAAGGGTCATAAGAGACGACTCAAAGCAGTCCTTTTAAAGGACAGTCCATAACCATCCTTTGAAGGCTCATAAGAGACGGTTCATAGCAGTCCTTTTTAAGGACGGTCATAAGAGATGGTTCCTAGCAGTCCTTTTTAAGGACGGTCCATGACCGTCCTTTAAACGGACAGTCCATGGCCGTCCTTTGAAGGCTCATAAGAGACGTCAATGACAGTCCTTTTTAAGGATGGTCCATGACCGTCCTTTTAAAGGACGGTCCATGGCCGTCCTTTGAAGGCTCATAAGAGACGGTCCATGATAGTCCTTTTTAAGGACGGTCCATGGCCGTCCTTTTAAGGCTCATAAGAGACGGTTTATGACAGTCCTTTTTAAGGACCGTCCATGACCGTCCTTTTTTCGTCAATAAGAATGAGGGTTTTCGACCATCCTTAAGTAATTAGACACATCAAAATTTGACAACCGATGCGACGGTCCATGACCGTCCTTTTTGGTCATTTGAGATAGTTTTGGACCGTCCTTTTTTCGCTATTTTGGCATAGTGAGGAGCTTAAAAAATCAAGCCAATCTGCCTTAGGTGGACCACACCATAAACAATAGTTAAATTGTATACCTGATATCTACTGGTCTCTACTCATAACTCAGTGATAGATAGAGCATGTTTCATCAGTGATAAGACAGAGCATGTTTCAACACTTAGATAATGAGTTCAGGAGCCCATGTGGGTGTGTGTGAAAGAAAAAAAAAAGTTGAATTGTATGCCCCACATTGGAACTTTACACATTGTTTACAGGGCTCAATGGGATGTGATCTAGTCATCCAACCCATCCATTGTGTGTGTTTCATATGGATGAGTGATCACACCAAATTTCAAGCCATTCTAAGACTCGAGTGTGCCTTATAAAATACTTTTGGATGCTTTAAGTATGATTTCAGATTGGGTGGCAAATTTGAGTTCTCAATATGGCTAATATTTTAGGACATCCCAAGACTAAGAGGGAACCGACCAAATGCACGAGGTGGATGTCTAGCACACATCACAGTGATAAGTTCCTCTTAAACCACTTTGACTTTCTCAAACTATTGGACTATCTAGTCAGCTTTCAATTTATATTTCCATTTTGTAGAAGTTCCAAACAGTTGATATTATGGACCCATTGTTCATCCTAGCCATCCAATCTGTAGCCTTTACAATCCACTCAGATATGCAAGTTGCCTGGCTAACCTAAAAATACATCATCTTATCCAAGAGAAAGGTACACATAATTATATTGATTTTACTAGGCTAGGGTGAGTCCATACATCTGACTTAGGCATCAAAGGGTCCCTAGCTATAATTGACGCCCTCAGTGTCTCATTGTTCTCTATTAATTTGTAAGTACTCAACGGCTCGCAGGTAGGGGTGTACACAAACCGGGATAGCCCGGTTAGCTCGCTCGACCCGGCCCGAAAAAGCCCTATTCGGCCTTACCCGGAACTGAGTTCGGGTTAGGACGGGCCAATTTTTTAGGCTCGAAAATGAGTTCAGGTCGAGTTCGGATACCTCCCAGTTCGGCCCGAGTCGGTCCGAAATCGACTCTCACCTCGGACCCGACCAAACCGGCCTGACCTAATGTGTATGATCAGTATTTAATTTGTATAAAATGTTTTATTTTATGATTTGTCAAATGTATGTAAATGTCCTGACTAATTAGATTTTTTGTGGTTGATCGAGGGCCTTGTAATAGGACGCGAATTACCTGCCAAAGTCCTTCCCATGAACTTGCTGTAAGGTTCGAAACCGGCCCGAACTCAGGATCGAAACTGGCCTGAACTCGAAGGTTCGAAACTCACCCGAACTCGCGCTGGGCCCGATTCGAGCTGGAGATGTTGGCCCGGTGACTAGGCCCGGTCGGGTTCGGGCCATGTGTGGCTGTTGAACGGGCCTGGACGGGCTGAGGCCAATTCGACTCGGCCCGACCCATGTACACCCCTGCTCGCAGGACAGAACATGATCGACCAGATTTGAGCGATACCAGTGATTTAAACGTTAATGTGGGTGTAAGAATGTATAAAGCTTAATTCACATCTTAAAACTCAAAATTGGAGTCACCGTACTAGAGTTTTGAATTTTCACGTGTGACAACTATTCTACAACCTGTTTGGCCATTGGCAATGCTTAGACCCTTAAAGATTAGATGGTCACGACACCCATAAATTTATCTGTTGCCCTTATACTAGTCTAGTTAAATTAGGCCTAAGTGAACAATGGCTTATGGACTTGACTAAACTGAAGGTAACTAATGTGCAAACTCTCAACTTAATTAGTTTTGGACAATGAGATTAAATATATTCTTTTATAGTTTATAAGAATTCCAATCATACTAGTTTATATATCTTTCAATGTTAACTAGTATAATTACACAAGTCGTATAATTTATTTCCCTCAACCAAATAACCTTATTGCAATCAAGTTTGACTTACACAATTTGCATGAATCTTAATATGAATATAAAACCATTCTAATAACACTTTTCCAAACAAGGCTGAGAGAAAACACAACAATTAGATCGTGGACCTTTAAATAACACGGCGGAATAAATGTCCAGATTTATGGAATTTGGCCCCAGAAAAGAACTCAATTCCTTTTTGTAGAGGTTGGTCCAGATAACCTACAGTGTGAGCTATCATATGTACTTAAAGACCTCGGGTGCTAATCGGGCACTGCCAATTTTGGATGATGATCTCAAAAGCCACACCCGATTGTTGGCCACATGCACAGATTATTGTTGGCCCTCCTTACGAAAGAAAAATGTTCATCACAGTGATTTTTATGACCCATCCACTATAAGCCTACCGGATGGATGGTCCTTATGGCGCCTATTTCAAAGTTAAAAATAAAAAATAAAAATTAAATAAATAAATAAATCAAAAATCAAAGATCCCTTTCGTAGAGGTGTACCCAGGGACGAGTCTGGACTTTTAAAGCTATTAGATCACACCCCTGTTGGGCCGGCAATTTATGGGCCTGTGGCTAAAATTATAAACAACTTCAAAATCAGGATTAGGTACTGCCACCATGTGAATTGAGGCTCCGCTCCTGCTCCAGAGGTTGTGGGATTTGATTGGAAGGTATGCCGGTGGTAAAATTAGACCCGCGCAAGGCATGATCAAGTTAAAGTTGTTCCATGTGCATGCAGATTCGGGCCAGTTCAAGAAGTGTATAACAGTGGCTGCTTAATCACCACTGTTTCCTATGGTTTGGACCACCTGAGATTTAGATCTTTTTCATTTTTGGGCTCATGCCCTAAAATAAATGGTAAAAATGGATGGACGGCATGGATAAAACACATATATCATGGTGGGTCCACGGAGCACCGATCAGTAGCAGCGTTGGTACGGTCAGTATGCAATCCGCGTCCACGGTCAACGCATTGGATCATCCTACCAACCCCACGCGTGCGGAATCATATGGGCCAGCAAACTGGTACGTCTGCCATGTGTCGGATTATTGTTTCCTCTAATGATCTGAAACTCATCCTGATGCACCCAATTCTTATAAGTGAGGACCACGGTGTAGTAATCCAAACCGTCATATAGATGGCATTGTGGCTTAGTCGCAGTGGGTCCCACGATTTTAAAGGAAAGAAAATGAGATGATGGTTGCAGGCGTCGAGAAGTGCTGCTGCATGCTTGTGATGGTGTGGAACAGTGATAAGGATTTAGAGCCCTTCTTGTGTGGGGGACCGCTGATGCCGTTTTGAGGAAGCAGTGATAGTTTTTCAGCAATGGAAGTCAGCAATAAGGGTTTTCAGCTAATCCCTTTTCCCTTCTCCCTTCACGATTCTCTTTTGAGGGCTATCCCTTGTAGTGCAACCAGTAAGAGCGATCCTTATGTTTCTTTCTAAAATTTCCCCTTTTCCCTTCTCTTATTCAAAGAGAGCTTATATGTTTCCCTTTTCCCGTTACAATCCAAAGAAAGCTTCTCCTATTTCTAACGCATTAATAACAGGACCGGGTCTCTCTCCTCCTATCAAGAGAGGAATTTTAAAACTGTGCAAAAGGCCATGTGGCTACGTGTACGCTCGCGCATACAACCTTCAGAGTGCTATGTATGCCAAGCATCATAGGCTGCCTGAGTATATCATATAAATAAGCTGGAAGACCCGCCTAAGCATGAGAAAATTTGATGCTGTGGTTGAGTGTGATGAATGATATGCAGGCACTTACAAATAATTATTTAGGAAATTAAATATATAGTATGCATTAAAGTCAGAATAAATTATTCAAATATTAATTCATATTTGAGATGAATAATGAACAAAAAGTTAAGGTTGTTTTTATTATCTGGACTATTGGACATTTATTGGACAGTTAAATAAAAAAATATCCAATGCTCTTATTTCTACAAACAAGTGCCTATCAATCAGGGGCTAATGCTTTTCCATCTATTTATTTTGTGACTGTGACTTTGAGACAGTGGGTTCCACAATTTCCTCAGTTTGATTTTAATATGTAATATCCACGTTTCAATTTTTGAGTGCCTCCGTAACAGGATGGATACTCTGCCGGAGTATAAACTAACCCACTGGCCATCTATTTCTGACGGACGTGATTGCCCTGCGTCCATCACTTAGGCCAGCTCATGTTAGAACGTGATCCAAAAAATCATACAAATTTGAAACTCAAGTATGCCACACCATAGGGAACGATCAAAATATCAACGGCAACTATCAAAGCCTTCTTAGGCCCATCTAAGCTTTGGATCAGGCTGATATTTGTTTGATCCCTTAGTCCTGATGATAACACCTTATGAACCGGTTGGATGTCATATATAAAGTCACCATGAGCTTCAGGAAAGTTTCAATGGTGGGCGTCCCCATCTCCATTGCTTCCTGTTGTGTGGCCAATGTGAGTTTTGGGATCATGTTGGATGGCCGTGATGAGGTCAATCACCGTCTTCCTCAAGGATAACTATTCCAAATTTATGGAGCTTCTTTGGACTCCTCATAGATATTTCTTGATGAAAACAGAAATAATTTCTAATAATTAAAAATAAATTAATTGATGATAAATATAAAAAAAAAAGAAATTACAATTCTTTTAAATAGTGAACTCAAACCTAGGAAGAAGTTTTAGACTCAAACTCCCTCAAAACGTGACTTACTATAATAGTAAACTTATTATTTATAGGTGGTCATGATTCTTAGGTTTTTGGCCAAAATTAGTAAGTGTCTAGCATGGCCTAGCCATGTTATTCTCCTAATTTGTCTAAACCATTTTCATATTGGGCACGACTCCTAAAACTCAAAGGATCAAAAGTACCGGTCGAATTAAAACTTACTATTTATAGTAAAATAAAAATAAAAAGGACTTTTGTCGGTTAATTTGATAGAATCTCACAATCCGGTGTGGGCAACCCGAGAGTTGGTTGGCTAATGTAGCTTCTCCTACCCCAAAATTATCATATATGGTACATTGAAAAATTCATTCTGGTTGGCAAGATATGACTGTCTTAAAGTTCTAAGTGGTCCTGATCAATTCTGCCTCCAATCGAGCCTTCTCTGGTCCATATTTTCAATGAAAGTGTCTGTGACCCACTCTACATCATGTCCTAATGTAAATTGGCCCAACTGTTGGCCCTTGCTACTCTTCTTGTTATTTGAGATGGCCCTTGCTACTCTTCTTGTTATTGAGTTGGCCTTTACCACTCTTCTATCTATTAAGTTAGCCATTGCTACTCTTCTTTTGTTGAGTTAACCATTATCACTCTTCTTTTTATTATGTTAGTCTCGTGTCGTCTATCTTTAAGGCTCGAGCATATGTCTTGCTACTCCAGAACCTCCATAATTCAGATTATATTCTTCATGATTCAATTTATATTTTCTTGATGCAAGTACTATGTTGGAAATCTCTCCTTTAGAGATCGATTAAATATCGTGGACATAATGCGTTTTCGGTAGCGGCCCTGGGGCGGCACGTAAATCCATTTTCTCGGGTGAGAGTTCAACAGCTGGTGTGTGTAAATCGTTCTATATACGTGACACATAAGTTTGGAGATCTGGATGTCGCTTAGTCACTCCTTTTTCAATTTTTGGAGAACTGGATGTAGCTTAGTCGCTCTTTTTCCGATTTTTCTTGGGGAACTGGATGTGTTTTTTTTTTTTTTTTCAAAAAGGAGGGCAATGCACCTATAACTTTGTTAAAAGAACAGACGATATACAAGGTACACTTTCAGGTGGGCTCCACACAAAACGTCGGGCCTCACTTATCATATCTGCTAATCAAAAACAGAAAACGAGAAAAGCATGCCAAACAGCCCCTCAATGGGCATAAATAACTACCAGGATGCCACCACCTCGCTAGCCATCAGCAAGGAGACAATTTTGACTCCTCCACTCCTCGACCTTCTTTAGATCCCACGAGCCGTTGCGGCCACTCTTCCTACTAACAATTTTCCACCTATACAAACCAACAAGCTGCCTATTCCACTGAACCAAGAAGGCCACAACTTCCTAGCCATCCCTCCCAAATTTCTAACCTTAGAACACATTCTACTACTATGATCCCAAAAAACAAAACCCAAAGCTAACCTTAGCATCAGCACCTCCAAGGGAAGACTCACCACCACAACACATAGGCAGTAGCCACTACATGAAGAAGAGAAATATAGATTGAAGCAGAAACTAAAGCAGAGGCCGAAAGGTTGCAGCAGCTCCTCAACAACAACCTGCGACGTAGAACATGTCTGCCCAGTCGTCCCACCTAATTAGAACACAATTTTTTTTTTTTTTTTTATAGCACCATATGAGAGAGGCATCCCATTGCCAAAAACAGGGAAGCCAATCAGGAGGACCACCTGTCATGGCCTCCCTAAACACCGAAAGCCCAAAAAGATGGAAACAACCTATACACTACACATGAGAGGATCTAACAGAGCCTAGCCGTACTCTGTTCAGGAATAATAGGCCACGAACTTGAGGGTTGAGCTCCCTAGTATGCTCAAAAACAGCTGTAACCTACTTCTGACTACCCTCCCTTATCATCCCATCCGTCGGTCCATTACCTTCTCTGTGAATCACCGAAAACTGTAAGGACACGATCTGCCCTAGCCTCTTAATTCTACTAACCCACGGACATCATTGCCAAGGGACAGAGGAATTAGAAGAAATGATGCCCACCACCATCATAGAGTCCGACTCAATCACAATATTATCAAAGCGACGCTCTATACATAAGATAAGGCCATCGTAAATAGCTCTCACTTCCGCTCTGTTGTTCGTACCCACTCCGTAGCCGGCAGAAAAAGTGAATAGTAACTTACCATCCTCACTCCTACAAACTCCCCCTCCACCCGAGCGGCCTGGATTGCCACAGGCCGAACCATCAACGTTTAATTTTACCCATCTAGCGGCTGGTTTTCTCCATTTGATGACCTGAATAAAGCAAGAGAGGCTGGCCATTGGATGGCCACTGACGCTGAACCCAGAAAATCTCTGCTGCACTTCCTCATAATTGCCCTGCACCAGGTTGGAAACCCATCACCTGATGCGAGCGATGGCAGCATTCACCGGCATTGGGTGGTCATTAAATCTGGCCCTATTACGGCTAGTCCATAGCGCCCACAGGATGAGGACCGGAAGAACACATCTGATGATGGTAGATGCTGCACCAGGAGCAGCCGCGCACTTCCAATGTCTGAGCCGATCTTCAACTGCAAGGTGGGGGAAGAAGGTGATGCCACAGATGGTAGAATAATAGCGCCATAAAGCATTCGCCTGCTGACCGAACAAGAACAGGTGAAGGAGAGTTTCCACCTGCGGGCTGGAAGTGGGGCCGTCCTTGCAACAAGAACATCTCGATGCAAGCTGGATACCTTTTTTTTTGCACCCGACCATCCACTAGAATAGCTCCCTTCATCAATCTCCAACAGAACAGCGACATCTTCGAAGGAATTTTTGGATGCCAGATCCACTTGTACCACCAGTTAACCTTGCACTGTATCCCTGCCCAAATGCCACGCCGATTTTGTAGAAAACACACTCGAAGAGTCTAGTGGCCAGAAACAGGACGGAGGATCGTCAGTAGTCGCAAAACCATTGAGAATTATGAAATTGAAGAGGTCATCAGACAGAAACAGGTTGACAGAAGAGGGAAGCTAAGGTCCCGCTGAGCCAATATAATCTTTCACCTGAAGGGACAGCATCTCCTGAGGAATAGGAGTAGTCAGATAGGTAGGCCCAAGCTTTCCCTCCCCCCCGACCAAGCACTTGGACGCACCTATCTCCAATTAGTGAGGATGACTGTAGAGGCCCCATCCTCATCCAATTTTTGGACCAAACATTCATCTCGCCATTCCCAACTTGCCATTGAACAGAGTAAGCAATCACCGGGAGCTCATTTATAATCTCCTTCCAAAAAGGGGACACCGAGGAGGATGGGGCAGCTGTTCTACCCTCCTCCAAGTCCATCCGATGCCTATCACGCATATACAACACCCATGGGGAACTGGATGTTGCTTTAGTCGCTCCTTTTCCAATTTTTGGGGGTTGGATGTTGCTTTAGTCCCTCTAATCCGGGTTGCGAGATTCACCCTGTCATGTGTGGTGTTCGTCTTAGGACAACCGTGTAAAACCATGTTAAATGTAGGATACACCGGCGAATATCCTTATAGTGAGAGTGCGGGTCGAGTCGGATACCTTTAATCGTAATCCACATTGTGGCGATCGCTAAGTGTGATACACCGCATATACTTTGCTAGGCATGCATCTTTTTTATTTTTTTAGAATCCTCTTAACTTTTTTTTTTAAAGGAGTGTCTTGTATTTCATTCTGGAGAAAATTACATTCGGGACTTCGTAGGAAAAAAGGACCTACAGAAGACCTATCATAAGAAAGCCGGGACATCTATGCCCAAAGGAGAAAAGCTAAAAAAAAAAAAAAAAAAAAAACCCCAAAACCTCTAAAAACTTGGGTTTTTCTCTCCCTGATTGCTCCTAGTCCAACCTTGTCCAGGAAAAGGAGACCCCTCGCCTGTTGAGGCAGTTCAACCCTGGTGGAGCTGCAAAAAAGAGATTGGGACAAACTTCCCTCACGAGCTAGAGCGTCAGCCGTTGCGTTTCCCTCCCTAAAAATGTGCATGAACTCCACCGTATCTAGGAGGCAGAGCCTGTCCATTAAAGCTTTCCAGCCTTTCCATCTCTAACCAATGTTAGCATCCTGGTTGAAAACCTTAATCACCAACTTAGAATCTGACTCCACCACCACTTTGGAAAATCCTTTCTCAATACACAGTAGAAGCCCATCATGAGCCGCACGAATCTCGGCTCCTATGTTCGACATCATTCCATAACTGAATGCGAAACCAAAAAGGAAATCGCCCTTATCGTTTCTGCAAACTCCATCGCCCCTGCCAAACTTGGGTTCCCCCTAGAGGACCCATCAACATTAACCTTCACCCAACCGGCAGGTGGTTTCTACCATGAGACCACGGACTGACGAGTTGGCTTTAAGCCATGTGGACCGTCGTTTAACGAATTAGCGAAAGATGGATGGAGCTGCACATTCCTTCTACTTATAATATCTCCACTGGTGTTGTGTAACCACCAGGAAACTCTCGCAATTACCGACTGGATCGCTAGAACTTTATCGTCAAAAACTGCCCCATTCCTAGATTTTCATAACTCCCAAAGTATATATGCCAGCGCCAAGAGCTGGTTATCCGATTGGCCTCTTCTGTCCAAGCAGGCCCTTCTCCATTGCCTAATTCTCGCTTCCACTGTCGCCGCCTGCATAATAGATATCCTGAACTGCACACTGAAATGACCCCAGACTGAAGAAGCAAGTTGTCCGTCCAGAAAGAGGTGAGGAATGGACTCTTCGGCTGGGCCCTGTTCGGATCCTTCCTTGCAGTAAACACACTTTGATGCCAGTGGAACCCCCCTGGATTGAATAGCCTTCTCGACTGTTACAGCGTTTTGTAGCATCCTCCAAAGAAAGAGGGGAATTTTCGACGGAAGTTTCCCGTACCACACCCACCGCGCCCAGCCCTTCCTGGGAGCGAGAGGTTTGCTAGCGTCCCAAGCAGATTTCACTGAGAAACTGCTTGTAGAGATGAAGGGCCATAGAGGAGTATCTGGTCCAGCCGTTAAACAGAAACCACGCTGGGAGATGTAATCAATCACATCTTGGGGGATCATGGACGGGGCCACCGATGGCAGGAGGATGCCACGTGGGCCCAACACTTGGCTGACTTTTAAGGCAAGGATGGCGGGTGAAATATCTGAAGTTAAAAATTTTTGTAGAGGGCCTAGACCGGTCCAATTAGACCTCCAAAAATTGCACTCTCCCGTGCCAATACTCCACTGGACCTTTGCTTCAAGAAACGGTTGAAGGCTCATAATCTTCTTCCAGAAAGGCGAACCTCTCCCTGCAAAAATCCCAGCCACCGACGATTCCTGATTGTAGCAATACTTTGCTGCCACAAACGAAGCCCATAGGCTTGACACCTTCTGAAACTGTAACACCCACACCATTTTAATTTGGAAATTATGCATCACTTCAAATAGTTTCCTGATGCCTAAACCTCCCTCGTCTTTTGGCATTGTTATATGCTTCCAACTCCTCCAATGAAGCTTTCACTTACCGTCTACCCATCCCCAAAAAAAGGAGGCGAAACTTCTCTCTAGCTCAGACATTACCTGCTTTGGGAGGATAGTGGCTGTCATTGTGTGAATGGGAATGCTTCCCAACACATGCTTAATGAGGACCAATCTCCCCGCTTGCGATAGGAACCTGGTTCTCCAACCTCGTATACGGCCTCCCACTTTGTCCACTAGGGGTTGAAAAGCACAAGTTTTCAGCCTACCTACAGCCATAGGTACCCCAAGGTAGATTAAAGGGCCTGTGGATCTACCGATATTTAGTAAATTAGAGATGGCATGAATCCTGGACACCGGGGATTTGTTGAAACAAAAGAAAGAACTTTTACCTCTGTTAATACATTGCCCTGAAGCCTTTTGATACTCCTCCAGCAATGTCGCGGTCCTGCGCAGTGAAGCCATACCTCAGTTAACAAAGAGAAGGGTATCATCCGCATAGAGGAGGTGGGAAACTTGCGGGGAACCCCTCCTTAGTGTAAAAGGAGCACAACTACCAATCGACACCATATGGTTTAGGCCTCGACTCAAAACATCCACCCTCAGAATGAAAAGGCTTGGAGAGAGCGGATCCCCTTGCCTCAACCCACAAGAGGATTTGAAAAAACCTGTAGCTTCCCCATTGATCAGCACAAAAACCAGCAACTTGCCCAACAGTTTTCGACAATGTTGACCCACTTGGAACAAAACCTGAAGCATGTCAAAACTTGCTTTAAAAAGGCCTAATGTACCTTGTCATACGTTTTTTCCATATCCAACTTGAGCACCACATTCCCATCTCTGGTCTTCCTATTAATCTCCCTGAATAACTCTTGCGAAAGTGCAATATTTTTCAAAATAGCCTGGCCTTTGATAAATGCCCCTTTTTCTTGGGAGATCAGGGACAGGAGAAACTGGCTGAGTCTGACCGCTGTGATCTTAGAGAAGATCTTATAGATACAGTTACATAGACTTATAGGCCGGTAGTCAGACCATTTCCTAGGCGTGGCCCCCTTAGGGATCAAACAAATCAACGAAGAGTTTACTTCCAGAGGTAGTTTCCTCCCTGGAAGAAATAAACTATCGCCTTGTGAATATCCTGTCCAATAATGTCCCAACATGCCGAGTAAAATACTCCTGAAAAACCGTTGAGGACAGGCGCACTTTCTAACGGGATGGACTGAATTGCTGACTTTACCTCTTGGATGAAAGGTGGCGCCGTGAGAAAATCATTCATTTCCTGCGTCACTAGCGGGGGCACCAATTCCAGGAATTCGTAGTTTACCGGGCTGGTTCTCCCTTTAAATAGCACCTCAAAATGCCTGATAGCTTCCCTCTTGATATCTACCTGATCTGTCACTACCTCACCCGACACTAGCTCAATACTTGTAACCATGGCTCTTCTCTATCTCTCAGTAGTTGTTGCATGAAAAAACTTTGTATTTCGGTCTCCTTCTTGCAACCAACTTATTCTGGACTTCTGTTTCCAGAATAACTCCTGTTTTATTTCCAATTGGTTGAGCTGATCGGAAGCCTCTTGAAATTTGTTTTGCAAAGTTGCGTGATGGCCTTGTCTTGAATCTGACTGTTGTAGCTGCAGTTCGATCGCAACTACTTCGATTTCTACTGCGTTAACCTTCTCAAAAATGTTGCCAAAATGTTCCTTGTTCCAGGTCTTTAACTGTAACTTTACACTCTTCAGCTTGGCGAGAACGTTGAAAACTGGGTGATAGGATTCCACCTTGTCCCATGACTCTTTGAGCACCTGCAAAAAAGATTCATCCCTCATCCACATCTTTTGGAATCTAAACAGCTTCGGGGAGCTTGACGGTTGAGGAGGGAAGGATAGAAGTAGAGGGTTGTGGTCCGAGTTAATACGCGGCAAATGCGGGATATGGAACCACGGGAAATTGGAGGCCCAGGATGTGTTGATGAGCATTCTGTCAAGCCTAGCCCAAATCCGCGCTAAGCCTGACTGGTTGTTGCACCATGTGAAACGCTGCCCCGTGTAACCTGCATCAAACAGGCCTGCATTCTCGATCGCCTCTAAGAATTCCCTGGCACCCTGTCTATCAAAAACACCCCTGCTCCTTTCTGCTACTTCAGTGATAGCGTTAAAATCACCGCATACACCCCATGGGCCATGTAGAGAGTAGACATATCAGCCAAATCATCCCATAGACACCTTCTGGTTAGTTTAGAGCAGCTGGCATAAACACAGGTTAGATGGACATAGAGCTACAAATTTTGAATATAAATATTTACAGTCAGAGATTGGTCAGTCGCTTTAAGAAGTGAGCAAGTGAATAAATCTTTGTAAAAAAAAACCAGATTTTTTCTCCATCCTCATCATTTGAAAAGGAGAGGTGAAATCCGAGCGATAGGCCAATTCTCACTCTACAGGCATCCCTGATCATCGGTTCAAGGATTACCACTATCCAGGGGTTGTGAGTCCTCATTAACCTTTCCAAGGTTCTAATTGTTCTCTAGTTTCCAATGCCTCCGGCATTCCAAACAAGAATCTTATCCATCCGTGATACAGCCTGAATTCACTGCCCTGCGTTTGAGTCTTCTTAGTCTAGATTCTCAGTCACCTCTGCTGTAGAAGATACGGGGCCTCCTCTTCGTCACATTGATGACTTTGATCATATGCATCCCCTGGGGAGTTCCTATCTAGGTTGCCATATTGATCTGGTTGTGTTGTCCTGCTTGGATCTGATGTAAATCTTGTTCCCTGTCTGATTGTTCCTGCTAAGGGTCCACATTTTGTCCTGTCTGATCAATTTCACCTCCTATCTGCTGAGTTGTAGCTGTTGTGCCTTGATCTTTGAAGGAGAACCTCTCTCGATACTCGTTCACCATGCAGGGATCACTGAAGTATGGTGATAAGTCAATCTCCAAATCCTGGTTGAGGAGCAACTCCTTTCTCATTGGAGAGTTGAAACCTCTGATATCTGAGAGACCTCCTGCATATCATACCAGATGGGTGTGATCTGCTCCTCTATCATCTCATTTTCTGAATTTGTTAAAGTATCCACAACTTCCGTTTACGCGTCTCCTTCTCTTTCCTGGGTCTGTTTACCAAACTTGATAGGCAAATTTCCTTCTGATCTTACTCTGCGACACAGGTTCTGCCTCAACATCCTGCTATTACTTCTTGTCACTGTTTCCATAGCCTGCTGTTTATCTTAGGGTGCAGTTGAGATGGTTGCAAGATCCATTTGGAATAGATCCCTAGAAATGTCAGCCATATCTCTCAACATTTTATGGTTGTGCTACTGGATTGTATTTGAAATTTGACACTGGAGAATCGACGGGTGGGACAATTGGTTCCAGTGTTATCAGATAACACATCCTGGCCTACCCTAGAAACTGCGCCTGTAAGATTGTTCCCCAAACCGCATTCTGCAACTTCAGAAACACCAACCTCTTTGCCCATTTCAGGCACTAGAGTTTCATTTTCCTTGACATTTGAATGGGTAGAAACTGCCACTTCTAACCCATCTGCCTTAGCTCCCAGCATAGTATTGTTGTCCAGAACACACACGAGATCAACAGCTGCCTCGGTAGCCTCTTTGGTCTTTTCACAAACATGTGCCTAGCGTGAACTTGGGCCTATCTGTTTAGTGCTGAAGCTTCTCTCCACCCATTCTCGCGTACTCTCCTTAGCGACCTGAGCTCCAGCATGAATGGTTGCTCGATTGATAGGTTCCATCTCTACAAATACTCAAAATAATTTTCCTAATACCACAAGCGTGAGAACCTTCTACAGATTTATACATGGGCGCATGACAACTCTTATTCGTGCGAAACTTTAAAAAATACCATACGCACTTATCGGATTGATTTCAGTCACCTTACCCAACTAATTTCCCAGATCCAACAATACCGACTCCATCCATGCGTGAGCCGGTATACCGAATAACCTCAACCATAATCCTTCCCCTCCTAACACTTCTTCTGGTGTCCATTTAATGACATTTTTATATTGACTATATTGTGGAGGTCCGAATCCATCAGGAATTCATCATGAGCTTGTTTTGATTTCCATAAGATCAGAAATTTGTTGGGGGAGATTCTCATGATGTCATATAGATGGTCCGAAGCAGGAGCTTCTAATAGCGCTTTGGATCCGAAGGATTGATATGTCGGGATTGTCTACTGTGACCACCACACCCAATTTCAGCGCCTGCATTCTGGTTTCTACTGCTTTTTGGTCTGTAATGGTGGCTGTGACGTCCTCCTGTGTAACCCTTTTCGGCCACGAACTTACCCCAGCGTTCACTGCGCCGCAAAAGATAGAGCAGGATTTAGAGTTGTTCCCACATTCCTCTCAGTTGTGTTTTGACGTCTCTGGACTTTCCTTGTCTGAGCTAGGCATGCATCTTATATAGATTGCTTGTGCATTAAGACCTCTTGTAGTGTGGAGTACTTGACGTATCAGATCATATTTATCATGCTTTTATGAATCTATTGAATTACTGTTAATCTTAAAGGATAACCATTACTATGAGTAGGGCATTGACCCTCTCCCAACCGTACAGATGTTGTAGGTGACGTACAGATTAAAGACTTAAAGGATAAGCTTCCCATAGAAGGCTATATTAAAAGAATATAAAGATAGTTTATTTACTTAAGTTTTATACATCCGCTGCGAACTCGATGAATGTAATAAGCTTCCATTGGGAAGGCCTTTGATTATTCTTTTTACTCTGATGAAATATAATCAATACAACTGGTTTTATTCTTATGAATGTTACCTTTATTAATGTATTTGGATGTAAACAAAATGAAAAAAAATAGGGTGCGATTTCAAAGCATCCAGCTTATACATTATTAACACCCGGTTTTATCGGGCACGAGTATAAACTCTGGTCATTAAATTTTGGGATGTTACATCTTACCATCTCACCACCACCCAATATTGCTTACCGGGATATTTGCTCACAACACCGATAGCCTGTGAAATAATCGGTCTAATATAGACCATGGCATGCACTGCCAACGCATTCGAATAAAGTTCATGAGACATATCCTGTTTTATCTCATCTGTTTTGGGACATGTCCTGAGGAAAACTTGAGAAGAGACACGTAGGGAACGCTCACCTGCTTTGTCTGGTCCATCACATACTTGATCAATACCTACCCAAGGTAAAGGTATTCTGCCTGAGATAACCAAAGTTTACTCCTCTTTCAGTCTCAATGCCGAGAACCATCTTTGCAGCCCCCGATCCTTCATCCTGAAAGTCCCACTTAACCAAGTCTTCAGTACATTGATTTTAGACATATCATAAGTGGCGATCTACATGTCATCAGAATATAATTCCTGACTCATAATGAAGGAATCAAACAATTGTCTAGGCGACAGGTCGTACCACGACCCCCTGTAAACTATTTTTCTCAGCCTCTTTAACTATGAATCGCTCTGCTTACTTCATGTAGATCTACTCTTCCAATTTTTTTTACAAAAGTGCAGACTCCACATCCATCCTTTTCAGCTCAAGATCGCATTGGCCAACCAACGCCAATCACGAATATAATAGACACCTACTATACCGTCGGCGCGAATATCTCTGAGAAGCCGATCCCTTCCACTACAACAAATTAGACTTTTTGCAACGATTTTTTTAGCGACAAGTCTAATTTCATTAGGAAATGCAATTTTTACAACGACATTTCAAGTTGTTGCAAAAAAAAATAGATTATTTATGATAACAATTTAAATCGTCGCTAATAGTTAACCTTTTTGCAACGAGCTTCAATTATCGTCGCAAAACTTGTCGCAAAAAGTTGTTGTATGAATTTTTTACAACGATCTTAACCAGTCGTCACTAATAGCCACTTTTTGTGACAAATTAGGTGTCGTTAAAAAAAAGTTTTTTACGACGACACAAAAGTTGTCGCAAATAGTAGCTTTTGCAATGACTAGTTCAACTCATTGCAAAAAATACTGAATTATACTTTTTGCGACGATTGTAGTTTCATTGCGAAATGTTAGAGTATTTACAACAACATTTTAAATCATCGCAAATATTCAACGTTTTTGCAACGAGCTATAATTATCATCGTTAAAACGTTTTCCACCAATTTCTCCCCGAAAAAATACATGGCAGGAAAGACGTTTCGCCATGCATTTTTATGGTCATCGTTAATGTCCACTTTATGCGACGAATTGAGTGTCGTGGTAAAAAATTATTTATTACAATGACACAAAAGTCACTGCAAATAGTTTATTTTAGCGACGACTAGGTTAACTCGTTGCGACAAATACCAACTGAAAATTTTTACAATGAATGTAGTTTCATGGCGAAATGTTAGAGTATTTGCAACAACATTGTAAATCATCGCAAATAGTCAACGTTTTTGCGACGAGCTATAATTATCGTCGCTCAAACGTTTCCCACCAATTTCTCTCGGGAAAATTACATGGCGAGAAAGACATTTCGCCACGACACAAAAGTCGCTACAAATAGTCTATTTTAGCGACGACCAGGTTAACTCGTCACGACAAATACAAACTGAAACTTTTTGCAACGAACATTGTTTCATTACAAAATATGAGAGTATTTGCAACAACATTATAAATCATCACAAATAGTCGACGTTTTTGCAACGAGCTATAATTATCGTCGCTAAAACGTTTCCTACCAATTTCTCCTGGAAAAATTACATGGCGGGAAAGTCGTTTCGCCACGTGTTTCCATGGTCATCGCTAATGTCCATTTTATGTGACGAATTGAGTGTCGTAGCAAAATATTATTTTTTGCCACGACACGAAACTCGCTATAAATAGTTTGTTTTAGCGACGACCAGATTAACTCGTTGCGACAAATACAAACTGAAACTTTATGCGACGAACATAGTTTCATTGCAAAATGTTAGAGTATTTGCAACAACATTGTAAATGATCGCAAATAGTCGACGTTTTTGTGACAACCTATAATTGTCGTCCCTAAAACGTTTCCCACCAATTTCTCTCGAGAAAATTACATGGTGGGAAAGACGTTTCACCACGCGTTTCCATGGTCATCGCTAATGTCCACTTTATGCGACGAATTGAGTGTCGTGACAAAAATTATTTTTTGCAACAACATAAAAGTCACTGTAAATGGTTTGATTTAGCGTCAACCAAGTTAACTCGTTGCGAAAAATATAAACTAAAGCTTTTTGCGTCGAATATAGTTTCATTACAAAATGTTAAAGTATTTGTAATAATATTTTAAATCATTGCAAATAGCTGACATTTTTTACGACGAGCTACAATTATCATCGCTAAAACATTTCCCACCAATTTCTCCCGGGAAAATTGTAGTGGGAAAGACGTTTCACCATGATATTTCATCGTCGTTGCTAATGTCCACTTTATGCGACGAATTGAGTAGCAAGGCAAAACATTATTTTTTGCAATGACATAAAAATCGCTACAAATAGTTTGTTTTAGCGACGACCAAGTTAACTCGTTGCAACAAATACCAACTGAATCTTTTTACGACGAATATAGTTTCATTGCAAAAGGGTAGAGTATTTGCAATAACATCTTAAATTATCTGCATGTGTACTTTTATGAATAGTTTTCCTTCATCTGTCTGTGTGCTCATTAATTAAACAGTGGAAACCAACATATATTGCCTCATTAAGCTCCTGATCGACGATCGAAAAGTGCACATTACTGATGATCAGTCGATTGACTTCCTAATCAACAAATCAGACGACACGAAGTGTTGTTGAACATCTGATGAACCGCCAATTAATGATTGAACGATACATACCAACATAAATCTTGTTATCAATTTCCCTATTGACGATAAAATGGTGCACATTGACAATCGCTTGATCGACCTCCAATCAATAATCAAACGATATATAGAAAGTTTTGTTGACCATCTGATCAACCTCCAATCCTTTATCGAATGGTGGAAATCATCGTGCATCACTTCATTAAGTCTCCAATCAACAATCGAATGTTGCACATCACCGACAATCACAAGATCAACAATGTTTGATGGATAGATGGCATGGATGGATGGATATTTTGATGATTGATGGGATGATCAGATGTATGAACGAGATGGTCGGATGTTGGATGGATGGATAGTATGGTTAGATGGATGGATGTTTGGATGACTGGATATATAGATGGATGGAATGGTTGGATAGATGGATTGATGGATGTTCAGATGATTGTATGAGATGAATGGATGGTTTGATGGGGGATGCAATGGTTGGTTGGGGGATGAGATGAATGAGGCTCTGATGGGCCACTAAGGGGCCAACAAGATGTATGAATTCTATCCACACCGCCCGTCTTTGCACGACACGTATCTATACACCAGCTGCAGGCTACAACTTACAGCCCGTAAGCTGCTGCAAATTGGATTGCGTACTGAGTTACTCAGTAGTCAGTACGCTCTCATCGTACTAAGTAAACTAAGTTGGGCCCACCTTGAAAGTATGTAGTCTATCCATTGCGTTCATCCGTTTTTCCATCTAATTTAAGGGGTTGATCCCAAAATTGAAGCATATCCAATGATCAAGTGGATCATACCACTTCAAACAGTGGAGATAATGATTTCCACAGTTGAAACCTTTTTAGGCCCACAGTGATGTTTATTTGTCATCCAACCTATTCATAACATCATAAATACATGGATGAAGAGAAAACACAAATATAAGCTTGATCCAAAACTTCTGTGGTATTCAAGAAATTTTCAACGGTAGATGTTCAATTCAACTGTTTACTATGGTGTGGTCCATTTGAATATTGGATATATCTAATTTTTGGGCTCAAGCCCTAAAATTATTTTGTAAAATGAATGAACGGAGCAGATAAAATACATAAATCATGGTGGACTCCACAAACTTCACTCTATACGCTAAGTGTAGTGAATTGCTCACTACGCAATCCGCTTCCAAGCTGCGGAGCTGTGTTGACGACTTGACATGCACATCACAAAATTTCTCAATGGGCTCTTATCATACTCGATAAATATATGTGATAAATATTCATAAGAATAACTTCGGATCAGATCGGATCGGTCCAGATCAGATCCATTCAGTTCATATCGGACCGAATTAACCGCGATCTGAACTCGATTCGATGAACGGTCGGATCTAACTGATCCAACTTGAACAACACTGATCTAGGCCTTCGGATCGGTTCAGATCGGGTTGGATCCGCTGGATCGGGTCAGTTTGTGCCCAACTCTAATCAACATGTCAAATGTGTCAATGCATGTCCTACACTATATGGTATTTCTTGTTCTAATATGTCACATGTGTCATCATCCATCTTTATTAGTTCCGAATATGTTACATGTGCTAATGATGCTAATGAGCATAAGTACTACATCTAACTTTAAGTGCTCAAATGTTAAATTTGCGATACATATCTTACTCCACATGTGCCACCATACAACTTCAAGCAACTTACACATAAAATGTATGTAGCAATTTGGCTTCATGTACCCACACATGACACTATGACATGTCTGCTATTATTCATTTCCAAGCATTCTACATTAGATGAACAAAAAAAATTATGGCGGATACGATCATAAGATGGACATCTAAAAAAAAAAACCATTCAAGATATCCGATTTCAAATGTTGCTAATTTGATGATCTGATCGACCTGATGTACGTTATAAACTTATAACTATGATGGGGTGCATAAGTTGGATGGTTGGATGTTATATACATTCCATGTGGTTAGTCTTGAACTTCACTACTTTTTAAATAAAAAATAAAGGTAAAATAAAGATTCCTCAGAAATTTATGGTAAAAAATCCTTCATTTTTAGGGCTTTATTCAATTATAGCTCTTGCTTGAACAATTCGACTTAAATTAGACTGACTAAATTATGGAGCCCAATTTACTAAGTAATAGAACAATCCAAGCCTCCAATTAATGATTTGATGGATGGTTAGATGGATAGCTGGGATAGATGAATGAATGGATGGATGGGATGGTTGGATGGATGTATGGATGGGATGGGGTGGTTGTATGGATAGATGGCATGGATGGATGGATGTTTTGATGATTGATGGGATGATCAGATGAATGAATGAGATGTTTGGATGTTGGATGGATGGATAGTATGGTTGGATGGATGGATGCATGAATAGATGTTTGGATGATTGGATATATAGATGGATGGAATAGTTGGATAGATGGATTGATGGATGTTTGGATGATTGTATGAGATGAATGGATGGTTGGATGGGGGATGCAATGGTTGGATGGGGGATGAGATGAATGAGGCTCCGACAGGCCACTAGGGGGCCAACAAGATATATGAATTCTATCTACACCGTCCATCCATTTATACATATCATTTAGAGTATGACCCCGAAAATAACGAAGATCCAAGGCTCAAATGGACCACAAAGTAGGGATTAAATTCCTGCCATTGAAAATTTCTTGGGGGCCACAAAAGTTTTTGATTAAGATGATATTTACTTTTTCACTTCATCTAGGTGTATATGACCATACCAACAGGTTGGATGACAAATAAACAATATGGTGGACCCTAAAAAGGTTGCAATGGTCACCATATATCCTTAGCACCGTTTCCTATGGTGTGGTCCACTTAATACATAGATATGCATTTTTTTTTGAAATCTACTATAATCTAAAATGATATGAAAAAATGGATGGACACTATGGATACAATTCATACATCTCTCCGAATTGATGAACGGTGTGGATACAAAACATACATCACGGTGGAACCCATATAACTAGTGACGTCACTTCCGTAGGAGTCTTGCGGAAACAGATTGGCTCTCCCCCTACCACCAGCTAAGTGGGGCCCATTTCTTAGTAATCAATTGTGTTGATCTGATGGGATCCACTGGAAGGGAACAGATTGGCACTACTCCCCCTGACACTAGCCAATGGCTGGTGGTCGGTGCTCTGTGGGCCCCACCATGATGTATGAGTTTCATCCATGCTATCCATCTATTTTTACATATCATTTTCCAGTATGAGACCAAAAAGAGGTGTATCCCAATCTCAAGTGGACCACATTACAGGAAACCGTGTTGAATGAGCGTAGACCATTAAAAACATTTTGGGGGCCATAGAAACTTTGGATCAAGATGATTTTTGTTTTTTCCCTTCATCTGGGACTGTATGACCTAATCAACAGATTGGATATCAAATAAACAGCACAGCGGGCCTTAGGAGGATTTTAATGGTGGATATCCAATCACTGTTGTTTTCATGTGGTGTGGACCACTTGAGATTTATATACCTCTAGTTTTTGGGATCAAGCCTTGAAATAATATTTAAAAATGGATGAACAGAATGGATGAAACACATACATCATGGTAGGGCCCACAGAGCACCGACCACCAGCCACGGGGCTGGTGGCAGGGGGAGTAGCCATTAGAAATTGACGGTGTTGTAAGGGACTCTTTGAGGCCCACCACAATATATGTGTTCTATCTAATCCATCCATATGTTTTGAAATATAATTGTAGTATATCATCCAAAAAATGAGGCATATCGAAGGCTCAAGTGGACCACATGGTAGGAAACAATAGAGATTAAATCACACATGATTCCTATAGTGTGGTCCAGTTGGGCCTTCAATATACCTCTTTTTTGGGATCTTTCCCTAAATATATTTTTTAAAATAAATGGGCCGAATAGATAAACCATATACATCATGGTGGGCCCCACGTAGGTATCCAATCCATGACCAAAATCATTGGGCGCACTCAAAACAGAGCCGCGCACCCAAACAAATTAACGGCGCCCAAAGCCCGTCTTCCTCCCTCTCTCTCTCTCTCACTCTATCTCCACGCCCAAAACTGAATCTCCCTATTTTCATCCAAAACCCTCTCTCTCTCTCTCTCATCCCATTTTCAAAGCCCTTGCAATCTCTCTCTTGCTATCTCAATGGACGTGGAAAGGTGAGTGATTTTTCCTATTCTTTTTTATTGATTTCCTTATGCATGTTTTGCGAATCTTCTCCGATTCTCGACCGAAGATCTCGATTATCATGATTTTTGAATTTATCGCCTCATTTGCTGCATTTCCTGCGTTTTTGCTCTCGTTTATCCATTTAGGGTTTTGTTTATGTGATTAAAACTGTTTGATAACATCCATTATATGAGCCCCCTCAATATCTCCTTAGCACGTCAAAATAAGAATTTAAGCTGATCCAAACTCAGGTGGGCCACCATGTAAAAGCACGCCTAAAGCATCTCAAATCACGTGGTGTGACCCACCTTAGTCTTGAAATGGACTAATGTTTGGTGTGTCTGTCTATCCTGTTTGGGCACATCTTCCGAATGGATTGGATGGTAGATATGAAACACGATGGCTCTACAAGCTTTTAATGATGAGCAACCTCACCTCAACTGCCCCCTATGGTTTGGCCCGCCGGAGCTTTGGCTTGGCCTGATTTTTCGGCACCAAGGAGATTACAGGGTGGATAGATTGTAGCACGCAAATGGTATCCAGCATCAAAGAATGTTGCTGGAAGCTTTTTGCAGTTCTGATTTTTCTTTTTTGTTGGTTTGATATTTTTTGATATTGATATGTAAACTCCAAGAACTGCAGCATTTGCTGTTTACTACAGAGGACATGGATGATACTGTGGCAGGGTATGGTGGATGATAATCATTCATGCAACCACCATGCACATGGTCTGCATTTTGCTTTTTGTGGATATGTTTCAACTCCGACTGTCCAAATGATGGTAGTGCTGTAATGGAGTGTATGCTGGATTGATTATAATTCTTCCATCACTGGGAATCAGCTGGCTAGCTAGAATGAGAAATCACCAACTGACAGAATTCAATGGGCATATCCATTGATTGGACATTATGATTGTCCAGTTGGTGTGTTTTTGTAGCAATGACGCACACCAATGGGTCCACACATTGGACTGCCTGGAGTGAGTACGTGTTTGTGTCTTCCAGGTGGATTCATGCACAATATGGTCCATCATACTCTGCCCCCGGTATCATACAATTCTTCTTTTCTAACACATGCATGCATGGAATCACCACTGTTTATGAACAGCTACAAATATTCTTTTGATTGCATTATAATACAGAGTGCTTTGCCCTTCTGAAACAATCATGGATAATTCATGAAATTTTTTAGGAAAAAGGATTTTCCTGAGTAATTCACAAATCTACCAGCTATGAATTATTCACAAATGAGTGTCAGGCTAACTTCATAAGCATCAAGGGACCTGAGCTACTGACTATGTGGTTTGGAGAGAGGCTAATGTGAGGGAGATATTCGATAAAGCTCGCCAATCAGCTCCATGCGTGCTTTTCTTTGACGAGCTTGATTCAATTGCAACCCAGGTAATCTATGCTCTGTACTAGACTCTTATTGTGATCCCTGATGTTCCACTCAGGGAATTAAAATTGTCTTGGAGAGTAACTCAGCTATCTATCAGATCCTAAATGTGACATTCCAGCATGGTCAGAATCCATGCATGTATGATTTATAAGGGATTTAACTCGGAATGGTGGTGGCTGAAACTGAGTCGACTTGGATGAGTTGGCTTGGTGTCAGCAAGTGTTGATGCCATTATTCTAGGTTGCAATCTCCTCCCATAACTAGGGCAACATATAGAACTTGTTCCTGTTAAGTTACTCAATTTCTTCTCAATTGCCTCAGTATTTTTTACTTGCTGATTTGGATAAGATTGTCCGTTCAGTGTGCACAGAGAGTTGGTGCAAACACATCTTCTAAGTCCCACCATCCAACAATTTGTGGGTGGGAATATTAGCATGCATTTCAAACTTGAGTATTGAGAATTCAAATTTCAAAGTGCCTATGGATTCCTGCCAGCTGCCATTAAATGGTGGGAGTTGATGAATTGTTTGGTACTTCCATATGATGGTTGGCTTTAATGTATATTTTTTAGTTGTGGCAGTGTAAATTTTTTAGTCCACAGAAATCTTATCGAGGGGCCAAAGCATTTGGATATGTTTGAAGTTGATTCACGCTTCCGCTTCCGCCATTTCTAGGACCGACTGACGCCTCACCTGCACTAGTACCTACATGGTTTGAAGCTCATATTGGATGAAAATGGTAATTTCATATCACAATCTTAAATAGTAATCTAAGAAAGAACCAGTTCGGGTGATCTCAGCAATGGAATTGGCTTGTTTCTCCATGCCAACTTGTATCATAGACTCAACATGTCAAATCTAAATGGAAGTTCTTGACCATCAAATATGTCCTTTTCTCAGGCTTTTGTTTTATTTTTTACACAATCATTTATGTATAGGCTATCGATCGAAGTTTACGGGCATGCTCCATCCACACTGAGATCTATCAAATCAAGTCTGGATTACCACCTGCACTGCTTGTAGAGAATTGACCCAAGACAATTTTCACACCCCGATGCACCATGGTGCCCATTGCTTCTGTTCTGCTCATGGTATGTTTTAACACGAATAGCAGCACATTATTTTTAGGTTTTAATTTGATTATTATTTTTATATATGTTCTTGCTTGTATAGGATAATCTACTAGGAATGCTGAGGCGATTGGACATGATGTAGAGAATGGTCATGAATGAAAATATATTTCCCTTTTATGGATTTTTAGTGCATCCAAATGCAGCCCAAACGTAGCTAACATAAATTCATTAATTGGGTTGTTGTTTTCAATAGATTTGCTGGTAATTTACTCAAAGGGCAGACAGTTGGAGTGATCAGAGCAAGGTATATTGGATGAAAGAATAAAATCTATTGTTTCTATGTTTATTTCCAATTTAGTTTATTCTTTAATGCACTTAATGATTTGTTATTGATGGCCTTGATACATGAAATCTAGATACATGGCCTAGTTATTGAAGAGGTGTTTGGTTTTTGGGTTTTTGTTAGAAAGAGGGGACTTGAAGTTAGTGGTTTTTAGCTTGAAAGATGGGGGTCTTTTGTCTGAATTTGGGGTCCCTTTGGTGTTTTTGGTTGTGGATTTGGAGAATTGAAGTTGGTTTTTTAATTGCAGGATGCTTGACTTTCACTCCACTTGCTCCCTACTCTGCTGTCAGTGCTCTCACCCCTTTGATCCTTGTGATCGGGGTCAGCATGGTGAAAGAGGCCATCGAAGATTGGAAGTGGAAGATGCAGGTAATTTCCTTTCTGAATTGATATTATTAGTACTTCTTTGTATATCTGTAATATATATCTGTATGCATTACTATCGATAGTGGATAATTCAGTAGCCATTGATGCTTGCTGTTAGTGATGGAGAGATGATTACTAGTTTTTGGTGTGAAGCTTGTGAGTGGGATGTTTCTGACCAACGTTAGAATATCCAATGGCTACCGTTGCTTTATAATCTCAGAGTGGGGACCTTGATCATGGTTTTTCTCAAGTGGGTCTGCACAACCTTACATAAGGAGGGAATGCTAATATGAAGCTCATCTTCGTGGTACACATGACAAATATGTGGTGACTGATACTGTTGATCTGGTGGGCCACCATATGGACTTGGATCAGAGTGTTGTAGCTATCTGAACAATGGTCTGTGAAAGGTAGGGTTGGCTCGGAACAGAGCAATGGTTGACATTCAACCGCCAGAGCTGACAACTGGATGGGTAGAACCATCTAATCACTGCAATTTTTGGCCTCTGGCCCATCCATATATGGCTCACCAAATCAACAGTCCCAATCGTAACATATGTTTTTCAGGTCTACTGTGCAGGAGCTGCATAGATCTTCAATGACAGAAACTGGGCCCCACCACCGTATAGGTGCTGTGGCCTAAGAACACGTAATGATCCTGCTTTCATAATAGAATTTATCAATCAAAAACAGAACAAATGGGAGAAAAATAACTGACCAATGTTGAATATTTTAGGTGAAGTTAAGGTTAAGATATGTCATGTGTTTGAATACCTCTAAAGAAAAACATAAAATAGTGTGTTGAGCCCTGCCCATCTACATGTAAGTACAGATGACAACATGGAATACAAGCTCTGGCCTGAAAATAGGACTGTTTCCCTCTTGAGGTGGGCCAATGTTCAAAACAAATGGATGGCGATGAAAGATTTTTGTAATGTTCATTTGTTTGAATATTGTAGCTCACCTGATGAGTGACACTTTTTTTTTCTTAAATGTAGATCTAATTAGTACACCCAACTAGATGGAAAGCTCGGATCTTGCACACGTACTTCTGTGCAATTTGGATGGGCGGAGCTCCACACGTAGGCTTTTAGCAGGCTGAAGAAATTTCACTTGCAGTTATAGGGCTGTCAGCGGCCAAGCCCAGCCCTATTAAAAAATTTGGTTTTCCTCAAACTGGGGTTTGACCCATTGACAGTATCAAAGGATAGTATTGATCTGGTACATATTTCGGGCATAAAGACAAAGATGCTTTATCCCAAGGGTTCAACTGTTTACTAAGTCAATCCCAAAATCAGATTGGTTGAACAATCCTAACCTTTGATTTGTTGGAATCCAGTAGTCAGATAATCAAATAAGCGAAACCAAACAGCTCAAGGGGGATTTTTGGGCTGGATACAACTATGGCGGGGCTAAACAGCTCAATGGCCTGAGTCAACAACCCATGCCATGGGGCCACACTTCAACATACACTCGAGGATGTATTTTGTACAAATGACCGTTTTCTTTTACAGAAATCATTGGATTCTCAGCGACCACATGTAGGACTGTCAATGAACCAGGCCCAGGCCAAGCAAAATTAAATTTTTAATAGGACCGTCCTGACAGCTGGGCCCTACCAGTTTAGAGTCCAGGCTGAAGCTAGCCCTGGGTCTGCTGTTTTAAATGGTTGAGTCTCAGCTGCCTGGACATGTCGACTTAGAGTTGGAGGTGATTTGTGTTGTTGAAACAGATTGGGTCTAAGCAAGTCTGTTGACGCGGACATGTCGCATGGGACTCTGTCCAAGTCCTAAGACCATGATTTGGAATGATTTCCTCATTCCCTTCCCTCTCAAGTAAGGCTGTCAACATGTTGATTTCAAGTCAGGTCCAAGTGTATTCATACCTAGACCTGCATGAAGTGGTTGTGCTTGGGTTGTTGCTTTCAGTTCTAAGTACTGTGTTTAAACCCAGATCTGGTTGGGTTTGGATACCCTCTTGTCTTGGGACCCTGTATTTGGTTAGGTTTTGGATTTGTTCCAGTTTAGGGCAATTTAGATTTAACCATTCATGTATATTGTTTCATTCCTTCAATACTCAGAAAACTATTGATTTCATCATTAGGTATTTAAAGATTTTCAACTTATCATGTGCAATATGTTGATTTATAGTATGTTAGCACCAATATGATTTCAGCAAGCATCCATGAATCTAGGGTTAGGATTTTTCAACCAAAATGATTTTGGTATTATTACACATCTATATTTGAGTCCCATAATTTGGATTAATTAATTTGTGTTGATGTACCCATCTTAACTGAACCTGATCCAATTCAAATTATCACATGAGACTTGACATGACCCTTAAAAAAAAAATCAGGTCTAACATTGTGGACCTCTGACTAACTTGAATTTTAAATGGGTAAAAAAAAAAAAAAAAAAAAAAAGAACCATGATCCATTTAAAACCGGATTGGTAGTGACCTTGATCCACTTTGGACCGCTTGACTGTAAACAAATTTTGTGGGAACGCTCTTTGGAGCATTAATTCAGTTTACATCAGGGGAATTCTATGTTTTCCTTGCATTTAGTTTTTATCATTCTTCAATTGACTGATTCTTTGTTTTTATGTTGCAAAGCCCTCTAGTGGTGGTTCACCCTCGAATAATTATAGAAGACGCACAGGAGAAGTTATCAGTATAGCTGTTGGATGTGCAGGTAGACTACTGATACTCGCATTCATTTTCTATCTATGGTAGATGAAGGATGCACCTGGCCATATGCGAGTGCACACAAACTCATCAAGATTTGTATTTTCAGCATTATTATAATTGTAATTGTAATTGTAATTGATTGAATGAATGAATGATTGTAATTGAATGAGTAAATGATTATGCACGCGGTAATTGAATGAATGGATGATTATAATTTTTTTTAAAATGTAGGCAATAGCTACGAATATTGACCGTAGCTGTTAATCCGACAAATAAGCTATATTTAGTAACAATTTATTAGGTCATCCCAAATAATTAGTATTTGCAACAAAATTAGTGACAAGCAACACTCATAGCAAAAAAGTATTTGCAACAAGTGTGAGGTTATTAGCGACGATGAAGACTTGTCACAAAAAGTCTTTATTCGTAACGACTTTCATATTTAGCAACATTTTACGATATGCAATGGCGACGTGTAAACTCATCGTAAATAAGTTTTATTTAGCGACGATGTATTTAGTCGTCGCAAATAATTATTATTTGCAACAAAATTGGCGACAAGCAACACTCGCCGCAAAAAAATTTTTGTGACAAATTTGGGTTTGTTAGCGACGATGAGGACTCGTCGCAACAGGTCTTTATTCGCGACGAGCCTTATATTTAGCGACGTTTTACGATTTGTAATGGCGACGTGTCAACTTGTCGCTAATAAGCTCTATTTAGCGATGATGTATTAATTTGTTACAAATAATTATTATTTGCAACAAAATTGGAGACAAGCAACACTCGCCGCAAAAAACTTTTTGTGACAAATTCGGGTTTGTTAGCAACGACGAGGACTCGTCGCAACACGTCTTTATTCGCGACGAGTCTCATATTTAGCGACGTTTTACGATATACAATGGCGACGTGTCAACTCGTCACTAATTAACTATATTTTGCGACAAGTTATTAGGTCGTCGCAAATAGTTAAGTTATTGGCGACGGGTTGCCTTTTTGTCGCTAAATAGAATTAGTGACGCTGTATTTACATCAAACGTGGCAACGAGCAACACTCGTCACTAAAAGCTTTTAGCGACCAGTTTGGAGTTTTTAGCGACAAGTTGAATTGTCGCGAAAAGACTAAATTATTGTAGTGTTCTCTCTATGCATAACCATTCACTACCAACCTTGCTCTATATTTATGTTGTATCCTCCTGAAGACCCACCTGCATCCAACCGCTTCCCGGCCCATTGGAAGCTCTACCAGCTCCTATGTGTCTATCTGGTACAATGAGTCCATCACATCGCCCATAGTCACCTTCCACTTCTCAGCACCAGGCTCACCTAGAGCCATCTGAATAGAGGATGGATCCCCTGCGATACTAAAGTTATCCATGTACCTCGCCGATAACCTACGAATATGCTGTGAGATTCTTCTCACAGGTGGCTACTCCACCTACTCTGTATCTCTGTCCGCGTGTCTCAGCCTTCATGCCCTGCCTACTCATATGGCCATGCCCAGCATACCACACATGTGCAGAGGTGAAATCTGCTACAGCCACTGCAGCTCCACCTTTTGAAGTACTCCCGATCAACCTATAAAGATTACCGAGTCGTTGCGCTTTCATTATTACCCGTGTCCCCTTAGATACTTTAAGAGCACCATCAATACTTGTGAACTTGCAGCCCATTGCCTCAAGTACACCAAGAGAAATCAGATTCTTCTTCATGTCAGGAACGTGCCTCACCCCAGATAGGGTACGCTCTGTCCCATCAAACATCTTGATATGCACCGTACCAATAGCTACAACATTACAGGCACTATCATTGCCCATAAATACATGTCCACCATCGCACTCCTTGTAGATGGTGAACCAACTCCGATGAGAAGTTATATGAAAAAATGCCCGTGTCTAGAATCCACTAATCCTTACGATCATCATAAAAGTGTTTGATCGTAAACATAAACAAAGCATCACTATCACATCCACTTGATTCATCTGACGTGGCAGCATTAACCTCCCTGTATGAAACCTTAGAATCTTCTCTTTTAGATTTAGGATTTGTACAATCCTTCTTCACATGTCCTCCCATCCCACAATTTCATCACTTAAACTTTCTTTTGCCCTTGCCCTTGGATTTGGACCTTGATCTCAAAGACTTCGTATCTTGCTCAGAATTCATGCCCCTCATAAATAGTGCATCAGAAGATGTCCTCATGTCGCCGTTTAGCTTTCTCATGGCCTTCCCTTGAAGGGCTGAGATAACGGTGTCGACACTTAGGGTTTTATTTGTGGTGCGCATTGTGTCCTTGAATGACTCATACGATACCGGAAGAGAATTCAACAACATACATGCTCGTTCCTCATCTTTCATCACTTCCTCCATATCCAGCAATTTGTAAACCAATTTATTAAAGTTGTTAATATGAGCCTCCATATCTCCACCCTCTGTCATCTTCAAGTTATACCACTATCGCTTCAAGTGTAGGCGATTTTTAGAAGATTTTTTCACATAGACATCCTCTAACTTTGCCCATAAATTAGCTACAATTTTCTCCCTCATGACATTGTAGAGAACCTCATCTGTGAGACATAAACGGATCGATGATAAGGCCTTCTTATCAAGAGTATTCCAATCATCATCAGTCATAGTAGACTTTCGCTCCTCAAGAGCACCATCTTCACCTTTCTTAGTTAAGGAACTGATCATCTTGATCTTCCATAACTCAAAATTATTTTTCCCTGAGTACTTCTCAATCTCATACCTAGTGCTTCCCATTGATGTTAATCTCTCATATTCAAATCTGTGCCCCAAATATTGCTCTGATACAACTTGTTGGGAATTGTGTCGCAGAATCACACAAATCTAGATCTAGGATAACAATCCAAGAGCACCAAGCAAACACAAGAGAACACAAAGAGTTAACATGTAAAACCCTTGCGGAAAAAAACCACGGCACAAAGTGACAGAAATCCACTATGAAAGCATAAATTACAAGGAAAGAGGACTTACCCAATTCAAACAACCTCGAATCTCACCCTTACTATACCCTTTAACAACCCTAAAACCCTTTTAGGAACCCTTGGAATACCTTTAGAATGTCCTAGCATGCCTGAGAATGGCCCTAGGGTGTAACACCCTGTACTTTTCAGTACTCGGGTGTTACCATATAATCGAGTTTAGAATAAATGCAAGTCTAGTTTAAGCAGACGCTCACGTGCAGTTCAGTCTAAATCCAACCATTGAAGGTAATCACTATCCATTTAATTGATTCTCAAAATGGCCCATCTCAACCATTTAATATAACCCTGATTCATAAATTAAGACATTTGGCCATTTAGTCTCACATCCTACATACAAATATAATAAATAAATAAAGATAAATAACTAAATAAAGGACAATGTATAGGTAATAATATTAATAATTAAATATTTAATAATATAAAGTCATGAGATGAAAGTCCTAACCTGCAGAGTGGGGCCCATGACATGAATTAAAATTTGCACGCATGTGCGAAAGAGAAAATAATAATAATAATAATAATACTAATAATAATAATAAACGATATTATTAAAAGTGTTGTAATGTGGTATTTAATGTTATAAAAACATAGTAGATCATAAAACCCATAATCTAGCCATTGATTTCTACCTTAAATAATCCCTTAGGACATTTTGACCGTTGATGGTCGAATTGGAATTAATCCGATTGTTAGAATTGCATTAACGGACGCTCAAACCACAAATTCCATCTAATATGGCCCACCTAAACATCAGAGTTGTCTGACCCTTGGCCAAAAGTCCTAATTGGACCTATGAAACCAAATGAATGGAGTGGATTTCATCCAAACACCATTGTGGACCCCACCCGAATTGTGCATGTGCACATTTCACATGCACCCACTGTGCACTAGTCGGCCCAGCACGGTCAAAGCGGGATGACCCACTATTTCCTAAAACAGAGAGATTTCATTCTCTCTCCTCTGTTGCAGCAGCCGACGGACGCTCGTCCATTTCTTCGATCACGGCCCACCGTCTGGGCCCCACATTGATGATCCAGACAGTCCATCCGATAGAGGACACACGTCTGACCAAAACCTTGTTGGTCCCACACCACAAAGCTCATGTACGCGGCTGAAATAACTAGCACAAACAGGCAGCTGTGAAGCTTTTTCCAAAAATCGAGATTTCACTCTGCTGCTGCCATAAGGGCGATCTGTGTGAGACTAGCTCCTAAAATCTCAGCCATTCAATCCGAAAAATCCTGGCCTTTCATCCCATTCACAAAGATTATGGTTTTTCATAGAAAACCAACAGCCGAAACAGCTACCGGTTTCATCTTATTGGCTGTATTTGGAGCTGCTGCAAAGTAAACCTTATCCTGACCGTCCGTTCTCCATCCAACGGTCTGGGATCTTTTAAGGCAACCCTGGGAAAGGGAAATAAAGCCAACCACAGCGCCCTTCTTTCGTTACTTGCGGCTATTGGATGAAAATCGGTCGTCTCCTCTTTCCCTTCAAACCCACTGATCCATTCTCTCCAGAGCTTCTATGGAGCTTATCTAGGAGCTTCATATGGTCCATATGGACCATCTGAAAGAAGGAAAATAGAGGAAGAAGAGCTGGAAGGAGAAACACCATTAATGGCAGCTTCTTCTTCCTCGTTGGAGCCACACCGCCTATCCGAGTCCTTGTCCGTTTTGACCCTCTCGAGTTCCCGAACAGAAGGAAGAAAGGAGAGAGAGAAAGGAGAAAGAAGATGATGGTGTGGTGTGGTTGAGTGCACCGCACCACCTTGACCCAGTCGTCATGCGCGAGTCAGGTCGGGCCACTGTTGCGTCGGTTTGGCTGAGTCAGAATCAACTGGTTCGGGTCATGCTGAGTTTCCAGCAAGAGGAGGAAGATGAATGAAAGAGAGAGAGAGAGAGGGGGGGGAGAGAGAGAGAGAGAGAGAGAGAGAGAGAGAGAGAGGGGGGGAGAGAGAGAATAGAGGGAAGGAGATGGTGCGTTGTTACACCAGCTCGACCGAGTCGACTCAGCTGGAACCGAGTCAGGTCTGGGCCGATCCAGATGTTGCTAGAGTTCCATCAAGGAGAAATGAAGATAGAGAAGAAGAAAAGAAAAATAAAAGAGAGTTGGATTTTTGGAGTTGGTCGTCTTGAGTTGAGTCAACTCGACTCGAACTAAGTCAACTAGGTGAGCCCACATTTTTCTGTCCAAATTTAATTTATTTTAATTATCATTGCTATTGTTATTGCCATTTTTGGGATTATTGGAATTAGATATGATTGACCATTAGAAAATTATTCATATGGGTATTAGTTGATTCATATAAAAATTTTCATTATTAAAATATTAATATTTTTCCTTGCCACTCTTGAAATATTATTATTAACTCTAAAACATGCTATTTATTTTCATCAAAATGACTATTAGTGTCACATTGGCTAAGTGTTAAGGATATTATTAATATTACTAATTGTTTTAGAATGATTAGTAATATAATCCATCGTGGGTCGTTGTTAGATAATTTAATATGATAGTAGCCATTGTTAATATTCTTAAAATTAATAACTAATTTATTTGATTGTTTCTATTCATTCATTATTCCCTTTAATAATAACATTAATGGCCACACAAAATAGAACTCAAATTCCATAATCAAAACTTAGAATCTAAACCTAAAATAAAACCCTAAGGATAAGTAATCTAAACCCTAGGCCTATACCTTTGCGTGTTGGGTTTGGATCTAAGTGTAGAATCTAATATCGGTATATTTGATGTGAACTTATGAACTATCATTACTAACCTATTAGCTAATATAAGTTATACACTAATGCTAATAGTATTCTTGTAAGTATTAAGATTTAATTTTAACTAATACACCAACTAGAGTTCAAACCCTAAAATCTAAATTTAAGACTAAACCATGAGATGAAAGTCCTAATTTTACATTTAAGATATATAATTCGAACCCTAAGCCATGATCTTAAACCTAGGTAGTGCGTTAAACTTAGATCTAATTATTCAAGTTCCTGATTTATGGTAAGATTCGATTTTAAGGGAACGCGCATTCCCTAGCGTTGCTGGTAGGTGATGTGAACCATGAGGTGATGATTCTTCCCCTTGAGCTTTCTATTTTCCTATTAGCTTAAGTTATAGTCTTCATTACTTATTTCAATTGATAATTGATATCTCCATCTTATAAATTACATGTGTTAATTGTTGGAATTGAATTGCCAGATCACATATTTAATATTTATTATGCATATCTTCTTATGCTTATGGATTACTTGTGGATTGCTTTTGGGATTTAAACTGGTACATCAGCAGGAAACTCCCGCCTATAAATGTGATTGATTGTGACTATAATGGACCTTCGACTTAGTGGTTATTGAATGGTGGTTTGAATTGACCATTGATGTGGGCCTACCATCCAGGGTTGTTGTATTCAATGGTTTTTAAGGATAGTCTTTATCGCATGGTTTTGATACTTGCCCTATGTGGCTTATTTTAATATCTGCCCTAGATGACTTGTTTCGATATCACCCTATGTGGCTTTGGTTTGGTATTTGCCCTATATGGGTTCGATATTTTATTTTGTGTAACCATGCGATGGTAAGCCCTATATACTGAATATGATTGGCCACTAGTCAATTGGGATTCATTAAACATCCTAAGGTGGTAGCCTCATGAGCCAGGGATGGTGGAATGGGACACTATACTTGAGTTGTCGGCCTACGCTGGGCTCTGAACTCCCCGTAATGACTTTAATTTGAGCTTATTAAACCTGCTGGTTATAAACGGACTAATAACGATTAGGCTAATCATGCATTTTCATAGCAGATGGTCTTTTCCAAGTAATTAAATTCTCCTTGGGATATGTATAGTCTTTTCCGGGTGATTAAATTCTCCTTAGGCGATTTATGTTTTATGGTCTTTTCCGGGTGATTAAATTCTCCTTAGGCGATCTATATATTATGGTCTTTTTCGGATAGTCGGTTCTCCTCGGGCGTACCTTTATGTATTTTTTCAGGTGACTAGTTCTCTTAAGGCGACCCTTTATTTCAACAGCGGGATGTACATCCCCAGGTCGATGATGCATTCACGCATCCATGCATTCAATAAGACTGCATCATGTATTGTTTTATATGCCTTGCCATGTTTTTATAACTATGCTCACCTAATGCGACGGTGTGTAATCTTGAGGGGAGTTCACACTGAGTTGGCCACTCATCCATCAAATAAATATAACCGTACAGGTAGCGCAGGTGGCTTAAGTGACTTTCAGGTTCAGGCTGATGAGGAGCCGGTTTTAAGTGTCAGGGTTGCATGACTGTATTTACTTTGAGAAGCTGAGGGGTCTTGCAGCTCAAATTTACTTGCATTCTACTATTTCTCATGTATTGGATTATGTAATTCTTGTATTTGTTAATTTTGGAGACATTGGTTTATATAAGTCATTATGGGCAACTCCTTGTATACTTCAAACGTAAATGCAAACTTTTCTTTATATTGATTTGTCCATCCTACGCTCATCTGCTTACTCTGAATGTGATCAAAATTTATATATGAAATTTGGCTCTTTATAAGTTAACACTCGGGTTTTTGGGAAACAGGTCACATACCCGGGTCCTGAAAAGTCAGGGTGTTACATAAGGACTCCTATTTATAGATGGGGAAACCCCACTTACACACCTCCCTAGAAACCACCTCAAATTTACGCAGTCCGCACATAAACCATGCACCGTATGCATAACCCTCGACTGGTTGAGCCTATCCCTCGACTGGTTAAGCATCCTGGAAATCCCAAATACATCGTTGTTGGACTTTGAGTCGAACAAGCTTCGACCAGTCGAATGGACCTTCGACTAGTCAAGTCAATCCCTCGACTGGTCGAGCAACTCGGACGAGACAAATTTAAGACATCTGTTTTGACAATAATATATTGTGAATTTCAATGTATTTGTATATCTTGTGCTTAGGGTCGTCATTTGGTTGGAATCAAGCCACACAATCAATTCTAGCACAGTCATAAGGACTGCACGTGACCAAAGCAAACCAACATCTTAGCCCATGGCTAAAATTATAGACGCCTCTAAAACACACGGATAAAGTGCTGCCACCATGTGGACAAAGCTGCTTCTGCTTTAGAAAGCTGGAATAATGAAAAGATGTCATAGGTAAAACGTATATATTATGGTAGTCCCACAGAGCACCGATGTTATAGAAAGCTAGAAAAAGGAAAAGATGCCACAGGTTTCATCATGGTGGGCCCCACAAAGCTCCAACCAGGAAACAGATTCCGTGGTGTGACACACACCATCCATTTCGTTGGTGTGTTTACGTCAATAAATTCTGTGGGTCCATCATGAGGTATGTGTTATATCCAAACCGTCTATTTACTTGTTCACTCCCTAAGTATAGGGTTGTGATGTAGTAATAAACTTGGTGAGACCGAGGTCGAATCCCAAGGGACTGAAACCTGTACATAATCTGAAATTAAGTAGAACTACAAGTAGACTAAGATGAAATCTAAATCGAATGAAATTGAGGGAATAATGGTGAAATGTTTATCTAAAACTTAGAGAAATCAGAGGTAGGAAACTAGGGATTTAGAGGATTCACTTGTAGCAATTGGGAAGCTACCTTACAATGATTCAAGGACAAAACTAGAATCAGAGTCCTATCCTATCCAATTTGTATGAAGAGATTTGTCAGATCTCTGAACTTCTCATGGATCTAATCATTAATAGATAAGAGTGATGAAGATTTGGAAGTGATCCCATCACCTAACCATGCCCAGGAGACTATGGCAAACAACAACAATTTACCAAACCCACAACCAATCATAAAAGAATTGTGAAAGTTAAGAAGGATTCCGTCACCCTACCATGCCCATGAGATGATGGTGAACAACAGGGTTCCCAAGTTCACAATCTCAATACATGAAAAGAGAATATCTCAAGCTATCCATTGTAATTTGAGTCACAATAAACCATTAAAAACTAAAAATATTCCTTATAATTAAACTAGAATCCAAAAGAGCTCAACAAAACAAGAATCAAAACTAAGCAAACATCCCAAGCGCGCTACAAGCTTCACCTCTTAGCCCTAGTTAAGAGGTTTAGCCTGACATAATCAAACTAAAATCCCTTAAACATAAAAAATAATAAAAGAAAGGAGGAAAGAAAAACTCTTCCAGATGTAGCCAGCCCACGTCCTCTCTCTCTCTCTCTCTGTCTTGCTATTCATGTTCCTGGATGCCTCCACGGCCGTCTCCTAAGATTCCTATTTCTTCTCCTTGAGCTTTTACGCAGCCCTTGCGTGCGTAGAGACAAGGGAAGAAAAACGCAAATCACTTGCGTTTGGAGAGCTTTTTCAGACCGTGAGCGTTTCAAATGCAAGATCTAAGCCGTTCAGGCTTCTTGGCCCTGGTTGGCTCGACCTTGGTGATGTTTTGGACGGTTTAGATCGTCAAACCGATCATGAACTTGGTCACCGAACTGCCGTGAAGATCCGGCTTTCCCGGACGCGTGTAAAACTTACGCAGGTTGCGCTGATGTGTTCGGTGGGCCCCATAATGATGTCTTCAGGGAAATCCACCTCATTCATTGTATTCCTGGTGAAAAACTAGTTGGGAAGGAGTGATTTTGGTCAGGTTTTGGTGCGGCCCACTATATCTTTATTCTTGTCATCCATCCTGCGTTTAAACGGAGATCTGCCCGTGTATACGTGCATGGGACCAAAAGACCACCATGGTCGAGTCGTGCCCCCCCCCCCCCCAAGGGAATGAATGAAGCGGTCCAGATCATGTAATTGACCCACGATGGGGAGCCCACCCATGCAAACGGCCAACAACGCCCGCCATTGTTGGTTTTTTTGTAAGAAGATGGGTCTTCTTCGTGTTGATGGTCGGTGCAGGAGGTGCACCGTCTTGTGCACTCCCACCTGATCATGTGGGGTCCACTGTGATGCATGTGAGAAATCCGCTCCGTCCATCCATTTTTTTCATCTCATTTCATGCATTGAGACCAAAATTTAAGCATATCCAAATATCAGGTGGGCCCCAAATCAATAATTCATGGGCTGATCTGACCATTGGACCACTTCCACAAGGATCCAATGGCTAAAATTATACGTGTACGGTTAATTTATGGTCCTCATGCTTGATTGGATATAAAGCCGGAGAGATCGGAGAGACCCTGTGATCTCGCATTCTGGACATTTTTAGGCCACTTAGACTTCAATTACTTGATTTTCTTGCATCTTTGGCATGTAAATTCCTCGATCTCGGTCCCCTGGGGTCCGTCCCTTGCTTTGGTGACTTCTGAGCATTAAATCCATACTTTTAGCACCATTTTTTGGTCTAGGCTCCTAAATTCACCTTGTAGCACAAACACGATTAAAATAGGACGGTAAACGGTATCATGTCCGTAAATCCAGGTAATAACTAGGATCTAATATGCAATATTTTACCCTCAACAATACTTGGAGAGCTCGTTGTAATGCTTGAGCCGAAAAATACAAAAGATCTAAAGATCAAGTGGACCACACGGCAAAAATTAGTGGGAGACTGAACGTCTTCCATTGAAACCCCTTTGGGACTCACATAAGTTTTGGAGTAATATAATATTTGTTTTTCCTATTAAACCAGGTATTTGTGACCTTATGAACAGATTGGATGGAAAATAAATGTTATGGTGGGCCCTACGAATGTTTTAACAATGAAAATCATTATCCCGCTGCTATGTGTGGTGTGCTCCAGTTAAGCTTTAGATATAATTTGTTATTTGGTTCATGCTCTAAAATGATCTCGAAAAAAAGATGAATGGTGTGGATATAATAAATACATCATTTTAGCGCCCATGTAACTTTGATATCCTTTGGACAGTTCGAGGACCGTCAGCGCTCGTCTTCGCACGACACGTACCTACTCTAGCTATATCGCTGGTGTGTGGTACACTAGCCAATCCGCTTACCATGTGTAACGGTCCTTACTAATGCTTTACATCAATGCGTCGATGCCCAATCCAAGTCCACGCGTTTTGCATCGGGTGTGGAATCCTGAGTGTCAGCGAACTGGTACGTGCCATGAGCAGGCTCATTATTTCCTCCTACTGACTGGAGTGGATTAGGTTTTACCTAGGTAAGGTAACACCTTGATGGCTATTACCCTCATCGTTGGCCCACCTTGATCATGTGTCGTGTATCCACGCCGTCCATCAGTCTTTCTGACTCATTTCAAGTAGATGGTATCACTAGATATAGTGGTAATTGAATACCCACTATTAAAAATAGTCACTAGTATTGTGCTCATGGTCACGATAAAAGTGACAATATTTGTGTTTGTCTCATTGACCCGCTTCCGTCTTCATGCAGCTCGGCCAATGTAATAGTTTCTTGTCTCAGATATCCAAGAGGATCTTCTCTACAGATGTGTTGAGAGGAGAATACGAATTGAATCGACTTTCAGGTCTTCTACTCAGCCTTTGGCTGCGGGATCCGTCCTCATCTGTCCTCTTTTTGCTTGTGCTTAGCTGGAATGGGCATCTTTGTGCTTTTTATCTCTGGATGAGTTTCCCGTATTTTGAGTCCCTTTCGGAGAGCTGAAGAAGTCCTCGGCGTTCAAGTACTTTTGTGCTCGATTCATAAAGTCTCCCAGCGTAGTCGAAGGGTTTTTCCCTATCGAGAATAGGAACTTTCCTTCCTTGAGCCCAAAGATTATCGCAGCCAGAGCCATCTTGTCCGAGTAGTCGTCGACTTGCATCGCTTCTCCATTGAATTGGAGAATGTAGTCCTTCAGAGTTTCCCCATCTTTATGCTTGATGGTGAGTAGGTGTGCAAAGGGTTTCCTGCACTGCTTTCCTACGATGAACTGTGTGAGGAATGTCTAACTGAGCTTAGCAAACGAGCCGATAGAATTTGGTTTCAGTTGTCGAAACCATCCTCGCGCTGCTCCAATAAGTGTTATCGAGAATACTCGGCACATGATGGGCCCGAACGTTGACTGAAGCTCCATCCATGAACAATAAGACTCCATGTGCTCGGTAGGGTCCCCGGAGCCCGAGTAGGGCATGATGGGAGGCATCCGGAACCTCGGTGGCATCACTGCATTCATTATCTCGCTGGTGAATGGGGGTTCAGTCTCCTCCATCATCGCTTCCATGGTGATTGGGGTCTGAGTTTAATACATCCAACGCATTGTATCGATCTGTCCTCGTAGTTCTTCAAGCTGAGACTCCCAAGGATCTTTGTTCTCGACCACTGCCTCTTGAACCTGGTTAGGCTCAGGGGTCCTCTCACGCCTTCTTTGTTCCAGTTCGTGGCGGAGATTAGTCAGAGCCAGCGCTGATGTCTCGGAGACAGGCGTCAGGGCTCGGTTCGATGGCTCTCGAGGTCGCATCGGGATCCAAGCAGATGCTCCTTATGAGGCATCTCAGGACACTGCAAGAGTTTGACGTTCTGTAACCATCGGAGCATTTACCTCCTGATCTAGAAATGGATGTTGTCTATTCATATGTTATCTCATCTGGCTGACCTCATTGACCAGCATCTCCATTTGGTGTTGTAATGCTTGATATCTACCTCGATTTCTAGATTGCTGAGTAGGCTCCATAGGCACGGACTCTATCTGCAGTCCGGAAGTTGAGTTTTGAGCCTTAGATGGCTCTAGATCAACAACAACAGTTGGTGTATGCATTTTCTTCTTTACTCTTATCATTTTTTCTTAGTGAAGTAAGAGCGGTTTTTTTGTTCAACTTCCCATAGACGGCTCCAAAATGTTGATGTGGAAATTTGGTTCACCCTCGCTGAGCTCCGAATGCTCGCGCCAAGCCCTGTAAGCCTGCACAGGAAGAAAGCAAAGGAGACCCTGGCTAGAGCAGAGAACCCTCCGATGTCAAAGTCAGGCTAGGAATCTAGGTCTAAGTAGTGTAGCAGGGGCTTAGGGTGTGAGATTTTGCGTACCTTTCACTGTAAATAGGTCCTCTATTTATAAGGCAAGAGTTGATTACGTGGGTGGAGACGTTTCCTGAATTATAGGCTTGCGTTCAGTGGACGTTTCGCATGATCTCTGGTGAAGATAAGATCAAGTAGTTGAACCCCGACAAAGTCGTGGCTGAGCTAACCTGCCGAGGCCGAGCTGACCTGACCGAGACCAAGCTGACCTGTCGAGGTCAAGCTGACCTGCCAAGGTCAAGCTGACCTATTAAGGCCGAGCTGAGCTACCGAGGCCGAGCTCAGCTGTTAAAGCCGAGCCGAGCTGCCGAAGCCGAGCTGACCTGTTAAGGCCGAGCTAAGCTGCCGAGACTGAGGTGATTTTGGCCGACCTCTCTTCCTTGGCCATTGATGAGCTCATTGGTCATGATCGACGTTGGCTGACCTCGTGTCCCGCTGAGATGTCCGAGCCGACTTCTTCTCTTTAACCGGTCCATTTTTACCCATAACAGGTCATAATAATTTATTTATTATATCCACACTATTCATCCATTTTTAGAGATCATTTTAGATCATAATCCTAAAAATGAATTACATCCAGGTATTAAGAAGACCATTACCACAAATAGCAGTGAAATTTCTCACCATTAAAACATTCACAAGGCCCAGCATAATGTTTATTTTCCATCGAATCTGCTCACGAGGTCATACAGACCTGGATGAAGGGAAAAAACAAATATTACATTGATCCAAAACTTCCGTGACCTCGAAAATGTTTCAATACTAGACGTTCAACCTCCTGCTGCTTTTTCCAATTGATCTTTGGATATGTATTATTTTTAAGCTAAGCCTAATGGACCCATGTTTGGATATGACACATACCTTATTATGGGATTCACAGAACTTGGTAACCTCAACACACTATCCAGGTTGGTGTGGGCCATACACCAGTCAATCCATCACTTCTTTGTGTGGCGTGGTCCACTTGAGCTATGATCTGTGTTGTACTTAATGACGTGAGCACAGCGACGTCAGCACACCAAGGTCGGTGGTGTGTGGCACACCGATGTGGACTCCGTACTACCCCGCCCGTCCGAGGCTCCGAAGGGGCAGTTCTGTGGGCTGGCGCACCGTGATGTATCTGTGCATCCAAACCTTCAAGGGTCCAAACCAAAAATGAGGCCGATCCAACGCTCAATTGGACAACACAACAGATGACTGTCATCTGGCATTTAATGCAATTTACCTTTAATGCTTTACGTATTTTAATGCAACTAAGCTTATTATTGGGTGTGGTCCATTTGAGCGTTGGATCTGCCTATTTTTGTATTGATACCTTAAAATAATATGAGAAAAGGGATAGAGGGCTTGGATATACAAATACATCGCAGTGGGCCCACCCACAGAACTGCCCGTTCGGAGCTATGAACGGGCGGCGGTAGTACGTAATCTGCGTCCGTGGGAAATGCTCTGGGGTCAATATGCAATTATGCAATCCGCGTGGGACACCATGCTCTATTGTCAATATGCAATTATGCCATCCGCGTGGGACACCATGCTCTAAGGGTCAATATGCAACTATGCAATCGGTGCCCAGTCCGCGTCGGTGCCAGTCGGCGTCCGTTGATTGCACCCTACCGCCGCCAGGAAGGTAATCCGTCTGCGCAGTCCGCGTCCGTTGATTGCGTCCTACCCCCGCCAGGAACGTAATCCGTCTGCGCAGGGCTTTGTGGGGCCACGTGATGTAAGTGTTTTATCCACGCCGTTCATAGATTTTCAAAGATCAGTTTAAGGCATTATACTAAAAACGAAGGAGGTCCACAACTCTAGTTGACCACACCAAAGGAAGCTGTGGTGATAATGGCATCCACCGTTGAAACCTTTCTAAGGGCCACCGACATGTTTTTTACTGTACACCTATTCATAAGGTTACGTAGACGTGGATGAAGTGAAAACACAAATATCAGCTTGATCCGAAACTTATCCGGCTCCCAGCAAGTTTTTAATGGTAGCCATTCAATCCCCACTTTGTGGTCCACTTAAGCCATAGACCTGCCTCATTTTTTAGAACATACATTAAAATGATACGAGAAAAACGATTAACTGCATGGATAAAACACTTACATCACGGTGGACCCCACGAATCCCTGCCCGACGGGGGTAGGACGCAATCCGCGACCAAGTCCGTCAACGCGTGTTTGGACGCGGATTTCCTGCCAACGCCTTTTCGCGGGAAGTTACTGCGCTGGATGCGAGGTGGGGCCAGGCTGATGTTTGTGAGAAATTCACACCGTCCATCCGTTTATTTGATACTCAGGCGGAATGTGAGGCTTGATCCGCAGGCAGTCACTCAAGACACCTATTTATAACGGTTTGGATCACTACACCATGGCCCTCACTTATATGCATTGGGTGCGTCAGGACGTGTTAAAGGAAAGAAAATGAAGTAGTGGTTGTAGGCGTCGAGAAGGACTGCTACATGCTCGTGATGGTGTGACACAGCGACGAGGATTTCTTCTTGTGTAGGGACGCAGTGATAGGTTTTTAGCAATGGAATTCAGCGGTGATGGTATTTGGCCAAGGGGATTCGCCTATCGTGCTGTTTTGAGTGAAGCCAGTAAGAGTGATCCTTATGCGTTTCTTTCTATATATTTTTCCTTTTCCCTTCTCCCATCACTTCTCTATATTTTCTTTGTTTTTCAACTATGGCAATTAATCTAATTTTATAACCTTTATTTATATGCAATTTTAAGTTTTTGTCCATTACAATCCAAAGAAAGCTTCTCCTGTTCAAACGCTGTTCATCGCAGGACCGGGTCTCTCTTCTATTAAGAGAAGAGGACTTTAAATACTGTGCAAAAGGCCACGTGGCTACATGTGTACGCTCACACACGTGTCATTGCAACCTCACCTGAGAAATTACTTTACAGATAATGTATCCCTACTTGGTTTAAGGCCTGTTTATTTTACCATATATCAGGTGGTATTAGATGGGACTGAATTAAAAGATACCACTGTACTACTAAAATGGTCTGTTGGTTTTTTTCATTTGCTATAAGTTTGGCATGCTTTGGAAGACGAGCTATAATACTATGGAATTTGGAATTTGGAGTGGTAGCAAAAAACCCTCTAAATCCGTATGGGATTCGATCTATACGGCCTCCGTTCATGCCCAGTTCTTTTACTAATCCAGCAAATGTGATTGTCTTGACGTAGGCAATATTTATAGGTCCCATCATGATTTGTGGGCTATATCCACACCATCCATCTATTTTTCAAGATCATTTTAAGGCATGGCCTAAAAAGTCACCTAGATCCAAAGATCAAATAGATCACACCATAAAAAGAAGTGGGGATTGAATTCCTACCACTGAAAACTTTATGAAGGCCACTGTAGTTTTGGATCAAGTTGATTTTTGTGTTTTACGACCACATCAAAACAGGGTCGTTTGGACGTTTATAAAGTTTTAAGTTGTAAGTACTTTACATCCTAAAAGAATTTCATGTGTAAACTATTTACATGCTTCTGTTTACCTTCCAAATAGTAACTTTATAAATAGATTATATATTTGACTAACTTATAGTGTATTTATAATATATAAGGTAGGTATTCGTACCACATAGAGCTTAGAGTGGTAAATTCCATCAAAATTGATAACTTACATAAAACGACTTAGATTTTTTAAACCCTCCGGACATCATTAAAGCATGCGTGCACCAGATGTTTTTAATAATGGGCATCTCATCCTTTCCTCTGATGTGTGGTTCATTTGATGACCAATCAAACTTTTTTTCTTTTTTTTTTTTTTTTTTTTTTTTAAAAAAAGTCACAGGAGAACATCAAGATGAACAGATGGGATAAACCATACACATTATGATAGGCACCATAGGAGAGCATCAAGGAAAGCACATGATCGACCAATTAGATAAACCATATAAATTATGATGTATCCTTCCAAAGTCTAGAAATCGTTCCAATCTTGGCACTTAAAACCGTGTTTCTTAGTGGACCATCAGCATTTGAAAAAACAAGTACTTATTGCATATTCCCTCTTCAATAATAAGGTATTTGCAGATTCTCACATAACAAAATGTGTTTGCAATAATGATATTCTTGATTTGCAGCTCTTGCAATCGAGACGGCGAGACCCGAACCTAACCCAAACCCAGTCTGTTGGCAGCTTTATAAGCTTGCATATATATATACATATGTGGGGTGTGTGTGCGTGTGTAAAAAAAAATTAAAATAAAATAAAACAAAAATTTTATAATTAAAAAAAGCTTGATATATATATATATATATATATATATATATATATATATATATATATATATGTGGGTCCTTACTCATGGCTTAGTGGTAGATTCACAAGAGTTTCAACCATGAGTTCGAGTACCCATTGTGATGTGTGCTTGTTAAGTTATAGAGACTGTCCATCTGATGGTTGTCATTTGTGCAAGCTCTAACATTGACCCGCCTGCTCCCATATGACACAACCATAACTCACCCTTTTTAAAAATAGTAGGGACCCATCTTCCTCCCAGACCACAATTGTAAAGGATGCACCAGTTGGAGGAATTGGATGTTGCATACACATTAATGGGCCCACAATCCATGGACTCTAATATTTCTTTAAAAATAAATACATCAATAAATTGGGCATTTTAGTCATTTTACTCACCAAACACTATTCTACTTAGAGGAAGTGTTTGGTAAAAAAATTCCAAAAATAAATTTCAAATAATGGCTTAAAGTCAATGTGGAAATTTGATGTAGAACGTGTCACAGAGATATTCCCAGCATGGTTGAGCCAAAAGGAGGTGGACCATAAATTGACCATAACTTTTGATCCGGGGGTATCGTTAATCTGCGTTCGTGGGACAACCTATCAATCTTTATGAAACGGGCCATCCGAGGTGAACGGACCCACAAAATGGGTCGCATCACGTCCGTTTCATCAACGCATCGGAAAAACGCGCTTTCAGCTCAAAAACGAGTTTTTAGAAACTTTTTTACTATTTTTAGTAATTCCGATTTTTTTAATAATTTTTTTAGAGTTTTAAATTTTCTTTCCTTATAGAAATAACTTTTAGTTATACTAGGACTCTTCTAGAGAAAGTTTATTTGAAATTCTTATTTTTAGAAAGTATGCCTTAGAAGAGTTTTATTAGAATTATGACTTTTATTCAGAGTTTAAGGCTATGATTTGGTAATTACGAAGGTTTAATTTTTTTCTATATTAACACCAAAGTGTAAGGAGACACATTGGCAATTATCAATTATTCATTAATCTATTTCGAATTTATTTAATTTATTTCTATTTAAGGTTCTTTTAGACGTGGATTGAAGTCTGAGGAAACACAAAGTTCAGCTTGATTCGAAATTATCCTCTTGAGGAAGTTTTTGCTCGAGCCATTCCTCCCCCCACTTTTGGTCCATAAGCCATGGTTTCTCCTGCCTCATTTTTTGGATCATACATTAAAATGATCTGAGAAAAACGATTATCCCATGGATGGGCTGCATCATGGAATTTACCCCACGGACTGCCCGGATGCGCGGTAGGACGTAATCCGACAAGTCATGCGCGTTTTGACGCGGATTTTCCATCGCCGCATACGGGAGTTCTCGGATGCGGGTAAGGCACCTCCATGTTCATGGTGGTGATCCACCACCACACCGTCCATCCGTTTATTTATACTCAGGCGGAATGTGCGCTTATGATCCGCAGGCAGATGGTTCAAGACACCTATTTATAAAAGTTCGATCTTCTACAGTTTTAATGGCCAACTCTACTTATAGGACTTCCTCGATTGGTTGCGTCAGTCGACGTTTAAACTAAAGAACATGTAGTGGTTGTAGGAAAGTCGAAAGGACTGCTAACTCGTGGCATGGTGTGACAGAGCGACGAGGATTGGTGGGAACAACTTCTCAACTCGTGCAGGGACGCAGTGATAGGCCAATCCGCACGTAGTCAGCTGTGATGAAGAAAGTTTGCTTTTCCATTCTCCTCGAGATTACGATCGGGTATTATTCCAACAAAACCGGGCGTATCGGGAAAAGTAAAGGTTAGGCAGTAAAGTGATCCTATTATTGGTCCATGAGAAATTTTTCATTAAAACAGAGTTCAAATGGACATCACTTGTTTCATATTGACTTTGTTTTAGGAATGGAGAACTAATTTTATAGACTTTTAAATTGGATGGATTTTAAGATTTTATCCATTACAATCGAAGAAAGCCTGTTAAACGCTGAGGAAATCGCAGACGGGTATATATTCTATTAAGTTGACTTTTAAATACTGTGCAAAAGGCCACGTGGCTATATGTGTAAGATTTGAAGCATACGTGCGGGATTTCACGAGGAGATTGTGCTCGATGAACCTCCAATAGAGTTGCCTCCCATACAAGATATACAGAAATCACATTGATCCCTACTTGGTTTACAAGTCCACCTAATTGCCCACATTATCAGGTGGTAAAAATATGGAGATCTTAACGACGGATGTAAAAGATACTAATCAATATTAGTAGTCGAAAACATCGAGTACATTTTTTTCATTTGCTACCAAGAGCTTAATGCTTTGGAAAACGAGCTAATAATACTATGGAAGTTATCGGTAGCAAACTCAAGTCTCTTAAATCCGTATGGGATTCGATCTTTTTCAAGTAGCCTCCATTCATGTAGAACGTTCTTTTAATATTCCAACGAATGTGGTTGTCTTAAAATTCCCACCGGATTTATAAATATATCCACACCATAACTTTTGATCAAGATCATCGTTAAGGCATGGCTGATAACCAAAAAATCAGGTAGATCCAAAGATAAATAGAACCACCCACAAAATGTGGTCGATGAATGCCTACAATTGAAAACTTTACAGAGGCCAAAAACGAGTTTTGGAAAGTTGATTTATATTTTTAGTAATTACGATTTTTTAATAACTTTTTGGAGTTTTAAATTTTCTTTAAGTTGTAAATAACTTTACATTATACTAGGAAGAAGTTTATTGCAAATTATTATTTTTAGAAAGTATATTCTGTTTAGTTTTATTAGAATTAGTAACTTTTATTAATAATTTATATTTTTGACTAATTATAAATTTTATATTATATAAGGTTTTTTCGTATATTAATGAGTGTAGAGTGGTAAATTCCATCAAAATTATAATTACATTAAATATTTTGAATTTATTTAAATTTATGACATCATTTTGCTGCTCTTTTCATCGCCCATCGATTGAAAAACCCTAAATGCAATTTGATTGAATAATTAATAATGGACATCTCGACCTCCTCCTCGTGTGTGGTCAAAATTAAAGAAAATCCAAATCTTTTTTTTTTTTTTCAAAGTCAACGTGGAAATTAAAGAAAATCCAAAATCATGGCTTCAAAGTCCATGCATGAGAGGGCAGGAAATTGTATTTGATAGAGGCGGCTTGACTTTTGTACCATTAAACCGCGTGCGCCGCCCCACACATCAGGAGTATATATCAACCATTGTATTCTACTTTGTATAATGTCGTTTTAACAGCAAATTAAACTTTACGGATAACCTGCAATACGGCTTTTTTCTTGGTTTTATATTACAGTGAAAAGCTGTAATGTGTTTACAGCTTTTAAAGGCTTTATAAGCAAATGCAGGTATTTAAACAATTCCTAAAAAGATTTCAACCAGGGGATGCTCAGTGTCTACCGTTTCTCATGATCTCAACCTGATATGATCCGTGTTTAGCCCAAGCAACGGAAGACTTGACTCATTTTTAGCCGGTGACGTCAATCTAAGGTCATAAAAACATTAAATAAAAATAAAAGCCTATAAAAATTGTAATTATTCGATGTTAACAAAAAAAAAAAATGATATATGTTAATTATAATTTTAACCATCAATTTCTGGGGTGATTTCCTCCAGCTAATTACAGAGCCCGTGGGATAGGAGAGCACCGAACGAAGGACCGCAGTCAAAGAAATGAGGTGAATTCCTCCACTGCACCAACAGCAGAGATTGAAAATTGGGTAATCTCTATCCAACAAAAACTAGATAAATTTCCTCAACTGGATAAGGAAGTATGGTGCAGCTATTCCATCTTTAGGGCCCCACGAAACCTTGAAGAAATGGACAACATGGCCTACGAGCCCAAGATTATCTCCATTGGCCCATTCCACAGAAATCACAATCTGGAAGCCATGGAAGCACACAAGTGGCGTTTCCTGGGTCGCTGCCTCGGCCGTACTGGGCACGAACTGGCGTACTTCATCAATGAGATCTGGCCACTCGTGGACCGAGCACGAAGATGCTATGCGGAACCCACCGACCGGATAAACGATCAAGATTTCATCGAGATGCTGCTGCTTGACTCTTGCTTCATCCTTGAATTACTCATTGCAGTTGCCAAAGGCTTCAGACGAAAGGATGACCAACTCTTCTCCGTCCGTTCGGCTGTCCTACAGATCCGACGCGACATGTTATTGCTCGAGAATCAAATCCCATTGTTCGTCCTGGAACGCATGTTCGAGATCACTGCAGGACAAGAGTGCAGTGGCTACTCAGTGAGTCAACTCGCTCTCTGCTTCTTCAGCTGGATTGTCCCTGGAATCATCAAGACTCCCAACACAGGAAATAAGGATAAGAAAGGCTTGCATCTTCTCAATCTTCTCCGGCAAAGCCTTATTACATTACAATCGAGCCGGCCCACATCAGCATCATCATCATCATCATCATCACCACGGCCCATTGATAATCTCCCGAATAGTTATCCCCGCCCCAATCTGATGATGCGATGCGTCTCATCTCTAAGGGACTCCGGGGTGAAGTTCGAGAAGAGAACATCGAGCAAATTGACGGATATCAAATTCGAAAGAGGCGTTCTCAAAATCCCACCGTTGTTAGTGAACGACACTACAAAGTCCATCTTCCTCAACCTCATGGCCTTCGAGCAGTGCCACCCGCAACGTAGTGACGAAATCAGTTCCTACATTGTTTTCATGGACGGGCTGATCAACACCAAACGAGACGTGGCCTATCTACAACAGAAAGGGATTATCGACCACGAGCTAGGAAGCGAGGAGGCTGTGGCACAGCTCTTCAATGATCTTAGTCGAGGTATAGGCATCGACCACAGGGACGGCTGTCATATCTACGCCCTGTCTTCTGAGTTGAATAAGTATGTCTCGCGTAAGTGGCCCACTTGGAGGGCCAGCTTGAAGCGCGAGTATTTCCGCCATCCATGGTCCACCATATCCATCGTAGCCGCTGTTCTCATCATCGGCCTCACGCTGACTCAGACCTTGTATTCCATCCTAGCCTACCATGTTAATCGCTCTTAGACGGACGGTTCATCTCTTTGCTCTTCTTTAATCTTCACCGTTGTTTTATTTCACTCGTGGTTAATATTATAAATAAATAAAAAGAGTCGGTTACTCAGATCGCAGTCGACCCGGATGAGTTGGGTCAGACTCGGACCTGTTCTACTGACTTACCTCTATCTCTTAAATTAGGCAATGAACCGCATATTCTGTTTGCTAGTATGAATGAGTTATTATCTCCCATAATTATGTCATAATAATAATCCTCGCCTTTGATTTTTAAACTTGAATGTTAGCCATTAAAAATTTTCTTTTCATTTTCTAAATTCGTCTACCGATAGTGATGTTAACAATCATATGCTCAGCTCTTATGGCCCGCATAACACGGATTCTCCAACATGGACCCCAGTGAGCGGCTACCATTGTAGGCCTGTGAAATAAACGATTTGGATCCTTGAAGTCGTCACTTGTTGAAATACATTTAAAGGTTCTATGCTGTCCATCCCACGGGAGTTTCCCATGAGGTTGAGCTCTGTGGGATGCGTGTCAGAAATCAACACCATCAAGTAAATGTACCCTTCCATGGTAGGCTAGGGGCTAAAAAATCAAGCCAATCTGCCTTAGGTGGACCACACCATAGACACCAGTTGAAATGTATGCCTGATATCTACTGGTCTCTACTCATGGCTTGGTGATAGACAGAGCATGTTTCATCAGTGATAGACCGAGCATGTTTCAACACTTAAGGGCGTGTTTGGGCAGTGGGATTAGAAGGGATTAGGTGGGATGGGATTCATCTGGTGTGCTGATGGTTGGGAAGAATCTAGATTGATGGAATTGCATTGGTCCCGTACGTGTCAATTTCACTCAATTTTAGCTCAGTCATGGCTTGGTGCTATATCCACACCATCCACCCATTTTTTGGAGATTTTTTTAGAGCATGGGCTAAAAAATCAGGTAAACCTAAAGCTCAAGTGGACCCCACCATAGAAAGCAATGGGGATTGAATACTTACCATTGAAAACTTCTTTGGGGCCACATAAGTTTTGGATCTACCTCATCTTTAGGCCCATGCCATAAAATGAGGTTACAAAACAAATGAACAGTTTAGATATAACACGTGTGTTATGCTCATTAATTTCAAATGAGGTGGGTATATCTATTCAATGTACCACCGTATTACCAACAAAGCATGAAACTAATCTTTATCCCATGGCAAGAGGGGACAATCCCTGCCATGGGTAATAATTATGTTTTTTAAATCTCATCCCACCTAATCCCTTCTAATCCCACCACCCAAACAGGCCTTAAGGTCATGAGTTCAAGAGCCCATGTGGGTGTGTGTGGATGGAAGAAAAAAAAAAAAAAAAAAGTTGAATTGTATGCCCCCACATTGGAACTTTACTGATTGTTTACGGGGCTCAATGGGTTGTGATCTAGTCATCCAGCCCATCCATTGTGTGTGTTTCATATGGATGAGTGATCACACCAAATTTCAAGCCATTCCAAATCTCAGGTGTGCCTCACAAAATACTTTTAGATGCTTAAAGTATGATTTCAGATTGGGTGGCTAATTTGAGTTCACAGTATGGTTGATATTTTAGGGCATCCCAAGACTGAGAGGGAGCCGACCAAATGCACGAGGGGGATGTCTAGTGCATATCACAGTGCTAAGTTCCTCTCAGACCACTTTAACTTTCTCATACTTTGGACTATGTAGTCAGCTTTCAATTTGCATTTTCATTTTGTAGAAGTTCCGAACAGTTGATATTATAGACCCATTGTTCATCCCAGCCATCCAATCAGTGGCCTTCACAATCCATGGCCAGGATTGTATGGTCCAATTGAGCTTTGTAAATGCTTCAATTTTGGGCTTATGCCCTAAAATAAGCTGGAAAAACGAATAGACAGTGTGATAATAAAAATTAAAAATAAAAGCATACACCATGGTAAAGAGCAGTGATGGCCTCATTGTAGAATCCTAGTCCCGGTAAAGACTTCTGCTGTCTAAATTTTAGGTAGCGGATGATATAGTTCGAGTGGATCCCATCATATAAATTCACCCATATTTATTTATTGCTTGCAATCGGATTTCTTTGGCCTGTCTCTGCTAGTTTTTCAAAAACCAGAATGGTTCGATCAGTCCAAATGTCTTTTTATATGGGCTGAACAGGTCACGGACCAGTTCCTTTACAAGCCCACTTTGGAAAAGAAATTGTTTGGACTGCTCCATGAGCCCAAATCAAGCATTGGATTGAACCGTTCAAACTCATAGTTCTAAAACTTAGTGATTTGACTCAAAACTAGGCCGAGTCAACTCGACTCAATCAGAAATTGACTTGAGTCAGTTCGAGTCTGACTCAGTTCACTCGTTTGAGTCAACTGATCACTTCCAATTGAGAAAAAAAATAAAATCAGGTAACGTGGTAAGAATTCTGGATCTCAACTAAGCCAATAGTTAGCAATTATAACCTAAGGATTGTTGTTTTTTAAGTTGCATATTTTTATATTCATGTATATTAATAGTTTATTATTAGCATAATTAAATTCCTATTTCAATAATTAATTATTGAATCTAATCGAATGGAGTCTTCAGGTCAACCATAAATTACACCTGACTACCTACAAGTCAAGTTTTAAACTATGGCTCAACTGGTCAACTACTATCTTTCCGGACTTTTGGAATTTTTGTCAAAAGAAGAAGAGAAAAAATATATATATATATATATCCACATAAATCTTCTATATATTTTCCAACAAATGCCTGCCTAACCTTAAATTCCAATACAGTCATCGGCCATCCATGTTTGGATCATAAGTTACCTAAAGATAAGCTCCTTAGGCAACTAGTAGCTTACTTTGGGTTCTACTTATTAAACTGAAGTGATTAAGGGGTACTTTTCTACTTATAGCAGGAGAAAAGTGACTTATTTCATATAAGTTTGGTTTATGATTAGTTATAAGTAACTTTTTTACTTTAAAAGTACAAATCACTTTAATTAAATTTTTTTTTTTGCTTTTTTACTTTTCATAAATTGCTAAAGAGAGCCATCACAAAAGGGAGGAGAAGCCGTTAAGTATGTTGTTTGCCAACATACTTATTTTCTTAATAAGTATAAACTAAGATAAGTTATTTGTGCAATAAATAGCTTATCTTAAGCAACTTACGATTCAAATGGACCCTAAGTAACTTTAAGTAAAAAAAAGTTACTTATAATTATTCTTAAACCGAACTTATCTAAAATAAGTTACTTATCTATTGTTGTAGGTAGAAAAAGTAACTTATTTGGTGGTATCCAAATGGGCCCTAAGTAACTTTTAAGTAAAACAGTTACTTATAATTGTTCTTAAACCAAACTTATCTAAAATAAGTTATTTATTACTGCAAGTAAAAAATAAAAATAAATAATAATAATAATAATAACAATAATAATAATAATAATAATAATAATAATAAAGCAACTTATTGGTGGTATCCAAATGGGCCTTAGAAGTCTCTGAACCCACGCACGTAGATCAGTCTATATCTACATGCAAGCACGTGTGTGAGATCTGAACTTTTCAAAGGGTTTGAAATAATGCTTATATCTTTCATGAATAATCAGATAATTTCATGCTTAAAGTGGGCCACTACTTACCTGGTAGAGTCACCATTTAAGTTTTTTTTTTTTTCTAGCCATTTATTTATTTTGATATGCTGTCACACACCACCCAAGGTGTAAAATAGCTTGATTTTTATGCTAGAGGATCTAAATAGCAAAGCTCACCCAACCCTAAACTGATCATCTACAAGTGCCTGCACTGCTATTTGTGGTACAGGCCATTTTCAGCCACAAGATTCTAAAAAAAGGGAGATGAACACAATTATCTTTCTCCATCTTGTGGCTGAAAACCCACTGTGGCTGGCTGTGATTTGTGATTAGTTCTCTTCACATATTACTTAACCAGGCATCCACTGATCAGACCATTTGTCTGGACCATTTAAGACCAACCTTCAACAGAAACTTGCCAGGGTCCAACCCAGGTTTTAGTACATTAGTCTCTACATATCGCTCCAACGGTAGGATTGTTAATTGTCGCAGATATAGATTTTCTATATTTGGTGCATAGACAAACAACATATCAACCACATGGGCCTGTGAATTATAATTGATAGTTGAAGAAATGAGACAAAACCTAGGTTTGCAATATAATGTGAATATGCCATTTTGTTAAGTGAGTCTCAGAAAATTACAAATTCAGGCCTTATTTTATTGAACCCATGGAAATTAAATACTCTTTTGCAGAATGAAGCAAGTGGATTTGTTTGCAAATATCAAATGGGTGGGCCCAAACGGATCCTAGCTATCAAAATTGGGTGACAGATTCTGAGTGTTTCGTCGTCAATTTCGCTTATTGCGCTGCATCTTTGCCATGTTTATTGGACTGATGTGGATGGCTTTTTTATTTTTTTTTCCGTCCACCCGCTGATTTGGGCTGTTTGCTCTTGGATCCACCAAGTTTTGTTGTGTATGGATAGGATGATGCCATGTGGCAATGGTGGGACAGTAACGGCTAATGGCGCTTCCATGTGACGTGGCATTTTTTAATTTTATAAAAAAATTAAATGTATTTTAGAAAATGAAGAGATGTCTAATTTTATATTTGTATTGTTTTAAGCTGGGTGCAAAGCATGAGTAAAAGTAGTCATGTTTGATTACGGGGAGTTATTTAACACTCTGGTAGAGGATGACGCCTGATACACAGGCACACAGAAATCTACACATGGCATTATTAAACCAATTAAATTGCAGAGTTCGTTGATGCTAAGCCACGATGATGATAATAATAATAATAATAATAATAATAATAATAATAATAATAATAAAATCAGATTGGTTGAACAATCGTAACCTCTGATTTGTCAACGCTTGTTTGTTGAAACAGAACCATCGGATATTTCATTTTTGGCCGTCCAGTAAATATATATATATGAATCCGGTTATCAGATAAACAAATAAGCGTATTTTTAGGTCCATGAAACACCTCAACACAGGCCCATAAGTTTTAAGGTTTAAGTTGAATTACAAGTACTCCAAAAATGTAATCTTGTAAGTAATTTCGAAGTGCCTGCATATCATCTTTCACACTCTGCCAGAGTATCAAAATATAGTTAGAACTCCCTTTCTGAAAAGTGGGCCCATGGTTCAGTAATCTAGACCGTTGGTCTGTTTCATTCGACGGTCAATGCAGCCATGCTCCAAGAATCTTGTTGACAGGACAATCAAAACATTTGATTGGTGCCCTACAAATATCCGTAATTGTTCAAATAAAAAAATAACTAAGATTGGTTTCTTCTATCTTCTTTTCTAAGAGATTTCTTAGGCATGAGCATGATCATATCCATCGACCACAGGAGGAAACCGACCAACGGTTCGGATTACCAAACAATAGGCCCCGCTTTTAGTTGGATTGATGTAGAAAGGGTCGCAGAAAGTTACATGGCCAAGAGGATTAGAAAAGGCCCGATTGATGACAAAAGTGATTCGGACAATCGGACCTTAAATCAAGCATATCTCGCAATCCGGAATGAGTTATCAGATGTAAAATATATGATTTTGGGGTAAAACGATATACTTTAGCCACCCAACTCGGCTATGCTGGGTTGCCCAAGCCGAATTTGTGAAATGCCGTCAGATCGACAGTCGTTTTTTCTATTTAAATTCCTTTTTAACTATAAATACTAAGTTTTAGTTTGATTATAACTCTTGGTTGGGCTTGAGGAGTTCGCCCAATGTGAAAAGAGCTTAGAAAAATTAGGAGAACAACTTGGTGAAGCTTAATAAGACACTATTTTTTGCCAAAAACCTTGTGCACTAGTAGACATCACTACCGTCTCTATAAATAGTAAGTTTACTATTTATAGTAAGTTGTGAATTCTAAGAGTTTTAGTTGTAGTTTGATTTATTTTTTTCCCATTAATTTGTATCTCTATTGGGTACCTTACGTCCTCCCTTTGTCATGGATGCAAGGCCTTGACTTTACAAGAGAGCTCCATGCCTCGACTGCTAGGGAGTCGATTGCCCGTGACCCCAGGCACCCAGAACTGTGTCAAGCCCATATAGATGTTTGTGATGAATCTACTCCACCCATATGTTTTGAAAGATCGCAGTAGGATAGGATTTTAAAACTCGCAGATCCAAAACTTGTGTGGGGATTGCAAGCCTGGCGGTGACAAAAGTTTTGTATCAGGATGATATTTGTTCCTACAATTTATCTGAGTGGTAATAATTCTACCAACAGTTTGGATGGCATATAAATATCACGGTCAAGCTCACTAAGGTTTCAATGGTAGAAGTTGTTGTGACCTACTTGAGTTTTGGATATAACTGATTTGTAGAATCCAAAACTATTGTGGTCTTTCAAAACAAATGTACGGAGTGGATTTTTAACGGACATTTCCGTGGACCCCACAGCCCTCTATGCCCGGGTCACACCATCCGGTCCCCGAACGCTAACACTGTCATGACACGCCAAAACACGAAAGCATGAAAACGAAAAGCGTCAAAACTGACTTTAGCCTACACTGGCCGTTACAACGGCTCGACTAACTGGTGTTACGACGGACATTGGTCTTTGGCGGAGACAAATCGACTAATGAAGTTGAAAAATGAGACAATTTTCAACCTTGAGATTTGGTAGGATATTATAAGGAATTTTCAACACAGGTGATGGTATTTAGGCCGCATCTAGATTGGTGGAATAAAAAAATAGAAATATATTTTGCATATGATTTTTTTTTTTCAATAATTAAGAGGTCCAATAAATAGTTTTCTTCTATGGGTTTGATGGAGATGAGTCATTTTACTAGTCCAAACTTTTAATATTTCAAGAAATGAATTCCTTTTATCATCTTTGGGTTTGATGGAGATGAGTCATTTTAGAATTCTTTTTCATCAATTTTTATTCATTTTTTCTTATATTAATTTTTTTAATTTATTTATTTTTCTTTCTTTTTACATTTAACCCATTCAATTGTAGGGCGCCGATTAGATACTGACAACGTCAGTAGCGGAATCGCTACTGAAGTGACATCACCAAGCTCTGTAGACCCTACCATGATTGATGTAGAGCGGGTCGCAGACAGCTTCATGGCCAAGATGGATTAGAAAAGGCCCGGTTGACGACAGAAGTGATCCAGACTATCGGACCTTAGATCGGGTGTATCTCGCAATCCGGAATAAGTTACCTGATGTAAAATATATGATTTTGGGGTAGAACGAGCTACTACTTTAGCCAATTAACTCCTGCTGTTGGGTTGCGACACTTCGAAATTGGAAAAACCCCTGGATCGACGGTCGTTTCCCGCTTTAATTTCGTTTTTACTATAAATAGTAATTTTAGTTTGATTATAACTCTTCATCCGTCAGGCTTTAGGAGTCGCGCCAAACATGAAAAGAGCTTAGAATAATTAGGAGAACGGTTTGGTGAAACCAAATAGGACACTACTATTTTTGGCTGAAAACCTTAGCACTAGTAGACATCACATGACAAATGCCTATAAATAGTAAGTTTACTATTTATAGTAAGTCGCGGATTCTAGGAGTTTTAGTTGTAGTTTGATTCTGATTTCTTTCACATTGTTTGGTACCCCTATTTAAAGGGTTGTGAACTCGTTTTTAGTAATCAATTAATCAATTTTGAATTTCTTAGAATTTATTTCTATTTTCTGCTTTCTTTCCTCATGGATTCGAGAAGTCTCTGTGAGGAGTCCAAAGAAGCTCTGTGGATTCGGAGTAGTTATTCTCATCATGTTCATCCCTGTGTCAATTGGTATCAAAGCAAGGACTCCCCTCGGGCCAATGGCAAACAATGAAGGTATAGATCAAAATCTTGTGGACAGTAATCCAGAGATTCGTTATCTTTCGGAAAGAATGGAAGCTTTCCACCGGGAAGGTCAGTTGACCATGCTAGGGCTGCAGGCAACCCTCGACCGTCTTGTGGATGCGCTACTTCAGGCTCAAGCCCTAGGTAGTGCTCCACCACCTATGGTTGCTCCACCACCCATGGTTGTTGTATGACGCAACCCCGATTTTCGTAGAGTACTACTAGTGGCAAACCGTAGGGCTACACTAGATGATTCAAGTTCTAGCGACGAGGACCTTAATGAGGATTTTGCCCGACGACCAATCCATGGAGGCAATCACCTAGATCGTGCTGAAAGAGACTATCGAGGTAAGGCTGAACTTCCTAGTTTTAATGGTTTATTAACCCATGGTTGTTGTATGACGCAACCCCGATTTCCGTAGAGTACTACTAGTGGCAAACCGTAGGGCTACACCAGATGATTCAAGTTCTAGCGACGAGGACCTTAATGAGGGTTTTGCCCGACGACCAATCCATGGAGGCAATCACCTAGATCGTGCTGAAAGAGACTATCGAGGTAAGGCTGAACTTCCTAGTTTTAATGGTTTATTATGTATAGAAGATTTTCTCGATTGGCTAGCCGAAGTAGAGAGATATTTTGATTATATGGACGTGTCAGATTATAAAAGGGTAAAATTGGTAGCGTTTAAGTTAAAATCTGGTGCTTCTGCATGGTGGGAACAATTACAACTCTCATGAGCCCGCCAGAACAAGGCGCCCATCTCATCATGGCCACGGATGAAACGTCTTCTTCGATCATGATTTCTCCCCAGTGATTATGAGCAGATATTATTCCAGTAATACTAAAATTGCCGACAAGGAAATCGAACCGTCATAAATTACACTGAAAAATTCCAGCGGTTGGCTACACGAAACGATCTATCAGAATCTGAGTCACAGAAGATGGCACGATTTATAAGTGGGTTGCGACCAACAATTCAGGACCAAGTTCAGATGTACCCAGTCGGGACTGTAGATGAAGTAGTTTAATTGGCGGATATGGCAGAAACACAACTTGCAAGAGTTTCTGCTCGTCCCTATCCTTCAACTTGACCCCCCATGACGAGTCTCACTCATGATCTAGTGCTGGCATGAGGAAAAGATCCAGTAGGAGAACGTCATCAACCTCCTATAACTGTAAACCGTGATACGGGGAGCGGCTCATCTAGACCTCAACATACAACAATCACAACAGCGGGCCCGAGTAGGATTCCAAATCCTTATGCTCGGCCAAGGTCGAACAATTGTTACCGCTGTGGCTAACCAGGCCACTTATCAAACACCTGTCATCAACGCCCCGCAGCACACTTGACTATAAACGAAGGGGGCACTAAAGATGAGGCCGCAGAAGAAGACCATGACTATGATGAATATCAACAAACTACTGAAGAAATAGCAGTTGGCGATGAAATAATAAGTGAAGATCGTTGCGAATTTCTAGTTGTGAGGCGATTATTGTATACCCCACGAAAGGAATTACATCCACAGCGACACAATATATTTCGTACTTGGTGTACTGTCAACGAAAAGGTCTATGATGTGATCATAGACAGTGATAGTAGCGAGAACATCGTCTCAAGAGTGATGGTGGACAAGTTGCGACTACCAACGACGAAACATCCTTCCCCGTACTCAGTTGGCTGGATAAAAAAGATGAATGAGACCAAAGTAACTGATCAATGCACTATCTCATTTTCAATTGGTAAAAATTATAAGGATCAGATACTTTGTGACGTGGTCGACATGAAAGCTTGCCACATGTTATTCGGTCAACCCTGGCAGTCGAACCGTGATGCGACCCATTGGAGACGAGACAATGTCTACGTATTCGTCAAGGATAGTCAAAAAATAATTCTTGTCCCTATGGCATCAGAGAACCACCCTGAAGCTTCTAAAATAGAGGGGAGTTCCCTCTTGACCATTCGGGATTTCATGGAGGAATCTAAGGAAACTGGCAAGGTATACGCCATAGTAGCGAAGGGCGAGGAAAAAGAACCCTCAAATATCCCTCCAAGTTTAAGATTGTTGATAAACGAATTCAAAGAAGTCTGGCCTGAGGATTTACCTGATGGATTGCCCCCATGAAGGACATCCAATATCACATAGACCTCGTCCCTGGGGCTAGCCTGCCCAACCGCCATCATTATCGAATGAGTCCAAAGAAGTGAGATACTTCAAGGGCAAGTGGAAGAATTGATCCGTAAGGGTCTCTTGAGAGAGAGCATGAGCCCATGTGCCGTACCAGCATTATTAACGCCAAAAAAAAAAGATGAAAGCTGGCGCATGTGTGTCGACAGCGGGGCAATCAACAAAATTACCATCAAATATCGGTTCCCAATACCACGATTGGACGACATGCTCGATATGCTAGAAGGGGCCAAGGTGTTCTCTAAACTAGATCTAAGGAGCGGGTACCATCAGATTTGTATCCGACCCGGTGATGAGTGGAAAACGACATTTAAGACCAAGGAAAGGTTGTATGAGTGACTGGTCATGCCCTTCGACCTATCGAACGCACCAAATACTTTTAAGCGTTTGATGAATCAAGTTCTAAAACCCTTCACTGGCCGATTTGTGGTAGTATATTTTGATGACATATTGATATATAGCCAGGATGAGGCGGAGCACAGGAAATATCTCAGGCAGGTATTGCAGGTCCTACAAATTAACAAATTGTATCTCAACTTGAAGAAGTGTAGTTTTTTAACTGATAGCCTGTTGTTTCTAGGATTTGTTGTAACGTCCACAGGCATTCATGTGGACGATGAAAAGGTGCGAGCTATTAAGGAATGGTTGATCCCGACAAACATTCATGAGGTGAGGAGTTTTCATGGGTTTGCGACTTTCTATCATCTATTTGGACAAGATTTTAGCACCATAGTCGCACCTATAACAGATTGCATGAAAAAAGGACCGTTCCAGTAGACCGATAAAGCTGACAAGAGCTTTCATGAGATCAAGCATCGTTTGTCTACAACACCGGTTTTGGTATTTTCTAATTTCGACGAATTGTTTGAGGTTGAGTGTGACACTTCATACGTCGGAATTGGGGGAGTATTATCACAGGAAGGCAGACCGATAGCCTTCTACAGTGAAAAGCTCAGCGAAGTCCGAAAGAAGTGGTCGACTTATAAGCTTGAGTTGTAAGCAGTTGTTCAAACGCTGCGACATTGGCGGCATTATCTGATTCAAAGAGAGTTTGTTACGTACATTAATCAAGGTGACCATCAAGCATTAAAGTTTATTAATTGTCAGACTAACGTGAATCGTGTGCATGCTAGATGGGTTACGTTTTTATAGGAATTTACGTTAGTTCTGAAGCACAAGTCAGGGCAGCAGAATAAGGTGGTTGATGCACTTAGCCGTCGTGCATCACTACTTATTACGATGAGCAATAAGGTGGTTGGCTTCGACTATCTTAAGGAGCTGTATGCCAAGGATGAGGACTTCAAAGATTCTTGGGTGAAGTGCCAAGAAGGTCACCCCAGTGACCTTCATATACAGGATGGTTTTCTCTTCAAAGGGAATCGTCATCCTTTGAAGGTTGACGATTATTCAGGAGCTACATGGAGGTGACCTTGGTGGACACCTTGGGCGAGACAAGACTTGAGCTCTTATGGAAGAGCAGTATTACTGGCTGCAATTAGTATGTGATGTGGGAAAAACTGTACAACGTTATCATGTTTGTCAGACTTCCAAGGGACAATCTCAAAATACGGGCCTCTACACCCCGTTACCTGTGCCTGACGGTCCTTGGGAGGATTTATCAATGAACTTCGTGCATGGTCTCCTACGGACACAACGCGGTATGGATTCGGTGTTCGTGGTGGTAGATCGTTTCTCCAAGATAGCACACGACCGTTGATGAATAATGAGGAGAACGGTTTGGTGAAACCAAATAGGACACTTACTATTTTTGGCCGAAAACCTTACGCACTAGTAGACATCACAACCGTCTATAAATAGTAAGTTTACTATTTATAGTAAGTCGCAGATTCTAGGAGTTTTAGTTGTAGTTTGATTTTGATTTCTTTTCCATTGCTTGGTACCCCTATTTAAAGGGTTGTGAACTCGTTTTTAATGATCAATTAATCAATTTTGAATTTCTTAGAATTTATTTATATTTTCTGCTTTCTTTCCTTGTGGATTCGAGAAGTCTCTGTGAGGAGTCCAGAGAAGCTCCGTGGATTTGGAGTAGTTATCCTCATCACATTCATCCCTACGTCAATGATGCATGTGTTGTATCCATACCGTCCATCCATTTGGAGAGATCGTTTTATGGCATGAGAAAAATAATAAGATAGATCTAAACTTCAAGTGGACCCCACTAGAGAAAACAATGGGGATAGTGACATCCACCGTTCAAAACTTCTTAGTGGCCACGAAAGTTTCCGATCAAGCTTATATATATATTTTTTCACTTCATCTATCTCTATGTTAACTTATGAATAAGTTGGATCTAAAAAATACATCACGGTGAGCCCTATAAATGTTTCAACGGTGGGTGTGACCGATCCCACAGTTTTTTGTGGTCAGTCCACTTGAACTTTAGATCTATATCATTCTTTTTCTCATGCCATAAAATGATCTCTACAAATGGTTGGACAGTATGGATACAACACATGCATCATGGTGGGGTCCACAGAGCTTGGTGATGTCACTTCGGTAGCGATTTGGCTACTTATCTTGTGAGTATCTAATCCGCGCCCTCGATTGTACTTAGAGACTTTTAGAAGTGAGTATGCTTATTAACTTGCACCCACCTAATTCGTGCAGATGACTTAAAAGCATTCACATAGGATATTGAGGTTTTTGGTCAGATTTTGAGATAGGCGGAGTTGGGCTCAAGTCTAACCAATTTTGTTAACGATCGCGTTCTGGCCTACCGTGTGGGGTCCACTCCAAGCTTACTTGTTGTGCTATGCCTCTACCTATCTCTGGCATGGGTCTAGTAATGTTAGGCTCGATTTGCATTGGGTTCCAACTTAATATAAGAGCATTTAGATGGTCAATCTAATTTAAAACAAGGATTGGATCTCACACATGTGTAGCATGTAAATGTGAATTGTTACATGTGTGGGGGCTAAACAAACATTATTCAGTTATTAATGTATTAGCGAATAGTTGAATGACCACAAGCAGTCTTCTACTTGGATTGCGTAGTGTAGAACACAGCAATGACAACATTAGTATTGTGCACACGTGACAAAACTCTACAAACCCCATCATGATGTATGTGTTTTATCCATACTACCAGCCTATTTTTTCATATCATTTTAGGGTGTTGTTGTTGGAATACGAATAAGCTAAGCTACGCTTACGGGCGTGCGATTACCTACACCAAGAGTAAATTCAAGAGAGAAGGGGGATGCTTGATATGTTATATATGCTAAGAAGCCCATATATTTGAATGAAAATTTATCTCCGAAGATATCGCTGAGTTTCAGCTAGCATGATCTTCAGACATGGTCCTTTGAGACCGTTCCTCTCTTGGCACGAGATGGGATTCTCTTCGGAGATCCCGCTTCGTTTGCCTACCTTGATTAGGTCAACTCGATAGATGAGTCATGTATCTAAGTTCTGACCTCGAACCTCAGCTCGGTGTTGGCCCTTCCAGGTCATCTCTTCTCATAATTAATGCATGGATACTTTAAGGAGTACATTCAAATAACTCTCAGTCAGCATCACCTCAAGATTCTTCCTCTACGGTTGGTTGTGTGTCTTATATAGTAGGTCAATTCTATTTTCCTCATACCACAGGTCATGAACTAAAGATGAGGGAGATCAAGAGCTCAAGTGAAACACACTTTAGGAAATAATAGGAATTGAACGACTACCATTAATGTAGTTTTCTGGTCATCCTAACCAGGCCTATGAGTCCTTGCGCAAGTAAAACGACAATAGGAACCCTAGCTAAGGCACGAAACCCTCCGATGTCAAAGTTAGATAGGAAATTTGGGTATATGTGTGTTAGGGTTTTAGTATGTACCTCTCTCTGTAGATTGGGACTCTATTTATAGCCCTAGGGTGAGTTCTGTGAATGGAAAATTTTCTTAATTGGCAGGTGTTAGTTGTAGTTGTCTTCCGATATCCTTGACAGAGATCTTGGAATGATTTTAGCGATAAAGTTAAGTGGTTGGGACCTGAGAAGACTGTAGTAGATAGTTAACCCGATCAGCAGAGGCTGAGCTGTAGGCCTAAGGTTTGATGCCGTCCGGATGTCGGTTTTTCGGAGTTGAGTGTTCGGCTATGATTGAATTGGCCTGTACCGTAATATGTTGGTCGTAGCAACAGGAGCTCAGTGGTGGCGGGACTCACTATTTGTGGTTGGATCGTCGAGTCGTTCACAGAAGTCGTGCTCGGTCACGGGACCTAGTTGCCTTCTCGGGGTTGCTATTCTATTATACCTATCACCTTAGGTCAGTCCGTTTTTATCCATAACAACTACCATGGAAAACTTCTTAGGGGCATAAGTTTTTTATTTTTATTTTTATTTTTTTATTTTTTTATTAAGCAGGTATTTGTGCTTTCTCTCTATGTACATGACCTTGTGAACGTGATAGACATTAGGAAGGTTTTAATAGTGGTAATTTTTATCCCCGTTGCTTTCTCCTGCATGTGGTTCTACTTGGCTCTAGATCCTCCTCATGTTTGGGATCATGTATCCGAAAAAAATGATTAATATGGGTAGACAAAAGACATACATCATTGTATACGGAGGAGGTTGGTGTTGTGTTGCGTCCTATAGTAGGCAATCACAGTTTTAATTATACAGTCCAATTGATTTCGTGTGGTCCTATGAGATACGCCCAACCCTTGCACGAGGTTGATGGGACATTTGAAACAGGCTGATCCACTCATTAGGTAGGCCACACTGTGAAGTTGGAGGTTTTCATGTGGTATGGCCCACTTGGTGATTGGATTTGCCTGTTTTCTAGTTCCATACTATTGGATCTGCCTATAACGAGTCGATGGTATACACCCATCGTGATAGGCCCCAAGCAGCTCTATTGTCAAACAATATGTGGTCCTACCACCCCTCTCACAGGCAGCTGGAAACGGGCAGCAGCTTTGAGTGGCCATCGTGATCTATGGGTCTTATCCACACCGTCCATCCATTTTTTTTCCTATCATTTTAGGGATAAGACTAACAAATAGACAGATCCAAAGGTCAAGTGGACCACACCACACGAAGTAGAGGTGATAATAATTTTCACCGTTGAAACTTTTTTAGGGCCCACTGTGATTTTTATTTGTCATCCAACCTATTCACAAAGTTACACCTGTATGAAGAGAAAACACAAATATCAGCTCCATCCAAAACTTCTGTGACCCTAAGAAATTTTCAACGGTAAGAGTTTAATCCCCATTGTGTAGTACATTTGAACCTGGGATCTGTCTAATTTTTTGTCTTATCTCCTAAAATGATATGAAAACATGGATGGACGGTGTGGATAAGACCCATACATCACATTGGCCACTCAAAGCTGCTGCCCGTTCCCAGCTGGAGACGGGCGGGGGTAGGACGCAATCCGCGTCCGCCCTCTTGCTAATTAGGTGCACTGATGTGGCGCCAGTATGACCATTATCAGTGGCGGTGCTGCAGTGTTTTGGGGCCCACGTGCTCTGTGAATCAGATCCTCTCCGTTCATTATATGAAACCTTCGATACTAGGCCATGGGAAAAAATCAGCCTAAACGGAAAATTAGGTGGGCTCAACAAATGGAACCGTTGGGGGATGCCCAAACCAATAGAAACGTCCGGAAGTTTTTTGGGCCCATTATGTTATTATATATGGTATCCACTGCATTCATCATACTTTCCCCACTGAGATGAAAGGACTGATAAAAAATCAGACCGTACTTCAAAACTCAGGTGGTTCACACCATGTGAATTTAGAGTTTTACCCATGAATTCACATTTTTCCCGGCTTTGTAGCCCACCTAAATTTGGTTCACCTTGATTTGAGAAATTGACCACTGTAACACCACCTTTTACCTGGCGTCTTTTAAAAACGCTCCCAAACTTTACTTTTCCAAAGTAAACCATTACGAACGGATACGCTTTTTGCATAAGAAAATACTTTTGCGTTCATGGTGGCTAAAAACATATAGCTGCGGTTATAATCCGTAGCTATAGTGTTTTCGTCCGTAAATAGTGTGTCCGTACAGAATGGTTTACTTTGGGAAAGTAAAGTTTGGAGCGTTTTGAAAAGACGCTGGGTGAAAGGTGGTCTTTACAGTGGTCAATTTCTCGCTTGATTTTTGTTTTTTACGGTGATCATGAGGGGGATAAAACGATATATGGGGTGGCTCTAATGAAAATATCATGTGGGACCCACAATAGCCCGATACCACCACAAGTTATGGTGGTGCAGATACCATGTGAGCGCACCCTCCGCGTTTATATCGAACGGGACAGGCGGCTCACGATGGACCCGGACCCGTATACATTGCAATGGCAAAGGTAAGGAATTCTTTGACAGCCGAAATCGGACTGCGTACCGAGTTAGTAAACTCAGTCGGGCCCACCGCGAATGTATATGGTTTATCCACGCCGTCCATCCGCTTTTTCATCTCATTTAAGGGGTTGCGTCAGGGACGCTGTCCATCCGTTTTTTCAGAGTACGCAATCCACTTCCTTACAGTCCGACCTTTATTAATAGATATGATAGACAGTTAGGCACAGCGGTGGAATGATGGACCAACCTCGTCGGAAGCGGATTGCGTCCGACCCCCGGTCTGACCTAGCAACGTCCAATCAGATCTGCGTGAAGGCCCACCGTGACTTATCTGTTTATCAACGCCGTCCATCCCTTTTCCCCTATCATATTGTTGTATGAGCTCAAAATTGAGGCAGATCCAACGCTTGAGTAGACCATACCAAATATTAAGCTTGATTGTATTAATGCACAAAGCATTAATTACAAGTTGCACTAAATACAAGAGTCATCTCTAGTATGATATACTTAGAGCATTAGATCTACCTCATTTTTAGACCTATACCTTAACATGATATGAGAAAAGGGATGAATGACGTGGATAAGCCCATCCATCACGGTGGCCTACACACAGATCTGGTCGGACGTTGCTAGATCCGACCGGGGTCAGACGCAATCCGCAACTACCAACCTCGTCTGCCGCGCGGGTCTGGTGGACCGTGGCCCACTGTTTCTACAGAGCGACCATTCTGTAGTCCGCGCGAGCACCAAACTCCTTTTGTCAAACTCAAGTGACACTGGTTCGCAGGACCATCTGAATTCTGAACTGCTGTGCTACTAGTATCACCCATGTACACGTGGCTGCATGTTGAACCATTTATGAAGTGGGGCCTACATGGATGGGCCACAGTAAACATCTTAGTCGTTTGATCAACCCCCACTCTTTTCAAATGCACGCTCTCTTCCATTTTACTCGTTATTACTATTCTAACGCCGAAAGCAAAAACGTGGTGTATTTATAACACAAATATACAAATGTATGTATCATTTTCATATATAAATTGATAAATGCAGGGCAACTAACCGTCCCTGTCTACCAAAAGACTTCTCATAAGTTATTATTGAAAAATAATCAGATACAGTGGCTGTATGATAAGTTATGATACATCTATTTTTTCCTGCTACCATGTTTCCTATCTAGATTATCCTATCGGTAAAATAGATGACCCACACTATTTTTATTATCTATAATGAAAATCTAGCCGATCCACTCATTGTCTAAGCTACACCAGCACACTATGTCCAACCATCGTCTGTTCATTGATATTGAGGTTACGTTCTGATGCATCTGTGTATTAGCTTAAATTTCATTTCAAGTGATTAGCATGGTGTGGTCCACATTTCTTACGGATAGGATATTCTAGATATGTGACACTTTAGCGGAAAGAAAAGGTTACATAATAATTGATGGTACACCTGCTGTATCTGATCGTATCTCTTATATTTGTTTTTCTTCTATGTATATTTATTATTTCCTTTTGGCTTCCCGCTATTTTTTATAGGTGAGCGGGGACTGGTCGTCTCTGACTATATTACAAGTACTCCGGAAGAATTTCCAAATCCATATACATGCAGCTAGTTAAATATATGTTGTATATATTTACCTAAATCAAAATCTTTCTGATAGTGGGACCCACTATGGATAGACAAAATAAAAAATATATTTCTAAATTTATTATCATAAATATAAATTCCATGGGCATACACTGATAATTTCGAGATACAGGAACTGAGCAGTTTTATTCAAATATAAAGAGTCAACTAAACAATATTTTTATATATTATAAGTGGACCGATATTTATAAGGTTTTGATTTCCTTAAATTGTAACTGTATTTAAAATTGTTCAATGATAGCGTATGGTTTATCAAACACTTCCAACATATCAAGCATAAACCTGCGCTCTCTTTTTCCCGGCCTAATCCTTATTGTGGGGCCAACTTGGTATGTGTATTCTCTTTCTACGCCATGTATCCTTTTTTTAAAGATCATTTTATGACATAATCCTCAAAACAAAGAAGACCCAAATCTCAGTTGGAATGTAATAAGGAAAGAATGTTATTAACAGTTGACAACTTGTGATAGCACACAAAAGTTTTGAATCAAGCTAATATTTGTTTTATCTATTTTTTATCCATTCAAGTTCACCTGACCTTGTCAATAGGTTTGATCATTCAAATTTAGTTGATCTCATTCTACCTCTCATGAGCCATGGGTACCATGGATGATAAGAGGACATTGGGGGTGCCAATTGTGGAAAGGGACCCTCTGATGCATAAGTCAGATAAGATGCTTCAAAGTAAGTGTAATTAGAATCAAAATAATTATATGCACCTTTTCTTTTGAGCGAGATGATGTATTTATAGGTATTAGTGGACAACTTGTATATCTGAGTAAATCTGTAAAATACGTTAGAAGAGTTAATATTGAAATTAGAATATTTCTTGAGTATTTTTTCAATTATGCCTTGGCTAGTGTGATTTTAACTGAGGTTATGCTAAACAATCCTACTCTCATATTACACAAAATTCTTTCCAATTATTTTTATTTCAAACTCAATGTCGATGTCCAAAGTCAAATTCGGCATCTAAGGTTGAAGTCGGCATTTCGGGTCAAGGTCGTTATACAAGATTAAGATATAAAGTCAGAGTCTCATGATGACCCTAACATTTAAGCTGGGGTAATTGTTTCAGTTCAATCATCGATTCTCTTCAATCACCTCGGCTTCCCTTGCAATATGGTCCACCTGCGATTTGGATCTTCTTATAATTTGGGATCATGCCTGAAATCATCTGAAAAACGGAGGACCGCATGAATACATTAATACATAAATCAAGGTGGGCCCCACAGTACGGGGCCGCAGCGTATGGGGTGAGGCCCTAATCCTCAGACCTTTTTCCTGCTTGCAGGAGGGATGCTAATTGCACGCGTCGCACTCGCTGAGACTATGGAACCGTGTTTGAGATCGGAACCGTTCTTCAGGTGATCTCAACAACTTACTTTATAAACATATAATTCGAGTCCTGTAAGATTATCAGGTGAGGCAAACGTAGACAAAATAGACCACCGATTATAGGGAATTGATCAATGGTTCGGATTTCTGTTTACATATTTGGCCCACCCGATTATCGAATCTGCAATATTTTAAACTTATGCGACGTATGAATCCAGGATCTTATGAATAGATGGTTAGAATATTACACACGAGTGAAGATTTTCCACGTGTGAGGCGAGTGTTCACTTTCAAAATGCAATCGAGCGACCGCAAGTAGCAATTCTGCGATTGTAAACCTTAACGGTGACGGTGATCCGTTTTTACCGTTAGATAAGACTTTCCGTCATCTGCGCACGTTAGAGAGAGAGAGAAATACGCCTCCCTCACTCTCTCTATTCATACCTTCTTTCCGACCAAAAAAATACTCTCCTCTCTTTCTCTAAGCAAAACCCCAAAACGAACAGAAAAATCCAGGCCCTCCAATGGGCTCGAAATCTTCGATCTTTCTCCCAATAACAGCCGTTAGATCTACGAATCAGCTGTCCAAGCTCGGAGCTCTCGATCTCTTCCGAATATCGGATATCAGTTGTTGTCGCTGTCGCCAAAGCTCCTAACTTTTATAGATTGGATTTTTTTCCATGCCTTTTGTTTGGATCCATCTCTCCGACGAATCAATTTCGCTGCAGCGACCGAAACTCTTCAGATCTGAAGCTGTTTCTGTTTTCGTCGGCAGCTTCGGCGATGTCAGGTTGTGTCCGTCGAGGTAATTTCGAGCTTCTTTGATGGATAGTATTAATCTGGGAATTTGATTTCCACACCAACCTGATTGATTTGCATGGCCCTTCTTTTTGTACTAATCCAATTCCCAAAATGGAAAATGGAGTTGTGTGAATCAATCAGGGTGGGTGGAAATAGTGAGTTCATGTCTGTATCTTTTTTTTTTTTAGAAGTATTTATTATTATTATTATTATTATTATTTTAATTTAGGTATTTTGTTTTAGGTTTCAGCGTTGTTTGAAATGAATTTGGGAAATGCCGGGCATTTTCTTGGTTGGTTTGATGCAATTTTCTGAATTGGCCGAAGTGCTTAAGATAGGGTTGTTCTATGTAGTTTTCTTGTGCTGATATGTAATCTAGATCGTTGATTTGAGGGCATGCTAGGGTGCCTGTGGAAGGTCGGGGCGGAAAATAGAGATAATCATATTCAATGTGGATTATGGTTTTGGGAAAAGGGGAGAAAAACCATATCCGGCGTAATGTGGTTATAGGTTTCTGCCCACCCCCAATTTGCAGCGGAATGAATAAACATTCCTAACCCATCTACTTAGGATTTAGGGTAGACTGGATAATGGCCTATGAACTTACATTCGATCTTTGTACATGTGGCGTGCATGCATGTCAATGCATGCCATCCAAATCAGGTGCCCACTGTAGCAGGCCATGACCTAGAAATCACAATGAACAGATGATTAGAGATAATCTGTACAGTTCTATTAATGTGGCGATTGAGTGGATGGTTAGAATCAGAAGTAGTTAATGGCCCAGATTCAACAAAATAATGTCCATTAATTAGAGGTTGGGCTTGTTGAGTAAACAAAGTAATGTCCATTAATCAGAGGCTGGGCTTATTGAGTAAATTTGATTTCGGGGATAGTGCCATGTATTTTTGGCCTACTATTTGAATGGTTTGGATTAAGGTGACTGCATGTTATGGTGATTAAGTGGATGTATATGGGTTGTAACACTTTGCATTGTATCAAATAACACCTCTATGTGGAATGTAGCTCTTACATGAAATCTTTTAATTATCTACCATTACCTCTAACAATTTTCAGAATTCACAAGGTGTATAAGTGGGGTTCTAGACACCACTGCGCATGAGTTCTGTAAATCTTCTCAGGTGTTTATTTTGTTTTAACTCGTGTATTTGCAGGAGTATTGAAAAAGGTCCAAATGTTATTATTGAATTATTTGCAAGTGTTATATTTCGTGGCATTCTTTGTTGAAGCTGAACTTGCGCATCATATCTCGTCATCTACTTCCATAACTCCAGCCATTGCTCCGTTGGTTGAATGGAGTCACATTCATTCTGGAATCAAGCCCCCGAGCACCAATCTTCCCCTTCCCGTGACTCTTCCACCGTTCCATAGACTACATAGGAAGCATTTTGCACCACATGGAGTACCTTCACCTGTGCCAGTGCCGGCTCATCCTCCTCACTATGGATCATTAAGGACTTTTAGCCACCCACCCTCTTCGAGTTCACCACGTTTATCAAAACCATCGATGCAGAGGAACCAACACCTTGCTCCCAATTCCAGTCATGCAACTCCCCGCTTTTTGGATATTGCCCCGACACATTCCAATGCTACAGTTCCCTCTGGTTTCACTCAACCACCTTTGTCTCCTGATATCTCTGGTAAGATACATTCTACAAGAGTTTTTTTTTTTTTTTTTTAATAGACCATTTTTCATTGTCATATTTGTTTAGTATTGGAGGTTTTTATTTTTATTTATTTATATCTAATGATTCAAAATTTATGCTTCCATTTTCTTCTTTTGGGCAGATTGTTGTGGGCCTGACATGATTCCAAAACGGGGCAGTCAGGTTTGCCAGTGTGTGTATCCAATAAAACTTGAGCTGTTTCTTCTGAATGCTTCACTAAGTTCAAATTGGAGTGCTGCGTTCTTGGAAGAATTAGCTTCTCAACTCAGTTTGCAAGTTTCACAGTTTGTGATCACCGACTTTTATGTGGTTGGGTTATCTGGTTTGAATATTACAATGGATATTGCTCCATATACAGGGATCAGTTTCTCTGCCAGTGACGTGTATACGATGAATACTTCTCTCACTACACATAAGGTTCGTCTGGACCCTACACTCGTTGGTGACTACAAGCTTCTTAATTTAACCTGGTTTAAACCTCCGGCTCCTTCTCCTGGTAATTCTCAGTCTCATATGTTTTCGTTTCTTATCAATAAGATGAGAATTTTGTTTATGTTGTGGATGTCTTATTGTTGAGCCGCAAACCATGTCAGGCAGGTCGTAGTTAACTATGTATTTCTTTTCTCACTTGGTTATTGTATGAGCATTTAGAATTTGACTGGAATCATTTGCCTGGCTGATACATACAATCGTCATGGGCACGTATCTTTTGGGAATAGATGCAGCTCTTACTAAAATTGTTTTATTTAACAGACGGAAATGGCATATCTCTATATAGCCATAAGCAATATGTTTTTTTTATTCCCTTACAAAACCAATTAAATGATTGAAAACCATTGTTGTAGTGGTCCTGATCAGTGTTCGAAATATCGGTATCGCACAATGTATCGCACCCTTGAGATACAGATACGTATCAGTCATCGCATGGGATATATCATTTGTATCGCATAGTTTATCGCACTTTTTGGGAAACATGGGGAAACATTGGGAAAATGGTTGAATTTTTCAATGAGACTTTGGGGATTGTTAAAAAACCCCTTAATACACACTTTTAAATCATAACATCTCAAAAAAATATACACATAATAAGTTTCCTTTGTATAGGGTCCTAAGCTATGCGATGTTTAATTGAACCAATACAACTATATTTAAATTGGATACATGATATTTATAAATATATCATAGTCATGGATTAAAACACAACCAATTCATTGAAAAGACAAAGAATAACTGAAGAAGCAAAATTTGAGAAATATACTTATGATTGATGGGGACACGAAGTGACATCACCAAGTTCTGAAGGGCCCACCATGATGTATGTGTAGTATCCACACCGTCCATCCATTTGAAGATATCATTTTAGGCCATGAGAAAAAGAATGAGTCAGATCCAAAGCTCGAGTGGACCCCACCACAGAAAACAGTGGAGAGAGTGACACCCACCATTAAAAATTTCTAAGGGCCACAAAAGTCTTCGATCAAGCTGAAAGTTGTTTTTTCCCTTTTTTCATTTCTGTCTTAACTTATAAACAGGTTGGATCTCAGATAAACATCATAGTGGACCCATGATCAAGGTTTCAACGGTGGGCGTCCCTCTCTCCACTGTTTTCTATGGTGGGGTCCACTCCAAGTTTAGATCTGACCCATTCTTTATCTCATGTCGTAAAATGATCTGGCCAAAGGGATGGACGGTGTAGATACAACACATACATCATGGTGGGCTCCACAGAACTTGGTGATGTCACTTTAGTAGCCGGTCTGGCTACGCGTCCTGAAGGAGCGTCTTGAGAATCAAAGGACGCGGATTTCCTGCGCAAGCCATTTGCAGGAAGTTCCGACACTGAAAATTTAAGTGGGGCCTAATGTGATGTTTGTGAGTAATCTACTCCGTCCATCCATTTTTTGAGATCATTTTAGAATAAAGAACCAAAAATGAACAGGATCCAATTTTCAAATGGGCTGAAAACGTAAGGATTGAACATCCACAGTCGAAATATCCGTGGGGCCATAAAAGTTTTGAATCAGGTTAATATTTGTGATTTCAGTTCATCTTAGCTCCGTGGGCCCCACCATAATGTATTTGTTTCATCCATTCCGTTCATCCATTTTTATGGATCATTTTAGGATTTAATAAAAATAATTATAGGGATATAAATCTCAGGTGGACCACACCACTGAAAAACAATAATGATTAGATATCCACCATTTAAATGCTCCTAAAGCCCACTGCCCTGTTTATTTGACATCCAATCTGTTGATTGGATCATAAAGACCCAGATGAAGGGAAAAAATAAATATTAGCTTAATCTAAAGCTTTTATGGCTCCCAAAACATTTTTAATGGTCAACGTTCATTCAACACTGTTTCTGTAATGTGGTCCAGATTATATTTCGATATAACTCATTTTTTCTCTCATAACATAAAATTATCTGTAAAAATAGGTGGACAGAAAAGATGAAACACATACATCATGGTGGGGCCCACAGAGCACCAACCACCAGCCATTGGCGGGTGCCCGTGGGAGTAGCCAATCCGTTTCGCACGTGGATTTCCTGCAAAAAGTTTGTGAGGTGGGAACCCAAGTGGGGTCTACTGTGATGTTTGTGAGAAATCCTCTCCATCCATCCGTTTTGTGAGTGCATTTTAGGATATAAGGCCAAAAATGAACCATATCCAATACTCAAGTGGGCCGAAAATTGGATAATTGAACGTCCACAGTTGAAATATTTGTGGGCCAACAAAAGTTTTGAATCATGCTAATATTTGTGTTTTCAGTTCATCCCAGTAAGAATGACGTTATTAACGGTGTGGATGGCATGTAAACATGACTGTGGGCCCTAAAAAGGTTTCAATGGTGGAAATCATTATTCCAACTATTTCCTATGGTATGGTCCACTCGATCTTTGGGTATGAATAAATTTTGGGCTCAACCGTTAAAATAAGATGGAAAACCGATGGACGGCATGGATGGACCACATACATTAAAGGTGGGCCCAAGTAAGTTTACTGAGACCAAATACCCCTCCTTCTACAGTTGCTTACCCTTACAGTCAAGAGGTATTTTGGTCAAAATAGCAGCTTCCGAAACCTACTAAGCACTCCAGCCAACGAAAACTCGTCCGTTCCTCATCCGCGCCCCTCTTTTACTTTCCCTCTCCGCTTTTACCCCCATCCACGCAGTCCGATCCGTCTTTCACGCGCGCAACCCCTCAAATGTCGTCAATCCAGCCTGATTCCTCTCCGGAATCTCCAAGAAAGAGAAGAAAATTGGCCGATTCCTCGCCGGAATCATACTTGTCGAATGGCCCACCTCCGATCACCACTACAGCCAGGTACTTTCCGATTTCTTTTTTTTTTTTCTAATTCAAAATTTTGGGTATTTTGGTGCGATATCGACGATATATCGGCCGATATTTGGGTTTTTTGGTGCAATATCGACTATATATCGGCCGATATCTAGATTTTGGATTTTTTGGTATCTTCCGGGGGTTATTGCGAGTGTATCGTCTCGCAGTGGTGCGATAACGATAATATCGGCCGATAGTATCGATATTTCGAACAATGGTCCTGATTGCTTTTCCTTCTACAAATGGCCCTGCTCTTGAGGAGCATATATTCATGTTTTTCGAGTGCCTCCTGTTGGAAACTTGGGTTCTATCATTCTCAACAGTAAATTATAATTGTAGAAGCTCGACTCCACTTTTTGGTTCAGCCTCATTGGTCACCCATCTATTCTCCTTTCTACATGTGTAATTGGGAACTGGATTTGGCATTTCTTGCACTTAAAAGCCAAGCTCTCTTCCATTATCTTGATTTTACCGACCACAAACCTCTTGTTCACAAGTTGAATTGAAGGTGATTTTCTAAAAACAAACAAGGTGCTCTTCTAAAAGTAGAGCTTCTGCCAACCTTCAGAATGATACAGCGATCTCCAACTTTTGACTCAAAAGCAGGAGGGCACAGCTTGATTGACCTTGTGTAGTTAAACTCTCTGAAGCAAATTAGGCCTCGGCGATGTAACTATCGTTATATTGTTCAATAGAATCAATTGTTACGTTGGGACTCTTTGTCATTGAATCGTTTGCCTCCCATGGAGCAAGAAGGACGCAATGGTAAAGAAATGGTTAGAATTGTCAAAGTCCATTATGGTGGGAAGCCTTGGTTCATTGACACAATGACTTTCTCAGTGATAGGCATTTCCCATCAGTGCTCAGACACCTTTTCTTTTGAAGTTTTTTGTTGTGCCTACACTAGCTCCTCATTAAGACATGACAATGGCAATCATGTCATAAAAAAATTTCCATGCTTGACACTTAAAGTAGGGTATCACAACATATATCCTTTGCAAGGCTTTCCGGTTGTCCTTTCTCCTTGGACTAAAGATTTCTAATTTCTTGCCCTCAAGCTTACCTCCACACTACTGGTGTTGAAGAAACTATTCACAGGGCTGCCTTTCATGCTAAGTTTGAATTTTACTTCTTGTTTTTCTTATTATTATAGGCACCTGTATGAAAAGATTTGATGGCTATGGTTTAATTGACACTATGGTTTGCAATAGAGTGGAATGGCAGAAGGGGATTCGCATAGCCAACTCCATTTATTTGGTATAAGGTTTAGATGATGATAATGATTATTATAGGCACCTGTTTGTATATCAGGAATCACAATTCTTATCTTTCCTTCTGCCCCTTGTTCTTTGTTGGGTTTTCTATTTTTATATTGGAGCAATTAATGTTGCCTTGTCATCCTTTCTTCACTTAATAAAATTTTGTTGCCCTTCAAGAAAAAGGAAAAAGAAAAAAATTCATATTATATTTGGCATGCATGCAAGCCACTGCAATGGTTGGTTACAGAGACTGGTAAATGAGGAAAATTGATGTTTGGTGGGCAGCCGATGATATAAATTTTGCCAATATACCATTTAAAAGTCAATCCCAAATTACTGGGAGAGACTAAGATGACTATGCCGATGTTCGTGAAAGCTAAAAATTTTCTTGCAAAGAGTTATATATGATTTTCTTTGTTTTGTTAATTGATTACTGTTTAGTTGAGTCTTTTGCTAACTGATTGTAATTGGAAATTTGGAACTGTATTGATGCCTTTCCTTAGTCAAATTTCCTATTGATATTTGCGTTTCTGTTGGTTTTGTTTTATCTATTACTGTATTTGGAGTTACCCATGCTGGATAATACTTAAATTACTTGGCACACGTCATTTGCCATGATTGACAGAGATGAGGGAGAGTTTAAGTCGTAAAACAAAGATACATTTATGTAAAGGTGCTTTAGAATATAGAGGGGATTTAAAATTAATCGAACTAAAACAGTGTATATGAGTGCAATTTTAGTAACAATAGGAGTGGGAACAGGGAATTTGTAAAGATTGCTGACCAAGAAGTTTCTCAAAATGACCACTTTCAATATCTTGAGTCGATAATTCATGAGAGTGATGAGAATGAGAAGGATGTTGCCCATGGAATTCAAACGGGTTGGAAGAAATGGAGATGTGCTTTTGGAGTTTTTTTGATTGTCATGTAACTGTCAAAACTGAAGGGGGAATTTTATAGGATGGCTATAAGACTAGCCATGCTTTATGGGACAGTATGTTGGACAGTTAAGGAACAACATGTCCATGGGATGAGTTTAGCTAAAATGAAGATGTTGAGATGGATGAATGGCAAGACAAGGAAGGATAGAACTAAAAATAAATGCATTCGAGGGAATTTAGGAGTAGCACAATAGGTAACAAGATGAGGGAAAGTGGACTTAGATGGTTTGGTCATGTGCAATGAAGACCAAGAATTGTGCCAGTTAGCAGTGAGTTCATACAAGTTGAAGACTCTAAAAGGGCAAGGGGAAGGCCCAAAAGGACATAGTGGAGGTAGTATGTAAAGACTTGATGACCTACAGTCTAACTGAAATTATGGCCCTTGATAGAGTGAAATGGTGGAAAAGGATTCATGTAGCCGACCCCAATTAGTTATGATATGACGATGATGATGATGATGACATGTCATGTGCCAAAAGCGACCTATTTTTCGAAGTACATTACTGCCGAAGACTGAGAGGCCATTAGACATGCTTGTTGAGGGTCAAATATTGCATATTAGACTCCAGTTATCACATGGTTTTACGAACATGATAATGCTTAACGTCCTATTTTAATCATGTTTTTGGTTGCAAGGTGAATTTAGGAGCTTGGACTTAAAAGAGTGCTAAAAGCCTAGATTTAACGCTCAGAACTAAGGCAAGGAACGGACCCTAGGGGACAGAGATCGAAGAACTTACACACCAGAGATTCGAGAAAATCAAGTGATTGAAGTTCAAGTGGCTTGAAAGTCGTCCTGAATGCAAGATCATAGGGTTCCCACCATCCGTTTGGCTCGAAACTTTATATCTGACCTGAGAACCCTAACTTAACTGTACACGTCGAAATTCAGCCCTTGGATCTTTGTGAAAGGGGCCCAACGGAGAGATCAGAGGGCGCTAGCCATTAAAGAGCATCTTGGTAATCCATAAGCGATTAAGGCTCAAACTTAGGTGTTAGAAAGAGCGTGAAAAATAACAAGTATTGGTGAAATTTCGTCTCATTTGCACGGTGCAGTCAGGAGTTACGGACGGCGGAAGTTTGAACAGTATAAAGGGTAGAATCGTAAATAAATGATACCATGTGCATATCACTGTTACACGAGAACTTCAATTGAAGTTTCAACGGTGAATGTTCTCGGTGCTTGATCGGGTAGTATGGCCTACCCGATTACTGGAATCATTTCATTTTTGACCTCATGTCCTAAATTACGGTAACAAGTTGGATAGACGGAGCAGATCCTCGAAGGAAACAATTATGTGGGTCCCACAAAATACCACAATCAATTATGTAACAGAGTTACGTGATTTCAGTGACGTTTAAAGACCGGGAAGCCTCGAATAATCAGGCGTGTTTGTGGCCCACTCAGAACCCTGATCCACTCCACATGGCCCAACACGACCCTCTCATGCTAATGGAGGGAGTGGATTTTCCAAGAAACTTGTTCACACCCCAAATATAGGGTTGTGATGTAGTAATAATCTCAGTAAGGCTGAGGTCGAATCCACAGGGACTGAACCTTGTACATAATCTGAAAGTAACTAAAACTAGAACTAGAAGAAGATGTAAACTAATATCAGGGAAATCTGGGAGAATAATGGTGAATTGTTATCTAAAACTTGTAAAATTCAAAGGTGGGAAACTAGGGTGCCAAGGATTCACTTGTAGAGATCAGAGAGATCTATGCTTGATTTATGAACACAACTAGAATTAGAGTCCCATATTCATCCAGTCGGAGGATATAACATTAAAAATCAACTTTGAACTTCCTTTGATCTAGCTTTCAAGAGATGAGAGGTATGAGAATTAGAATTGATTCCATCACAAAACTGTGTCCATGAGACAAAGCATACAACAGAATTTAACCAATCCACATCTAATCTGAGAGATATATGAATATTACGAAGGATTCCATCATCCAACCATGCCCAGGAGACGATGGTGAACAACAGAGACTCCTAAATTCACAATACCTATCATGCTAAGAACATGCTCAAAGCTATCACAGATCCATTGTAATTTAAGTCACAACAAACTATTAAAAACTGAAAGCATTCCTTAATATCAAACTATAATCGAAATCGGTTCAAAGTAAACGTGAATCAAAAGGTATAAAGAAAAAGTCTCCCATCACACTACAAGCTTCACCTCTTAGCCCTAGCTAAGAGGTTTAGCCAGTCATGGGTATGATTAACCAAAATCTCTTAAATATAGGCATTAATAAAATAATGAAGGAAAGGGAGAAGAGAAAACTCTAGCCATCTGATCCCCACGTTCTTCCTCTCTCTCACTCTCTCTTTCTCGTCCGTCTCTTATGTCTACGGCTGTATGCCGCCTGGCCTCCACGGTTGCCCAGATGGTGGATCCTTCGTCCAAGATGCTTTCGCTCTCTTTTCTTCTCCTTTTATAGGCAGGGAGTTGGTGCTGAAGGAGAGAGAGGTTGGCTGGACGTTCGTAGCAAGTTACGCAACAAACAACAATTTTGGAAACTCTTTTCGTACCTTTCGCAGTGAAGGCGCGGAAACAGCCATGTTTGACCGAGTTTTTGGGACAACTTTTCATCCCAACTTCTGGTCTGCCTCCATGGCTAGGGTTGGGACTGCTTCCTGGACGTGATAGACGGTTCGGATCTTCGTGATTGATCACTGAAGTGGACCACAACCATTTCCCATGGAGCGCTGTCCGCTCGCGTGTCTAGTGGGAAAATCCCACAGACTTCAGGATTTTGCGGCAGTTGAAATCTCTTTGGTTTTGTTCGCATGTGATAGGTGGGGTCCACTATGGTGACTTCTCGAAAAATCCACTCCCTCCATTAGCATGAGAGGGTCGTGTTGGGCCATGGGCCAAAAGATGGAGTGGGCCACAACACGCCTGATTATTCGAGGCTTCCCTGTCTTTAAACGTCACTGAAATCACGTAACTCTGTTACGTGATTGTAACTCTGTTACGTGATTGATTGTGGTATTTTGTGGGACCCACATAGTTGTTTCCTTCAAGGATCTACTCCATCTATCCGACTTGTTACCGTAATTTAAGGCGTGAGGTCAAAAATGAAATGATTCTAGTAATCAGGAAGGCCATACTACCCGATCAAGCACCGAGAACATTCACCGTTGAAACTTCAATTGAAGTTCTCGTGCAACAGTGCCATGCACATGGTATCACTTATTTACGATTCTACCCTTTATGTTGTCTAAACTTCCGCCGTCCGTAAGTCCTGACTGCATTGTGCAAATGAGACGAAATTTCACCAGTACTTGTTATTTTTCACACTCTTTCTAACGCTTAAGTTTGAGCCTTGATTGCTTATGAATTACTAAGATGCTCTTTAATGGCTAACGCCATCTGATCTCTCCGTTGGGCCACTTACACAAATATCCAAGGGCTGAATTTCGACGTGTACGGTTAATTTAGGATCCTTAGGTTAGATATAAAGTTTTGACCCAAACGGATGGTGAGAACCCTGTGATCTTGCATTCAGGATGACTTTTAGGCCACTTGAACTTCAATTACTTGATTTTCTCGGATTTCTAGCGTGTAAATTCTTCGATCTCGGTCCCCTGGGGTCCGTCCCTTGCCTTGATAATTTCTGAGCGTTAAATCTAAGCTTTTAGCACTATTTTAAGTCCAAGCTTCTAAATTCACCTTACAACCAAAAACATGATTAAAATAGCATGTTAGGCATTATCATGTTCGTAAAAACATGTGATAATTGGAGTTTAATATGCAATATTTGACCCTCAACAATGCTGCGTTACCTTGACAAAACTGAGGCAACATCTTTTACTAAAGAAGTCCATAGAAGAATTTGTGGGTCAACATATTCAGAGATCTTGCAAAGAAGATCCTTTGACTAGGATATCACCAGCATATACCATGGAGAAGTGTTTCTAACTTTTTCAAGCAATGGATCAATTATCTAGTCCATACTGACCTTATCCACATCCAATCAACTTCTTTGAACGAATCATGCCACTCTAGCCTTCCTCAACTTGGATATTTGCTACAGTCAATTCCTGACATGATCAGGTATGGACATCAGCATATCATTGTGGCAGTTGCATATCATGCCGAGTGGTATGATCCCAAATCATATGAGACTGTAGGTCCGTAGGAGGCCCTTGTCACTCAGTCCATTGAGATGTACATCATCTATTGCTTTGGATGCCAGCCTTCCTATTTTTATTAGTATGGTTATGATGAAATCTTAGTGCCTTACAAGATTCTAACTTTGTTGCATGCACATTGCCTGTACTTTGCTATTGGCATACTTATTGATTTTTAACTACCGAATGTTGCATCTGATTACAGCTCCAGCCTTGGGCATTTCACCTAGAGTTGCTCCATTTCATTTGCCATCTACGCCAGCATCATCTTCTGCTGCTAACAGGGGGAAGCATCAAAGTTTGATTCTTATTCTCTGTATAGGTGCTGGCCTTCTAGCCGTCATCATTAGTATATCTGTGCTAGTCATTTGTTCATATAAATCTGATCAGAGAAAGAAGAACGCACCATCCATAGAAACAGGTATGTATTTTGAACACATTCTGACAAACACAATGATGTCAAAGCTATACATATTCTTCAACTGAGTATGGATTATGTTGTTCTGATTATTGTTGGTAATCTTTTCTGTAGTAAGTTTTGAGGTGTCTGAAGAGATGCAGATAGGAACATGTTATGATAAAATTGGTTTGTGAACAACGGAAAATCCAATACAACTGTGGACATTATCTTACTGAAGGTCTTCGTTGAGTGCACCATACAGCCAGTTGCATACAGAAATCAGAACACATAGGGATCCGCGGATATGCCATGGTGGCATATGTGGTTATTGTGCTGTTGAGGCTTATGCGTGGATATTCCCTGATGGCCACTTTTCTGATAGAAATAAGCTAAAACCCTGAACACCCGCTTATGTTCGCAATGAATATCCTACGGTTTGATAAATCAAAGAAACTTTATGAGTAGAAAAATCAATTTCAGCAATTCTTTTAAGAAAAATATTAGTTGAGAGTCCCCTATTTTTTGAGTCTCATGCATCGTTCTTTCATTGATTTCCTATTAGAAAAAGCTACCTTAGGCTCTTCCAATGTCTTGGAAGGCCCCAAAATCTCTTCAGCCAGCTTAGTATTTCCTTGAAGCTGTTAATTGTGAAAGTTGCTGATATTGACCCAGTCTGCAAGAGTTAAGAGTTTGCTGCATTAAACCAGCTTCCTTTTAATTTTCAAGGGGAAGGAAATAGGCAGTCTTGCCTTCCACCCAAATTCTGTTTACAATGACCCTTAAAATCCAAATTTCAAAGTGCTACTAGATCATGGCAGAGTGATTATACATGCTAGCAACGTAACCATCATGATATAATCCTTGGCCCAAGTATATATAGTATCCTTAGGCCATGACTTTGTGCAAGTGGGCCCACGTTTCAGTTGTTCAGAACGTTGGCCTGATGGTCCCACAGTGCACAGACGTCTCTCACCGTTGAAGATCCTAGCCATTTAAATCTTTGGACTTTTTTCATGTATTATTTTCTTTACCATCTATTTGAAGCAAGGTGTTCCGTAATATTAACGGTGACTATAATGACTACAACTGTTACCTTTATGATACGGTGCTGTAACAGCCCGTATCATTGGAAAAAAAAATGTTTTTTTTGGAGAGAGATACCATTTCACCAATAATCGGGTCACAGGTATCTGACATATTCACGCCTAATGATTTTCCACAAAGTGATGGCAAAACATATAACTTGTACAAATCTTTCCATTTTCCGATTTGACTTGATCCATTTGTTGGTAGAGCTATTTACTTGATTGCAGACATTTCTGGAACACCTCTAATAGAGGAACAAATGGTCAATTTTGAAAGAACTCATTGTCAGCCTCTTTTAGATATGAATCTATCTGATTCAGAAGGGAAAAACTTGCATCAGTATCTCAGTTTCAATTCAAACATGGGTTTGATTCACTTTCCATGTTCTGAGAAAGATTTACCATCAGGAAAGAGGAAAAAAACGTACATATTTGTCTAAAGAAATGCATTGAGAAATGGTAGATGTATAGAACCTTTCAACGAGATAGTGCTTTTTCACCCTAAACCCTAAACCCGTCTCTTTCTTTTTATTGAAAAAAAAATAATTTGAAAAACCTATATCGGCCCTGTAATGGGCCATTACGACCTTTACGGGGGTGTAAAAAGCCATTACAAGGGCTGTAACGACCGTTACGTGTCACATTTTTTCATAACGTCCATTATGGCCCTTATGACCCCGTAATGTGTAATGGTTGCCACCGCTGCCTTTACATAACGGCCGTTACGGCACACCATGATGTGAAGGCCACACTGTCCAAGGGCTAGGATTATCCCACCAGAGAGATTTGTAGTGAACGGTCCATCCATGGTCAAGCCCATCATATCAACCATCTAGATCACTAAACCTGGCCTAACTTGCACAAACTCAGGGAAATGTGCAAATCCTTGGGATCATATGGTTCCCTCCATTATAATTCCTGATGTGGTCATACACCATTTGACTGTGTTTAGTTCTATATTTAACTGTATATGTTTGGAATTTATTTTGCAGCCAAGCAGCAGACTACAGATGCAGTTTCTGTAGATGGTTCTCTTCCTCACCCCACCACCAGTACACGGTTTATTGCATATGAAGAGCTTAAAGAAGCAACAAATAATTTTGAACGTGCAAGCATGCTTGGTGAGGGAGGATTTGGGCGGGTCTTCAAGGGTGTGTTAAGTGATGGAACACCTGTCGCTATCAAGAAGCTTACTAGTGGAGGGCATCAAGGGGATAAAGAGTTCTTGGTTGAGGTTGAGATGTTGAGCAGGCTACATCATCGGAATCTCGTGAAACTTGTGGGTTACTATAGCAACCGTGACTCTTCACAGAACCTTCTATGTTATGAACTTGTTCCAAATGGAAGCTTAGAGGCCTGGCTCCATGGTATATTACCTGACTTGCTGGTTTCTTCTGGTCATTGAAATTTTCTTTCCGACATAGTTATTTAGGAGGAATGCTAATGAAGCATGTTTTTTTGCACACAAGTGTCCATGAGGCATACGGCAGACATGGACAATTCTAGACTGTTCATATATCTGGATCTGCTATATATTGACCATGGCTCAAAAATCAGGTTGGTTGGATACCCTAACTGCTTGATTTGACATAACCACCCATTTCTGGCCTTTTTTCAAGAGCGGTAGGAATATCTGATTGGCCTATTGTTTGGGCCATGGCCCATCCTCAAGATGAGTGTCTGGATCTTGTATTCTGTGTGCAATTAGTCTTCCTCGCTATTATTTAAGCCTTTACATGTGTGATATCGATATTGATCATATTTTTCAGGCCCACTGGGAGCAAATTGTCCTTTGGATTGGGACACCAGAATGAAAATTGCCCTTGATGCTGCTAGAGGGCTTGCATACCTACACGAGGATTCCCAGCCTTGTGTCATCCACAGGGATTTCAAAGCCTCCAATATATTACTTGAGAATGATTTTCATGCTAAGGTTGCTGATTTTGGTCTGGCCAAACAGGCTCCTGAAGGCCGGGCAAATTATCTGTCTACTCGTGTGATGGGCACATTTGGGTAAATCTTTCTTTATAGACCTGCTTTCTTTTCATTCACCCTTTCTCTGGAGTGGTCTGAGATGGAGCTGAATGAATTTTCAGGTATGTAGCCCCTGAGTATGCCATGACCGGACATCTACTGGTAAAGAGTGATGTATACAGCTACGGGGTTGTTCTCCTTGAGTTGCTGACAGGAAGGAGGCCTGTGGATATGTCACAGCCATCAGGCCAAGAGAACCTCGTAACTTGGGTTAGAGCTTTCCCCCATTCTACTTTTCTCTCTAAATTAGATCCATTGTTTTCAGTGATTCTTTTTCACCAGTTGGGTACTGTAGATTTGGCGGGTTCTCTAATGAATTGCTCTGCTACAAGCATCTGCCCTCAAATTCTAGTCTTCAGCGGCAGTGTGACAAATATTGCTGAGATTTTGAAAATATCATGAGAAGTACACTAAACTTTATTATCGCAACATTGTCGCAAGATTTTTAAAATCTAAGAAGATTTTGAAATATGGAATTTTTTATCGTGATATTAACTCGAGTAATAGTAAAAACAATAGGGAATTTGTTAAATAAGTGTGTGTGTGTGTGTGTGTGTGTGTGTGTGTGTGTGTGTGTGTGTGTATAAATTTATTTAATAATTTACAATAAATATTTTTATTTTTGGCGAGCTAGGTTTTCCTGATTAATCCCCCCCAAATTTGAAATTATCCCAAGAAATTGCCAAGAACAAGATTTTTCACTACGTTCAGCAGTAGTTGAAGCTATAGTTAAATTTGCATGGTGCTTTATCTTGCAATTGGGAAGTTGTGGGCAGTGAATGCGGTATTGCATGTGCTCGATAAAAAACCCCATCTAAGTTCATGGTTTTTGGGATACCAGCGATGTTATGGTGGTGTATCATCAATATATCGTGTTGTATCAACGATACCAGCAATAGGAGACGGAAAATAATTTTTAGAAAGAAAAGAAAAAAAAAAAACTAAAAAGGGGGGAAAAAAACGTACCTGTTCAGCTGTTCTTCCTCTTCTTCTCCTTCTTCTCCTACTCCTTTCTTGCTACATCTCTCTACTGTACTCTAGCCATGCATCACCCCATGTTAGGTGGGCGAAGGGGTCGGTGGCTCACATGGGTCCCAATCAAATGTTTATGTGAAATCCAACCTGTTCACTAGGTGCGTCACCCATGGTAGGCCTAAGGCCCAAAAATCAGCCCCATCCGTGATTTAGGTGGACCACACGATTGGAAACAGTGTACTTGGTATAGCTTACGTGTACTATGGTAAATAGTTTGGGGGGAGAGCATTGCCTTGTACACTGTTTCGAATCATGTGGTCCACCTAAATCATGGTTGGGGCTGGTTTTTTAGCCTGGGCCTAACATGTGTTGACACACCTAGTGGTCGGGGCAGATTTCAGTTAACATCACGGTGGGTCCCACCTGAGCCGCCAGGATCACTATTATCTATTTAAAGGCATGTACAAATTATATATGTCTAATGCATACAACACTTATATGCATGCAGTTAGAAATTGTATGTGTCATATATTAACTCAAATTAAACCAATTATGAAACCACCGTTGCTAAGTCATGGTCCCAAAATCAGATTGTTTGAATGATCTTGACCTTTGATTTGTGGACATTGGTTTATTGAAACTGGACCATTGGATGTTTTTCATTCTTAACTGTCCCATGTCCAACTTCATCAGCAAATGAGCAAATAAACTTAATATTTGGGTTACAAGACATAATATGGACAATTTAATTTTAACCGCTTGTACACCGTGTGTGCAATTTTTAAAAATAATTAATTGATTGTGTTTTCATACATGACTTCTATGCTTTATAAATTATATTAGTTGATTTTGAATATAGTTGCATCACTTTGTCAGACAACACCTAGTTTAGGACCCTGTACAGAGGGAACTTATTATGTGCACTTATTTTTTGTAATCTTTTGATTTCTAAGTGTGTAATGATGTTTTTTTTAACACCCGAAGTTTCATTGAAAATTTCAACAAATTTCCCAATGTTTCCCGATACAGCGAAACATTACGCGATACATCCGATATTTCCATGCCATAACCGATTTGTTTCAGTATCCCAAGGGTGTGATGCATCCATCGATACCGATATTGAAAACATTGGTTGTGGGTTATATTCCAGCTTATCGACCAAAACTTTCAAGCTGTTCAAATTAAATTGCTGAAATATGATATGTTTCTAGGCGATGACCGATATGTTCTGTATACTAAGGGTGTGATACATCCATTGTTACCAATACCGAAAACATTGGTTATGGGTTATATTCCAGCTTATCAACCAAAAATTTCAAGCAATTCAAATTAAATTGCTGAAATATGATATGTTGTTTTTTGAAGAGTATCGTTTTGCATAACACATGGATACGAGTAGGCAGGCATTCACCAAATGCGTTTCCACATGCATACATACAGTTGGCTCAGTGAATGGTGATTGATAAGTGATGGACGGTATGGGGTTCAAATTTTTTTTTGCATTTCAAGGCCAGGAATTTCTTGGACTTATTGTAATAGCTTGGCAAAATGTATTCCTAAGGTTGTATTTGGATGCACTATTGAATTTGATTGCTGTAACTATTTCAATGGAGAGAAAATGACCTAATTGCATTTGCCTTAGCAAATATTAGTAGTCCTCTATTACAATTGCTTTCCTTTCAAATCCAACTTGAGGTAGCATAGATGCAACATGAGGCCATCCCCTCAGTACGAGTAGCTAAGGCAACTTAATTTTCTCTTTTCTTTGCTATTGAAGTAATTATTTGCAGTTCAGTTTAACAACACATCCAAAAGCCGCTGAAATGTTAGCAGCTATGCCAAGTCCTATTGAAGAGCCGATGCGGGAGAAACCCAAATACAAGTTTATGACACCTAAGGGGTCATTTAGATGCACCACATGGCTGAGAGTTCTGGGGAAGAGACGTCCATGGAAGATATATTTCTGCTTTTCTGAAGGAATTCATGTCATCGTCGTCATTGTCATCATCATCATCATCTAAGTCTTTGAGGAATCTTGTTCCATGATTCAACCCAATCAGGGACCATAACCTCATTTAAACCGTAGGTCTTGAAAACTCTTCTAATTCCACCTATGTCCTTTTGGGCCTCTCGAATGAACTCTCTTTTAACTGACGCAATCCTTGGTGCGAGGCACATTGCCAAACCACCTAAGTCTGCATTCCCTCATCTTGTACCTATTGGGGCCACTCCCAAGTTCGCTTGAATGCATTCATTTCTAATTCTATCCTTATCTTGCCACTCATCTCAAGATCCTCATTTCAGCTACACTCAATTGTATGAAGGTGTTCCTTGATTACCCAATATTTTTTCTCATAAAGCATGGCTGGCCATCTTGCTGTCCTATAAAATCGCCCCTTAATTTGATTGGTATGAAGTGGTTGAATAAAACTCCGATGGCACATCTCCACTTCATCCATTCAACTCGAATTCTATGAGCAACGTCCTTTTCTGAAGGAGTGCATTTAACATTTTTATTTCCATCTTTCTTTTTTTTCCTCCCTTTTGTTGTTGTGGAATTGCATTCCATAGGACCTATAGTTCTCAAGCGAACCAGGCATCCGAAAACAACTCATAGAGTTCCATGGAACTAGGTTCAAAATCCTTGCATCCAAATAAACCCTAAATGGGTTTGCTATCAGATTCTTACAAACCAGGATGTCATTTTTTTTTTTCCAGTCATCCTCTAGGGCCCATTTGGTTGTACCCACTAATCAAGGTTTTTTTACGATATTTCCGCAGAACCAATCCACTAGGCATTTGGGGGCACTCTGGGCTGTCTGTATCTCACTTCCGATTCCAGCTGAGGGCATTCCATCGACAAATGCATGATCACCAAATGTAGCAATAGTAATATGCATATGTTACAAGTATTTAAATGATTCTCTTGCTTGCAGGCCCGGCCAATTCTTCGAGACAAGGACAGGTTAGAAGAGCTTGCAGATCCCAAGCTAGCGGGGAAGTACCCAAAAGAAGATTTTGTGCGTGTGTGCACTATCGCGGCAGCGTGTGTTGCCCCCGAAGCAAGCCAGCGGCCCACAATGGGAGAAGTAGTGCAGTCTCTTAAAATGGTTCAGCGCATAACAGAATACCAAGAGTCTGTCTTGGCCACCTCAACCCGTCCCAATATCAGACAGTCATCAACTACATATGAATCTGATGGAACGTCATCAATGTTCTCTTCTGGCCCATTTTCGGGCCTTAGCACATTTGACAATGACAACATTTCTAGAACGGCAGTGTTCTCGGAAGATCTGCATGAGGGGCGATGAGATTGTGATGGCTTGGTTGGAAGAAGATAATGGTTCGATGAGGAGCATGTAAGGAAGGTGGAGGAAGGTCTGGCGTGACAGTTTGGAAATGGAAAGGGTTTTGCTATTGGACGTCTTTCTTGCTTTTTTTCCCCTCATTGCGGTGGAGAATCACTGCAGTTTTCCCCAGGCGGTGGTGGTTCTCTGTATGATAACCTTGTATATTTTCCACCAAGTGTTTGTATGCTTGAATTGGTTTTGAAGCCTTTCCTTTTCCTTGAATTTTGCAGGCGATTCAGACCATTGATACGATGGTCCCAATGTGAATGGGCCATGGTCCAAAATTTCGCAGATTGGAAGGTCCTAGCTAGTCAATGTTGGGCAGTTGAATCTGGCATGTTGTGTTTCTTTTTTCCCCCTCTCAACTGTATCTTTGCGGGCGACTAATTGAAGGGTTAGGATTGTCCAATTGGGAGAATTTGGGAATGTTCATTGATAATGGGACCCTCAACTCAATCATAGGCCCCAATTGGTAAAAGCTGAAAACGGAGGATATTATGCATATCCTTTGGTAAAAATCATACAATTAGTCATCTGCGGGTAGGGTTCAGCGAATGAATGAATGGTTCAGATCATGTCCATCCACTGGATGTGGCTCATCATCCTGCCCATCCACTGTTGGGCCCAACGAATGAATGGTTCAGATCATGTACATGTGTGCCATGCGTATGCACGTAGGGTGCTTGATAATTGGTGTACGGGATTTTAACATTGGACGGTACAACATAAACGTATTTTTAGGGTGATAGATCCGAAATGCCGAGTCAAAGTCGCCAGTAACAGCTGCCCAACCAACAAACTTCCTAATATATCTCCATCTCTTTTCTTTTCTTTCCTTGGTAACGAAAAAAGAAAAAAAATCTGAGAGAAAAAGCCTACAGATTGAAAGGGAAAAAATGGGGGAGAGAGTGGTGGGTGTGGCCGTTGATTTCTCGCCCTGCAGCAAGAAGGCCCTTAGATGGGCGGCGGAGCACGTGATCCGAGGTGGGGACCGTCTTGTCCTCATCAACGTCCAACCCGAAGGGTACTATGAAGAGGGCGAGATGCAGCTCTGGGAAGCCACGGGTTCACGTAAGTCTTTCCCAAAATCTTGAAGAGATCATTTAAATGATGATTCATGGCACCCTTTGACTTATCATGTACATACATGTTGGAAATGGGTCTTCATTACATAGGGCCCATCATCGACATGCATGTTGGAAATGGGTCTGTAGGGCCCACATGGGCAACCACTAGTAAGTGGTCATCTCTTTTTTTTTTTTTTTTTAAATAAATTTTAATTTGACTTTTAAATTAAAAAGGAATTGGAATATGAATCAGAGAGCGAGGAGAGTTTGTATCCAATTTGTGTATCTCACCCCTCTGGGCAATTGAAGCCATTGATCATAAGTTGAGGGCCATCTTAACCATAGAATTAGAGCTATGATTAGATCTGCTCTCATCATGGTTAGGCAGACCTCTCGACATAGACTGTTCATCTTTGGCTCTATTCGAAGGTTCTAAGATCGTGTAAACCATCAAATCCTGCGAGTCCACCCATTCGGGCTGTCTTTTAATACACTCGGTTGAAATTAGGATAGTCCACTTGATAAAAGATGACTACCACGCTATTGTAGTGGACCAAAATGATGAATGGTCACAGATCTCATGTATGTGTGCAATGTTGTTCCTAAATATTCTGCAGATCCCTTCAATCTCTCCTTCGATATGATTTTTTAAAAAAATCGTATGACATTGATTTGATTTCCATCTGAACATTGGCACTCAACCCAGTCACAAAATCAGATTTCATGCATGCCTGTTGAGGTTGGCAGCTTTCACTCTAGTCAGATTGCCCTTTTCACAAGTCTATCCTTCTCCAGACTCAAACACGGACATGGTGTTAAACTCGAAAATCAATTGTTAAGAACCTAACCTATATGCCAAAAGCGCTCTGTGTAAAGTTAGGCTATTAAATCCTTCGGATTGCAACACACTGCTCATGTGTGAATGTGGGAATAGACTTCTCATCTCATCACAGGCTTCCGTGCTTATCTGGACACGTTTGTGTAGTGCAAGGGCCCGTTTGGGTCCTTGCATTGATGAATCTAGGATGGCCCATAAATGAAATTTTAAACCTTTTTTTTTTTTTTCTACTAATCCAATTTAAACTGTATGTACCCAACAATCCTAAAATCAATAGTACAAGCATCCAAACTGCCTTAAGGTAATGAAAATGTGAATTTAGTAAATCTATGAGCTCATCAGAACATCTATCTTAATGTAGAGCATTTATTGCAAGGAACTAATTTTTTAAAATCTTCTAAAAGAGTTTTTCATTTTGAAGATTTTCCAAGTATTTACTTCTTCTTTGTTCTCTCTTTTTTTTTTTTTTTGGAAGGAGGATTTGGGAACCAATCTCCAACAAAATACAAACAAGGGAGATTTGAACCCATGACCTCAGTGTTGAAGCGAATAGTGTCTACCATTTAGCCATGAGTATAGACCAAAAGAAGAACGGACGCGGATTGTGTCCTACCCCGGCCCAGACGGTTATCCATCCCAGCAGGGCTATGTGGGGCCCACCGTGATGTAAGTATTTTATCCACTCCCGTTCATCACTTTTCTCACCTCATTTTGAGATATGATCCTAAAAATGAAGTACGTCCACAGCTCCAATGGACCACACCAAAGGTAGATGCAGTGATGATGACACCCAACGTTGAAACCTTTCTAAGGGCCACCATGATGTTTTTTTTTTATACCATCCAACGTATTCATAAGGTCACGTAGATGTGGATGAAGTGAAAAAACAAATATCAGCTTGATCCGAAACTTCTCCATATCCCAAGAAGTTTTTAATGGTGGAAGTTCAATCCCCACTTTGTGGTCCACTTAAGCCTTGTACCTTTCGTATTTTTTGTCTCAAATATTAAAATGATATGATAAAAACGATGAACGGCGTGGATAAAACACTTACATCACAGTGGGCCCCACAGAGCCCTGGGTAGGACACAATCCGCGTCCAAGAAGAACACCCATGAAATAAGATACTATAGTATATTATATGGCTGTACACTGTTAGATCAGGAAGATACTCATATTAGATAGATTTGTTTTTATCTGTTAGGATACTATGCTCCTGTATATATTTCAGTTTACACATATTTCCACAATGTAGTCCTAAAGGTATCAACTCAAAAATCAGACCAATCCAGTAAAATTTCCTATGATGTGGCTGACTAGGGTTTGAGAACACGAGGGGCACACCTAATGGACTGAGCGTAACTCATACATGCATCAGGTAAGCCCCACGCATCTCAACTCCATGGTAACCCACCGTCAAGTCGACTCCATTCAGCCATTCCCCTCAGTTTAAGGCCATATGCATTAAGGGTGTAACATAGAGATAGCTGAGCCATTTTATATGAATGGTCCTGCTGTATATGTTTTCTACTGGAGTGGAATGAAAAGAGAATAGCTCCCCTGTAGACAACATGGGAATCATGGTTTTAAGACTTGGACAGATGAGACTCGGCAGATTCGATGGGACACGGTTGACCCAATCCAGTCCCGGACTGGGGTGAGTCCTAACTCGACTATGGACTGAACGAGTCAATCTGAGTCACCAATTCTTTTAACCATGATGAGAATCCTCCTTCCTCTCCACCTTTTATAATATCAGAAACATTTTGGATGGAGCATGTTATCGCCAAAATTTGGGTGAAGATGTTTGGTCGCTACGGAGGTGAGTCCATTAATGTGCCTGCAAAGACAAGATGAAGAAGAAAATGGGGGTGTCGATCACAATTATGGACCCTCCCATACCTAAGCTATGCAAGTAGACTTGAGTTGAGAAAGGTTTGAGCTGGGGTTTTTGTTTCTTACCTTCCTTTGATAGTAGCGGAGGTATTTATAGGGTCCATCAGGCGGTATCGAGATTTATTTATCTTGTGGGATTCATGGGAATCGCTGAAAATTTTTATCTGGATACAAATCTTTTCTTGAATTTATCGTAGAGTCTGCCCCGGTCGGCGTGATTTTTAGATAGAATCATATCAGATTTACTTTGGATTGAGGCGGGGTTTTTTCTGAGATTCTCCCCCCATCTTGGATTTGCTCAACTCAGGGGATGGCTCTTACAACCGAGCTCCATCCTCAGACAGCTCAACTCAAGGTCCACTTATGAACCGATCTCTCTGTCGGAAGAATCATTAACCGTATCTTCTGAGCTCTATGCCTTATGAGAAGTTTGTCCTGGTGTTTTTTTTAGTCGGCTTACCTTAGCTACATTTTTCTCGTGGTCGGTTATACTTTCTGTGCAGTGGGCCAGTTCTGTTTTCCCCGTAACAGAGTAAAACAGAAAAACTGCACCAAGAAGATAATATTAATTATCTGATTTTTTCCTTCAAATTTGGACCACTCGCTAATTCACTTTTAACCATCCATTAATTGGATGGTTAGGATTGCTTGATCAACATGATTTTTATGTATGCTCCATCGACAGTGGGACCCACAATTTGGATGGTCTGATAGCTTCACATCAGTGCCACATGTGACTCTAGCCTCAGGAGTGAAAAAAGAAAAAAGGATCAGTAGCATTGTCCACATTTCATCTGTTTTGCTTATAGCATATAAATAGGCCCACAGAAAGAATTTATACTAGTATTTATATAAATTGCCTATCAAAATGCCGATTACAATGTCCGCCTTGTCGCATTTTCCATGCAGCCTTCATCTCTTTGAGTGATTTCTCGTCCCCTACGATCTCAAAGAAATACGGGGTAAAGCCCGACCCTGAATCTTTGGATTTGCTCAACTGCATCGCCCAGCAGAAAAAGGTAATAGCATCTTCCACCTGCGAACCCGGCAAACATCGAAAATTCATGGTTCTTGACCGAACTATTCCTTGTTTGCAGATTGACGTGGTCTTGAAGATCTTTTATGGAGACGCCCGCGAGAAGATATGTGAAGCGATTGATAAAGTTCCCTTGAGTTACATCGTCATCGGTAGCAGAGGCCTAAGCAAGATCAAGAGGTTGAATTCCACAACTGATTATAATTCACAATTTGATTCTGAAAATTTTGTTCACGTTTGGTTTGTCAATTGAATTTAAATGCAATAACCTGTTTCAATAAGGAGTAAATGACAGGAACGGCCGATTCCGTTCACAACAAGAGGCTATCCTCCAAGTTGCAATGCAATGCTACCATTTCGATTTCAAATTGAGATGACCTGAATTGCGCTCTGGAGCATGCTTGTAATTATAGACTAAAATGGTGCCACCCAGCTCTGTTTATTTCTTCCATAATGAATTGAAGGGATTGCAAATCAGTTTAGTTGAACAACCTATTGTACCCTTTTTTTTTTCTTTTTTCTTTTCTTTTTTTTTTAAATCGTTCTTGGGAGAATCAACTAGGAAGGAACATGTGTCATTGCAGAAAAAGTATGTAGCATGTTTAATATCTTTGAAGATATTTAAGGCGCTTATTATGGTAATAGTAATCTGCGTTGTGACGCAGGGAAGGACATGTTGAGGTCGAGCACCATCTTCCTAGGGGGTAACTACTCCGAATCCACACAGAGCTTCTTGGACTCCTCACAGAGAGACATCGAATTCACAAGGAAAATAAGAAACTAAAAATAATGCTAGAAAATTCAGAATAAATTGCTTGGTAATTATTTGATGTGTATATGTCTTTGTTACACTATTAATAAAGAATAAAGCAAAAACAAAAATTTGTAATTACCAAAAATAGTAAAATTTCAATTATAATAAAAATCCTAATTCTAGTAAAACTCTTCTAAAACTTAATTTCTAAAAATAAAAATTTCAAATAAACCTTTGCTAGAAGAGTCCTAGCATAATTACAAGTTATTTCTAAAAAAAAAAAAAAAAAAAAAATATTAAAAAAATAAGAATTACTAAAAATAGTATATTTTCTATAAAATTTCATTTTTGAACTGAAACAGATGGATGCAACTCACTATGTGGGTCAATTCACCTGGGATGGCCCATTGCAGTAAAGATTGATAGGTTATGCGCCCCATAATGATACCCGGATAAAAAGTTATGGCCAATTTATGGTTCACATTCTTTTGGTCCAACCATGCTAGGGATATATTTGTGCCATGTCTTACATCACATTGGTTGGGTAATACACGTCATCTAGAGACAGAACGTGGTCGAGCAATGAAAGACAGAACATGATCGAGCAATGAAAGACAGAACATGGTCAAACGAAAAGTGGTGTTGAAGCGCGCGGTTACTAAGACATGTCAAAGAAAAATTTGGAAGGCCGGAGTAGTACCAAAGCAGTTATTATAACTGATTAAACTTGGGAAGAAGTATTCAAATAATTAATCCAGAGTCTATAAATAACAAAGGAGTTCAACGAACCAAAGTGTCTCATATCAACCCCATCAAACTAATCAAATCTATTGATTATTATTTATGTTCCTTAGCATAATTAGTCTTTTCCATTTCTTAGCATAACCAGTAGCTTAACCCTACGTTAGGAGTAGTAGTAATTCAATAGTGTTAATCATTAGCGGTAATCCAAGTCTATGCTCATACACTGGACGGTTTTTGTCATAATACAAGCAGTTCTTCTCTTTCATAAATGTGCTTTGCAGTTACTTTCTACGGTCAATTGTAATTGTTTCCTTTTTGTTTTCTTCTGTATTTGAAAGTCTTTTTGTACGGAAGACAAGGTGTAACCTATTTTCATAGGACGAACCCTATCCTTCAATAATCACCTGATCATCTTAAATAACATCTTCAGAGTGTCTGAATAAGCAGCCGTTATTCTTATATCTAAGTCATATATGGTCAAGTGTGACGTATCTGCCTATTTAGCGCTTGGGGTAAAAGTTGTTCGGTTGGAATCGAGTTGCATAGTCGATTTTGGCACACCCACACATATCACACGTGACCAAATTTTGAAACTGAGAGGCAACAATTTTTGGCACGCCCGATGGGTCTCCTGATTTGGTAAACATATTAATGTGACTTACTCCAACTTTAGAAATATGAGTGGAAGAGTTAGCCAAAACTCTTCTGGGGCTAATGAACCCACAACACCTTCTGCACTACCTCCACTTGGGGAGATGTAGGTGCAACCATCACCTGAACTCCTAAGTTCGTCATCAAACCTGATGAGCAATCCTCCAAACTAGGATATGGTATCATCATCTCAGAGCGATCTTCTTAAGGTGATATCAGTTGGGTTGCGCGATATACAAATGGAAATCCAGCATATTGCAGAGCAAGGGAGGACTCACTTAAGCAGAACAATCATGAATCTAGACAGATACCTTTAACAGGTGGACGGCCAGCCAGATTGAGAATTTGAACAGGATGGTGGCTATCCTTGCGGAGAGGGTGCCCAATGAACCTTAGCAAATTAAATGTGGAGGTTAGTTATATTGGGAACTTGGTGACAGTACTGTTAGTACCACTCTCACAACGGAATATGCATCTTGCTCTGATGCAGGGTATATGGAATGTGCCTTTGCCTGCCAAATTCAGGAGACCTAAGCAGGAGGCCAGAAACTTCAATCTTAAAATTAGAAACCAAGGAATGCTTAGGGAGCCTCCTTTCCCTAGGAATCTGCCTTACATCAGGGAACGATACTAAGTAGGTCCAGATCTGCCACCAATGACTAAACCTCAACATTTGGATTGAGATCAAGTGATATATCTGGTCTAAGAAGTAGCGGGTCAAGTTCTCGACGCACTACTACCCCGGTATATCACAAACCTTATCCTAAATGGATTGACTGGCAGTATCCATTACCTAGGAATTATCAACTAGACTTTTCATTATTTATAAGTGACATTGGTCAATAGACCATATAGTATATAGGCCGATTTACCATGTAATATGGTAAATTAGACAACAATGATTATCATAAATTATAATTATTTGTCCATTCCTTAATTGCAGTGACATTTGCTTGGTATTCTAATTTGTTACTAAACTCTATCAAAACCTATCAAGAGATCGAATAGAAATTTCACGTTTAGCTCTTCCATAAGGACATGAAGATTTCTATGGCCGACCTTGCGTGTTTCCACTAGTTACCTAGTGAATTGGTCGAAAACTATATTGCCCCGTTTAAGAGAGTAAAAATTCAATGCAAGTTAGTTACGACTGAGGCCAAGTTCGTGCAACTCGCTCAGAATAGTTTAGAATACAGGCTTTGAAAAAAGTTTTTTGGGACAGAGTTTGTAGATTTATACGATTTAACAAAAAAAGTATCCTAATATGAAGCCATTTTTCAAGGAGTAATGTACAAGAACTCATTAGCTGGGACATATTACCATGATCCTAATTACGAGGTGGCTGCGATCAAGGTAGTGGCCAAAAAGTCATTTATATGTTCAGTATTGGTCAGAAAGGAAGCAACTACGCTGACTACATAGAAAACTCATAAGGTATATACGTTCAACATTACCCAACCTGACGAGATATTTGATATAATGTTAGTTGAGAAGTTTATTAAAATTTCCATTAACTATAAAATATCCACGGTCAATGAGTTAAAAAAGATTAAGTACTGTAAGTGGCATGAAACTAGTTACTACTCCACTAACAATTATGTGGTTTTTAAGAATGTCATCCAAGGCAACATCGACTGGGAATTACTGAAATTCCTGGAGAAAAGAAATGAAGAAATGCTGATTGATACTAATCCGTTTCTACCTAACTTAAAGATCAACATGCCCACAGTCAATCTTCAGAAGCTAGTTCGACCACGACAAAAGATTGACATTGAACTTTGTGACACGATAACCCGATAAGAAACGCTACATGTCTTGGCAGGCAGCCATAAGAGCAAAAGTGTGGCCGATAGCAACACCACATATCCACTGCACTATTCCTGTGCGATGATGCACAAGGGTGATCCGGCCGAGCAAGTTGTTATCTGGTTCAGCTAGTCACATCATACCCCGATTTTCATGTATTAAAATGTGAGATGTTTTCAAAATCCAAACCGCTCATCAAACTCTCTTTCATAAATTTTTTTTTAAAAAAAAAATATTTAAAAAAAAAAAAAAAAAAAACACGTATTAGTGAAATTTCAGGCCCGCTTGATACTCGAGTGGGTCACATCTCATATTTAATTCCACCCATGTTGAGAGAAAAATGCATTAATCAAAACAAGTGATTTAATTCATTTTCTGCAGGGTGCTTTTGGGGAGTGTTAGTGATTATGTGGTGAACAACTGCTCTTGTCCAGTCACCGTCGTGAAGAACCTCGAAGGCTAGTTGTTCTGTTCTGCTTCCTCCTCCTGCAGAATAAATCCATCATATATAGTTTCAGGAAATCAAGATTTTTTTTTTTTTTTTATATATATTTCTGATCGTGATATAGGAGAGCCTAATCCATATGGTGTTTGGATGAAATTCCTGTAAATAAGAAATGAGGTTTCTATTGTATGGTTGTTAGAAATAAGATTCATCGGTTGTTAATGTAAATGAATGGAGATTATGTTAATTAAATCCTTAAGCTTGTTCTCTGTTTGGAAGGAGTACTGTTTCCTTGAATTCGAGGTTTCTGATGCTTATGGAGGCTCTGTGAAGCTTCCTTCCCATAGTGTTTGTAGAAAATGTGTGGTGATAGGGACTGTTGATTTGGTGGGTCACTGCATGGAAAGTCAAGGAAATTCGACTCTCGTAGCCATCTGATCAGCGGTCTGTGGTAGGAACGGTTATTGCAATGGTCCACATTCAACCAGGAGAACTCAGGATGGCGAGAGTTGGCCAATGGCTGGCATTCTAGGGCTAGAGCCCATCTTCACGGTGGCCCACCAAATGAAAGGTTCTGATCACCGCATTTAAGTACCATGAAGATAGAGCTACATAGGACTTGTATGTTACAGGCGGCATAATTACCAAACAATGCCTCGAAAACGCTTCTTCAAGAGTGAAATAACGGAAATGCCTTCTCTCTCTCACAGTCACAGGCTGTGGAATTGAGCATTGTGGGCCCATGCGGTGCGTGTATGAAATCCAAACCATACATTAGATGTAACCCATCATGATCAGACGAACAAAAAATCAGACCAATGTAATCGTCAAGCGGGCCCCACTTGATTTTGGAGGTGTTTGAGTGGTGTAAATTGTTTTTTTTGGTGTGGCCCGCATGATGATTAGATCAACCTGATTTTATTTATTTATTTATTTATTGTTATTATTATTATTATTAAATCTTTCACATGGTCATTACGGTGGCTGCACCTATTGGGAGGGAGGACATCTTAAGAAAAAAAAATGGACATGGACTAGGGCTTTGAAACATTTTCTTGGATGCATACAACTTTAAACTTTTGGCAAATTTCGATCAACTTCTACAATTATATAAGAATGTAGTGTTGTGTATTTATTATAAGGAAATGACTTTTAAAAGTTTGTTAGAATATATGATAGGCATCCGCTTTTAAACATTGATTATCTTTCAATGATCCAACGATTTATGTGACATTTCCCACTAGTAACACGTGAAGACATTAAATAAAGGCTCTCAATTAGATTATTTCAGCCCTTTAATAATTTTACTCATTGTGTCTAATATAATACAGACAGTCACCAACAGCCTCTGTATGACCAAAGGGTTGAAATATTCAATCTAGGCTTTTTCATGCATCTCAAATGAAGTGGCTAGTGTCGTGAGCATCTTATTGTGATATGCCGGGATGAAAGCTATAACAATTCGGTTATCAAACAAAAAAACCAACTAGAGTACTGATGCGTCTTATTGCAGTTGGCCGGGATGAATCCAGATCCTTTACTTGCCACAAGCCGAAAAATCCTGCTTTCCTGCATCATAATTGGTCCACGTCCATGATGATGTTGTCAGCATTGCTGCATTAAATACAATGTGTGATGATGTGGTCCAATTAGATTGCAACAACCGGGAATCCAGATTTGACCAGGATGTATTGTACTCCGGCTTACCTCTAATTAGCAGGTGTACTTTTATTGAGAGAGGCCGTCAGCGTGGATTTTTTTGGGTATTCCACCCATATGGGTGTGGCCCACCGTATAAATGGTTTGGATAATTATAACATGTCCATGTGGAATCTCAAGTGTTAATTAAAAATGTCCATGTGGAATCTCAAGTGTCAACAACATAGCCGGTTCTATGCTCTTTAGCTTACATGCGATCAATAACTCTTAACTTTTTTTTTTAAAACGAAAGGACGGCCATGCCTCTATTTCTTTGAAATTATGAACAGAGGATGTACAAGCCAAAGATTCAGGTGGGCACCACAAAAGGAATCAGGCCTCACCTATCATATATTGAAATTAACAAACACAAAAAGGAAAGAGAAAATTAGGCTTACGCCTCCCTGGAGAGCTCCAAACCGGCCCCACAAAAGGAATCAGGCCTCGCCAATCAATAACTCTTAACTTGTGTCCTTTTTATGTTCTTGACCAATCGCATGGGTGTAGCAGGCACGGGAAGGTAGTGGCTGCATGGAGATAAGGAATAAAATCAGTCTTCTCCTAGTTAATAACCCTTAGAATCCATGAGGAAAGCAAATCTGTAAAATGAGAAATAAAAAAGCTGATATTATTCAATGAAAAGTGTTGTTTACAACATCTTGATGGGCTTATATAAGCGAAGATGCCCTAAACTCCTAATTCAACTTAAAATTAAAAAAACTTCCCAAATAATAAAACTTACCAACAGCAATAAAAATGCCAAAACCGACCTGAACTCATAAACAACTTCTAATCAACCTAAATAAGGACTTTGAAATAAGAACATGCTTTTAAAACCCTAAAATGATTGCAAATTAGTAAAATAATGAAACTTTTTTTTTTCTTTTTTCTTTTTTTTTTTAAATATTTTTACACATGCACCCGCCACACACTTACGCACGCCGTAGTGGGATTTCACTACCTATGGGTTTCAAACCCAAGACCTCGTGTTGAAACTCCTCAGAGTCTACCACTCGGCCAAGGACTGGAACCCAAAATAATATAACTTAATAAAAATAGCAAGTCCTGAATTAAAATGCAATTTTATTACCAAATAACTGCCTTCTTTTTGAGAAGTTACTCCGAACTAACTTTCTTAGTTAGTATGTTGTAGGGTTTGTCAATAGCTTTCCAATGTCATATCATATGCACAAATTCGATAATCGATCACAAAATTATAGCAGTTGGATTGTCGTATGTGTTCAGGCTGTTTTTATCATAGATCAAACTTTTTAACCTGAGAAATCAATCCCAAACCGTACGTAAAGTCATCAACATTCTTTCTACATCTTGTGGCCATATATTGATGATTTAAACCATTCCTTGACACGGATGGGGATGACTGGCAAAGCTTTTAAACCATTCCTTGACACGGATGGGGATGACTAGCAAAGCTTCTAGACCACGATCATTTCGTCAATGGCCTTAAAACCAACCTAAAAATTCAATATAGAAAGGAGTTATATACCTTTCATGGCTAGGGGGACTTTTGGTTAAACTCCTTACAAGAGTGAGGTGTTGTGACGCAGGGAAGAGGTATATATGATAAGAAATATTATGGTCTTTCTTGAGTTATTAAAACCTTGAATACATAAGGTATTTTCTTGAATTCACAAGAAAAATAAAATAAAATTTAGAATTGTATTAATCAATAATTGTCTAATGTGTATATGTCTCAATTACACCATTAATAAAGAAAAAAAATAAATTAAAATTCATAAATTTAAAAAATAGCTAAATTCTAACCCTAATAAAAATTCTAATACTAGTAAAATTCTTCTAAAGCCTAATTCCTAAAAATAAAAATTTCAAATAAACTTTTGTTAGAAGAGTCCTAACATGATTATAAATTATTTCAAAAAATAATAATCTAAAACTCAGAAAAAAAAAATACTATAAAAGTTAGAATTACTAAAAATAATAAAATTTTCCTAAATTTTCATCTTTGAGATGAAAGCGCGTGCTTTCTGGCTAAATTGACCTGCACCACCCACTACATGGGTAGCTTCACCACAAATGTCCCGTTACAGTAAAGATTGATAGGTTGTTTGCCCTATATAACAATACGGGATCAAAAGTCACAGCCAGTTTACAGTTCACCATATGAACATATCTGTGTCATGTCATACATCATGTTGGATATGGATCTGTCATACCCACTCGTGGGTAATTATAAGTGAGTGGGTCTTATATTATTTTCCTTGAGAGTACCTTCTGATGTAAAAGGAATACGCCTTTATTCCTATCATATAAATAACTCCTAATAACCTGGTTCCTCTTTTCAGAAAAGGGTGCATTCCCTGATCAGTTAAGTAAAAGGTTAAAAAGCATGCATGTATAAAGAACTCCCAGAAGAAATTTGACTGGAATAACAAAAAAATACTCAAATATCCATTAGGCCACTTATACGATCTAAATTATTGAAGGTGTCCCACGCAATCCTACTCGTTTCCTTTCTGCTCCACGGTAGTTAGGTAAATCGTTAGATGAGAGCGGCTCATATTCGGCCTTTCTAAATCTCTAAAATCGTGTAGATATCGTTACATACAGTATACCTACCCATCAGTGCCTTTCTTAGGGCTCATTAGATCAACTACCTTAGTTGCCAAACCATGACCCACACTCCCAAATCTTGTGTCTAAGTAGATTGCTGCATCGGACGCGGTTTGGCTAGTGATCCACCATCAATATTCAGCTTGATGGTATCAAACCGCTGTGGGCCCCACCATGATGTATGTGTTTTATCCACGTGGTACATTATTTTGCGAGCTTATTTTAAGGAATGAGCTAAAAAATAAGGCAGATAAAAATCTCATTTGAATTACATCACAGGAAATAATGAGGATTGAACGCTTGTTGTTGAAAACATTTTGTGGGCCACATAAGTTTTGGATTAAGCTGATATTTGTTTTTTATCTTCATCCAGGCCTGTGGGACCTTATCAACATGTTGGATGCCAAATAAACATTACAGTGGGCCTTAGGAAGCTCAGTCAAATCTGTTTTCGTATTGTGTGGTCCACCTGAGATTTGGATATGCCTCATTTTTTGTGCTATGCCCTAAAATGAGCTGGCAAAATGGATGGACGGTCTGGATAAAATACATACAACGGTTACCATCCAAAACCGCGTCCAATCGCCTCTATCTCTTACAGAGTATGACCCACCAATCAAATTTGGCCACGTCATTTCATCACCGAAGTGCAATCCGCGTCCCCGGGAACAGTCATTTTTTAACGGAAATCAGTTGCAAGATATAACCAACTCATGTTGCATGGATAACAAACCCCCCTCTCTCTCTTTCTCTCTCTCTCTCTCTCTTTCTCTCTGTAGCCATGGAGCCAAGAACCAGTCTCCTTCTCTATCTCTCATCTCTCCTCCTCTTCCACTTCATAGACGCCCAATGTGTGGACGGCGACATCAAACGGCGCATGTTCCCTGCTGAGGTCGGACCAACATCCTGCAACACCGACGTCATAATCCGAGAGATATGCGAACACACAAAAAACCCCGACGTCTGCATCTCATCCATTAGCCCGTACTTACCCAACATTGGCGATGTCAATGCCACCACCATCCTTGGCTTGCAGATTAAGGCATGCACTAACTACACCAATGTTGCCATAAGCGCCGTCGAGCAAATGGTTAAAGACCCAAAAACGCCACCATTGATGATGGGCTGCCTCAAGGTTTGTCGAGAGAGTTATAGTAATGCGCTTAACGACCTTCAATCTGCAGTGAAAGCGATCGAAACCCACGATTCAGGCACGTTGAATAGTATGCTGAGCGCGGTGTTGACAGACATTGGCACCTGTGAGGATGCGTTCACTGAGCGGCCTGGGCTCAAGTCACCGATGGCTAGCCAGGATAACATGCTTTCGAAGCTGGCTAGCAATTGTCTTGCCATTGCCGCGTTGATCAAATGATCCTACTCTCTCTCTCTCTCTCTCTCTCTCTCTCTCTCTCTCTCTCTCTCTCTCTCTCTCTCTCTCTCTCTCTCTCTCCTAGGAAGAGTTTTGCAATTTTTACCTTTGAAATTCTTAAGATTTCTGATTTTCGCAGAAAAGACCTTTAACCTGTTCAAAGTCCCAAGACAATTTTTTAAGGAATAAATGACCTAAATGTATGTCATCTTATTATTATTATTTATTCTCTACAATAGTGGAGTGGGGCCACATGATGTGTATACAGGTACAACCCATTCAACAGGTGGAACCCACCTTGATGATGATAGGACGCAAAAATCAGGCCAATCCAGTCATTATGCCAGCCAATCATGAGTGATAATTGGATTAGCCTGATTGGTGCACTTGTTGGATGATTTGGATGGTTATACACACAAAATAAATAAATAAATAGATGAAAGTATTTTGGTCATTTTACCTCTTAAAAAAGTTTTTGGGAATTTAATTATAATCAAGGTCTTTTATAAAAATCATAAATCTTAAGGATTTCTACGTAAAAATCAGAAGTTTTTGTGTAGAAATGAAAAGATGCTAAAACAGATTGTGGTAACGAAAAGAGTCTGGAAATAAAAAAAAAATTCTTTCATTTTCTTTTACTAATTATTTTTTTTGGAGTTTAAAGGCTACAATAATTCCTGTATGTGGATTGATGTAGTATCATACTGTGGAATTATTTATAATTTTCTTACTTTGAGTTAAGTTAAATAATTATGGATTGATGTAATATCAAACTGTGGAATTATTTATCTTAGTATGTGCTTTGAGATTTTAAAATTTGTGAACTATGGTGGGAGGAAATGAAATGAAATGAATATTTCCTTGTGGTACTTTTTCATAGATCATGGATTTGGAATTTGGCTCCTAAATACCCTATTTGGGTACCCGAATTTTGGGACATGACACCAAGCCTCCAAGGTGTGTGCCTTCTTTTACACCAAACCAATGTACGCTTGGGAGAGCAGATCATTTCTGGACTAAGGCTTCATCATCCCCTATGCAAATGGCTATTCTCTTCTGTTGGGATTGCTCGCATGCCTTATCTTCTAGGAAGTATGGAAGGAACGAAATGGGAGCATATTTGATGGGGTTCGTATGAACGATGGTAGAATTATTGATCACATTTGCAATTAGCTGAGCTAGATTGGAGCAAACCTTCCCTTGCCACCCTCTATGTCTCTCTCTCATCAGATTTTTATACAAGCTTTGAGGATAGAAGGTCTCGTCTCTTTGTGAGTCAACCTCATGGTGATGAGGTGGCTTAAACCAAAGGTCGGATGGGTCTAGCTTAATGTGGACAACTCGTCCTAAGGGAACCCGATTGGGCCTTTCTGGTGGAGGCAGTCATCAAGGATGGTTTTGGCAACTTCATCTTTGCCTTCTGGGTTGGCTATGGTATGGGGACAAATACTCGGGCTGAGGCATGTTTTATGGTCGAGGGACTCTCCTTTTATTTGAACTAGGGTTTTCGTAGAATCGTTGTAGAGAGTGACTCTAAAGCTATAGTGGACCTGGCGTCTAAGGGGCTATTCAATTCTTAGAAGTCGTGGTACTGGAGCGCCCGTTTGCATTTTCTCCTCTATAGGGCTGAAGTTGTAGTAAAGCATACAGTGAGGGAGGCTAATGGGTTGACTCCTTGGCAAAGATGAGGAGCGACTCCCAAGAGGCCATAATTTTCAATGGTTTGTTAGAGCTTCCTCACCACATTCGAGGGGAAATCTTTCTTGATAAGGTGAGGCTGGGGAATGTTTGTAAGGGGGGATAAAGGATAAAGGTTTTTTTGTTTCTTCTCTTTGTTTGGCGTGCATATGATAGGCAACCTCTAGCCATGTTTTCAGATAGAGGCAACCCAAAGTGTTGGTACCTAGGATGAGAACGAAGATGAAGCTTTTGCAAACCCAAGGATTTCCTCCATAACCCTGATTCTGTTTCTTGGGAGCTTAGTTGAACAGAAAAAGGAACATTTTCGCAAGTTTATACTCTGGCTCGAGGAGGCTTGAAAAGAGTCCAAGAAGTTCTTCAAAGCCTGAAGCGACTGCTTGCCCCCATTTGTGAAGATGAGGGTGTCGTCTGTGTAAAGCAAATGCGAAACAGCAGGACATTCTCTACAAAGCGCAAAAGGCCGGCAAACCTGATGGTTGATCATATATTTCAGACCCTGCTCATGACTTCAGCTGTAAGGATGAACAGACTAGGCGAAATTGGATCTCCCTGCCTCAATCCCCTCGAAGATTTGAAAAAACCTGCCATCTCCCCGTTTATCAACACTGAAAACCAACTATTTGCCCAACAATTTTCGATTATCTTTATCCAGGAATTGCAAAAACCAAACTGTTCTAGCACCAGAAGCAGGAAATGCTAATTTACTCTGTCATAAGCCTTGTTCAAATCAAGCTTCAACACAATGTTCCCACCATGAACTGGCTTGTTCAAATCCCTGAACAGTTCCTGGGCTAAGGTAATATTTTCTACTATCGATCGACCTTGAAGAAATGCCCCTTGCTCGGGAGAAACTAACGCCGGAAGAATCTTGCTAAGCCTAGCCACAACAATCTTAGAGAAAGCTTTGTACAAACAGTTACATAAACTGGTTGGACGGAAGTCAGAAAAATGCCTAGGAGATGCTGATTTTGGAATTAGACAAATTAGCGATGACATTACTGACCTCGGAAGATTGCCACCTTTAAAGAGAAAGGAGATGGCGTTATGAATGTCCTGACCAATCACGTTCCAGCACGAAACGAAAAAACTGGCAGAAAACCCATTAGGGCCTGTTGCACTATCAACTAGCATGGACAAAACCACCAAGTGTACTTCCAACAAGGAGGGGGTAGCTAGTAAACTCTCATTCTGAGTCGGGGTGATGAGATTTAGAATGCATTGGAGCAAATTATAATCCATTTGACAATCGACTGCGCTAAAAATCTGTTGGAAATGTGCTACCGTTGTAGCTTCCAACTCCTCCTGGTCTTCCATGATTTGCCCATTTTCCAATTCCACCTGACGGATAACCACTCTACGTTGTCTCTCCGTTACAGTGGCATGGAAAAACTTCGTGTTTTTATCTCCCTCCGTCAACCAATCCACTCTCGATTTCTGCTTCTAAAAAATCTCCTCCATCAGCTCCAATGAAGCTAACCTGTCGGAAGTAGATCTGAGTTGCTGCTGAATTTCGCTGGACTGATCCACCGGCCTTGAGATATGAAGCGAATTATTCTCCAGCTCAAGAATGGCCCTTTCCGCTGTCTTAATCTGCTCAAAGATGTTACCAAACATCTCCTTGTTCCAAAGCTTAAGATCTAGCTTCACCTGCTTAATCTTCGCTAGCACGTTATACACAAGATGAGTAGACTCTGCTTTATTCCAGGCTGACTTGAGCACATTCAAGAAGGACTCATGCTGCGTCCACATTCTTTGAAACCGGAATGGTTTAGGCCCACCATTCTGCCACATGGGAAAACTGAGGAGAAGGGGCGCGTGATCAGATTGAGTACGGGGCAAATGGGAGACCTGGAATTGTGGGAATATCGTAGTCCAGTGGACATTGATAAGAGCGCGATCGAGTCTAGTCCAAACACGGGAGGCACCCGCCTGATTTTTGCTCCATGTAAACCTACTTCTAGAAAACCCCGTGTCTTGGAGGCCCACAGCATGTACGGCATCTACAAATTCGGTAGAGGATGCTCTGTCCGTAGCCCTCCTACTCCTCCTTTCAGAATCATCTACAATTGCGTTGAAATCACCGCAAACAACCCAAGGACCTTGCATCGAGGAGGAGAGGGTAGTCAGGTCCGACTAAAGTGCTCTCCTCAATATCCTAGCACACCTGGCGTAGACGAAAGTAATATGCAGATGGCAAGAGCAATTCTGCATAGATGCCATAATGGAAAGGCACTGATCAGAATTAAACAAAATCGAGCAAAAAAGAAGAGACTTGAAGAAAACCCATATCTTTCCACCCTTCAAACCATTCGAAAAGGATGAATGAAAACTCAAATATAGACCGGTTCTAATCCGCTTCTCATCACCCAACATAGGCTCAAGCAGAGCCACAATACAAGGATCATTTTTCCTGATGAGCCTCTTTGCAGTTCGAATTGCCCGTTGGTTGCCAATACCTCAGACATTCCATACAAGATTCTTATCCATCCGTCACACATCCGGTATTCACGGCCCTCCTCTTTAATCGCCTAAGCCTTGATGCCCAATTTCCTTTCTCATAGAGAATTTTATGCCTTCTCAACTTCTTTTTGATCCTTCCTTATCTGACAGCTGCTGCCCCTTTTGAGTCCGATGATCATCCATAGCCAGATTCCGGAACTCTTCCTCAGAAACTTCACTCTGAGCCTTGTGTTGATCCTGATCTTAAGGTGCCACTGGGCTGCCAAACTCCATATCCAGATGTCCAAATGTCTGTTTGTACGTAGGCTCTATTTTTTGTCATGAAATAGGGAGATAGATCAATCTCCAATGCAGCCCTCTCATTGTCTCTCATCCTGCCTGCAGATACTATGGCCGCCTCTAGCTCCATTAGGCAGCGTGTCTCAGCTCTGTTCACCCCAATTATACCTTCATATGCTGTGATGTTTCCTTCTCAGTGTTTCTAGCTCTGGTACTCACCAGATCAGACATAGATGAAGGGTGGAGGTTCTCCTTTCCTGCGTTAATCCGAATCTCTTTTAGGGGCACCCTGTCATTGGTCTCAGCTGCTGAAGGCACTAGAGAGTTGACATTGCCAATCGAAGAGGTTTTAAGAAACTGAGGCTGGGTGTATGGTTGCATTCTACTAACCATTTCCTCTTCACCTTGGAGAACCACCTCCTTGGATGGAGTATGTATCAGGTGTGCTTCCCCCTGGTTGTTTGTTTGGCTTGAATTTGAGAGAGATCTCAACTTTTACAAACCACTATCAGAGATCTCCTATTAATGTCCAGCTTGGTTGTTCCTATTTGCAGAGAAATAGCCCTCATTAGTTCTAAGTGGCATAGGGTATGGCTCTGGCGGGCCAAGCATGAGTATCACCACATTTATATTAGTCATCGTATCACAGCCATTTGACGTGTGGTGTGGTTCGACATAGCCCTCCTCTATTGTCATGTCCTTCCGAGAATCCTCTGGTTGGCCAAGAAGACCTACACTACACCTGCCCTCCACATTGGCATTTTCACAAATGTCTACCTGATTTCCCATGTGACCTCTATGTATTGCTACTTCCCCGGGTGGAGCATTTCCACAAACACCTAGTGGATAACTTGCAGGTTCATGGAAACGACGAAGGACCCAGTCCTTAGTACTCTCTCTAGTCGAATGTTTTATGACTGGAGAGCACCCGTACCTGAAGAGAGGCTCCAATTCCGTTAGAATGGGGTAAGTCTTCCCCAGAATGGGGTCCTTACTCTTACCCGGGTGGTAGACTCCCTGGAGTTTCAACACCGAGTCAAGGGTTCGAGTACCCATGGTGGTGAAATCCCACGGTGTGCGTGTGTGGGGTGTGTGTGCGTGTGGAGTGAGTGTGTGGGGGTGTGTGTGCGTGTGTTAAAAAAAAAAAAGTCTTCCCCAAAACCACCAACCTTAAAACTTTATTAAAGCTCACACCCGGCCTAGGGATCACCTTTACACGAGCAAATGCCTGAAAATACCCGAATCTGGAATTTGAGTCTATCTGAGTGATTTTCCCAAAATAGCTAGCTAGATTGAGAATGACCGCCTCGATCTAGGCCTGAGTGGGTATCCCGAATATTCTAATCCACACTCCATCCCTTCCCAAGAACTCATCTGGAGACCACGTTTTAACTGATTGCAGCCCCATCTCCTTATGAAGATCCGCATTACATTTGAACGCCTCTAGATCCCCTTTTGATTTAAAGGTTATGAGGAATTTTAGGGCAGAGATCGGCATAATCTCCACGGCCGCTGAGCTGAATCTCGAAACCTTCAATGTCTCTGTTATCGATATGAACATCTTCATCGACTGTCGTCCCCACCAGTGCGAGAGACAACAGTTGCAACCCATTCTCCACTGACTTTGGGTCTGGATTGGAAGTATCCCCAGCACACCCTTCTACCATAGAAGCTTTATTTAGCCGTGATCCTGCTGCCACCTCCACAAATGTGGGGGCCTGGGTGACCTTTGGCCCCTGATCGCAAGTTGTCAATGGGACGGGAGGTGTCCGCCCAGCATTCTTCTTCTCGGGCTGCTGTTTCGCCCATGCAATATGAACCACCCGACCATCGATTCTCCTTTCATTCAGACAGTGAATGGCGTTGAGAGTGCCCTGTTCATAGCAGAATCGAATGAAGGCGAAACCACGAGAACGATTAAGATTATGATTCTACGGGATGAATACATCAGAAATCTTTCCATACTGACTGAAGATCTTATACAGATCTTCCACTGATGTGTCAAAAGTCAGGTTTATAGCAAAGATAGAAAACTTAGAATTCGAGATCCGAGGTTTTCGGGGAGAAACCCTAGTCCAAGAAGAGTCCCGGATCCGATCCCTCTCCCGTTCTTCCATCTCGAGTTAGCCTTGGATCTGCTTGGACAGTCTAATTGATCAGTATTCCTAATTATCTTCAGTTATATAGCTAGGTTGCGGTCCCATTACCAGTGATTTATCTAAGTGGGACTCAACCCTATACCTCTTGATGTGTACTCATCATTATCTCTCTAGTTAGCACTTTAGTTAGTGGATCAACTAAATTCTCTTTGGACTTTATAAAGTTAATTGCAATCATTCCATTTTGGATCAATTGCTTGAATAAGTTATGTCTCAGACGTAGATGTCTGGACTTTTCATTATATGTTTTATTATTTGCCTTAGTTATTACAGCTTGGCTATCACAATGCAATGCAATTAGTTCCACTAGTTTACCCCACAAAGGTATATTTAAAAGCATATTTTCAACAATTCTGCTTCTACACCTGCAGTTGCAAGAGCAATGAATTCGGACTCCTTCGTGAATCGAGATATACAAATTTACTTCTAAGACTTTTAGGATGCAGCGACTCCTCCAAAAGTAAACACATGGCTACTCATGGACTTTAATTCTATAGAATTTGATATCCAATGGGCATCATTATTCCATCTAGTATAGCTGGATACCTGGTATATCTAACACCATAGGTACAAGTCTTTTTCAAGTATCTTAGTAATTTATTGTAATGCCCTAAAATTTTGTTATTTTGGATTACCAAAAATCCTTATATATATATATATATATATATATATATATATATATATATATATATATATATATATATATCACTAGCCTACGTTGTCACTTACTGACTCTCGATGTTCGGGGTGAACATATACGTGGGAGGTACTAGTAAAGAATCCGCTTAATCACTTAAACCTCAAGTTTAGCCTCGTGAATGGTTCATTTAGAGCCCAAATCTAACCGATTTATCATTAACTAATCAAGACAACTATAATTAAATTAAAGATCTATCTAAAGTCAAGCTAGCTATGGGTCAGATCTTAATTAACAAACCAAGTCAACCTATTTACTCATTCAGCCTAAGAACTAACGGTTTAGAGTGATCATGATCAAATCACCATTTTTACTGATTTCAAATAGTCCACACTATGAATATAATTAATCCAGACCTTAATCATTGCGCACAAAATTTTTTCCTACCCAATTCATTTCAGAAATGCCCCGATTATCTGAACAAGCTTTACGCTGCTCGTTAGTGGGCAATTAGTTCCGAAACTATAGAATAATGTTCGTCTCACTGGGCTTGATGTCCACCATGGGTGGCGAACCAAGAAAGTGCCCAGAACTACTCAACTTGGGTTAGAAGCCAAGTGCTTAAAATGTGCAAATCCCCTAGGTTAAAATTTGAAAACTTAAGTGAAATAGACCTTCTACTCTTTTGCGAAGTTATAGCTTTTCGACCATTAGATTGCAACTAAACAAGAAGCATGAGTTAAGGATATTTTCCTACTCATATTTGTATAACTGTGACCCCGATCGATCACCGACGACCGTCCATTGCAAGTAGGGCCCCTGCTGTCGATTGAGTCATCCGTTTGCCACCAAATTCAGACCAATCACTAACCGGCGATGGGGCACCTACCCCATGGCATATATGGGTCAGGGGGCCTTTGAAATAGCCATATGAGCCATGATTCAACCCACTAAGGGCATGCATGTTAGAAAAAGGGCCCGAGAGCCATTTGGACAAAATTTGAGACTATAAAAGCCCATAAATTTCTCTCTCACTCCCATACAAATTTTCACTTGCAAAGGAAGGGAGAGAGAGAGAGAGAGAGAGAGAGAGAGAGAGAGAGAGAGAGAGAGATGAGGAGAAGGGGAGAAGGTGCAAGAGGGGTAGATTGGAGCATTCGCCCCATCCTTGCTAGCCTGCAACGTAGCCGCGACCACATTACGTCGTCGAAGTCACCCCGACGACCATTGGAGGTAATTAACAAATTCCCTTTTTAGGTTTGAGTATTAATTAAAGGTTAAATGCATGGATCCTTAAAAGTGAATTGTGTTGGTAGAAGGCATCGGTGAACCGTTCCGTGGAGTCCTAGCTATATGAGCAAGTCCGAATTCGACGAATCAACCCAAGGTATGAACCATTACCTCTAGGTTGCCAATTATGAAACCTACATCACAAATAATGATTGTGTAGTGAAAATTATGAATTACATGCTAATTAGGGACAAATCCTTAGGCCTATTATCCTTCATAAAGTGAAATTTTCATTTATGGTTGTCGATTATTGATTACATGCTAGAATAGACTGGATATACTGAAATTTCATGCCCACATGTTCCATATTTTTCCCTGATACATGCGCCTAATTAGCTAATTATGGTAAATTATGCGATGATTGAATAATACTCTTGCATGCCTATTTTTTTACTCATATTAGCTAGAATATCCTGAAATATTGTTTAGTTGGTTGCCTATTCCTGAATAGAATTGATTGTGGCATGCTGTAAAATATTAGTATATTGGTAATTGGGTTGGTCAGCAAACCGAAAAAATTCACAAGGGCAGCCCTATTGGATCAGCTACCCTGGGCCAATTCGACCGATTCAGGCCGAAGACGGACAACCGACAATAGTTAGACTACACGGGATGCTTGCACGCAGTGTCGGTTGTGTCGTAGTTCGCTTAAGTCAGCCAAATTTGTCCACTAGTTGGCAAATCATGTATGTTCACCATGTATGGTCACACCTATTTGAATCTAAAACACCTCATACCTATGAGAGGCCTACTGATAACCGTTAGTGATACGATACCACTAAGACTTATGAGCCGGACATGGTGGAATGGGACATTATGTCCGAGCCGTCGGCCTACACTGGGGTGACGAGCCTCCCCATAATGACCAGTGAGCAACCACGTTTCGAGAGTCGGGCATGGTGGAATGGAAAACTGTGTCCATGCTATCGGTCTACGTTGGGGTGACGAACCTCCCCGTAATGACCAACGAGCATCGGAGGTAACATGTCCTTGTTCAAATGGCTCCTGTCAAATTACCTGGCGATAGTTTCGTGCCAAAGTACCGCTCGAACGACCTGGGCATAAATAGAATTAGGTGATGAGCCCTTCCTTATGGTGATTTCGTTATATGATAAACCCGTACCTCGGAACTGAGTGATCATACTTGGTATTTGGGTGACGACCCATACTGAGTTAATCCTCATACCTTTGGATATTATGTCTTACCTTTAAAATTATTAATTTGTGAGACAGATAAATGATACCTAAATTTGGATCATGGATCACAGGCTCAGAGTGGTTATGGCCTCCCTGGGCCAAGTGATCTAGATAAGGCCATTGATTAAATGGAGGTGTTTTAGCTTTCCCATTCTTACTGGATCAACAAACTTAATTAAATACTCAGCTAACATGAATATTCATGACATTGCATTAGCATAGGTTGGCGACTCGGCAGTCGAGGTCGCATTGAGGGAGTGTTGGTCATATGTGAATGTATAGATTGTGTCACTTGAGGGAGTGTTAGATGGTGAGTGCATGTATCATATCATAATATCATGCATGTGCATTAACAAGAATATTTAGGAACTGCATGCTTACTTTTGCTTTTCATTAATTGTGCATATGTATTTGATAGCTTGTGTAACTTAATGTTAATGAAACTACTGAGTTGATCACTCACTCACATTCTTGGATGGTGTTTTAAAACATAAACCAGACCCCATTTTAGATGCAGGTACCACAGAGCCAAACGCGTTGGATGAGGCAACCATTGCATATTCTATCTTAATTCCAGGAATTGCTCAAATGCTAGGTAAAATAAACTATAGAACCCTACTTCCGCAAAGCATAAGTGTCACGCCCCAAACTCGGAAATCAGATTCACAGGAATCCCGATCGCCGAATCCGGTGCCGACAGCCTCCGTAGTATCCCATTCTCGGCTCTTAGCATCCATACGCCAGATTCCGATCCTGGGATCCTACAAGGAGGATTTTATTTTTTATTTTTTACATTTAACTCAAAATAAGCATAACCACAAGATTACCGAATTCACAAAGGCAACATCATCATCACATATCCACTAATACAATCATTTGAGTACAATGCTGAAAGGGAAATACATAAAAAATCAAGCTCCAGAAGACCACTGCACGCTCCAAGCTCAACACTACTGCAACCTAACATCACCTGCACGCATCTATCGTGCATAAGCTTATAAAAAGCTTAGAGGGTGGTGTAAGTATGTGCACAAGGTAAGTGCCAAGTAAGCAATATCAGAGTAATCAGAGTAAGCGGGAAAACTAACAAGCCCATAAATCATACAATATCAGAAATAAGCAGAAATACTGACAATAACATGAATTATCCGAGTAAACAACATTATTAACAAGGTCATAAATCATACGATATCAGAGTAAGCAAAAATATAGACAAGTCCATGAGTCAATCAATATCAGAATACGCATTATAGAACATCTATGCAAATGAGGAGTCATAAAGAGCCAAACATCATATGCTAAGGATGCGATGCAGTACGCAATTCCTGATGAATGCACGAATACCGTCAGTCGTATCTAGACCGTATAAATGCGTAAACATAGTAACCCGAAATGCCATATGCAGTAGATGTAATGCGCTATGCGGTGCGAATGGAATGACCATGCTAGAGTGTGAAGTCGGGATGATAGTACGTGGTATCGCAGGCTATGGGGTCCATCACAAGGGCCTTCTATCCAAACCAGTCCCATACCTAAATTTGGATAGTCAGACTCAATGTGGTAAACTCCTGATCTCAGGTTAGTAGCGCGCCCCAACCGAAATCATTGCCGTAACGAAGGCACACAACAATTAGTTGCGCACCACCAGCCCGAGTGGATAGTGAATGAATGAATGAATGAGCATGCAACTCCTACTCAATAAGTCCACATATCAGTACAGTTTGTCTTTGGGATCATCACCGGGGTCTATTACACTCCAAATGGCACTGCCGCTCTCCCAGCAGCACAGTCCAAGTGAGCGTAAGAAACCTCACTATCCGCCTGGCCAATAGTCTGCCAATACCTATCCGGCACGTCGATAGCGAACCCATTCCTCGAGCTGGTCAGACTCAGCCTAGCAATGCCCCCTGCGCTCGGGCGGGTAAGGCCACACCCCCTCCCAACCAACCACGACACAGTGGGAGACGCGGCCTCCTGGTATTCGGCACTCGGGCGCTCATGTATCCACTCGGTCTCGACGTTGGGGCGTCTCTTGGTCACGGAGGTTTAGGGATTTTCACCCAGGGACATCTATGGCGCCCGTATGCTAGAACCAAATATTTCCGGTGTCCCCTCTGGCCATCCACGATATGCCTGTGGAGGCTACAACCCTGATGTCGCTAGGGCGTATAGTAATCACAGCACACAATGCAAGATGCATGAGTCATACAATCCAGTCATGCATCAATCCTGCGCATACCATGCACTCATGTGAGATGACCTCCGCCTATCAGGGAGTCTCATAACAACACGCTCAATGACATATGCAATGATCAACCACATCTCATAACAAACATGCAGATGATGCGTATGGGCATGTATCATGATGCTATGCTATCACCTACTCATAATCGGTATCAATAATCGGCACCGACAATCGGCCTCGATAATGTTGACATTTAACCAACATTGCCCCTTAGGAATGACCCACATAGAGCCTAACATGCAATGGGCCCACAGCCTCACACAACGGCCTAATATACAACACAATGGGCCTTACTCAAGGGCCACATATACACAACATACTCATGGGCCTCACAATGGGCCTTGCTCATAGGCCATGAATACATCACAATGGGCCTTACCCATGGGCCATGAATACATCATAATGGGCCTTATCCATGGGCCATGAATACATCACAATGGGCCTTGCCCATAGGCCTCAATTACATGACATGTGGGCCCTACACATGGGTCTTAAATACATCAAATGGGTCATGCATCATGGGCCCACTACGTGTCATAATGGGTCTCAACTATGGGTCGCATGTACATCAAATAGGTCACGACAATCGGCCTTGGCAATCGAAATCGGCCTCGACAATCGAATTGGCATTCGGCCACGGCAATCAGAATCGATCGATAATCAAAATCGATAAAACGGTCACAACCATCGGGATAGATCAATAATCAGAATCGGTAAATCGGTCACGTCGATCGAAGTCGACAATCGGTCACGATAATCGGAATCGATCGATAATCAGATTCGGCAAATCGGTCACGACAATCAGACTCGGCCTCAATGATCGGTCGATCAAGGCTTAAGGGAAGGTCACGATGTGGACATTAAACCATCATTGCCCATCAATGTGGGCATTTAACCAACATTGCTCCACTAAGAGTTGAACATATAATGGGCCCATAGCCTCATACAAGGGTCTAATATACATCGCAATGGGCCGAATACACGGGCCTAATATACATCACCATGGGCCGCGACCCATGGTCCTCAAATACATTATAATGGGCTACGACCTATGGACCTCAATATACATCAAGTGGACCGCATTAATGGGTCTCATATACATGACAGGTGGGCCTCATACCTGGGCCTCATGTACATCAAAATGGGCCACATCCATGGGCCTCAAATACGTCACAATGGGCCACAAGAACATCACAATGGGCCTCACCAAATGGGCCACAAATATAACACAATGGGCCTCATCGACTAGGCCTTATATACACCAGGTGAGTCGTATCAATGGGTCGCACCAACGGGTCTCATATACACCAGGTGGGCCGTATCAATGGGTCGCACCAACGGACCTCTACTCATGGGCTCCAAATTCATCACAATGGGCCAGAAATACAAACAGGTGGGCCCCGTACATGGTAATGGGTCCCACGGCACTAAAAAATGGATGAATGGCGTGTATATGACATATACATCATGGCGGGCCTCACAAGCCAGCCCCTCATGGGCGTATACATACATGAGGGTGGGCCTCACATCCCCTAGCTGGGCTTCAAACAGACATCACAGTGGCCTCATAAACATCACCACGGGAGGGTCCATGGACTGGACGGTGCTGATGAAACACATACATCACATCGGGGCCACGAGGAAGGCCGGTGTGGATATGACACATCACAAGGTGGAACCCTCATCCATCAAAATGGATATGCGGTGTGAATACAACCTGTGCATCTTGGCGGAGTCCACGTCCAGCAGACTGGACTGGACGGTGAGGATACAGAGTAAACGTATCAAGGTGGGCCATGTACATCACTGCTGGATGGCTCAATTACAACCCAGATGTCATGGTGGGCCACACACAACTCTGATGTCAACCAGCAGCTACATTTGCTGGTGGGGGTACACGAATGGACGGTGTGGATCAAACCCACACAACACGTGGGGTCCACAACACATGCGTCAAGGTGGGGTGCTACGTCCAAATGGACGGAAGGCGTTGAAGAGATCCATACATCAAGGAAGGGGCCCCACCGTCCAGATAAATGGACGGTGGATAATACACATTCATTAAAGAGGCCCCACCGTCCTGATGAATGGATGGTGGATAAAACATATACAATACGGTGTAAACCACCGTCCATATGAATGGACGCATGGACACAGCACATACCTCATATCAGTGCCCCACGTGGCACCTGTCTAAATAGATCCAGCACCGTCCAGCGCTGTCTGGACGGTGTGGATTCATACATACATTCATGTGGGTCCTGCTCGTCCAGAATAGACGGACGGGAGGGATAAAACACTTATGTTATGGTGGAGGCCCACCAAGTGGACGGTCTGGATGATCGGGTGGGGCCTACACCGCACCGTCCAGCACTGGACGTGCAAATACAAACATACATCATGGTGGTCCTCACGGCACCGTCCAGATGGACAGTGCAGATAGCACATGCATCATGGTGGGCGGTGCAGATAAAACGCGCACTTCGTGATGGGGCCCACAAGGCTTTTTGCCAAGAAGCGGTACTGACTACCACTTCTTGGCCCATTAAAAAAATTACAATAAAATAAAATAAAAATGGATGGACGTCATTGATTTAAACACATGCATCACGATTGTCCCTTTATGCACCGTCCAGACATGGACGGTGTGGATAAAAATGCATACATCTCAGTGGCCTTTACCGTCCACAACACTGCACGGTGTGGATGGAAGGCACGTACATCAAGGTGGCCATGTGGTGTGGCCCACAGGGTTTTTAAATCAGCAGATATTTGTGTTTTTCTCCACCCAGCGTCCAACGTCCAATCTGGACGGATGGATCAGATGTACCACACACTTCATGATGACCACAAACATTACTGACGCTGAACAGCAGTAGCAGGAGGTGGGGTCCACATGCACGGTGAACAACATATACATCATGGTGTAGCCCCACTGTCCAAACAGCTGGACGGTGTGGATCTGGCTCAGATCTGGTGGGACCCAGAGATCTTGCTGCGTCTAACAGCAACCATAGAACTGCTGGTGGGCCAGCCAGCAAATGGGCGGTTGGATTATTGCTGGCCCATGCAGCGTGAATGAATCACATGCATCAATGGTGGGTCCACACATGTGGCCCACCACTGCTTTGGGATAAAGCTGATATTTGTTTTTCCCCTCTATCTCGGACTTCTTGATCGTGTCCAAAGAATCTTTGGACCATCGGCCACTAGATGGGCCCCACAAGCAGCCGTATCCAGTGGACCACCCACCATCACAAAGAAAAGAGAGAGAGAGAGAGAGAGAGAGAGAGAGAGAGAGAAGGAGAAGGGGAGGGACCCCGCCACTATGGGCCCTCCCTATACGATGCATACATCGAGATGGGTCCCATCATAAATGGATCCTTAAATCACAAAAATCAAAACATAAGATCACCCACCTCTAGATCTTAAACTTCTCCTTCCGCCAAAGCAGGCTAGAGCTCCAATGGATGGACTTCAACGGTGGAGATTGATTTTAGAGGGTGAGGATGGGAGATAGGAAGGTGGGCTACACTATCTCTCTCATGGGGGGCTTGGACGTAGGTTGCTTGGGAGGAAAAATGAGAGAGAGAGAATGAAAGAGAGAGAGATGATGGGAGAGGAGGGAGGAGTGGTGTGTAAGAGATAAGGCATGGGTCTCTTTGACTTTTGGGATAAGAGGAGTAGGCTAAAGCATGGGTTGCTTTAATTAGTTGGTGGGAGAGGTATGGGTGAGTGATTTGATTGATGTGATTGATGTGATGTTGGGTAGAGATTCTTTTCTCAGGATTTGCAACACGCGGCGTCTTTTGTCAAACTGAATACAAATTCACATCTCCTGGCCAGGGTATCGCCTCGGTGCGCGAGACGCGCCATCGGAACCGCGGCGACGGCGCGGTCGCCAAGGTACGAGTTTCGAATCGAGCCGATTTCAGTATGCGGGACTCGGCTTAGGATCGCGGGCAACGTCGGATACGAGTTAAGAATTATCGAAATTTATCCGGTAGGATCGTGAAAGCCTACAAAACAGTACGGACTAGGGCACGGGTCTTACAATAAGTGGCACCTGCGATATCGAGAGTCGAGTATCTATTCGGCCCCTGAAATTTAGGGCATTACATTTATTTACAGCATTTCGGTGATATTCTCTAGGATTATTAGTATATCTACTCATGTTATCAATTATATATGCAATATCAAGTCTAGTACAATTCATTAGGTAAATTAAATACCCAATAACACTAGAGTACTCAAGTTATGATATAGTATCACATTTTTATACAATTTCACATGTGGATCAAAGAGAGTGCTTGCAAGTATACAATCTAGAAGATTATATTTTCTCCATATAGTTTGATTGAGATAAAGTGATTCAAATGGAGTCATTCACAATTTTTATTCCAAGAATTACATATACATTTCCTAAGTCCTTAACGTCAAAATGTGAACTAAGGAATGACTTAATTTCATTCACCATGTTGATGTTCAAACCAAAGATCAATATGTCATCCACATACAAACATATAACAATTCAAGCATTTTCAAATATCTTGTTATACACACATTTATTTGATTCATTAATTTGAAAACTGCTTGACAACAACACTTTGGCAAATTTCTTATGCTATTACTTTTGAGCTTGCTTGAGCCTATAAAGAGATTTAATTAATTTGCATAATTTATTCTCATGACCTTTTACCACAAACCTCTTGGGTTAGCCCATGTAGATCTCTTCCTCTAATTCTCCATTTTGGAAGAAGGTTTTCACATCCGTTAATTTTGTAGTTCACAAGATTGTGAATGGAAACAATAGCTATTAATATTATTATGGTTGTGATCTTGGTGACCAATGAATATGTGTCAAAGAAGACATATGCTTTCCTTTTGCTTATACACTTTAGCCATACGCCTAGCCTTGAATTTTCCAACACACTCATTTGGTTTAAGCTTAGTCTTAAAAATCTATTTATAATCTATGGATTTGTTACTCAAAGGTAGGTCTACCAATTCCCAAGGGTTATTGTGCAATATATAATCCATTTCACTATTAATGGTTTCCTTTGTCATACCCAAAAGTTTAGGTAACAATAGTGCACATTTGACCCTCGTTTTTTACAATTCAACACGTACACCAAGTGTACTACATTTAATGAGATTATGGTTCATAATTCACGATAAATAAGTAAATCTTTGTAGTTAATTCTAAGTTTCATTCTCATACATTCACATACATTTAATAAACACTTTCAAATTTCTAAAATTGAATCTAATAAATTTATAAATACTAATCAATCTATTTAATCGCTCATCACTTAGGTCCATTGTCCAATGTAAAATTCATAAACCTAGGGACAATTATTCAAATTCATGTATAAAAACATCTAAATCAAATCCAACCCAACGTCATCTTTTTAACTAAACAAAGAGTTGTAAACAGAATTTTAAAAATAATTTGTCAAATTCAAAACATAAATAAAATCAATATAGGGCAGCCAATTCCTCTTTCATGAGATATGGCCACGTCTCCTGTGGATCTTTCACAAGCTCGATTGCCTCTTTCTGTTCGGGTGTCGATTGTTCATCCTCATTCATATTTGTACAGTTTTATAGATCAAGCGGCAGGTGGCTAGGCCCAATGAGCAAACCCAATATGGTTCACCGAAACAAAAAAAATGTAGAATAATACAATGATAATCAGAATAGAACATCATTACGTAAAATTTAATGATTCGAGTGAGGGTAACAATCCACTTGCTTGGATTGAAATATGCCAACCTGAATTCTCTAATCTAAGAGACTTCTACCTATTAGTAGGTTTGAGTCATCTACTGTATAGCAGGCATATATCATCTACTGATTAGTAAGCATAATCATCCGTTGTATAGTACCGATTGGTGAGCACAATCATCTAATGACAAGAGATTAATCAACATAATAACTACAATAAACTTAATTAGAGAGGAAACACATTGGATCACCATTATAATCAACATAGTAACTACAATAAACTTAATTAGAGAGGAAACACATTGGATCATCATTATAATCAACATAATAACTGCAATAAACTTAATTAGAGAGGAAACACATTGGATCGCTCACTTGGATAAACGGGTGACAGATTTCGATTGGATGGTTAATCCAATCGAAGGCACTAATTAAACCCTAAACAATTTATACATTCTCAATAAGTTCCTAATTGAAGATTAATTTAATATTGTGGGGCCCACCTTTGATCGATTAGATCTTCATAATTAATGGGTCCACCCAAAGGATTCAAAATCTTTATAATTTAATTTTTTCGAATCCTACCCTTTACACAGGGTTAGTGATCACCAAATCTTAAGGTGGAACTCCATTAAATCAAGTGGCTGACCACATCCATCACCATCTAATTAGTCTAAATATGTATCATTTACTTGAATCTTAAGTCATAATCGACCTATCATTTTATATTTCAACATTGAATTTAATGGATCTAATTTAAATTTTGAGAGTTTTTCCTTTAATTAGGGTTTAATGCCCGATTAACCACATTGGTCAGATCCATATTGGCGATAGATTCCCTCATGATTGTTCTAAAGAGAGCTAATAGATCTGTCAGATCTGAACCATCTCAGGTCCACATTCTTCTCATAACATGGTTGATAATAATTATTCTTTGATCAGTGTGGCCCATCAAAAGGTCAAATCGATCTCATAATCTGGATATTAATGTAGGTCGATCCTAGAATTAGGATGGACGGTGTAGATCTGATCTGATGGGTCCAACTACCCAGCACAGGATACAATACACTATTTAATACCTAAGATTCCATTTGATCTGTGTGGCCCATCTGATGGTTAGATCCATCTAATATTTGGGGTCCCAGTACATTTTGACCCCAACAATTAAGTGACTTGCATGGATCCAACCCGTACATTAGGGTGGACCCACACCAATCTCTACGCCAAAGACAATGCGATAGAATGGTGTCTTTTATGGCAATCATCAAACAGATCGCTGCGATGAATGTGTGGCTAATCCGATCCATTCATAATGAAGATCTGATGAAAATGACAACAAATTCATAAAGGGGGAAAATGAGATCAAATTACTTACTGGAATAAGCCCTTCTTCCTGGTTCCTCCCTCTCTCCCACTCTCTTTTCTCTATAAATAGCTCTCTCTCTCTCTCTAGGGTTTTCACTTAGGATAGAGATAAGAGATCTTATAATTCCCTCTTTTAAAGAGAGATAAAAATCGTCTACCTCTTATCTCTCATTAAAACTCAAATTTTAATTTAAAATTTTAAATTATTCGTTGATATTCTAAAATTAGTATACATTTCTAAGTTATAAATTTTAAAAATGTTACGTCCTTCCTAAAAGTTGCATTAGGAAAGCTCATAACTTCAGCATATGAGGATGGATCATCCTCTACAATAAAGGTGAGTCAGGTCTGAACCTAATCTTAAATCTAGACCTTTTACTTCTTCTAAGTTCCAATGGCTCTTTTATTGTATCATTCTCTACATTAATCCTTATGGTCGTTTACTATTTCAGCGAAAGAAGTAGTCTTAGATTTATATGAAAATATATTTTCAAAGAAATCGATATTTAAAATTTTAATAATAGAATTGACATCAATATGATTATGAGACCTCAAAACTAAGAATCTCTAAGCCTTACTATTTTGTGCATAGCTTATGAATTTACAATTAAAAGTTTTATCCCATAATTCAGTTTTTATGGGTAAAGGTAGCCCTACATTGGCTAAGCACCCCCAGATACACGAGGTTTGGAGCCTTGTTCTTCAATAATTGATAGTGGGTTTTAACATAATGCTTATAAGGTATACGATTTACAATATGCCATGCAGTAAGGAGGGCTTCTCCCCATATATTTAAGAGCAAACTAAAACTAAAAAGCATGGCATTTACCATGTTTATCAGAGTTCTATTTTTCTTTTCAAATATTATATTTTGCTAAGACAAATATGCTACAATTACATCATGAATAATCTATTTTGATTCACAGTATGATACAAAGTCGTGAGAAATGTACTCTCCTCTTCGATCAAATTTAAGAATCTTCACATTTCTTTCTAATTAATTTTTCATCTTATTCATAAAGGCTATGAATCTGTTTTTTACTTCATCTTTACTCCTAATCAGATATACATTTACATATTGATGGAATTTCCTCCCAAGCTTGACCGGTCGTGAGCCCTGGCTCGACTCAAAGTCCCGCAACTTTGGGTATATTTTTTCCGTGGTGCTCGACTAGTCGAGGGAGGTGCTCGACCGGTCGAGTGGGCCGCTCGACTAGTCGAGAACTCTGCTCGACCAGTCGAGGTTACGTAGATTTGAGTCCAGATTTTGTGCGGACTGCGGAAATTTGAGGCGGTTTTCACCACAATGCGGAAGAGAGTTGCCTAAACTATAAATAGGGGTACCTAGGGCTGTTCTAGGTAATACAAGAGGACTTCCTAAAGCTTTACAAGGGTGGTTTAGAGCTATCAAAGGTGTGAGAAAAAGAGAGATGAAGCTTGTGGAAGGGAGGTTATGCTCATAGAGGTGATCTATTGTGCACTTAACATCTCAGCGCTTCTACGTCCTCATATAATCGATGAGATCTCTCCATTTTTCTTTTATTCTTGTATGCTCCAATCTTAGGCATATTAGTAAAAATAAAAGATATGACAGATGATGATTGGAAGAAATTGGATGGAAGGCGGTGGAGTTTATTAGACAATGGTTGGACGATTCCGTATTTTACCGTGTGTCTACGGAGACCTCAGCCGCTAGCCTATGGCTGAAATTGTAAGGGTTGTATGAGAGGAAGACAAACCGGCAATAAGATTTTTCTGATAAGACGACTTGTGAATCTCAAGTTCAAAGATGGTGGTTCCGTGGCTAAGCACATGAATGAAGTCAGCAATATATTGAACCAACTCTCCTCTATGAAGATGGTCTTGGATGATAAATTACAGGCTTTACTATTGCTTAGCTCATTGCCTGACAGTTGGAAGACATTGGTGGTGTTTCTAAGTAACTCCGTGCCAGACGAAAAGGTATCTATGGAACAAGTAACTAGCTGTTTCTTTAATGAGGAGACAAGGAGGAAGTCTCAGGGGTCTACTCAGCAAGAGGCCCTTATGACACAAGAACAGGGGAGATGAAATAACAGAAAAGGCGGGAAGGCCTGAGATAAATCAAGAGGCAAGTCAAGTACCAGGAAAGATGTTGAATGTTGGAATTGTGACGAGAAGGGCCACTATAAGCATAAATGTTGTAAAAATAAGAACAACAAGAAAGGAAAAGGAAAGGAGAAGGAAGATGAATCATATTCAACTACAGTCGCTTCAGATGGCGAAGTTATAGTTATTCTTTCAGCAGATCATGATGTTTGTCTCACGGCTACGAGTCAAGACACCGACTGAGTGATAGACTCGGGTGCCTCGTTTCATGCGATTCCACGCAGAGACTTCTTCACAAGTTACAAGTCAGGTGACTTTAGGACCGTGAAGATGAAAAATTATGGTGTATCAATCATAGGGGTCGGTGATATTTGTGTGAAGACTGATGTGGGCTACACATTGGTTCTCAGGGATGTGAGACATATCCAGACCTTCGCCTCAACTTGACGTCGACGGGAAGGTTGGATGTTGATAGCTATGAAAGCCGTTTTGCTGGTGGGCGTTGGAAGCTCATCAAGGGTTCATTGATCGCAGTCAGAGGAAAGAAGTGTTACACCCTTTACAAGGCAAGTGTCAGTGTGTGCAAGGGTAGGTTGAACGTAGCGAAAGATTCAACTATTGACATGTGGCACAGGTGTCTAGGCCACATGAGTGAGAAAGGGCTACAAGTACTAGCAAAGAAGCGGCTCCTTCCAGACGTGACATGTATACCTCTCAAAACCTATATTGATTATTTATTAAGGAAACAACATAGAGTTTCATTTGTAAAATCTGCTTCTCATGTTAATAAAGTGCATGCATTAGATTTGGTTTATTCTGATGTTCGTGGTCCTATGAGGACAAAAACCTTGGGTGGGGCATTGTATTTTGTCACTTTTATAGATGATGCATCTAGGAGAGTTTGTGTTTATGCTTTGAAATCTAAAGACGAGGTCTTTTGTGTGTTTAAGTTGTTTCATGCTATGGTCGAGAGAGAGAGACAGGTTGATCATTGAAGTGCATCTGCACTGACAATGGTGGTGAATACATTGGTGACTTTCATGAGTATTGTAAGTCCCTGGGTATACGGCATGAACAGACGGTTTCCAAGACCCTCCAGCATAATGGTGTGGCTGAGCGAATGAATCACACCATTATAAAGAGAATTAGATGCATGTTATCCCATGTGAAGTTGCACAAGATGTTCTGGGGAGAAGCAATATACAGTGGTGTATTTGATAAACAGGTCTCCATCAGCCCCGTTGAATGGAGAAGTACCTGAGAAGGTATGGATTGGACAAGATCCATCGTACAGTCATCTCAGGGTGTTTAGATGCAGGACATCCGTTCACGTACCAAAGGACGAGATGTCCAAGCTCGATATGAAGATCAGACAATGTGTGTTCTTGGGGTACGGTGATAAAAAGTTTGGTTATTGAGATTGTGGGATCCAACTAAGAAGAAGCTCGTCAGGAGCAGAGATGTGATTTTCTTTGAAGATCAGTGTATAAAAGACATTGGTAAGCCAGAAAAGAACCAGCCTAGTTCAGGTGAGCTAGAAGACATGGATCTAGTTATTTTTCCCGTGGTGCCTGATGACAAGGGAGTACAACAAAGTGTAGAGGATGAGGGAGTTCCTAAAGAAGATGGACTGAAGGATCAGCCCCCACTTGATCCACCTATTGAGCCACAGGTGAGGAGGTCATCTAGGGACAGATAACTGTCCAAGAGATACTAGTCGCATGAGTACATTATGCTCACTAATGGGGGAGAGCCAGAAAATTATTTTGAGGCCCTAGCCGACGAGCATAAGGGGGAGTGGTTGAAAGCTATGCAAGAGAAAATGGAATCCTTGCATAAGAACCACGCCTATGATCTGGTGAAATTGCCTAAGGGCAAGAAAGCTTTAAATAATAAGTAGGTGTTCAGAAAAAAGGTTGAGTAGAAGAATTCACAGACAAGGTTCAAGGCCAGACTTGTGGTGAAAGGGTTTGGTTAGAGGAAAGGTATAGACTTCGAGGTGATATTCTCACTAGTTGTGAAGATGACATCCATATGAGTGTTGCTTGGGTTGGCGGCTAGCATGAATCTGGAGATAAAGCAGTTAGATATTAAAATTGCCTTTCTCCATGGTGACCTGAAAGAAGAGATCTACATACACCAACCAGAGGGGTTAGAAGTCAAGGGCAAAGAGCATATGGTGTGTAGGCTGAGGAAGAGCTTGTATGAGCTGAAACAAGCTCTGCGGCAATGGTACAAGAAGTTTGACTCGTTCATGTTAAAACATGGATATGACAGAATGGAGTCGGACCATTGTGTGTTCACGCTTAAGTTCTCAAATGATGATTTCTTAGTTCTGCTATTATACGTTGATGACATGCTCATCATGAGAAAAGACATCAAGAAGATTGATAGGCTAAAACAGGAGCTGGGCAAGTCGTTCGTGATGAAAGACTTGGACTCAACTAAATAGATCCTAGGAATGGAGATAACCCGTGACAGGAGCAGCAGAAAGCTTTAGCTGTCACAAGAGCGGTATATTGAGAAAGTCTTAGAGCAGTTCAACATGAATGCAGTGAAGCCAGTTAGTACCCCACTGGATGATCACTTCAAATTGAGCGACAGGTAGTGTCCCAAGACGAAGGCAGAGGCGGATGAGATGTGGAAGATACCCTACGCATCAGCGGTAGGAAGTTTGATATATGTTATGGTGTGTACGCGCCTAGACATAGCATATGCGGTTGGTGTTGTCAGCCGATATCTTATCAATCCTGGCAAAGAGCATAGGGTAGCGGTAAAATGAATATTGCGGTATCTAAGAGGATCATCAAGGTTGAGCCTATACTATGGTGACGAAAAACCTGTGTTAGAGGGCTACACAGATGCAGATATGGCAGGTGATATAGACTTTAGGAAGTCTACATCGGGGTTCATGTTCATATTTGTAGGGGGAGCGGTCTCTTGGCAGAGCAAGCTATAGAAGGTCTTAGCATTGTCGATGACAGAGGTCGAGTACATTGCGATCACACAAGCATGTAAAGAGATGCTTTGGATAAAGAGGTTCCTACAGGAACTTAGACTGAAGTAGAAGCAGCACGTGGTCTATTGCGATAGTCAAAGTGCTATACACTTGAGAAAGAATCCAAGTCAGCACTCCAAGTCGAGCCCATAGAAATTCAGAATCCAATTCGTTTTTACAGATCATTTTAGTGAAATATCCCAAAAATGAAGCAAATCTAATTATCAGGTAGACCATACCATAAGAAACAGTGGTGATTGACCATCCTACGATTAAAAACATTTTATGGCACATATTAAAGTTTAGGTAGTATTTATTTACTATCCAATCTATTGATAACGTCACATAAGCCAGGATGAAGGGATCTAACAAATATCAGGTTGATGCAAAACTTTCGTGGGCCATTAATGGTCAATCACCATTGTTTCTTATGGTATGGTCCACCTAATAATTGGATCTATTTTATTTTTGAAATAACACCCTTAAATGATCTGGAAAAACAGATGGATGGCGTGGATACATAATACATACATGAAGTGGGCCCCATTGTAACCCCACGGTAAGGGCCTCACCTGATCCACATATTGGTAACTGCACTCCAACTTGGTCTTACTCGAATGTGATTCCCACACGTGGCAACTGGCAACTCCCCGTACACCTGGCCAACCCTTATCGTGGGGCCCACTTTGATGTATGTATTCTATATCCACGCCGTCCATCCATTTTGCGAGATCATTTTAGGGAGCGAGGCCAAAAATGAAACAGATCCAAATCTCAGGTGGACCATACTATAAGAAACATGTTTTTAATGGTGGGAATTCAATTCCTATTGTATAGTCCACTTGAGCCTTGGATCTACCTCATTTTTACGGATCATACCATAAAATGATCTGGAAAAATGGATGGACAGCGTCGATAAAACCCACACATCACTGTGGGCCCCAGAGAGCCCCTGTCTGGACCTAGTCCGTCCAGGAGAGGGCCGGACGCAATCCACTTCCTCACTGAAACTGGGTCATACTCAGAGTGATTCCCACACCGTATAAAAAGGAGGCAACTGGCACCTCACCGTACCCCTGCAAACCGTACCGTAATTCAGACCATCCAAGTTGCAAGGCCTCGTTATGGACGGATTAAAAGACCATCAAATGACAATTAGCACTCAAAATTCAGCAGGACAAATCATACGGCGAAGATCATCCATTAGTGCTAACTACCAGGCTGTGCTCGATGCGACTCATGATTTGGACGGTTTGGACCGACTTTCATATCTGCCATGCTGACGGTGTAACAGTTTCTACCATTTAATAAGCTGTGGAAAACAAACACCGGAGTCTACGCTTTCAACTATTTTGGTCGCGGATTACGTGCTGAGTAATCTCTATAGGGCCCACCTTGATGTATACATCTTACCCACGCCGTCCATTCAGCTCGTTTTAGCGCAAGAACTCAAAATTGAAGTATATCCAAAACTCAAGTGGGCCACACCACACAGTAAAGATGGATAATGATGTCCACCGTTGAAACCTTCCCATGCCCGACAGTTATGTTTATTTTTCATCCAACTACTCCATGAGGTTACACACATGCATGAAGGTAAAACACAAATATGTAATTTACCAGCAACTTACCATTTTTGTAGAAAATCAGTACCATGAAAAAGTTAGGTCCTTCCATGAAGATCATATGGAAAAGAAATCAGGAGGTTCCACTGAACAGGTGGGCCACACCATTAGATTCAGTAAACAACCGACGGTCTGATTCAACATACACCTGTGGCCCACGTGGAGATAGGATCAGCAGTCTGATTTTCTTCATCGTGATTTCTACCGTTTTAATAGTACTGATATCATGCACAAGTAGTACGTTGGCGGGAAAGATAGTATGGTACGGCAACTTGTAGTACAGTTGCTTGTATGCGATCAGTTCTCTATGTAGCCGTTTCCGTTTGAGTCGGACGCGGTTTGGTTAGTGACGCTGCCCCCAGCCATGTGGCTAGTGGTCGGTGTGCTATGTGGACCCATCATGATGTATATATTTTATCCATGCCGTCCATCCATTTTGACAGATAATATTTTATCTTTAACCAAAAAAATGATTCAGATCTAAATCTCAGTTGGACCACACCATGGGAAAACAGTAGTGATTGAATGTCCACCGTTAAAAACCTCCTAGGCCCCACTGTAATGGTTATTTGACATCCAAACTGTTGATTAGGTCATACAGACCTGTACGAAGGGATAAACAAATATCAGCTTGATCCGAAACTTTTGTGGCTCCCAAGAAGTTTTTAATGGTTGGCGTTCAATCAACACTGTGTGGTCCATTTGAGATTTGGGTCAATCTCATTTTTGTTCTTGTAACATAAAATGATATGTAAGAATGTATGGACAGAATGGATGAAAAAAATACATCATGGTGGGGCCCACAGAGCAGCGACCACTAGCCATTGGCTAGTGGCAGGATCACTGGCTAATCCGTTTCACTCGTTTGAGAGAGAGAGAGAGAGAGAGAGTCTGGAGCGGTGATTTTGGGGTATGCTTTTGGGATAAAATTCATATTTATTGCTTTTCAGCTGCCGTGTTTCTAGCTTTTATTAATGAGTGAAAAGAAAAGATAGAAAGCAACTTGCTTTGTCATCTCTCTCTCTTCTTAATTAAATGGAGAGCTGATTCATATCCACTTCGCTGTCATCTCTTCAACTTCATCTCTTTCTCTCTCCATCTTCAAAACCCACTTCTTCTTTTTTGCTTTTTTTGCCATCTTTGCAAAGAGAACGAGGCCTAAGAGTGTCGGTGCTTATAGAAGGCAATAAGAGAAATACATCAAAATAGAAAAAGAAAACAAAGGCGGTAGTTATAGAATATGGGTGAAGTTCCTGCTACAAAATCAGATTCCAGGTCTTCAAAGGAGTCCAAAACAGATAATCAAGCCTCCGGGAGAAGGTGGTTGATTCTCTTTCAATTTTTTATTTTTTATTTTTTAGCTTGATTTTGTTGGATTTCTTTTTATATTTTTATCCGTTTTTCTTTTTTCCCTTTCTATGTGTTTTTGTTATAGGAAAGTGACTGAGAAGATTGTGGTGAGAGTTAGGATTGGTGGAAATGCTAGGATACAAAAGGGAGAAGGCCCACCTTCTGATATGTGGTCATGGAGGAAATATGGGCAAAAGCCCATCAAAGGATCTCCTTATCCAAGGTAGTCTGCTTTTCCTTCACAACGCTTCTAATTAGCTGCTTCTGAGATTTTTCAGTTGGCGGATTGCATCGGAATTTCTTACAGGGAGTTGTTGTTTACACCCACCACTGATGATTTGGGTACACCCCAATTTTCTTTTTTGGGAATTGAAGTAATACAAATCATCAGTGGTGGGTGTAAACAGTCTCTCTCTCTCTCTCTCTCTCTCTCTCTCTCTCTCTCTCTTATTCATGCTTTTTTGGAAATTGCAAGGACTTGTGGAAATACCATCAAGAAATTTGGGTCTTTTGAATTATTTCTCTTTAAACGGGTATCAGTGAGTGATCTAATGAAGAAAAGGAAAAGAAAATTTCCAAGCTCTTGATTTTTTATTTTTTATTTTCCCTTTCTTTTGGATTTTTAATGAGAAATGCTCCTACTTCCATTGCAACCGTTAGATAGTCCAATCGACTGATCTGAGCTGTCCGGTAAGTTCAGACCACATTTCACAGGTTCCCATGCAGAAATTACTCTGGTAGGATGATGATCTAGCCCTCCTTGATTTAGGCGCGGCTTCGGTGGATCCCAGGATCCACCGAGGTGGGTGGATCCCTGAATGTGGGGCCAACCTTGATTAATGTAACTTACATCCACGCCGTCCATCCGTTTTGAAAAATCATTTTAGGGCATGACCGAAATAAATGAAGCAGATCTCAATCTTATGTGGACCACACCAGAGGATAAGGTTGTGATTGAATACCCACAATTTAAAGCATCTTGGTGGCCGCATGGATGTTTATTTACCATCCAACCTGTTGATAAGGTCATAATGACTTGGATGAAGGGATAAGACAAATATTAGCTTGATCCAAAATTTTCGTGGCCCACAAAATATTTTTAATGGTCGATCTCCACCGTTTCCTATGGTGGGGTCAGCCTAAGATTTGAATCTTCTTAATTTTTGGTATTATACATTAAAATGAGCTGTCTAAATAGATGGACGGCATGGATTTAATGAATATACATCACAGTGGACTCCATAGTCAGGGATCCACAGAAGTCACATTGGCCCTTGATTTGGCCTTATTTTCTACAGCCAGCCTTTCTCCGATCCACGGATGGGACTGTGACAATCATTTAACAAAAGCTATTCTTTAGAATCATAAATCATCCGAGATGTGCTCTAGCAAATATATGGATGAAATTGTTGATAGTACTTATCTTTGTGTAAACGATCTCAACCCTCCATATTAAAGGCCATTGATCAAATGGTTAATATTTGGCAAATCAGTGTAATGTTTACATGATAGCCCATGAAAACGAACGGTGGATCCAACCGATATTCTAGATCAATGGACTGCATCTTCTAAGGGCTCCAATCCACCTATGAGCACTTAATCCCTTGTTTTTGTAGTTGTAGAATCTCATTTGAGATTGGTTTTACCTCGTCTTCTTGAGCCCAAAAATCAACTGACTCTCTCTCTCTCTCTCTCTCTCTCGCTCTCTCTCTCTCTCTCTCTCTCTCTCTCTCTCTCTCTCTCTCTCTCTCTCTCTCTCTCTCATTGTGTAGGGGCTACTACAGGTGCAGTACTTTGAAGGGCTGTTCAGCCAAAAAGCAAGTAGAGAGATGTAGAACAGATGGTTCAACGCTCATCATCACCTACACCTCCACCCACAACCATCCAGGTCCAACTGATCCCACACAACAACCCCACCAAGACCAACCAATCAAAAACATCCCCACCACAAACCCAAATCAACCCATCATCAGTGAAGAAGATTTCAATGAAAATTTCCACTTCCAATCACCCATCATCAGCTCACCAGGCATCAACCAAGAAGACCCACTAACAACACTGGAAGTGGCCCACAACCCCATGACCCTCCTTTTTGATGAACAACCCAACATCATCACCTTCTCACCACCTAAATCAGAAGAAAATGATTTCTTCGATGAGCTTGAAGAGCTACCCATTTCTTCATCTTTCTCAAGCTTGGTGAGAAGAAGCTTCTTTGATGAAAGGATCCTAGTTTAATATGGAAAAGAAAATGGTTTGAGATGTACATATACACTAGGAACTTTTTTAGTATGTAGTCAATTAATAGTGGGGACAACGACATGGACGGTCTGGATTTCCGAACATGTATCTCTGAGGGTGGATGGTGGTTGAACACCACCACTCTAAATTAGGAGTACGTATGTTGCTGTTTGTTGTGTTTTTTTTTTTTTTTTAAATGCTTGCAAGAAATGGAAGAGGAGTTTCCAATCAGTATTCAAAGGGCTTCTTTGTAGTTTTGCACAGTTTTAAAATGGTGGAAGCTCTTCAAACGTAAATATGACATAGTTGTCCAGTAATCCAGACCGTCCAAATCATGGGCCCAGCTATGGATGGAGTATAACAGAAGAATTACACTGAGACGATGCTGCTAAGAACCTGATTTTTCACTTCAAATTGGATGATTCACTATTCTATTTTAGACCATCCATTTGATAGCCATTAATTGGATGGTTAGGATTTCTTGATTTGTGTGATTCTCCACCTACAATTGGACTCACAGTTTGATTGGTCTGGATAGCTGGATATTAGTTCCACATGTAGTCTGCCCCTTTTTTCAATTGGTACCAAGATTTGCAATGTATCTCAGTGTGGAATTGTACCCTAGCTACACGGCATCTCATGTATGAAACATCCATCCATCCATCCATTGCTTGAGAAGAGGATGGCTATAAAGTAAGGACAAATCAAGGATAATTTTAGATTATCCTTATTTGCACCCGATCTATCATGCCTAAATCGAATGATTCATAAGGTGTCACGTGGTGGCTATGCCACACGCAATGTAGATAGATTTTAAAAAGAGGAGTTAAATGTGTTTACATGTGAGAGTATTAAATCTTTATCAAGCATAAATGGTGAGTCCAGCGACACAAGCGTTAATAAGTTTTCTATCCAAGATTTTACGTGAGGACTCTTGTGAACCTTCTTATACATGATCATAATAACAAGATTAGACATATATAATCGCGTGTATCTTACACAGAAAATTAAGAAGATTCACATAGCTAACTATCTAAATCTCTTACGATGTGGAATTTTACGCAAGGCTACCATATCTTAGAAGCCTATAAAAGCAGTACTCAAAGAAGAGTTCCGAGTCATCACCCACACATAATTAATTTTTCTACGTCACAGCATTGTTTATCATTAATTTAGCTTAGATATTTCACTTCTATCTTGCCATGCTATAATAAGTCTAAAATCCAATCCTTGGTTTAAATCTACTACTATCCGGCAATGAGTTTAAATTTGTTACGTCTAGCACCAATGCTATGCTCCAGGAGTAAATTAAATATCCATAACCATAGTTGTCAGATTTGGATTTCCAAGCCCTTACTCCACCATTGCTATGCTCTAGGAGTAAATTAAATATCCAGGACCATAGTCGTCAGATCTTGATTTCCAAGCCCTTACTGCTTACATGGCAAATCGCTAGTCATATTCTATTGACTTTACGCAACGACCATACGATATTTTTCCACAACCACTTTTTCAGCACAAACAACCATCGATACCACAATCACTTTTTCAGCACAAACAACCATCGGTATTTATTTTCTTCTCTGTCTAGTTTATTTACTTTTTCAATTATTGAAGTATTCTTACATGTGAATTAATAAAATCGACAACCAACATTATTTTTTATTTTGTCCATTCATTATTAATTCACTAAAAAAAATATTTTGATATACTAACACCGTTGAAACAAAAGTCTTTAACTTTAAAAAAAAAAAAAAAAATGTCACATTTTGAAAAACTAACCCTCTCTTTCTTAAATTGATTGATTATTGTAACAATTGCTGATTGAATAGTTATATCAATCTTTACAGGTCTAATTTTAATTTGGCTAGTTCGGCAAACGTCTAATTAATTTAAATTGAATATGAATCTAATAAGGTCGGCATTATTCTTAATCACATATATTTGATTAAATTTAACCCTTGATAATATCTTAATCTGAATTAAACTCCACCGGTCCTACAAGTGTGAATTGATAGATTTTGCACGAATGGCGTTTTGAAAGTAACCGGGTTTAGATTGATAGATTGGACTATTCAACTGATAGATGCAACTAGTAATACTTCTAACTTTCGTCACATTTCTTGGGAATGTACCCCCATAAACTTCCGGTGGATGCTTTCCTTTTAAATATATGGTAAACTCTTATGTTAGTTTTGCACAGTTTAAGAAAAGAAAAAGTGGTGACTCTTTGAAGTGGACACATGACATAGTAGCACGGCAATCCAGACTGTCCAAACTTCTGACCCGGCAACCACAGATGGATCATGATAAGTAAAATTTGAACTGAGATAATAATATTATCCCTCTGATTTTTCCTTTCAAATTTGGATCACCGACTATTTTAGGTTTAACCTTCCATGTGATAGCTATTAATATTGGATGGTAAGGATTACTTGATCAGTGTGATTTTAGATATATGCACCATATACAATGCAATGCCCAACTTAGATGGTCTGGATCACTGTAACTTGGTGCCACATACGTGAGAAGGACAAGTCACCATCAATTTCTAAATGGTGCGAAAGTAAGACGAGTCTACATCCCAAAGAGATATTTTATTAAAAGAGGGCACGAGTTTCACGAGGTGAGTGAGAACGATGCATTTTTTTTTATTATTTTTTTTCTGGTTGGTTTCGGTGATTTTTTCTTTTTGGAGATGCTTTGATATCTTTGGCCGTTTTTGATAAGTAGAGGATGGCCCACTTCGTGTTTTTCTCTCTACCGCAGGCGGTTTGGCTAGTGACCCCAGCACCAGTCAGCTAGTTGGTGTCAAAACAATGCGAGCCCCGCCATGTTGTATGTGCTTCATCCACGCTGTCCATCCGTTTAGCTAGTTCACTTTTGGGCATGAGCCAAAAATAAAATAAAATGAGGCAAGTTCAAATCTCAGGTGGACCATACCACTAGAAAACAGTGTTGACTAGAAGTCGGTAATTAAAATTTCCAAAGGCCACTGTAATGTTTATTTGGCATCCAACCTGTTGATAAGATCATAAAGACCTAAATGAAGGGAAAACACAAATATCATCTTGATCCAAAACTCCCATGGCCCATAAAAAGTTTTCAACAGTGTTTCCTATGGTGTGGTCCATATGAGATTTTCATCTGTCTCATTTTTGGGCTCATGCCCTGAAGTGAGCTGACAAAATAGATGAATGGCATGGATAAAACACATACATAATGGTAGGGCCACAGCACTTTTGACATCTCTACCAAAGCGCCTCCAAAGGTATTATTTTTGGATCTGGAAACAGAACTTTCCTAGAATGTAATTCATATTTACTCGGGGAGATTGTTATGGATGATGCGCGGCACTTAGAAATTACTTTGAAATTGCAAAATTAGCATATAAGTAATTCAATTAAAATTTCCGAATTATAAGTCTTATTTTAGATATATCATGAACCAAAGCCACCAATATAATAGTTTGATAATTGGATGAGCACAATTTTTGGTTTGGACGGTTTAATTTGAAATACTTCTATATGGCACGTAAGCATTCCTAAGCAATTTCTAATGTATGCGTATCATCCATCACATTTTGCTATATTATCAAACTGTCTCTTCTCGAATTATCCATTGTATGGTTGCTTTTTAAGCCATCGATGCTTGGATCATGTATCACGGTCTTTCTCAATAGGAATGATAAATAAGCTCTTCCTCTTGGCAAACGCCAATAATATTCTATTTAATATAAGGGTTGGTTTTCAAGATATTTGAAATTTTTACCAAGGATAGAAATGGTAAAATCGGAAGTTATTCTTCTCCTGAAATGGTCATGAACCAAACTATCCTTCTTCCTTTAGAAAATAGTGATTTTTCATAAGCTAATGAATGACGCAGATATCCTTTTACTGAAAAGGAAAGGAAAATGTTGAATTTTAAAAGCTACCGAATGGGGGTGAAAACTCATCTTGATTAGGAAGTAGAACTCACCCATTAATATCAATTATGAATTGCTTAAAATAATAAGAAAATTGAGAGGAAATCAAAGAAAGAGAATTCCACTCGAAGAAATTTCAAATGGGAAATTTATAATAATAATAAAAAAAAACTCCAAGAAAATAAGTTTCTCATTCAATTATGGCTCAGAAGCCGATCGTGTTGAATTGACTCACCACCCACTGTATATGCCTCACTCAAGATTGTGTGGCCCTTATTGTAGGAACCACCTTGATGCATATATTTATAGTAGACATTGTCCATCTATTTTTCAGCTCATTTTAGGACATGAGCCCAAAAATGATGCATATCCAAATCTCAAGCGGACTATTCCAAAGGAAGTGATATTTGTGTTTTAACCGATCTTATCAACAGGTTGGATGGTGAGGCATTGAATCACCAGTGTTTCCTATGGTATGGTCCACCTGAGATTTGGATCTGCTTCATTCTTGAACTCGTCTTGAAATGAGACGGCAAAAAAAAGAAAAAAAAGATAGACGCATCCAGGTGGGCCCCACAGTAAGGGCCGCACTGTCTTGGGTGACCATCGAGGCCACACCTAATCTGCTCCCTCACCATACGCATGTCATCATTGTACGTTAATCCAGATCATCCAAAACACGGACTCAATTGTGTGAATGAGCATAACACCAAAAATGGCACTAGATTATGGTAGGCGTCTGATTTTGCCCCATTGAATTTGGACCATTCACTCTTTTACTTCTGACCATCCATTTAATGGCATGCTGAATCATTGGATTAATCCATCTAGAACGTGCCTCACAGACAGATCACCATCCACTGCGACTAGTCCCCAACATTTCCAAAATGGTGGTGAACTAACCCTATCTCATTTCAAGCCTGTTTGGATCGCGGCATTGAAGAAGTCCACATGATATCGACAACATTTGATTAAAAACATGAGAAGTGTTCACCTACGGTCAAGGGTACCACAACCTACGGTACCGTACCACAAGAGCGGGGTAGATTGAGCTGGGCAGGATTTGACCCGATCCGAACCGAACCAAAAGCCTGGATTGGTGCAGATCAAGTAGGACCACTCAGATCCGATCGTACATCGGATTTAGTTCGGATTGTGGTCAATCCAGACCGATCCGATCTGAAATCCTATCCGAATGGATCCGATCCGATCCAACCCGATTTGGTCGGGTCCTAAGTTTTTTACATATATTTTTTTACTTTTTACTACCCATCTCTCTACCCGTCCCAAAACGAACGACTCCTAACCCCTCTTTCTCTACCCGAAGGAGGCAACGACTCCTAACCCCTCTTTCTCTACCCGAAGGAGGCACCGCACCCACCCAACTCTCCTCCTCTCTCGATTTCCCACATCTCCTTCTTTCTCTTGGTTTCCCACATCTCTCTCTCTCTCTCTCTCTCTCTCTCTCTCTCTCTCTCTCTATTCAACCCTCTCTATTCAACCCAGTTCGAATTGACTGGACAGACTCAACTCGATCCAACTCGATTCGATTTCCCAGACCGAGTTGGACTCGGTTTGGGTCAAGCCAGCAAAGATTCAAATCGAATCAAGTCAGCCATGCTGGACTCAGTCCCGGATCAGATCGAGTTCGGGTCAGGTTCTTGAAAAATCAGATTGAGTCATCGAGTTGAGTTGGACCCAATCCCGTCTGACTCGATGCCCACCTTAATACCACCACCTCTTCTCAACATGCCATTTGTCAGACTCTTTCCGACCCCTCCAGTATGGAGGTTGGTAGTCGTCAGTGCAGTGGGCCCCACAATGATGTATGTTTTTTTATCCATGCCGCGCATCTATTTTGTCAACTCATCCTAGGACATTATGCCAAAAATGAGGCAGATCCAAATCTCAGGTGGACCACACCATAGGATTCTAGCGATTGAACGCCCACCATCAAAAACTTCTTGGGAGCCACAAGTTTTGGATCAAGCTGATATCTGTGTTTTCCCTTCATCCAGGTCCATGTGACCTAATCAACAGGCTGGATGGAAAATAAACACTATAGTGGCACATAGGAACTTTTTAATGTTGGGTGTTCAATCAACATTTTTCTGTCCTGTGCTGTGGTCCACCTAAGATTTGAATCTGCCTCGTTTTTTGGGGCCAGGACCTAAAATGAGCTGGAAAATGGATGGTGGATAAAGCATATACATTATGGTGGGGCCCACAGAGCCTTTCCAGCACCAACCAGTACTGAGATCTAGGTACTGGAGGGGCCAACAACGAATCCGAATCCCTAAATTATAACATGCGAATGATAAGCCCCACCACAAAGATCGCCCTTTCTGGAAATCGAGCTGATCCGCTCACCAGGTGCCCACACCCGTATGTTGAGTCGGGCCCTTGGTTGTCCATCAGTTCCAACGTGGGCCCTACCTGGTGAGCGGACATGGTGGGGCCTACCATTTACACAAGTAGCATGCATGTTGGCCGTAAACTGGTGGGAAATGGCTTTGGATATTGCACCAGTCCGCCACACCGGGACGTACGGTGACATGCATGAACTACCTAGTAACACACATGTAGACAGAGTCTGCCACACTAAAAACTGGTTGGACAGCCGGACTGGTACGAGGGGGACTGCTCCTTGTGGACGATTAGCCCATCGAGCGCAACATGTGGGATCTGGGGTGGGTGCTCGTGGGGCACTCCTAACGATGCATCCATGTCATCTTGAAAACCAGGAGAGCAACAGATGCACATTGCAACGACACCATTAGTTATCACATCACATGCACGCCGTTGGTTGTCAATTTTCCAAACCATCCATCACTTGCAAATGCACGTCTCACCTGATAAATGGACCAGCCAGAATATTGACCTTTAGCCATACCCCCACCTTCCTCTTACCATTGAAAGAGCATAGGTGAATCAAACCTACTTTGGTGGATTAAAGTGTATCAATTAATCCAAGATGCATGTAATCATCAATCCATGACTAATGTGGTTCGATCATGTAGTGATGGTTAGAACACATTGGCATTTTCATACTCTGAAAAAATGAGATTTTCTTTTAATGCCTATAAACATTGAATGCATGAGCCTAATCATTCTCAACAATCTGAAAGAACTCCATACCAAAAACAGGAAAAAATAATTCTTTCAACAATTCCACTTACAAATAAGGCATACCTGGATGTGCAGGTTGCCTGCATGTACTAAGGTGGCGAGGTAAAGGCCAAGAAGTTAGAGATGATGGATGATACCTCAGCAGGTTGTTACTGGATGCATCGTTGCATGTACTGCTCGATAGCACTGGAGGCTGCATAGCGGGAGTTTCGATTTGGAATCACGGTACTTGTATGCATTTGTGCACAATGGTCCGGCACATTTCTCCCGAGGAGGAGGGTAACTGAATCAGGGGGAAAAAAACAAGCAATTAGCAAACACGGGAAGGGTATTGATTTGCAAGATGGGAATCTTAAATCAGCCATGGATGCAGAGCACACAGCCAAGGGACACAATGGAGATATAAAAGGAGTTTGTTTCAATAAGTATGCAGGCACGCAAACTGGGCTGTTAGGATAGGGAGAATCTACTGTGGACATGGAAAACCCCCGTGGAATCCTCAGGAAATGGAAAGCTGCCGAATCCAATAGTTATTCTGCTGTTTGGTTTGAACTGCTGTTTTCCATGGAAATGGTACAGGTGAATGGTCAAACTGCGAAAAGCTCTTTCATAAGCATGGAAATCTACATGATAAGGTTTCTTTCTTCTTCTTCTTCTTTTTTCATTCTTCCCCATCTAGTAGGTGCACCTCTGTTTGGCCCTGGGCCCAAAAAACGAGGTCAATCCGAAACTCTAGTAGGTGCACCTCTGTTAGTATAATATGCTTGTTCTAAAACACCTGTGCATCGGACCCACCATTATGCTTTCATGGCATCCAACCCATCTAGAACGGTTGCCCCACCATGAAATTGGGACATCTGAAAAGTCAGGCCGATCAAGTAATCATGTGGCCGCCACATGAATTGGAGGCTTTTCAGTGGTTGTTCATTGCTTTCTATGGTCTAGCCCATCATGTTGTTTTTACATGATCAAACCTGTGCACCAAGTGAGTTCTGCCCTCCTCTTTTTTTTTTGGAAAGATCAAGTGAGCCCTGCCATGATGCTGGGATTTTCAAAAAATAAGGTCCATACAATCATCAGGTGGGCCATACCAAGAAAAAATGGACCACACCAAGAAAAAATGGACCACCACTCAAAAAAGCTCCCAATTCACTTGTTAGCCCATATGGTGGTTGGATTGGTCTGACCTTTGGGGAGTCCCACTTTCACGGTTGGGCAATTATTTTGGACCAATTCGATGCCATACTCACCACAGTGGGACCCACACTGTTCGTAGAATAGCTTTTTTTCTCAGAGGAAACAGTCACATAAGGGAAATTTGTTTTCTTTTCCAGGTTCTCTCTCCAAACAAATACACCAGCAGAAGTAGGATATCGGTCTAGGAATACAATCCTGCATCCCTACATCTGCATTTTGAGGATGCAGGGCAATTTTGGCATATTCTTCAAAATGCAGATGGTGGGATATGCTAAAGGCCCCCATACACGAAAGGCTCCCAGAAATGAGGAAAATATCAGAAAGGAACATTAAGAACTCGTTCTCATTTTAGGCCTTGGGCAGGTTCTCCTATACTCCTACCAACGTTTTGCACATGCCGGACCAGCCCATAAGCCATAACTAGTAAAAATATAAACGGATCCACAAGAAAGAATGGTCACTGACCTGCATGGCTTAGAGTCAAATATGCTGGGCAGGCCAACTTCTTTGGGAAATGTGACAACTGTGCCAGTTGGGCCCATGACCCATCTGACAGTGCTTGACGCAAGCATCATAGCATTGGCAGCCTTCTCCTGCATAAACAACAGAACATTCCAAATTAAAGGGTAAACAATCAATCCTCAGGCAGAGAGGAAGAGTTTTGGTGCAGTTCAGTACCTGTTTCATTTCATCACGCCGCTTGCGCAGCTTATCTTCTCGCTTCTTCCTATTGGAATCTTGACCAAGTATTTTCCTGATTGCCTCGGCCTGTAAAAGATTCAGAACATCAGTCCCGCTTCACCCTTCAACAAGGAAAATGAAAAGAAGGAACAATTCAAAACAGAGAATAGTAGCCAAACCTCAGATTCCCTAGCTGCCTTTTCAACTTGCATTCTCCGTCTTTGAGCAGCCTCAGCTTTCTTCAGCTGCTGCTCCACTTCAGAAAGCTTCTCTTTTTGCTCTGCCATTGAACTCAAGCTTCAGCATTAAGAGAGAGAGAGAGAGAGAGAGAGAGAGAGAGAGAGAGAGAGAGAGAGAGAGAGACAGAGAGGAAATCTAACAGCAACCAGAATGCAACAGATAGATTCAAATAACTTGAAGGATGCTATGGAATCCAATAAAGGCCTTACTTCTTGGGGGAGGAGGGGGTAACCCATTTGGGAACTCGATTGAACCGGCATTGGCTCCAGTGGATACATCTTTGCCCGACTGGAGGGCCCGTTGACGCGATGTAAGAGAGATTTCCTTCTTAACATCAGTCAAAGAATCAAGAGATTCCTTCTTCTGCTTCTTCCTCTTATTAGCGTCAGATCCCACATCCGACCCTAGCTCTTCCTCTTCGTCAATGTAATCTGTATCTTCAGATTCTCCCTCCAGTCTTGGTTTCTTCTTGCCCAGTCGTGATATGCTGCACTCTTCAACATCGTCATCGTACTCATCATTCAATAGTCTATTTCTACAATTTTTTGAAATTTTCCGTTTCTTGCTATGCAGTAGCCCATCATCATCATACTCGGCTCCACCAATCTTAGCAGTTTTGAGTCTCTCAAGATATCGAATTTCATCATCTCCATTGGCATCATCATCTAGAACGCGCCTCTTGGGGACCCTCTTGCTCTTGCGAACTGGCTCAGAAGGGAGCATGCCAAGAGAATTGTTGAGCTGCTTTAGAGTTCCACTTTTTTCGGGCATTTTGCTTCTCGAATCCTTCAACGTGAGAGTGAAACTACCTCTTGAGAAATTTTTCCAAGGGATTCCTTGCAAGCCATTTGTTTGATCTGGTGGAGAGTGGGCATCATCCGAATTGTCCTGCAATCAATAAAAATTAAATATTTCAACAACATGGACAAAACTTATGTTTTTAGATGAGCAGCTACTTAAAGAATCAAAGGCCAAAATTTTGGGCACATTTTGGGGCAGGCAGAATGCTTTCTTACCAAAAGAATATTTTGCTAATATCAAATAGCACTTGGAAGTCCAAAGTTATAAATAAATTAAAAATTAAAAAACATTTCGTGTGAGGAAAAATGGAAAATTGATAACACAGTAGACATATATACATACACATACATGTAGGGAAATGGTACCATGAGGTCGAGTTCTGTGGGGCCCACCGTGATGTGTGATAGACATCCATCCTATTAATCAAATGCACCATTCCATGGTAAGCCATGGTCCTAAAAATCAGGCCAATCCATGGCTTAGGTAGGCCACACCACAGACAACAGTTGAGAGTAGATGCACGCCCATTGAAACCTTCCTGATTGTATATAGGGCCCAGTGAGATGTGCTTTAGACATCCAAACCATCAATTGTGTGTCCCCCACTTGGATGAGGGGTCACAACAAATTTTTGGCCATTCCAAAACTCAGGTGGGCCCCACCAAGTTATTTTAGATGTGCTTAGGCATGATTTCGCATGATTTTAGATGGTGTGGCCCACCCGAGTTCCGGATACGGCTGATTTTCGGCACATCCCGTATCCTAGAGCAGACCTACCTAATGCATGGGATGGATGTCACAAAGCTCGACTTCATGGGAAGGTCCCATGAGGTCAACCTCATAGTACCATTTCACACACAAAGCCACCAAATGATTTGAACAAAAGTAGGTTTGCAGAATTTCACAACACTGCCTTTAAAAATATGGTGACAATAATTTGGACTAACTCTAATAAGATCATCCCTACCCAGACGATTGATGGGTACAAACAATAGGCAAAAGTTTCTAGATAAAAATTTTGATACCTGAGATTTATTTTTAAAGGGTATTAAAGCCTTCTAGATGATTTTGTTTTAGAATTATCCGACAATTTTGCTGTCTGAGATTATTATTTAAGGGGGGAAAACATTACATAACACAATCCATGGATATTAAAGCTTACTCTTCACACAATGTCTCATGATTTAATAGAATTTAGAAAATGTAAGATGGCAAAGTACCTGAAAAATTAGCTTCCGCCTCTGCCGAGAGGCATCTGAGTGAAAAGGTTTTGTAGAAGAACCACCAGTGGCACTATCCGATGTTGATTTTGCATGTATTGTACGTGTTACTCCCCCAAGCTTGAGCTTCACTTTTCTAAGCTTGTTTTCATGTGATGAAGAATCCCTCCCATCTCCTGTTCCATTGCTACTGCCGCTATCCTTAGAGTTGCTCGAGCTTTTCCAATTAGCAGGTGCAAGGGCGCCTTCACTGCACCGTTTAAAATCCAATACATTTCGTCCCTTCTCATGCATTGTCAACGATCCGCCTCTCGAACCACTGTTGTCATAGAACTTAGATAAATCTCCAAATCCCCCATCATCCTTCCTAATCTTTCTAGCGAAAGTTTCACCTTCACCCCTTGAAGAAGATGCATTAAGATTCATCTCCTTCCTTCGAAAGCTGGTGTTATAGGCTGTATTTTCATCACTGGAAACCTTGCTAACATTATCTGAAGGTGGTGTGGATGATGAAGGTGAAATATCCTGACCGTCCACAAAGGTCTGCGAGTCAGGCCGAGGTCGCCTGGATGTATTACTCCTCCGTTTCTTTGTCACAGCACTTGAACCATCGAATCCACAGCTTCTCAAACCCTCCATAGGAGTTACTCAAGCTCAAACCAGTGAAGTTCCTTCTTCTTTGAAAACTATGGAAGAAAAGCTACACAACAACACCAATCATGGAATACTTCTTTCCCATTCCTGTTCCACCAAAACAAAAATAAGAACAACAGCAATTGAATAAAATTCCTACAAATGCAATGCAGCTAATACATGAAGAGAAATTCTACTACAAAGTGTACACTTCATTCATTTCCATAAGCTGACAGCACCAAAAGATCTCCACCGTCCATGCTTATAGAAATAAAGACAATTAATGTGGCAGTCCATTTCTGGATCCAATTTGGCAAAACTAACAAAGATCAAGTGCATGTCATTGTAGCATTTCTCATACTACTACACCAGCAGTTCAACAGAAGAAAGGCTTCCATGCGCAGATAACTAAAACAAACCCAACAAGAAAACACAAATTCAGAAAACTAATGTAACAAAATTTTCTTCAGCGATAACTATTACATAAGACGAAAAAATAACTATAGACTCTGAAGCAAAGATTCAAATAGAGTGGGAAAAAAAAAAACACACGCACACACACACAAAGCAGAAAAACAGGGGAAAAAACATAAGTGCCTGCCTGCTCAGTATGTATTAAACTTCATCTCATTTTAGCTAATTGTGTGTATAAGAGATAATATTTCCTTTTGGTAAGGATTAAAAATAATCTTGAAAACCAACCATCATAATCCCTAAAACAGAATTAACATTAACTAAATTGACAGGAACCCATTTTGAGGAGTCTCCCAAACAGGCCATAAGACCAATCCAAGAAAAATCAGAAGACATCAAGCAAACATCAATGAAAAATACACACAAATCAAAACCAAACCGAGAAATATGGAAAAAAGTAATACTAACAACAACAATAACCCAGATCAGAACACAAAGTAACTCGAAAGCCAAGATCAGAACAGAACAAATCCAGAAAGTCCACATAATAAACCCCAAAAATATCAATAAGAAAACCAAATAAAACAAGAAATCAACCAACCCAGATTGAGAAAAAAGCAACAAAATCAAGAAACCTAGATAAAAAAAGAAATGAAATGAAATCAAGAAACCAACATCATTGGAAACCATATCCATAAGCAAAAGAGAGAAGAAATCAACAAATCTCAGATCAAAACACCCAATTCAACATCGACCCAGCAACCAACCCACCTCAAAAACACCAACCAAATCAAGAAGCAGAGAATTAATCAACAAACCCACATCAAAAGAAAACAGAAGAATTCCAGAAATCCGCATAGAAATCTCACACAAAGAGAATAGAAAGAAAGGGAGAGAACTATTACCTTCTTCAGAGACAACTGAAACCCTAGGCCGCTCGGTCTGCAAAATAAGAGAGAGAGAAGGGTGCGTGTATGTCTTTTATAATTTAGGGGCGAGTAGGTTTTCTTTCTGTCGGACAGTGGTTTTATTAAGGTGAAAGGAGCTTCGTTGTGGCTGTTTCCTTGTTTCTGCTGTGGTTGCTGTCGCTCTTGTGGTTGTAGTAGGAATATCGAAAAAGGCGGAGTGGAGATTGGGTCGCGATGAGAGATGTATGAAAGGGGTGTGCTAACATGCGCCATGTCGTTCGTATACCGCACCTGCGTCTCTCTAACTCTTTTTCTTTTTATTTTCCCTCCCTCGATTCGTCTTCCGCGAGCGGAAAAACCCAGGGCTGATTTTTGAGGAAGAGAAAATCTTTGATACTCTGGTAGACTATAGTGGATGATACGCATGCAGTTAGAAATTACGTATGTGGCATACAGAAAAAGCCAAAGTAAACTCCTACAGTGTAGATATACAATGAACTATGCCTTTATGATTATCTGAAATCGGGTTAGTGGACATCTATTGGACGGTTCAAAATGAAAAATATCCAATGGTCTTATTTCAATAAGAAAATGTGCATGAATCAGAGGCTAGGATTATTCAAGCATTCTAATTTTAGGGTTGGGGTTTATAGATATCGGGTTACGCAGTTTAGACGGTTTAACTTGAGTCAATGTATGCCACGTGTGCAATTTCCGAGTGCCTGTGCATAAAGTTTCATGCTCTGCCTGAGTGTCATATAACTCCCATTTTTCGAACTATACAATGCTCGGCCGGGGATCTGTACATTAGCCTGTAATCGATCCCAATCCAAACCGTTGAGACTGTGTCCTCACTGTAAATGGTCCATGCAACTCAGTCATGATAACGTTCTAAAGTTCTTAATAGGGGGCCAGCAATAAACGGCTCACAGCAATGCTAACATCCAGCCAATGGTATCAACGGCTTTTATTTACTGAGCCGCGGGCCCCATTTGTAATTTAAAACTCATGTGTAATCCATTACATGGAAAAGTGAGAAAAAAGTTCAACCATTGAAATCTTTCTTAAGCCCTGTCATGTCTAAAGGGAATGTTTGAGAACGTGGATTTGGAACCCCACGGTTTGAAACCTTCTGTTGTGTTTGGCACCAGGATTCATCTCCTATAATTCAAAAGTAGCTATGCATGATATATTTATAAAGATTTGAATTTAATTATTAAATTAACTTTAATATATCTAATTAGTATACTTGTGTAATGTTTGATACAATGGCTGCGATGAGCCTCTTAAAATATATACTTTGCCCGAAAATGATAAAATTTCAAGTCTTAGATGAGCTATAAGTATAGAATCACATCCAAATGACTAACTAATGATTTTTAACGGTTAATTTAGATGGACAATATTTGGACAGTGCTGATCATTATGTTAGAGTAATTATAGTAATGCAATTGATAATCTAATTGTTTTGGGATACTGCCAGTGGGTCACATGTCCAATATATGGATTAATAGTCTAGTAACACACATGCATGTTACACACGAAACTCTTAGAAGTATTTTAGATGTAATTCAAGTTTTGACCTTGGATTTCAAACTCTTAAATTTGAAACCCTCCAATTACCTTATGGTCCCAAATATACAAAGTGATTTGAACTCAAATCCCCTCAAAACGCCCAAATTCATGATGCCAAAGGACCCCTAAGGTTATTTCCGTGCAAATAAAATATCGACATAAATATCATCCTGATACAGTACTTCCATAACCCTTACCAAGTTTTCATCGGCTGGTGTTTAATTCCTTCTATGCAGTGTGTTTGGGTCACATGAAATTATATATGCCCAATTTCATGATCACAGGGTATATATATGAGTCTTTACACATGGCTCAGTGGTAGGTTCTTCAGAGTTTCAACAAAGAGGTCATGGGTTGGAGTAGCCATTAATCGTATGTGTGGGGGTGAGAGAGTGTGTCAAAAAAAAAAAAAACAGTATATATTAGATTCTAGGAATAAAGGATCTAATTTTATAAAGGAAACAAGGAGGTTTAAAAGAGCCCATACAATATTCTATATTCCTATTGTATTATTGTTTTAAAAAACTGATTGAGGCTACTTTCACAGGAGGATGATAAAATGCCTCTAATATAACTTTTTAAGAAGCGGATTAGGTGAGGCGCCTAGAGACAGTGAGTCCCATACGATGGACCACTTGTGTATTCATTCCATATTCACATTCTTCGTTGATTCATTTTTTCAGATCATTTTATGATATAAGCCCAAAAATGAAGTAGATTTAAATATCAGGTGAGTCCTATTATATAAAATATTAGTAATTCAACTCCCTACCAATAAAAACTTGCAAAGGCATACTGTAATGTTTCACAAATTTTGTTTGCCATCTAACCTGTTGATAAGATCACCCAAATCTGGATGAAAGTAAAAGAATAAATATCAAATTAATCACAACCTTTTATAGCCTACAAAAAGTTTTTAAGTGGTCAATCACCACCGTTTCTTACAGTATGGTCCACTTGAGATTTGGATCTATTTCATTTGTGATTTCATACCTTATAATGATCTGGAAAAAAAACGTATGAACGGCGTAGATACATGATACATATACATACATCAAGATAGCCATACGCTAAGGGCCGCACCTATCCTGCTCCCGACTTTATGGGGAGGCGCAGTTTAGCCTCTCTACGCACCTGGCTTAAGTTAGAGAACGGCGTAACGCGAGTTCGTCCACATGGAAAGCTTAACAGCTTTTTTCATGTTAAAGGCTAGGGTGGGCACACGTGTGGTTTTGCATGGGACATCGTAGCCATCTCTCAGATGGGCCCCATTGTGCAAGATGACCTGCCTTGAAGAGTACTGGTCCACTCATCAAGTGAATCATTGGATGCACTAGTTGTGGGCCCCACGATCATCCGGCGGTCGTTTTTTTGGGCCAGTTCATGTAGCTGATGGGATCGACCTGGGCCCACCCCATGCACGGTTTAGATGTGTCACGTGGCCATGCCTATAGGTGCGTGTGGGCTCAAGCAGCATAACTGTTTCTTCTCCTCTCCTGAAAAGGACAGGTAACTCGCAGGAGTCCACGAAATTGTAGTTCTCTGTCATAGATTGCTGACTCGTCCGAGTCAACTCGAATTCAGTAGATCCAATCCGATTCGGCACGAAGTCAGCATTGAAAAGATGCCTCACTCGAAAGTCAACTCAGGACCAAATGAGTCAGTTCCAGTCACTGAATGTATCTCTAGATAGGGCTGAAAGTCCGGCCAGTTTAACCCAACCAACCCGTCATTGTTTGGTCTTAGGCTTGGGCTATACATACACTAACCCGATAAAACTTGGGTCGGGCTCAGGCTCAGGCTCAGGCTCAGGCTCGAAGTCAGGTTGAAGTTTCGAGTTGCCCGACTCAACTCGAACCCGATTGATATATAAGTTACTTATAAATTATAATTGGACACGAATTGTCTATGTTGAAGGTACATGAAATTTTAGTGCCGTCAGGCCTCAGTAGTCCACGTTATTTCTAACACGCCAAATTTCTCTCCCAAATAAATTATATGCTACACAATGTGACTTTTAAATGAGTAGTTGTCCTATATTTTAGCTTGTTTATTTTGAAAAAAAAAAAAGTTCTTTACAATAAATAATTACATATATAATTAATAAAATCATAGGTATAAAAAAATAAGACGTATATTAAAATATAATAAACTAATATAATAACAAAAATATTAGCATGTATCTATCCTACCAACCCAACCGAGCCCACTTAGATTGGGCTTCGGTTGAGAATTCCTAACCTGAGGTTGAGTTGGATTGGATTAGGGTAGAGGTATAGGAACCTTGGGTTGGGATAGGGTTGAGCACAAACCCGACCCAACCCAACCCAACCCAACCCAACCCACTATCAGCCCTATATCTAGACCTCCAAGGTTCAGATGGGGTGGCAACTGAGCCGGGCTGCCCCGAGTTCAGCCCACTTGGGCAGATTTAGGCTCATCAACGGACCATGGGTTGGGCCCACTTGATTTGTTGGGCCCGCTTACCGGATTGACTCGCTTGGGCTGAGTCTCGTTCCAGATCCCAAGTCATGCACTGGAAATGGACACAACTTGAACTGGACAGGTTACAATCCTACACCTCCATTCTATGATGGACTCATTCTTAATGAATGGGACCGTTAACCTAATGGGCCATCTCATGTTGAAACCTTAAGTGCAGTATCATCATTTCACCACAGGACAGAATTCACGGCTTGGATGGGCTGCATGCTTAGCTTGAAAATGAATGGTTAAAACATAAAACAAAGGAGAATTACTATGGAAAGAGAGGTTGAGATCTAATCACCCATATGCTACGGTCCCACAACTTATGGCACCATGCCATCTTTCCCGCCAAAATGCCAATTGTATAGGGAAAGCAGTAGGCCCACCATCAATATCACTCTTCTCTAAGATTAGGCTTATTTGCTACTTGGTGGGCCGCTGATGTAGAGCGGGTTGCAGACAGTTTCATGGCCAAGATGGATTAGAAAAGGCCCAATTGGAAGCGGAAATGATCCAGACCGTCCAAACCTTAAAACGGACATATCTCGCAAACTAGAATGAGCTATCCGACGTATCATTTATGATTTTGGGGTAGGACGAGCTACTTTAGCCACCCAATGGGTTTGCCCACACTGAATTTGCGAAATACCATCAGATCGGTTGTCAAATTCCTATTTTAATTTTGTTTTTACTATTTATATATATAGTAAGTTTTAGTTTGAGTATAACTCTTCATCCGTTGGGCCTTAGGAGTCGCACTCAACATGAAAAGTGCTTAGAATGGTTAGGGGAACATCATGGTTCTGCCAAGTAGGACACTTACTATTTTTGGCTGAAAACCATACGCACTGGTAGGAATCATGACAGTCTATAAAATAGTAAGTTTACTATTTATAGTAACTTGTGATTTCTAGCTGTTTTAGTTGTAGTTTAATTCGGAAACTTCTTACATGGCTTAGGGCCTGTTTGTTAAATCTAAAATTCAAAGTCTGAATCTGAAGTCTGAATATGAAATCTGAATCTGAAGTCGGAAAACTAATAGTGAATCTAGAATAACTTGTTTGTTAACTAATGTTTGAAATATATTAATTTGACACATTTACCTATATGAAACAATTGTGATTGAATCTCTACCTTCGAAAAGTCCATGAATTTCACTGAAATGTTTATTTGTCATCTAACCTATTGAAAAGGCCACAAACAACTAAATGAAGAGATGACACAAATATCAACATTATCCAAAGCTTTTGTGGCCCAAAAGAATTTTTAAATAGTCAATCACCACTGTTTCCTATACAAAGGTCCATCTAAGATTTGAAGCTAATTTATTTTTTGGACCATGCCCTAAAATAAGCTTTCAATATAGATGGACAATATGGATGTAGTCGCATATATCACAGTAAGCCCCACAGTCAGGGTCCCACCCACCTCAGTAGATCCGGGGTCGCACCAATTCCGCTCCCCAGATTGGGGAGGCAGATTGGCTAGTTACCTTGCCACTAGCCAATGGCTATTGGTCAGTGTTTTGTGGGCTCCACCATGATGTATTCATTTCATCTGCTCTGTCCATCCATGTTTATAGGTCATTTTATGGCATGATCCCAAAAATGAAGTATATCCAAATCTCAAGTGGATCACATCATAGGAAATGGCGTTGATTAATTGCCCACCATTAAAAACTTATTGGGCCCACAAAAGTTTTGGATCAAGTTGATATTTGTTTTTCCCTTCAATCTAGGTCTGTATGACCTAATCAACAAGTTTGAAGTTAAATAAACATTACAGTGGTCACTAAGAGATTTTTTGTGGTGGTCACTTAATCACTATTATTTTTCTTTGTTGTGGTCCACCTGAGATTTATATATGCCTCATTTTTTTTTATATCAATAATCTATTAAATGATCTGGAAAAATGGATGAATGGCGTAGATGAAACACATACATCATGGTGGGCCCATAGAGCATCGACCACTAGCCACCCGGCTAGTGGCATCGTCACTTGCGAAACCACGTCCCAGGTGTGAGCCGGATTTCCTGGGAAAGCCTTTCCTATGAAGTCTCCCGCTGGAAATCTAGGTAGGGCCCACCGTGCTGTTTGTGTGAAATCTACCCCGTCCATCCGTTTTGTGAAATCATTTTAGGACATAGTGTTAAAAACGAGCCGTCTCCAATACTCAAATGGGCCATTAAACGTGGACATAGTGCTTTCCTTCTTCCGTGTTAACAAACACCACTAAACATGGAACATTTTCTAAATTTCGTGTTAAGTGCAAAAATTTAACGTTAACAAATTGGCCCTTAGTTTCCCTGTAAACTCGTTTATTCAATCTATCAATCAATTTATAAATTTTGTAGAATATTATTTCTATTTTCTTGATTTTTCCTCGGATTTGAGAAGTCTATGTGAGGAGTCCAGAGAAGCTCGTGGATTCCGAGTACTTATCCTTGAGGAAGATGGTGATCGACTTCATCACGTTCATCCCTACGTCAGCCCCACCTGTATGTTGAGTCAGGACGCTTGGTCCGTTCCGGCGCACTTTAGATGGGCTGCAACCCAAAAGGTTTCCAGATTAGAAGATCCTAACCACCCATCTTGGGCCCTTTTCATTTGGCTACTGACAGTTGCTGGATCTCTCCTGAACCGTCTATTTAAGATTGTCCTGTAGAAGAGATCTTAAGGACGTGGTTCATCACTGGTGGACCAACAAAACGATGGTCCGGATTATTGAAACATGGAACCAGTAGTCAGAAACTATGGCTACTTGGATTGGGAGGATTATGGGAATTCATACGCTGAAAATCTTTCACTTAACAACCAGACTAAAAGAATAAACATTTGAACTGTTCCATGGCAGTTTTTTTGCGAGGATTGAGAGGCTTTCCGTGAATTTCGAAAAAGGCTGAGGTATGCTCCCTTTCTTTTCAATAAGGAATGCCCTTGTTTATCATGAGCTTCATTTTTTTATTTTTTATTTTTACACACGCACACTCACCCCACACACTCACACTAGTGGAATTTCACCACCTATAGATACTCGAACCTTGAATCGGGTGTTGAAACTCCTGAGAGTCTACCACCCAAGCAAGAGTAATGATCCTGTCTATGAGGTTCATGAATTCAATGCCTGTATGTTCCTGCTTTCGGAAATAGCAGGGTGAGATCTAATTTTTGTAAGATTTTGAACACCATTCTGTAATGTGTCTTCTGTCCAACGGTAACTTAATAACATAGGCATGAATATTGGTATCGTATTGGTGGCCATATCGTATATGTATCAGCATGAGACCATACAGATCTGGGTTGTATCGGCCCACCAAAAAAAAAAAAACTGGCATGTATCGAGCCAATCCGCCTATAAAAATTTAATTTTGAAAATTCACTCTCATCTTAAAAAAAAAAAAATCATGAAAGAAGTTTAAAAACTCATTTTAAATTGGATCTATACCTATTTTCGGATTAAAAAAATAATTTGAATGGAATTCGACAAATCAAAACGAAGTGGACTATTGTGAAAAAAATTGAAAAGAATGATAAATCTTCACTTTCTTTTTTATATTTTCATCTTCTTTTTATTATATTTCAATGTAATGAGCTCTAGTTCACCAAATCATGTTTGATTTGTGTTCAATTGGGTCCCATTTAGTTTACATTCAACAAGTCAAACCGATAGACAACATTCTCATACAGGATTGTCCGATACACCATCATATGCATGTTCAAAATACCAAAAAATGAATGATTTTTGAATATTTTATTGTTCTCTTCTTGTCTTTTCTTTTCCTGAATTTTTTTTTTTTTGACCGATACGGACTAATATCGACACATTGATGCCCTTATCATATCATTTTTTGGACTGGCCAATAAGCCCTCCAATGCCGATATTCAGAACCATGGTCAGTGGTATAAAGTAGAAAGACTTCTTTCTAACGGTTCTATGAGAAGAAAAATTTAAAAACGATGGAGATGTTTGAAACACAAAACTACTATCTTATTCTAGAAAAAAACGTGAACACACAGCAATGGTATACAACTAATACAGAGGACTAGTATTTAAGCATACAAAAACAGAGTAGCAAATTGCATGAAATCTGGGGGAAATTACATGAAATCTAAGGGAAATTGCATGAAATATGGGCTTTGCATCTTGTCTGATTTCAAATTTCAAACACCACTAAAGAGGACTGATTTGATCTGATTTGATTTTTGTGGTGGATTGAAGTTTCCTTATCTTGTCGATCTTCCAACGTAGATTTGACGCCATCCAATGTAGATTTGTCCTGCTGGGTCTGAGTTGTGCTAATACTCTCTCTCAAACTGTGTCGGGGTTGGAGGCAAAGTTTGGTTCGAAAGTAACTGAGACGACCGTTGGACATTGGTTTAATGAAGAGGTTTGTTACTTGATCATTAGTGGAGATGTGTTGAGTGATGAGAAAGCCAAGTGCAACTCGTTCGCGCACAAAATGATAATCCAACTCAATATGTTTACTACGAGCATGAAACACTGGATTAACTGTCATATGAAGAGCACTAAGGTTGTCACAGTAGAGGATTGGAGGAGAGGCAAGTGGAATGTGAAGATCTTTTAGAATAAATGTCATCCATGTGAGTTCGCCTGCAGTGTTGGTCATGGCACGATACTCCGCTTCGGTGCTGGATTGAGAGATGGTATGTTGTTTCTTCGCACACCAGGAGATGAGATTTCCTCCAAGAAACGTGCAATATCCAGTGGTGGAGCGCCTTGTGGTGGGACAGCCCGTCCAATCTGCATCTGAGAAAGCACATAGATCAAGTGTAGTATTGGAAGTAAAGTGTAAGCCTATGTCAATAGTGTCATTGACGTATCTTAAGATACGACGAACCATTTTTAAATGCATGATAGTAGGAGCATGCATGAATTGAGATACATAGTTAACACTGTATGAAAGATCTGGATGTGTGAGTGTTAGATACTGTAAAACACCGACAAGTCCTCGAAAGTAACTTGGATAATCCAATAAGATGTCATTAGATGAGGTCTTGGTCTTTGCTTTAAGTGATGTGCTCATGGGCTTACAGTCGACCATGTTGGCTCGTCCAAGGATGGTAAGGGCATAGTGTGATAGGGACAGGTGGAGGCCAGCAGGTGTTTGAGAGATCTCGATCTCAAGAAAGTGATGAACTGGTCCCAAGTCCTTCATCACAAATTCAGAACTCAGAAGCTGAATGAAGGTTATAACTAGAGCAGTAGAGGATCCTGTGAGAAGTATATCATCTACATAAAGAAGGAGAATTAGTCTACCAAAATCAGAATGAAAAATAAATAAGGATGGGTCTGCTAGGCTGCAAAAGAAACCATATTTAAGAAGAAAAGCACTAAACCGATCAAACCAAGCACGAGGTGCTTGTTTGAGACCATAGAGAGCCTTTTGAAGCTTGCACACATGTATTGGATATTGAGGGTCAGCCATTCCTGGAGGTTGTTCCATGTATATATCTTTCGAAATTAAACTATGCAGGAAAGCATTTTTTACGTCAAGTTGACGTATGGACCATTTCTGAACAAGTACTATAGTGATGACCATGCGGATAGTTCCAGGTTTGATTATTGGAAAAAAGGTCTCGGTGTAGTCTAACCCATCAACTTAATGATACCCCTTTGTTACAACTCGAGTTTTAAGACGATCTAGTGAGTCGTCTAGTTTGAGTTTTGGCTTGAGCATCCATTTAGAGCCGATAACATGCATGTCAGAAGTGCGAGGAACAAGTTGCCAAGTCTGATTTTTATGAAGAGCCTCAAGCTTCTCATCCATTGCAGTCTTCCAGCCAGGGTGAGCTAAGGCAGATCAAATATTATGAGGTTCACGAGGGATATTGGTTGAGAGTGGTGCTTATGTTTGTGGAGGTTGAATTTGTTGAGGTGCTTGTGCTTGTAGAGGTTGAATTTTTTCAATTTGGGGCTGTGAGACTGTTTGAGAGGGCTCAGACTCGGGCTGTGAAGAATGTGTGGGTTGCTCATGCATCTCAGACTCGAGTTGGAGTGACTCGTGCTCAAGGGGTACCAACTGCATCTCGAACTCAGGTTCAGACCTAAGCTGCTGGGTCCCATGTCGACTTGTATTTTCAGTTGGGGAGAGAGAACGTGCAGAAGTTTTTGAATCTAGAGGGGATATTGACACTACCGGTAAAGAACTCAAACATGGTGGTGTAAGGGTTGGCAACTGAGTCTTTGCAACAGGATTGGAGTCAGTAGGAGGTAACCATGAATCAAAGATGCTAATGACATATAATGTAGGAGGAGTAATGCTTTGATTCCGAGTACGTTTATAAGGAAAAAGTAACTCATCAAAAACCACATGGTGGGAGATTAAAAAAAAATTGCTAGAGGGATAAAAACACTTGTATCATTTATGTTTATCACTATATCCTACAAAGATATCTATGCAAAGTATAGTTTTTGGATCAAACTTGTGTCGTCATGTATCCCAGGTGTAAGGAAAACATTTACACCTAAAGACATGAAGTGAAGAATAATCAGGATGAGTGTCATGCAGTGTAAAGTATGGAGTTTCAAATTTAAGAGCAGACGAAGGCAACTGATTAATAAGGTAGACAGCGGTAGTGAAAGCTTCTACCCATAAAAATAAAGGGGCACCACTGTGAAATAACATAGTCATACCTAGTTCCCGTATTATCCTATGTTGCCTTTCAACCATACTTGTTTATTCTGGAGTATATGGTCATGATACTTGATGAATGATATCGATGGAAAGAAAATGAGATGATAGCTTGGAGTTTATGAATTCTCCTCCTCCATCAGAGTAAAAAATCTTGATTTGTTTGTAGAATTGTCTGGTAATGTATTGTTCAAAGACTAAATAAGCATTTGCAAAATTAGATTTATGTTGTAAGGGAATGATCTAAGTATACTTAAAAAAGTCATCTACCAAACATGCATAATATCTGAATTTTTCAATTGATAAAATAGAAGCAGGTCCCCACAAGTCGTAATGAATTTTTTCAAAAATACCAGAACTAGAATGTTCAGAACAGGAAAACGGTAATCTACTAAGCTTTCCTAATTGACAAATATCACAAATGTGTTCAGGTTTTACAGCGCCTATAATATCAATCAATCATTTATTCTTTAATAACTGTAAAGCAGAAAACTGAGGATGTCCTAAGCGTTGATGTCAAACGTCAGTTGAGCCAGATTTGAATCGATGAGAAAAATAGAGCTCTGGCGAAGTGGGAAGAACATAGAGATCACTCTTACGCCTCCCTGTGATCACCGGTTGTCCAGTTTGTCGTTCCTTAACACAAAAGTCAATATTAGAGAATTCATAATTAACAGGAAACTGAGTTGTTAGCTAACTTACAGAGAGCAAATTTTGTTTTAAGTCAGGAAGTAGTAGGACATCGTGAAGAGGTAAGGTATTATTTTTTTTTTTTGCTTAATGTTAGAATCCCCAATACCAAGAATTGGTAGAGAAGATCCATCACCAATAAGAACTGAATCTGCACCAAAGTAGTTGCGAATATTGGTTAACATACATGGCTTACCTGTCATGTGGTTAGAGGCTCCTGTGTCTGAGGTCCACTCTGTTTCAGTGATAGTGTTGTCCAAGGTGAGAGCTGCAAGAGCTTGTAGTATGTCATCATGTTGAGTTGGTTTTTTAGGCACCCACCTGCATATTTTTGCAATATGTCCCACCGTGCCACAGTACTGGCATTTTTCTTCACGGTAAAGTTCTCGTTCTGCAAGGGTCATATGGCATTCTCCAGGTGGTGGAGGACGTCTTTGTTGAGAGCTCGAAGTGGGGCTAGCAGAATAAGTATGGTTTCGTTCTTTTGATTGTTGTGCCTGAAATCCTCTCCCAGTTGATATGAATTTTTGTTTGTTGCCATGATATCCTAAGGAGGATTACTGGAAGCGCTGTTGTTGTTGCCTGTAAAACGCCATTTGAGGAGTGAATGAGTTTGGGACATTTGTATGATTAAAGAACCAACTGCGTCGCTGATTAAGACTTTGGAGTTGTGAGACCAGCACAGCGTATGAAGGTCTTGGTGGCTTTAGCATGGTAGTGGTGAAAGTTTCATATTGAGGGACAAGGCTAGTGAGAAAGGAGATAGTTTTTTCTTTGTCTGAGATAGGTTTCCCAATATCTGCAAGACTATCGCATAAACCCTTGAAGGTGCGAATATGTTCTCCAATGGGTTTGTCATCTTCTTTGCGAAGATATGTTATCTGTTGTCTGAGTGTGAATTCACATTCTTTTGAAACTTCCGCATATGCATTATTGAGTGCATCCCAGACAACATGGGCTGTGTCTAAGCTAACAACGAGGCCAAGTGTTTCTTCAGAGAGTGTTTCAATTATCCACCCACGAAGAAGATGATCCTCCTTTCGCCAGGCAATGTACGCTTCAGTTAATCTTGGTGCAGAAATTTTTGTATTTGTGATGTTATTTGAATCTGGTATGGTGTATTTGGTGGGGGCAGGATCTTCATTAGTAAGGCGACCGACCAGTTCTTGGCTTTCTACAAGAGCAAAGGCTTGTTCATGCCACAAGGGATAATTCGTAGGACTGAGTTTGAGGGTAATGAAGTTACCAACATTGAGAAATAGTGAAGTCATGGTTGCAGGAGCTGCTAGGTTGTGCCATGTGGTCACACAAAGCTTTGATACCAAGAAGAAAAATTGAAAAGCGATGGAGATGTTTGAAACACAAAACTGTTATTTTATTCTAGAAAAAAAATGTGAACACACGGCAATGGTATACAACTAATACAGAGGACTAGTATTTAAACATACAAAAACAGAGTAGCAAATTGCATGAAATCTGGGGGAAATTGCATGAAATCCGGGCTCTGCATCTTGTCTGATTTCAAATTTCAAACACCACCAAAGAGGACTTATTTGATCTTATTTGATTTTTTTGGTGGATTGAAGTTTCCTTATCTTGTCGATCTTCCAACATAGATTTGACGCCATCCAACGTAGATTTGTCCTGCTGGGTCTGAGTTGTGCTAATACCATGGAATCTGAAACGAGCCCTAACCCTATATTTCAGCGCTCTGTTTCAACTGATTCATCAGTTCGTCAGTTGATATCTTCTCCAATTTAAGATGGTATGGTGAAAGTTTTCACGAAGCTAGATTACAGTGACGAGGGATAAGAACAGCTTGTTGGTTCTGCTTCATGTGAGTAAAACAAAGAAATGAGAAAGCATGTCAAAAGATTGCATTAGCATTGCAGCCATGGCTTTAGGAGGATATCCTTCATTCAACTATTTTGTACGGCTAGCAAAAGGAAGGATCATCACAGCCATTCATTCATATAGCCCCCAACATCATAGAATCTCAGACTTATGAAATTATGTGATGTTGGTTTCGATCCACATCCAAATGAAACCACAAATGTGTAAATTTTATTTGAAACAACTAGGCCAAACTTCTAGTTTCACCTATAACAATTAACACTAGTGATTTCATGGATTTCCATTTACAATTTTATAAACATTCTGCTGAAAATACTCAATCTGGCTGCATCGGTGATGTAGAGCAGGTCATGGACACTTTCATGGCAAAGATGGACTAGAGAAGGCTCAATCGGATCTGAAAATGATCTGGACCATCAAAAACTTAAAACAGTTGCATCTTGCAAATCAAAATGAGTTTTTCGATGTTTCATATATGATTTTGGGGTAGGAGAAGCTACTTTAGTCAACCAACCCCACTATGCTGAGTTGCCCACACCGGATTTGCGAGATTCCATCAGATCGACGGTCAAAAGTCCATTTTATTTTCATTTTTACTATAAATAGTAAATTTTAGTTCGATAATAACTTTTGATCCTTTGAGTTGTAGGAGTCCCAAATTGGACACTTACTATTTTTGACCGAAAACCATGAATTCTAGTATGAATGGTGACCGTCTATAAATAATAAGTTTCCTATTTATAGTAAGTCACATTTTTAGGGAGTTTGAGTCTAAAACTTGTCTTAGGTTTGAGCTCATTAGTTAAAGGATTGTAAATTCATTTTTTTTTAATAATCAATCAATTTATTTTTTAATTTATTAAAAATTATTTCTATTTTATCCATGGTAGATTTGAGGAAATTCTGTGAGGAATCCAGAGAGCTCCATGGATTCGGAGTAGTTATCCCTAAGGAAAACGATGATCGACCTCATCATGTCATTCCCTGTGTCAATTGGCCTCATGCTCCACGGTTAACTTTAGATGAGGGTTCCTTTCTAAGATATGAGGTTGAAAAGGCTTTTAAAGAAAAATAAATAAAATCCGAAGGCCCCATGAAAGTTTCCTATGCTTGCTTCTGTTGAAGCATATCTAGTGAATTTGACCATCTCTTGAAGAGAGATGCTTCACTAGAAACATGAGTTCATCAGAACACAGAACCAAACATCTAGTAAAAGACGGTAACAAAACCAATCATGCACTTCAAAGACAACACTCATATTCAAGCATCATGTGTTTATGAATGATAGATTGTGATTGTAAATGATTTCATGCTGGTTGTCCACAAAATAAATATAACTTCCAGCTTCATTTTTGCCTTCGACTGTTGGCATCTAATCACCAACGATAATTCTGGATGTCTTCTTCATGGGTCTTGTCATTCAACAAAGACATCAAACAAAAGCTACAAACAGAAAATTCATTTCCATAACTCATCGAAAAGAAATAGAAAAATCATTTCCATAGAATTATATGTTCATATAATCTGTAAACCAAGAGAAAGAACGGTATACAAAATTTCGGTGCCCAGCAAGATCGACTTTCAAATAGAAGCACAATGGATCTAAGTCTCCAAAGCGTTCCATCACGATCACCAGTCTCACGACATACTCTCTATGTTTCATGGTGAATCAATGACAATTTCCCTTTCAATCTTTAAGTGCAATTTTTTAATTTTTTATCTTTACATGCCAGAAACAAAATGACTTAATGAATTACAACCTCATCTATGATATGCATCCTTCTTATACAGTTAATAAGGAAGAAATGCCATTGCCTGTTGGGTGGAGTGCCTACAGTTAGGATTGTACCTTCTATCATGGGAATGGCCCAAAATCCAATTAGCATGAAATTCAAAGAATGGTGTTATAGAGCATATGCAGCTTTTGATGGATGGTTTCAATCTTCCACATTTGTGCACTACTGGCACAGGTGACAAGTGATGGAAATTCATTAAAAAGAAAAAATGAAAAAAGGCAGCCGCCCGACCAAGAGACAGTACAGCGCGATTAAAAAAAAAGTGGCGACCAAACCAACCCTAATATTTCCAATGAGAAATAGAGATGGATGGTAAATAGGAGTCTGGTTCCTTAACAACTAGCTGCATGTAGGGCCTGCAATGGTTTGTACGCAACCTGTCCAGCAGGGCTGCTCTACCATTAAAATGGCACACTCCAAAATTCAAGTTGATCTAGTCACCGAGAGAATATTGTTTTATAATGGATAACCACCCCAAAACTCCAAAATTTACTTAGTGGCCACCTAATTATAGAACCAGCTTAATTTTTTGGGCATCTTATTTTCATGATGGGCTTGGATGCAATATACAAACCATGCTAAGGCCCACATAGAGCAAGTTGCCCCAAAATTCTCCCTACAAGAGGAACCCTTTATGTCAAAGACACTTTATAAATCTTACATCCTTACTATATATACATTCGTGTTATTTATGCATCTTACATCTTTACTATATATTCATATTATTCTTGGTAAAATAAATAATTCAAATTCTCCACTGCTTACGGAGATTTAAGACGGTATTAGAGCCAGAGTAAGCTCCAATTTCTCCGCCAAAAAAGTCCGAGATTGTTTGTGCAGCCCTCACTATCCACTCTACAGTAGGTTAAGCTCTGCGCTCCCTTCATTTTGCAGCAGGTCATCCCTGTCAAGCGCAAGGCCTCTTTCAAGAAGTGTGTCCCCACCATTTCGGTACCAGCATGGCCCCGTATAGACGGCATTCCAGCGGCGCCCCACCCCCTCCGTCTCCGGAATCACATCAACCAGCATTTCTCTGTCACTCGAATCGCTGCCTGTTTTCTATTTTCAGCTGGCTTGTGGAAATCCTCGAAGCCGTTCTTGTTCGTCACCTTTGTCTCGCTGAGACCGTGCCATTGCCACCGCCTTCGTTCGTCGCCATTGCTGCCTTTGACCAGTGACTGTCATACCCACCACCGCTTACCATATCCTCAAATCCCCTCTCTCTCATCCCCGGCCAAACTCCAGACCAGATCCGGCAAAAAAAAAAAAAACCCACCTCAGACCGCCATTCGCCACACCCCTGTGGCATCTCTCTCTCTCTCTCTCTCTCTCTCTCTCTCTCTCTCTCTCTCTCTCTCTCTCTCTCTCTCTCTCTCTCTCTCTCTCTCCTCCCTACCGGTGGCGTCGCTTGCGCTCATCGCTCTCTCATCACATCTGCTCCGGCAAGGGAGCAGATCAGGTGAGACCCGTGATACACCGAGGTGGGTGGGACCCCTAACTGTGGGGCTCACAGTGATGCATGCGCCTTAAATCCACACCGTCCAACCATTTTGAAAGCTCATTTGAGGGCATGATCCCAAAAATGAATCTGACTCAAATCTTCGGTGGACCACATCAGAGGAAACAGTCGTGAATCCCACTATTAAAAACTTAATCGATTCACCGGAAGGTCACGGACACCTGAATGAAGAAACCACACAAATACCATATTCATCCAATGCTTTTATAGCTCACGGGAAGTTATTAACAGTCCACCACTGTTTCCTGTCTTATGGTCCAGCTGAGATTTGGAACTGCTTTAATTTTTGGACAATGGTAAACCAAGATTTCAAAATGGATGGACCGCATGGATGTAGTCACATACATCACAATGAGCCTACGGTCAGGTTCTAACAACTCGGTGAATCAAGGGTCTCACCTAATCCGCTCCCCAATGGCAAAGTGCTACAACCTATGCAGAAGCTGATTGCGTGGGGTGCAACACACCACCGACCTTGGTAGTATATTAAGGTCACCAAGTTCTGTGGGTCTCCATGATGTATGTGTTATGTCTGCGCTGTCTATTCATTTTGTTAGATAATTTTAATGCATGAGCCAAAGAATAAAGTAAATTCATGACTTTTATTTATTTATTTATTTTTAACACACGCACACACACCCCCCAGACACTCACACCTTAGTGGGCTTTCACCACCTATGGATATACTCAGAACCCTTGACCGGGTGTTGAAACTCCTGAGAGTCTACCACCCGAGCAAGTAAATCCATGACTTAAGAGGAACAATGACACCCCCATTGAAACCTTCTTATAGCCCTCTGTGATGTTTATTTGCCATCAAAGCTGTACACAAGGTAACACATACCTAGGTAAAGTAAAAACACAAATATCAACTTGATCCAAAACTTCCGTGATCTCGAGAAGTTTTCAACAATAAATATTTAATACCCGTTTGTTTTTTGTGGTGTGTGATGGGGTTTTTTTCCCGTCTTCGACCGGTCGTGGGAGGTGCTCGACCGGTCGTGGGAGGTGCTCGACCGGTCGTAGGTTCGAGCCCTGGCACGACTCGAAATCCAAGTTCGTCTTGTTTTCTCTTGTAGCTGGGGTGGTCATAGGAGAGCTACGACCGGTCGTAGGTGGTCTACGACCGGTCGTAGAATCTTGCCGAGGACTAGTCGTAGTTCTGTGATTGTTCCGCGATTTTTTACGCGAAACCGCGGATTTGAGTCCTTTCATGGCCCAGGATGCGGAAAGGAGTTTCCCAAAACTATAAAAGGGGTTGCCTAGGTTTTTCTAGGTATCACAAAATAGCAAAGAGGGTTTCCTAAAGCTTTGCTAGAGGATTTGCTAAAGGGTTTAGGGCTATCAAAGGTGAGAGAGAGGGAGAAAGAGAGAGATGAAGCTATAGAAGGAGGTTACGCTCGTGGAGGTTCTCACTTTGCAATCTACATCTCAGCTTCTATGTCCTCATAATCGGTTAGATCTCTCCGTTTTCTCTATTTCTCTTATTGTTTATCCACTCTGCGTGAGTGAAGAAGGTTGTAAACGTTCACTTCATAGTGGATTGTTGATCGGACGAGGTCTGTGGTTTTTACCTCTTTGAGGGTTTTCCACGTAAAAATCTCTTGTGTGGTGTGTGATTGATGCTTTGATTTATTTCATTGCTTTATCCATAAGTCTGGTTTGTTGGAGGGCTAGATCCTAAGGTTTGTGCAAGGCCCCAACAAAGTGGTATCGAGCTAAGTTCATTGAACGGGTAGGATCGGTTTGAATTATGGAAGGTGGCTCAGATGATGATCGGCCTCAATGGTTCTAATGGACCATATGGAAGGCTAAGATGGAGGACTTAAAGGACCTATATTCTCCAATCTCAGGCATATCAGCAAAATCCAAGGATATGACTGATGATGATTGGAAGAAGATGGACCGAAAGGCGGTGGGGTTTATTAGACAATGGTTGGATGATTCCGTGTTTCACCATGTGTCTACAGAAACCTCAAATTGTAAGCTATGGCTAAAATTACAAAGGGTATGAGAGGAAAGGCAGTAGGTAATAAGATATTTCTGATAAGGCGACTTGTAAATCTCAAGTTCAAGGATGGTGGTTGTGGCCGAGCATATGAATGAGGTCAGCAATATAGTGAACCAACTCACCTCTATGAAGATGGTCCTGGATGATGAATTGCAGGCTTTACTATTGCTTAGTTCATTGCCTGACAGTTGGGAGACATTGGTGGTGTCTCTAAGTAACTCCGCGGACGGAAGATATCCATGGAATAGGTAACGGTTGTCTCTTCAATGAGGAGACAAGGAGGAAGTCTCGGGGTCTACTCGGTGAGGCCCTTGTGACACGAGGAACGGGGAGAGAAAAGAACGGGAAGGGCGGGAAGGCCGAGATAAATCAAGAGGCAAGTCGAGTAACATGAAAAGAGGTTGAATCTTTTGTGGCAAGAAGGGCCACTTCTACAAGCATGAATGTCGGGGGTAAGAAAAACGACAAGAAAGGAAAAGGGAAGGAAGAAGAATCGATTCCCTTGCGGTCGCTTCGGATGGCGACATGGTAGTTATTCTTTCTCTGGATCACGACGTATGTCTCACGGCCACGAGTCGGGGGCACCGACCGGGTGATAGACTCGGGAGCTTTTTTATGCGACTCCACACTTGGGACTCCTTCACAAGCTACAAGTCGGTGACTATCTCGTGAAGATGGGAAATCACATCAAAGATCGTGGGAGTCGGTGATATTTGTGTGAAGACCGATGTGGGCTGCACATTGGTTCTCAGGGATGTGAGGCATATCCCAGACCTTCGCCTCAACTTGATGTCGACGGGAAAGCTGGATGATGATGGCTATGAAAGCCGTTCTTTGGTGGGCGATGGAAGCTCATCAAGGGTTCGTTGATCGTGGCTAGAGGAAAGAAGTGTTGCACCTGTACAAGGCAAGTGTCGGTATGTGCAAGGGTGGATTGAAACGGCGGAAGATTCGGTATTGACATGTGCACAGGCGTCTAGGCCACATGAGTGAAAAAGGGCTTCAACTACTAGCGAGAAGCGACTCCTTCCGGACGTGATAAGGTATGCCTCTCAAAACCTGTCTTGATTGTTTATCGGGGAAGCTTGATAGAGTTTCATTCATTAAAAGCTGCTTCTCATGTTAATAAAGTGCATGCATTAGATTTAGTTTATTCGATGTTTGTGGTCTATGAGGACAAAAACCTTGGGTGAGGCATTGTATTTTGTTACTTTTATAGATGATGCATCTAGGAGGGTTTGGGTTTATGCTTTGAAATCAAGGACGAGGTCTTTGGTGTGTTTAAATTGTTTCATGCTATGGTGAGAGAGAGACGGGTAGATCATTGAAGTGCATCATACTTGCACCGACAATGGTGGTGAATACATTGGCGACTTTCACGAGTATGCAAGTCCCAAGGTATACGGCATGAACAGACGGTTCCCAAGACCCCCAACATAATGGTGTAGACGAGCGAATGAATCGCACCATTGTTGAGAGAATCGGATGCATCTTATCCCATGTGAAGTTGCCCAAGACGTTACGGGAGAAGCGTGCGCACGGCGGTGTATTTGATAAATGGTCTCCATCGGCCCCCGTTGAATGGAGAAGTGCACGAGAAGGTGTGGGACTGGACATGATCCATCGCATACGGTCATCTCGAGGTGTTTGGATGCGGGGCATCCGTTCACGTACCAAAGGACGAGAGGTCAAGCTCGATATGAAGATCGGGCGGTGTGTGTTCTTAGGGTACGGTGATGAAAAATTCGGTTACTGAGTTATGGGATCCGGCGAGAAGAAGCTCGTCGGGAGCGAGAGATGTGGTTTTCTTTGAAGATCGGTGTATCGAAGACATTGGTAAGCCGAGAGAAGAACCGGCCTGGTCGGTGGTAGAGGACATGGATCCGATTACTCCTCCCGTGGGCTCGATGACAGTACTGAAAGAGTGCGAAGGACGAGGGAGTTCCTTTAGAAGATGGACCAGGGGAGCGGCCCCCCTTGATCCACCTGTTGAGCCACTGGTGAGGAGGTCATCTGAAAGCGTCAAGAGGTACTCGCCGCATGAGTACATTATCTTAACCGATGGGGAGAGCCGAAGATTATTCTGAGGCCCTGGCCACGAGCATAAGGAGGAGTGGTTGAAAGCTATGCAAGAGGAGATGAAATCCTTGCATAAGAACCACACTATGATATGGTGAAACCGCCTAAAAGAAAGCTCGAGCAACAAGTGGGTGTTCGATTAAAAGAAGATTGAGCGAGAAGAATTCACGGATGAGGTTGGAGGCCGGACTTGTGGTTAAAGGGTTTGGTCGGAGGAAAGGTATAGACTTCGAGGAGATATTCTCACGGTGGTGAAGATGACATCCATACGGGTGTTGCTTGGGTTGGCGGCTAGCATGGATCTGGAGATAGCTTTTAGATGTTAAAGCGCCTTTCTCCATGGTGACTGAAGAAGAGATCTACATGCACCAACCGAGAGGGGCTCGAAGTCAAGGGCAAGAGAGCATATGGTGTGTAGGTGAGGAAGAGCTTGTATGGTGAAACAAGCTCCATGCAATGGTACAAGAAGTTCGAGTTCATGTTACGACATGGGTATGACAGAACGGAGTCGGACCACCGTGTGTTCACGCGTAAGTTCTTAGATGGTGATTTCTTAGTTCTGCCATTGCATTATACGTTGATGACATGCTCATCATGGGAAAAGATATCAAGAATGAAACGGGAGTTGGGCAAGTCTTTTGCGATGAAAGACTTGGGTCCATACACAGATCCTAGGAATGGAGATCTTCTTGACGCGCTAACCCGAAGCTACAGGAAGCTTTGGCCGTCATCAAGAGCGGTATATTGAGAAAGTCCTAGAGCGGTTCAATATGAATGCAAATGGCCAAGATCTAACTAGATGGTCACCGTATTGAGCGACGCGGTGTCCCAAGACGAAGGCAGAGGTGGAAGAGATGCAGAAGATACCCTACGCGTCAACCTATGTAGGAAGTTTGATGTATGCTTTATGGTGTGTACACGCCCGGACATAGCATATGCGGTTATGTAGTCAGTAGGTATCTTGCCAATCTGGCAAAGAACATTGGTGAAATGGATACTTCAGGTATCTAAGAGGCTCATCCAGGTTGAGCCTATGCTATGGTGTGAAACCCGTTTGTTAGAGGGCTACGTATGCGGATATGGTGACATAGATTCCAGAAGTCTACATCGGGGTTCATGTTCACATTTGCGGGGGAGCGGTTTCTTGGCGAGAGCAAGCTGAAGGTTGTAGCATTGTCGACGAATGAGGCCGAATACATTGCATATCACGAAGCATGTAAAGAGATGCTTTGGATGAAAAGGTTCCTGGCTGAGGAACTTAGCCTTTGAAGGAGGAGCACATGGTCTATTGCGATAGTCGAGTGCTATACACTTGAGCAAGAATCCAAGTCGGCATTCCAAGTCGAAGCACATAGAGATTCGGTATCCCGGATCGGGATACTTTGGAACAAAAGGTGTTACGACTTGAGAAGGTCCACACGGACGATAATGGGTCGAACATGATGACCAAGGCTTTGCTCAAGGGCAAGTTTGAGGTTTGTAGAAACCTTGGTGGCTTGAAGAAGGTGGATCCCTCCCGGGTCAAAAAGGGGGAGATTTGATGGAGTTTTTTCCCCGTCTTCGACCGGTCGTGGGAGGTGCTCGACCGGTCGTGGGAGGTGCTCGACCGGTCGTAGGTTCGAGCCCTCCCGGCACGACGAAATCCAAATAAGAGTTCGTCTTTTTTTCTGTGTACTGGGTGGTCGTAGGAGAGCTACGACCGGGCCGTAGTGGTCTACGACCGGTCGTAGGAGTGCCGGTGACTAGTCGTAGGTTACGCAGATTGTTCCGCGATTTTACGCGAATGGTCCAGCTGGATTTGAGTCCTTTCGCAACCGGGATGCGGAAAGGAGTTTCCCAAAACTATAAAAGGGGTTGCCTAGGTTTTTTCAGGTATCACAAAATAGCAAGAGGGTTTCCTAAAAGCTTTGCAAGGATTTGCTAAAGGTTTAGGGCTATCAAAGGTGAGAGAGAGGGAGAAAAGAGAGAGAAGCTTATAGAAGGGAGGTCACCAACGCTCGTGGAGGTTCTCTACTTTGCAAGTACATCTCGCCGCTTCTATGTCCTCATAATCGGTTAGATCTCTCCGTTTTCTCTATTTCTCTTATTGTTTATCCACTCCTGCGTGAGTGAAGAAGGTTGTAAACGTTCTACTTCATAGTGGATTGTTGATCTGGACGAGGTCCCGTGGTTTTTACCTCTTTGAGGGTTTTCCACGTAAAAATCTCTTGTGTGGTGTGTGATTGATGCTTTGATTTATTTCATTGCTTTATCCATAATTCTGGTTTGTTCTGGAGGGCTAGATCCTAAGGTTTTGTGCAAGGCCCCCAACAGTGTGGTCCACTTGAACCTTAGATTTGACTCATTTTTTGTCTACAATGTAAAATGATCTCTCAAAATAGAGGGATGGTGTGGATATAATATATACAACATGGTGGGACCCACATAACTTGGTGACGTGCACGCCTAATAATCTTCTTCCAGCCTCCTCACATGTGCTTCCTAGCAGAATAGCCTGCTACGAAGATATAACAATATATATCTCCACATGTGGCTAGTCTTCCTCAAGCTTTGCCTTCAGCAAGGAAGTGGATTGTTTGTCTAAGTTATGTGGGCCACATGACATCCACACCGTCCATCTATTTTGTGAGATCAGTTTAGCACTTGAGCTAAAAAAATGAGCTAGACCCAAATCTCAAGTGAACCACACCACAAAAAGCAGCAGGATAGTCCCATACGAAGGGAAAACACAAATACTTCCATGGCCCTGGAGAAATTTTCAATGGACATTCAACGTTCACTGCTTCCAATGGTGTGGTCAATTTGGGGTTTGGATCTGCATCATTTTAGGGCTCATGTACAAAAATGATCTTAAATAATGGATTGATGGGAGGGAATAATAAATACATTCATGGTGGGGCCCACATAACTTTGCCATATCAACACACCACCAAAGTCGGGATGTCTGGTTGCTTACATCTCTTTTTCCTTTAATATTTTTTTCCTGAGAATATTCTCCAAAAGTGCAGCTAATGTTGATGCGCATTTGGAGACTATCGATCCATAATCACCATTTTTCCCCTACTGTGTCAGCGCCTCCATTCACCCATCGTCACAATCTCAGAACATCGTTGAGAAATAAATATAATCATTATTAAAAGATTTCTTGTGACTTTCTAAGTATAGTGTGGAATGAGTCAATCATCCACTTTAGTTTGTCTCGATACACCTTACCGTTCTCAACCAAGCCTTTCTTTTGTACCTGGCATATGGACTAAACATCTGAACTTATTATTATGTCCCGCATATGGACTGAATTAATTACGTTGGGCATATGGGCCAATTTTATTTTTATTATTTGTTTTTTTTTGGAACATTTAGAGTTACCAGAAGAGCAATAAGTGATATCCCAGCTACTAAAATTGTATATCTATCGGAGTGCAATGGGTGAAATCATGGGAACCAAAAGTGTCATTAGATTATTACTAGTCATTGGAAGTGTCATTAGTTCACATCCCGGAAATCTTAAAAAATGTCTGCTTCATGCTACTCATCCTTTCATCACCACTTGTCACTTTGTCACCTTATGCTCATCTCATACTACACATTCAATTCATCGTTCATGTTACTCATTCACCCGTACCACCTTACTATTAAATATTTATCTCTCTCTATAACTTTCAAATAGATGTTCATTGTACTTTTCAAACCTAAGTTCCTCTTTTTCAGGGCACTTTGAGATTCTCAGTGGTGTGAGATGCGTCTGCTCACTTCATGCTACTCATCATTTCATTACCACTTGTTGAAAGTGTCTGCTCACTTCATACCAATTGTTTCATCACCACTCATCGCTTCGTTGCGTCATCCTCACCTCATATACTGCAAATCGATTTGTCACTCATATTATTTGTTGAGTCATCACGACATTACCATGAAATCTTTTTATTTTTATTTTTAAATAGATATTTATTGTATCTTTTAAACTCAAGTTTCTCTTTTCAAAGCACCTTGAATTTTTTAGTGAAATAAACAAATTCATATTTTCCACAATATAGACCCTTTCGTTTAACACTTGGTGAATAGAATCCTAATAGCTTCCTAAAGACGTGAAACCCATTTCAATAAACCCTAAATTTTTAGTGAAATAAACAAATTCATATTTTCCACAATCTAGACCCTTTCATTTAACACGTGGTGAATAGAATCCTAATAGCTTCCTAAAGATGTGAAACCCATTTCAATAAGCCATAAATGCATTACTTTTTGGGGATAAAATTGAACAAATACTCTAAAACATCACATTAGAATGCATGTTGATGATCCAACAATTGAGCTGATGAAACCCTAAAAAACAACATTGAATTTAAAGAGAGCCATTTTGATTATGCCCTAATACATCATTATTTCCTAACACTAAAAGAACATTCCATTTCTTCTCAAATTCAATACATTATCAGACATCATAAAATTTCATGATATTTTGCTGCAAACTAGATTGATTAGTCATAAAATATTGTGATATTTCACTATATTTTTGTGCAAGTAAACATACTATTAGCTTCTTCTTCTTCTTTTTTTTTAATACATTGAGAGGAAGACTTCTGAAATCATCGGAACGATTAGATTACATCTCATTCACTTCCTGATCAAGAATCTTCTTCACTATTGAGTTCTTGCAATTGTGTTTCTCCTCCGCCATGATGGTGTATAGGATAAGTGGTGTAATTCAGTAGCATAGGATAGAGAAATGTGAAATGGGAGGAGAAAAGCCAAGGGATTGTGGTAGGAAATGAGAGAGGAGAGAGATTTGATAGGACCAAAATCGTCTGCAATACCTTCACGGAAATACATCTCGACGTATTATACCATACATCGGGACTCTAGCTGTTGGATCTGTCACTTTTTCAATGACATAATTTATTTATTTCATAGAGCTTCCATTGGATGGCGCATGCTAAAAAATAACTCTAGATTTAAACCTCTTAACCTTACAAAGGCAATGATATAGCAAACATACATGTTCAGAACAAAATATTCAAATTATCGAAGGGTTGAAATAAATCCAAGTTAGGCTTTTATTTGTTGTCTTTCCACCATAAAAGTGAGACTTAATGGGTTTTTTGACCCGTCGTCGACCGGTCGTGAGCCCTGCTCTACCGGTCGAAGGCTGGTCTCGACCAGTCGTGAAGGACGAGTCGTGGCACGACTCAAAGTCCAGCGATTGTAGACTATTTTTCTCCGGGGTGCTCGACTAGTCAACCGAGGTGCTCGACCGGTTGTGGGTGACGCTCGACCGGTCGTAGACTCGGTTCAACCAGTCGAGGTTACGCAGATTCGTTCCGCAATTTTGCGCGGATTTCGTGTCGCAAGTCCTTTCGCAACTGGGATGCGGAAAGGAGTTTCCTAAAACTTTAAATAGGAGTTCCTAGGGTTTTCTAGGTATGACAAGAGGGTTTTATAAAGCTTTACAAGGGATTTGCTAAAGGGTTTAGGGCTATCAAAGGTGAGAGAGAGAGAGAGAGGAAGCTTATAGAAGGGAGGTTCTGCTCGTGGAGGTTATCTACTGTGCAATCTATATCTCAGCGCTTCTATGTCCTCGTAGTCGGTTAGATCTCTCCATTTTCTCTATTTCTCTTATTGTTTATCCACTCCTGCGTGAGTGAAGAAAGTTTGTAACGTTCTACTTCATAGTGGATTGTTGATCTAGACGAGGTCCCGTGGTTTTTACCTCTTTAAGAGCTTACCACGTAAAATTCTCTTGTGTGGTGTGTGATTGATGCATTGATTGTTTTCATTGCTTTGTTATTCCATAATTCTGGTTTGTTCTGGAGAGCTAGATCCTAAGGTTTTGTGCAAGGCCCCCAACAAAGTGGTATCAGAGCTAAGTTCATTGAACGGGTAGGATCAGTTTTGAATTATGGATGGTGGCTCATCAAGGATGATTAGCCTCAATGGTTCTAACTGGACCATATGGAAGGTTAAGATGGAGGACTTGCTTTACTGCAAGGACCTATATTCTCCAATTTTAGGCATATCAGCAAAATCCAAGGATATGACTGATGATAATTGGAAGAAGATGGACCGGAAGGCGGTGGGGTTTTGTTAAACAATAGCTGGATGATTCGGTGTTCCACCATGTGTCTACAAAAACCTCAGCCGCTAGCTTATGGCTGAAATTATAAGGGCTGTATAAGAGGAAGACAGCCAGTAATAAAAATTTTCTGATAAGGCGACTTGTGAATCTCAAATTCAAGGATGGTGGTTTTGTGGCCGAGCACATGAATGATGTCAGCAATATAATGAACCAACTCACCTCTATGAAGATAGTCCTGGATGATGAATTGCAGGCTTTACTTTTGCTTAGTTCATTGTCTGACAGTTGGGAGACATTGGTGGTGTCTCTAAGTAACTCCGCACCAGACGGAAAGATATCCATGGAACAGGTAACTAGTTGTTTCTTCAATGAAGAGACAAGGAGGAAATCTCAGGAATCTACTCAGCAAGAGGCCCTTGTGACACAGGAACAGGGGAGAGGAAAGAACAGGAAGGGCAAGAAGGCCCGAGATAAATCAATAGGCAAGTCAAGTAACAGGAAATATGTTAATTACTGGAATTGTAGCAAGAAGGGCCACTACAAACATGAATGTCGTGGTAATAAGAACGACAAGAAAGGAAAAGGGAAGGAAGATGAATCAGATTCCACTGCGGTCGCTTCAGATGACGACGTTGTAGTTATTCTTTCTGCAAATCATGATGTATGTCTCACGGCTACGAGTTAAGACACTGACTGGGTGATAGACTCGGGAGCTTCCTTTCATGCGACTCCACACAGGGACTCCTTCACAAGCTACAAGTCAGGTGACTATGGGACTGTGAAGATGAAAAATTCCGGTGTATCAAAAATTGTGGGAGTCGGTGATATTTGTGTGAAGACTGATGTGGGCTGCACATTGGTTCTCAGGGATGTGAGGCATATCCCAGACCTTCGCCTCAACTTGATGTCGACGAGAAGGTTGGATGATAATGGCTATGAAAGCCAGTTTGCTGGTGGGCGATGGAAACTCATCAAGGGTTCATTAATCGTGGCCAGACAAAAGAGTGTTGCACCCTTTACAAGGCAAGTGTTAGTATGTGCAAGGGTGGGTTGAACGCAGTGGAAGATTCAGCCATTGACATGTGGCACAGACGTTTAGGCCACATGAGTGAAAAATGGCTTCAAGTACTAACAAAGAAGCGACTCCTTCCAGACGTGACAGGTAAACCTCTCAAAACCTATCTTGATTGTTTATTAGAGAAACAACATAGAGTTTTATTTGTTAAATCTGCTTCTCATGTTAATAAAGTGCATGCATTATATTTGGTTTATTCTAATGTTTGTGGTCCTATAAGGACAAAAACCTTGGGTGGGGCGTTGTATTTTGTTACTTTTATAGATGATGCATCTAGGAGGGTTTGGGTTTATGCTTTGAAATCCAAGGACGAGGTCTTTGGTGTGTTTAAATTGTTTCATGCTATGGTCGAGAGAGAGACAGGTAGACCATTGAAGTGCATTCGCACTGACAATGATGGTGAATACATTGACGACTTTCATGAGTACTGCAAGTCCCTGGTATACGACATGAACAGACGATTCCCAAGACCCCCAGCATAATGGCGTAGCTGAGCGAATGAATCACACCATTGTACAGAAAATCAGATGCATGTTATCCCATGCGAAATTGCCCGAGACGTTCTGGGGAGAAGCAATGCACACAGCAGTGTATTTGATAAACAGGTCTCCATCAGCTCCGTTGAATGGAGAAGTACCTGAGAAGGTGTGGACTGGACAGGATCCATCGTACAGTCATCTCAGAGTGTTTGGATGCAGGGCATCCGTTCACATACCAAAGGACGAGAGGTCCAAGCTCAATATGAAGATCAGGCAATATGTGTTTTTAGGGTACAATAATGAAAAGTCCAGTTACAGATTGTGGGATTCGACCGAGAGGAAGCTCGTCAGGAGCAGAGATGTGGTTTTCTTTGAAGATCAGTGTATAGAAGACATTGGTAAGCCAGAGAAGAACCAGCCTAGTTCAGGTGAGCTAGAGGACATGAATCCGGTTACTCCTCCCGTGGTGCCTGATGACGGGGAGTACAAAGAAGGTGAGAGGATGAGGAGTTCCTTCAGAAGATGGACTAGGGGAGCGGCCCCACTTGATCCACTGTTGAGCCACAGGTGAGGAGGTCATCTAGGGACGGACAGCCGTCCAAGAGGTACTTGCCACATGAGTACATTATGCTGACTGATGGGAGAGAGCCAGAAGATTATTCTGAGGCCCTAGCCGACAAGCATAAGGGGGAGTGGTTGAAAGCTATGCAAGAGAAAATGGAATCCTTGCATAATAATCACACCTATGATAAGGTGAAATTGCCTAAGGGCAAGAAAGCTCTGAGCAACAAGTGGGTGTTCAGAAAGAAGATTGAGCAGAAGAATTCACAGACGAGGTTCAAGGCCAGACTTGTGGGGAAAGGGTTTGGTCAGAGGAAAGGCATAGACTTCGAGGAGATATTCTCACCAGTAGTGAAGATGACATCCATACGGGTGTTGCTTGGGTTGGTGACTAGCATGGATCTGGAGATAGAGCAGTTAGATGTTAAAACTGTCTTTCTCCATGGTGACCTGGAAGAAGAGATCTACATGCACCAACCAGAGGAGTTCGAAGTCAAGGGCAAAGAGCATATGGTGTGTAGGCTGAGGAAGAGCTTGTATGGGCTGAAACAAGCTCCACGGCAATGGTACAAGAAGTTCAACTCGTTTATTTTAAAATATGGGTATGACAGAACGGAGTCGGACCACTGTGTGTTCCCGCCCAATTTCTCAGATGGTGATTTCTTAGTTCTGCTATTATACGTTAATGACATGCTTATCATGGAAAAAGACATCAAGAAGATCGACAGGCTGAAACAGAAGTTGGGCAAGTCTTTTGCGATGAAAGACTTAGGCCCAGCTAAACAGATCCTAGGAATGGAGATAACCCGTGTGAAGCGGAGAAACTCATTTGTCACAAGAGCGGTATATTGAGAAAGTCCTAGAGCGGTTCAATATGAATGCAATGTGAAGCGGTCGGTGCAAGATTTGGATGGTCACTTCAGATTGAACGACAGGCAGTGTCCCAAGACGAAGGCAGAGGTGGAAGAGATGCAAAAGATACCCTACGTGTCAGCTGTAGGGAGTTTGATGTATGATATAGTGTGTGCACGCCCAGACATAGCATATGCGATTGGTGTTGTCAGCCGGTATCTTGCCAATCCTAGCAAAGAGCATTAAACAGCGGTTAAATGGATATCACGGTATCTAAGAGGCTCATCCAGGTTGAGCCTATGCTATGGTGACGGTAAACCTATGTTAGAGGGCTACACAGATACAGATATGGCAGGTGACATAGACTCCAGGAAGTCTACATCGGGGTTCATGTTCACGTTTGCAGGGGAAGCAGTTTCCTGGCAGAACAAGCTACAGAAGGTCGTAACGTTGTCGACGACAGAGGCCGAGTACATTGCAGTCACAGAGGCATGTAAAGAGATGCTTTGGATGAAGAGGTTCCTACAGGAACTTAGCCTAAAGCAGGAGGAGCACGTGATCTATTGCGATAGTCAAAATGTTATACACTTGAGCAAAAATTTAAGTCAGCATTCCAAGTCGAAGCACATAAAGATTCGATATCACTGGATCAGGGATATTTTGGAACAAAAGGCGTTACAGCTTGAGAAGGTCCACACGGACGATAATGGGTCAGACATGATGACCAAGGCTTTGCTCAAGGGCAAGTTTGAGATTTGTAGAAACCTGGCTGGCTTGAAGAAGGTGGATCCCTCATAGGTCAAAAGGGGAGAGATTTGATGGGTTTTTTAACCGGTCGTCGATCGGTCGTGAGCCCTACTCGACCGGTCTAAGGCTGGTCTCGACCAATCGTGGCAAACGAGTCGTGGCTCGACTCAAAGTCCAGCGACTATAAACTATTTTTCTCCAGGGTGCTCGACCAGTCGACCGAGGTACTCGACCGGTTGTAGGTGGCGCTCGACCGGTAGTAGACTCGGTTCGACCAATCGAGGTTACACAGATTCGTTCCACGATTTTACACGGATTTCGTGTCACAAGTCCTTTCGCAACTAGAATGCAAAAAGGAGTTTCCTAAAACTTTAAATAGGAGTTCCTAGGGTTTTCTAGATATGAAAAGAGAGTTTCCTAAAGCTTTATAAGGGATTTGCTAAAGGGTTTAGGGCTATCAAAGGTGAGAAAGAGAGAGAGAGAGAGAGAGAGGAACTTATAGAAGAGAGGTTCTGCTCGTGGAGGTTATCTATTGTGCAATCTATATCTCAGCGCTTCTATATCATCGTAATCGGTTAGATCTATTTGTTTTCTCTATTTCTCCTATTGTTTATCCACTCCTGTGTAAGTGAAGAAAGTTTTTAACATTCTACTTCATAGTGGATTGTTGATATGGACGAGGTCCCATGGTTTTTACCTCTTTGAGGGTTTTCCACGTAAAAATCTCTTGTGTGGTGTGTGATTGATGCATTGATTGTTTTCATTGCTTTGTTATTCCATAATTCTGGTTTGTTCTGGAGGGCTAGATCCTAAGGTTTTGTGCAAGGCCCCCAACAAGACTTGTCATATTAATGGTTTGGATCATTTGAAAGATGACCCAGATTTAAAGGCTAAAGTCCCAAACCTTGCACACAAAAAATAAGAAGTTGGGGGGATGTTCATGCTCTTTCTTCTCTCTTTTATTCTCCTCTACAATATGATCTAAAATCAAAAGAGTTCGGGTCTAGGAGGTGCACTTAATATGGCGCTCCTCCACTCTATGGACTTTCATGTCATGCACATAACCATAATCTAATCTCTTCACTGTCAAGACATCCACTCATAATATAGATTTCATGCCGATCAAAACTTTAATGATTGAAAACCTTTCAAAAGTTTATTATAACCTTTCAAGTACTAGGCTCAGCAGAAAAACCACTTGATGACTTCCTCATCTATTTAGATATTGCCTTAAATGATTACCATGATAAAACTAGTGGATCCATTGTCGACCCATGTAAGAATCAATGAACCCTGATAGACATATACCCAACATCACATAGTTTCAGTGGCCTCGTGAGCCAGATCCACCTGGTCAATATCCAAAACTCTCACACATCCTCAGTTCTCAAGATTAATAAATTAATGTGTGCACTCAAATCCTTTATCGCATGATTATAGCCTAGGTTAATAAGTATCTGAACTGTTAACTTGAACTTTGATCCACCAATGTAAGTATTTAAGGGTCCACACTAGAATCCTATATCATGACACACACACACACACACACACACACACACACACACACACTCTCTCTCTCTCTCTCTCTCTCTCTCTCTTGTGTAGGGTAGGGACGAAAGTGCATGACCAACTCCAAGTTGGTTTTCATTAGTGAAGACCTTCCATCCTAACTCAAGTCGGTCCCCTCATATAGGATAACCATACATCTCTAAGATCGATGTCCACATATGTGTTTTAAGCATATGTGACTATTACGGTTCATCTAAGATTGGGATCCATGAAACACAACTCTTCACATTCCATGACCACTATGTCTAATCTCAAGTTCCCTAAAACTATGGATGTACCATGTACTCCTCACATGATCTGATGAATGTAAGATAAATACAACACTAAGTATGTCTAAAGTATACAACACATGTCTAAGAAGGACCTATGGTCATCAAGATCAACGATTGAGATTGCCCAATCACATCCACACGGATAGTGAATTAGGGTGCGCATTAGTTTTTTGGGACACTAACTCCAAATATCAAAATTGGTAAAATGTTTTTTTTAAAAAAATCTAATTCCGCTATATTAATCATTGTTAAAAATCAACACCAACCACATGTGCAAGGTTGCAACAGAGTCTGTCATAACATTGGCAACAATAGCATTGTCAATCACAATAGCTCCAATCAAACAATATAAATTATTAATCAACTCTCCATTCATAAGTACTATCACTTCTTTTATAATTTTCAATCAATCTTTTTTTATTAAAAAAACTTATAGCCATTTTCATTAAAATTTAAAATGGCAATAGACTCTTTTACAGATCCAATATATGTCATACACTCTAAACCATATTCGTGTTATGCTATTAAACATGGTGATTCTAACATTTTCGATCCCCATAATTTTACATGTGTTAGAATTATCTATGTAAACTATGATGCTACTAGATAACTTATGTGTAAAAATAATTTGTGTGGTATTACATGAAATGAAGTACCTAAATCCAAAATCCATTGATAGTTTAAATTCTCCCATGAAATCACTCTCGATAACACTTCCCTGTCATTGAATACACCATCTTTCTCAATTAGGTCCCCGTAAGAACCCTTTGAATATGATGCTTGACATACAAATCTAATTTAGAATTTTTTTGATTTTCTTTCTTGAGTTAATAATTTTTATAGAAGTAGCCCTATTTTACGAGTCTAATACTTTCATATTTTCTACCATTTTGACTTCAATCTCATTTAATCTCTCCCATTAATACCTTTTTTAGTAGATCTTTCTCTAGCTATCATGACATCATCAGAAGATCCCTCATGTGTTATTCTATGGGACTCTTCATAAGCAACGTATACATATCCGACTCAATATTGAGATCTGAACCTATAATCAAACAATCCATAAATCTAACATCGAACAAAGTAGAAGTATATAACATTTTATTTATCATCAATATTCGCATCGACCTTCATCAATCTGTTAATCATTATATTAAATTCACTCAAGTGCTATTACAAAGAGGACCATTCCATCATCTATGAGTTGTATTACTATCATTGGAGAAAATTTTTCTTTGACATCGATTTCATTAGCAATGATTTGATTAGACATGTTGAATAAAACTGAAACATCTAGTGCAAGAATAAGATACTTCATAGCTAACGGATTTTCTTCTCAAATACCTCATTTTTCATCTCTATAAGCTTCTTTTCTTTTTCTTCTACTGCAATTATACATCTTTCCTTCGTCAACACCATGTTCATCTTCAGTTTTTACAACGTATAATTGGATCTATTGAACTTTGGCACATTAAATCTTATATACAACTTAATCCAGCCATCTGAAATACAATTACAATACAAACACTAACATTAATCTTGTCCTAAAAAGGCTTCTCAACCTTTAGCTCTAATACCAATTGTTGTGGAAAACCATTTACATGCAATTGATGCAGGCAAAGAAAAACCACAAAAGGTTTTTTTTTTTTTTTTTTTTTTAAACAAACAAAAACTCAAGAGCCAAAGCAAAAACAATAGGCAAAAGGTACAAAAATTTACGTGTCCTCATAATATACGTACATCCATGGGTCAATAACACATATTTTTTTCTTTACTAAAACAAGATAAATAAAAAATATAAGGCTTACATCTCTCACACTCTTCCACTATACAAAACTTTCTCACAATATATAAATATAAATATATATATATATATATATATATATATATATATATATATATATATATAAAAGAAGAATCTCCCATCTACTTATGTTCCCCCTTCTATAAATAACACAATAGTATAGGACACTACAATAGTATGTGTAGACCGTACATATGCAAGAAGGGAACATTCCACTTATATGACATGTGGCCGTAAAGTGCTTGGTGTCTTACGTGTTGTGTTAAACGGGTGTTGTAGAAAATTGCGGTCCAGTTTCCTTAAAAATATTCATCACACTCTACGAGAGTATCAAAGTTTTTCTTTAAAAAAAAAAAAAAAACTCCCACAATGCGCATTCAACATCTCATGGCCAACCTCTCACTTACGTGATATGGCCCTTAACATGACATACATATGGCATGCATGGTCATGCATGGGCAGACTGGTGGGTTTAGCAAACCACTGGTATTAATAAAGAGAAATACTCTAGTGCTCTCAGAGAACTAAAGTCACATTGCTCTTAGATGCATTGGTCTAGTGGGGACACTTCAAACAATCGATCTAAATTGTCTATAAAGTCCAAAACACATCCGATGGACAACCACACAAGAATCAAACTGAGTGGATGATGTAATCCATCCTTAGCCATCCTTTTTTACCAAGCTGTAGATGAGATGGCTACAATTACCAAATAGATATCATGTTGTGCAGGATGCCTTGGATTATGCAATATAGGAATTAGAGTCAACCGACAGAGTGCAGGTTCTCTCGAATGGAGCAAGAAGCAGGACACTGTCGGTCTAACCAATAGGATGTCGGTTCGACGGACAACATGCGACAAGGTTGTGTTGGTTTAAGTCGATCTAACCGATAAGGGTATGTCGGTCTGACCGACGGTTCCGTTAGTCCAACTGTTGGACTCCAATTAAATTATATGGTTTTGCAAAAATTGTAGTATTTAAGCGTAATTGAGATTAGGGCTTGGTGAGAAAGAAATGATGGTTTTCTCTTTGAGACAAAGGTTTTTCTTTGAATACAAGTATTCTCTCTCTAAGGGTAAGGGTTTTGCAAGGTGAGAGGGTTCTCTGCACTTGTAAGGGCTTGAGAAGGGATTTTCTCAAGGGGCTAGGGTTTTCTTAGATGCTCATCGCAAGGGAAGATCGGGTGATTTTGTAATCAAAGAAGGTGAGTAGTGTAAACTCTAAGGCTTTTGATTATAGTAGAGATTTTTGTCGCTTTGTACAGTAGTTTTTTCTCATAAGGATTTTTCACGTAAAATCGGCGTGTTTTGTGTTTGCTTGGTTGACTCTTTTGGTTATTCTGGTTATTTTGATTATTCTATCTTCATTAAGCGTACTTCCGCAAAGCGCAAAAATTAAGGCGGTGTTAGATCCAAATTTCTAATACGTAGGGTAAATTCAAATTTGTTGTAGCTCGGAATTACATCATAGTGGTGTGAGAGAAGAACCGGTTAACTCTAATATATCATTCTTTAGATAGATAAGCATGATTGGTCCTAACAAATAGATGGATTCAAATTGTTGATGTGTACTTGTTTTGTGTTAATGATCTTGACCATTCATATTAAAGGCCATTAAGTAAATGGTTAATATTGTTTACAACAGTGATGTTTGCATGGCAGCCAATGAAATGTGTGGGGGACCTAATGAACAATGGACTAGACTTAGTGTCCCATTGCTTTAAAAAAAAAAAATTCCCATCTTTTTCCAGAAAAACCATCAAAACAAATGATCTTTTATTGAAATATTTTATAATTTTTCTTGAATTTTCCATTGGTGGGATTTGCAGGCCTATCAGTTTCCCAGTTTCAGATGATGTTCTTCATATACACTTCCTTTTGTTTGTAACGCCTTTTCTAGTCTTATTCATTTGTCTTGTTTTGATTTTCTTATTGTCTATACTCCTTGGCTGAAGTTCTTAGGAGATTTTCAGATGAATCTATCAAAAAAGACGACTGGGTTTTGAGTTTTGAGTTTTGATCTAACCTGGTCTTACATCCTTGCTTTTCTCTATAAAATATGATTAGATTCTATCAAGATTCCTCTTCTGTGTTTGGTCTGTACTCGGTCTCATGTCCTTGTTTTTCTTTATAAAATATGATTAGGTTCTTGTGATGTTTTGATGTTGGAATGGCAATCTATACAGCCAAAAACCTCAACGTGCCATGATTTGATTTGCAGGCCAGGTTAGTAACATGGGCATTTATGGCAGATGATTTGTAATAATTTCAAGTATATGATCCTCAATCCAAGGACAGTTTGTAGAAAGTGGGCCCACAGGATTGGGCATGACCCACAAGTATAACAGATCAGACGATCCTAGCCTTTCAGTTTCTGGCCTTGTTTGTAGTTGAATGTGGAATACAAATGTTTTACTTAGCATCTGTTTGGAGGCCATCAACCAGGTGGGTTTTCGGGCATGGTCCATCAACAGTCAGGCCCATCAGATCAACAGTCTAGATCATCATACCATGGGCCCCACTTGAAGAAATTTGAGGACCTCAACATACTAGAATCCTCAGATGGAAGGTTCTATGATTCTTTAATCAGAGTAAAATAATCCATCTTCTTGTAATCATCTTGTGATTAGTATGATTTTAATAACATTGAAAAGGACTAGGATTTGAAGACTATGCCATTGTCGTCTATCATGTTTATACATTGTTATTGTTGTTTTATATTAGAAGACTTCATCTGTTAATGGTAGCAGTTCACATTCCTCTGTCTGTCGATGAGTCCAACATGCTCTGTTTGAATCAAGATATCCAGATTCTCCGTTATAATTGAGACTTTTTGGGTAGCATTCGATCGCGAAGTCCCCATTTCAAGATGACAAATGACACCTTCTCTTTCCAAGCATACAATCACAGCTGGCCTCAAGAGTTCCATGACCCGCTTCAGAAATTCCATGTGGAGGAAGAACAGATCAAAGGTAAACAGACACATTTCAATGAAACAGCTGAGTGGGAAGATTTCAATTCCTCTGATTTGGATTTCTATCAAGAGAGATTATTCGAGAAAGGAATCCTCTCACCTAACGATCAACACCCACTTTCAGAACAACTTGCTACGGATGATATGCAATTCGATGCAGTTTCTGTAACAATTCCCTCATTCCAAGAACTGATGAAGTTCCAAACAGGCCTATACTGTAATTCAAATACTGAATTTACAGATATTATCGAAACCAAGAAGGAAAAACCAAATCCCATACCGTTGACCTCTTTCGAGATACTTAACAGCTTTCAAACTGGAAGCAGGATATCAAATGGAGAAAATCTGTTTGAACTGAAGAAAGAAGCATCATGTCCTGCTACCAGTGGCAGAGGATCATCGGCGGTCGAAATCATGAGGGTGGCAGGAGCCCGTTACATCCAATTTGCCGTCACGAAGGATGATGATCTCTCCATGCTTAGATATCCATTTGGTTCCATGCTTTCAGGTCTTGTCAATGATGAAACAAAAGGCATCGAGCTCGCCCACCTTCTTCTAGCCTCAGCTGAGAAGATCGGCAAGCAACAGTACGATCGAGCAAGCAGATTGCTAACGCAGTGTGAATTTCTCTCATCCCACATTGGTGATCCAGTTCAAAGAATCATCTGCTATTTTGCAGAGGCCTTGCAGGAGAGGATCGACAGAGAAACTGGATGGATGCTGTCTAAAGGTAGACAAGGCGAAGATTTCAAAGAAGCTTCTATGGCCCCCCACCCAGCCCTTTTGGCATGCCATCAACAGGTACCATTACCCCAAGTCATGCAATTCACATCGATTCAAGCCATCATCGACAATGTAGCTTCGGCGAAGAGGGTCCATCTGATCGACCTCAGCATAAAGATTGGGCTGCATTGTACAATTCTGATGCAGGCTCTCTCAGAGCGATCTGCGTGTCCGGTTGAGCTTTTGAAGATAACTGCAGTTGGAACGTCAAAAGATAGGATTGCCGAAACAGGTAAGAGACTGACAAGCTTCGCTGAGACACTGAATTTACCTTTTGAGTTCAAGACAGTAGTAATATCTGACATGAAAGATCTCAAGGTTGATCTGTTTGAGGTAGTGGCCGATGAAGCGGTTGCAGTCTATGCACCGGCGGTTCTATGGACGATGATAAACTGGCCTGATTGTTTAGAAACCCTCATGAGAGTGGTGAGGGGCCTCAACCCATGTATAATGTCGGTAGTTGAAATCGAAGTGAATTGCAATTCGACTTCGTTCTTTACTCGATTCATCGAAGCTCTGTTCTACTTCAGTGCATGGTTTGATTGCCTCGACGCATTCATGGATAGAAATGATTGTAACAGGATGTGGATTGAGGGGAGCTTCCTATATCATGGGATTCGAAGTATTGTTTCAACTGAGGGTAGTGAGAGGATCGTAAGGCATGTTGGGATCGATGTGTGGAGGTCATTCTTTGGGCGGTTTGGATTTGAGGAAGCTGAATTGAGTGAGATGGCATTGTATCAGGCAGGCCTGCTTGTTAAGCAGTTTGGGTGTGCGAGTAGTTGCACCCTTGATATGAATGGGAAAGTACTGATTGTTGGGTGGAAAGGAACACCATTGCAGTGTGTTAGTGCTTGGAAATTGGGATGACAGAGAGAGAGAGAGAGAGAGAGAGAGAGAGAGAGAGAGGAAATTAACAGAATGGATTTATTTGTATTAAGTGGCATTTGGTACCCAAAAGCATTCTATGCAATTTGTAGGTTATGAAATGCAACTTGCTTTCTAGTTTTTTTAATGGATGGTCTGTTTCTTTATATCTATGTCTATATTATATAATGTGAGCAACTTTTTGACATTTTCCGCGATTATTTTTCTGCTCTATTCAAGATATGAGACAACATTTTAAATCAGATTAGGAATGCTTTGGGAACTAGAAAATGTGGATGTTATGTTCCGTACTTTCAAATTTCACTAGCAAAAGCTTGCAATATTTAGGTTCTTATCCACATTTTTTATATTAAAAAAAATTCTTCAATGCGAGTTGTCTGCTTGAATTTATCCTCTTTGTCAATAGCCTGTAAAAAGTATTGTAGGAAGATCATACATACATTTATTGTGTTGGCTCATGTTAGAACATCATCCAAAAATAAGGTAGATTGAAAGGTTGATTGGACCATGAAGTAGGAAACATGGAGATGAGTTGCCACTTTTAAATCCATGAGCTTCTCTCTCTCATATTAGAATTTGAGATGCTATTATGATGTGTTCTTCATGGAAGTTCCATAAAGTGGTGCCTTCACTATCCAGAAGAAAATTTTCATAGAGTTAGGGACTTTTGATCCCATGGTCCGCCATGGCGATGGGCCATAAGTTAATTATCATATCTATTAGGAAAGTTTGACCATTTTTCTAAGTTTTTTTTCCTAATTGAATGGGGAGTATTGGCCACGTTCTGAGTTTAATGTCCATTTTAGATAGTTCCATTTGCATGGCTATTGAGCAACAATTCATCCATTTAGTGGGGCCCTCGATGCAGTAGATGTTTAATAACATCGCTTGAAATTGGTGGCACGGATGCATCATGGTTGAGTTTGATGGATTTTTTTGACCAGTCTTCGACCGGTCGTGGGCTAGTATTCGACCAGTCGAGGGTTCGAGTCGTGGTACGACTCAAAGTCCAGCGAGTTCTGACTACTTTTCTCCGCGGTCTTCGACTAGTCATAGGTGAGCTTCGACCAGTCGAAGGTGGGCTTCGACCAGTCGTAGGTGAGCTTCGACCAGTCGAAGGAGGCTAAGACCAGTCTTGGAATTTCCAGGACTAGTCTTAGGTTACACAGTTTGTTCCGCGATTTTGCGCGAAACTGCGGATTTGAATTCTTTCGCAACTAGGATGCGAAAAGAAAGTTTCCTAAACTATAAAAGGGGTTGCCTAGGGTTTTCTAGGCATAACAAGAGGGTTTCTTAAAGCTTTACAAGGGATTTGCTAAAGGGTTTAGGGCTATCAAAAGGTGAGAGAGAGAGAGAGAGGAAGAGAGAGAGAGAGAGAGAGATGAAGCTTATAGAAAGGAGGTCCTACTCGTGGAAGTTATCTACTGTGCAATCTATATCTCGGCGCTTCTATGTCCTCGTAATCAGTTAGATCTCTCCGTTTTCTCTATTTCTCTTATTGTTTATCCACTCCTGCGTGAGTGAAGAAGGTTGTAACGTTCTACTTCATAGTAGATTGTTGATCTGGACGAGGTCCCGTGGTTTTTACCTCTTTGAGGGTTTTCCACGTAAAAATCTCTTGTGTGGTATGTGATTGATGCATTGATTGTTTTCATTGCTTTATTATCCATAATTCTGGTTTGTTCTGGAGGGCTAGATCTTAAGGTTTTGTGCAAGGCCCCCAACAAAGTAGTATCGGAGCTAAGTTCATTGAACGGGTAGGATCGGCTTAGAATTATGGAAGGTGGCTCATCAAGGATGATCAGCCTCAATGGTTCTAACTAGACCATATGGAATGCTAAGATGGAGGACTTGCTTTATTGCAAGGACTTGTATTCTCCAATTTTAGGCATATCAACAAAATCCAAGGATATGACTAATGATGATTCGAAGAAGATGGACCGAAAGGCGGTGGGGTTTATTAGACAATGGTTGGATGATTCTGTGTTCCACCATGTGTCTACGGAAACCTCACGCTAGCTATATAAAGTGAAATTACATGGGAATGATGAGGAAGAGGCAGTAGGTAATAAAATTTTTCTGATAAGGCGATGTAGACACCCCACCCAGGCTAATATCTTGATTTTGTTAAGACAAATCCGAGAACCATGATCATATCCTAAACCTACCCATAATCCTAACCTGAGCTATCATGAATCATCATTCAATCCAAACCATGTCCAAAATCGACCTATTTCTCGAATCATTTTCGGGTAACCATCGAGCCAACTTCAAGCCATTTAGAGCCAAATATCCAAAAGGAACTTTGTTTCACTCTAAGGACCCAAAAAGGACTCACCGGATGAATTTCAAGGAAAACTGCATCGAGGTGGTAATCGGATTACCGCCGGCGGTAGTCAAATTACCGCTTCCTCCCGAAGAAAGTGCGCACGGAGATGTCACACGAGTTCGGACTCAACCAGGTCCGGGCGGTAGTCGGACTACCGCCAGCGATAATCGGATTACCGCCGGCGGTGATCGGAATTCCGCCGCGTACGGTTGGAGTAGGGACAGCTGTCCCAGCGTCCAAAGTCAACTTTCCTATACATTTACCCCTCTCATCCTCACTATTTACCGTTTTACCAGTCCCTTTAGCCAATGGGAGCATGCCATGTGGCATCTCTCTCCTCTCCACCAATCACCATATGCCACATCAACATTTGCCCTCTTTTTATCCCCTATTTACCAAACAACCATTGGAAAGGGCTATAAATAGCCCTCTCCCCTTTCATTTTCACCCATGGATGAGAGCCACCAAGAGAGGGAGAGAGTGAGAGGAAAAGAAAAGAAAAGAGAGAAAGAGAGAGAGTGAGGAAGAGAGTGAAGGAAGGGAAGGAGCTCCCAAGCCTTCAAGCCCACATTTTCCAGCCACCTCCTAGCCTTCATCTCAACCCTTCCCACCCACAAGCCTAGTCCAAAATGATCATGGTTCAATCTACATCTTAGCCTTTTCAAGAATCAAGTCAAAGATCCATTTGCATACAAGCATTCATCATGACATCTACTCCCTTCTCAACCCCCTTGCTTCTCTATATCTCTAGTGGATGTATGCTCTGTGACTTGCCATACATCGGATCCTGTCACATCAGAAATTCCTAGTGATCTAGTCCACTTTTCTTGTGTCTTTGCATAAGCATCATCACATCCGCCCTCTAGACACATTGTCGGATGTATGCTCTGTGGCCTGCCGAAATCTCGGATCTTGCTACATCAGAAATCCACATGTGACTAGTCCCATCATGACCGTAGCATCATCATCATCCCTTGAGATTATTTTACCACATTAAGTTGAGACCGCACATTTGTGTGGGCAGAGAGGGTGCCTAACACCTTCCCTCTTTGTAACCGAGGTCCCTTACCCGGAATCCGGGATCGCAGACCAGGAGTCAATCTAAGGTCGGAGAATATTCGGATTTCTCCAACTTTATGTATTCCGTGGTTCTAGCCGACCGCGGGATTCTGAGATCATTCGGCTAGTGGCGACTCCAATAATCACAAATCAGCTTAATCACCCCAAAAAGCATCACTACGACACACTTTTACCAAACAACGTGGACGCCCGATTTTTCAGTGTCCACAGGCGACTTCTGAATCTCAAATTCAAGGATGGTGGTTTTGTGGCGAAGCACATGAATGAGGTCAGCAATATAGTAAACCAACTCACCTCTATGAAGATGGTCCTGGATGATAAACTGCAAACTTTATTATTGCTTAGTTCATTGCCTGAAAGTTGGGAGACATTGGTGGTGTCTCTAAGTAACTTCGCGCTAGACAGAAAGATATCCATGGAATAGGTAACTAGCTGTCTCTTCAATGAAGAGACAAGGAGGAAGTCTCAGGGGTCTACTCAGCAAGAGGCCCTTATGACACAGGAACGGGGGAGAAGAAAGAACAGGAAGGGTGAGAAGGCTCGAGATAAATCAAGAGGCAAGTAAAGTAACAGAAAAGATGTTGATTGCTAAAATTGTAGAAAAAATGGCCACTACAAGCATGAATGTCGTGGGAAGAAAAACAACAAGAAAGGAAAAGGGAAGGAAGATGAATCGGATTCCACTACGGTCGCTTCAGATGGCGACGTTGTAGTTATTCTTTCTGCAGATCATCATGTATGTCTCACGGCTACGAGTCAGGACACCGACTGGGTGATAGACTCGGGAGCTTCTTTTCATGCGACTCCATAGAAGGACTCCTTCACAAGCTATAAGTCAGGTGACTATGGGACTGTGAAGATGGAAAATTCTGGCGTATCAAAAATCGTGGGAGTCGGTAATATTTGTGTGAAAACTGATGTGGGCTGCACATTAGTTTTCAGGGATGTTAGGCATATCCCAGACCTTCGCATCAACTTGATGTCGACGGGAAGTCTGGATGATGATGGCTATGAAAGCTGGTTTGCTAGTGGGCGATGGAAGCTCATCAAGGGTTCGTTGATCATGGCCAGAGGGAAGAAGTGTTGTACCCTGTACAAGGCAAGTATCAGTATGTGCAAGGGTAACTTGAACACAGCGGAAGATTTAGCTATTGACATGTGGCACAGGCGTCTAGGCCATATGAGTGAAAAAGGGCTTCAGGTACTAACAAAGAAGCGGCTCCTTCCAGACGTGACAGGTACACCTCTTAAAACCTGTCTTCATTGTTTATCAGGGAAACAGCATAGAGTTTCATTTGTTAAAACTGCTTCTCATGTTAATAAAGTGCATACATTAGATTTGGTTTATTCTGATGTTTGTGGTTCTATGAGGACAAAAACCTTGGGTGGGGCATTGTATTTTGTTACTTTTATAGATGATGCATCTAGGAAGGTTTGGGCTTATGCTTTGAAATCCAAGGATGAGGTCATTCGTGTGTTTAAATTGTTTCATACTATGGTCGAGAGAGAGACAGGTATATCATTGAAGTGCATCCGCACTGACAATGGTAGTGAATACATTGGCGACTTTTATGAGTATTGTAAGTCCCTGGGTATACGGCATGAACAGACGGTTCCCAAGACCCCCCAGCATAATGGTGTAGCTGAGCGAATGAATCGCACCATTGTTGAGAGAATCAGATGTATGTTATCCCATACGAAATTGCCCAAGACGTTCTGGGGAGAAGCAATGCACACGGCGGTGTATTTGATAAACAGGTCTCCATCAGTCCCATTGAATGGAGAAGTACCTGAGAAGGTGTGGACTGGACAGGATCAATCGTACAGTCATCTCAGGGTGTTTGGATGCACGACATCCTTTCACGTACCAAAAGATGAAAGGTCCAAACTCGATATGAAGATTAGGCAGTGTGTGTTCTTAGGGTACGGTGATGAAAAATTCAGTTACAGATTGTAGGATCCGACCGAGAGGAAGCTCATCAAGAGTAAAGATATGTTTTCTTTATGTAAGACATTGGTAAGCAGAGAAGAACCAAACCTAGTTCGGGTGAGCTAGAGGACATGGATCCAGGTTACTCCTCCCTGTGGTGCCCGACGACGGGGAATACGAAGAAGGTGCGAGAGGATGAGGAGTTCCTTCGGAAGATGGATCGGAGAAGCGGACCCCCCCACTTGATCCACTGTTGAGCCACAGTGTGAGGAGGTCATCTAGGGAATGACAAAACTGCCTAAGAGGTACTCGCCACATGAGTACATTATGTTGACTGATAGAGGAGAACCAGAAGATCATTCTGAGGCCCTAGCCGACGAGCATAAGGGGGAGTGGTTGAAAGCTATGCAAGAGGAGATGGAATCCTTGCATAAGAACCACACCTATGATATGGTGAAATTGCCTAAGGGCAAGAAAACTTTGAGCAATAAGTGGGTGTTCAGAAAGAAGATTGAGCAGAAGAATTCACAGAGAAGTTCAAGGCCAGACTTGTAGTGAAAAGGTTTGGTCAAAGGAAAGGCATAGACTTCAAGTAGATATTCTCACCAGTGGTGAAGATGACATCATACCGGTGTTGTTTGGGTTGGCGGCTAACATGGATTTGAAGATAGAGCAGTTAGATGTTAAAACTGCTTTTCTCCATGGTGACCTGGAAGAAGAGATCTACATGCACCAACTAGAGGGGTTCGAAGTCAAGGGCAAAGAGCATATGATGTGTAGGCTGAGGAAGAGCTTGTATGGGCTGAAACAAACTCCACGGTAATGGTACAAGAAGTTCGACTCGTTTATATTGAAACATGGGTATGACAGAACAGAGTCGGACCACTGTATGTTCACGCGCAAGTTCTCAGATGGTGATTTCTTAGTTCTGCTATTATACGTTGTTGACATGCTCATCATAGGAAAAGACATCAAGAAGATCGACAGGCTGAAACAGGAGTTGGGCAAGTATTTTGTGATGAAAGACTTGGGCCCGGCTAGACAGATCCTAGAAATGGAGATAACCCATGATAGAAGCAGCAGGAAGCTCTGGCTGTCACAAGAGCGGTATATTGAGAAAGTTCTAGAGCGGTATATTGAGAAAGTTATAGAGCGGTTTAATATGAATGCAGCGAAGCCGGTCAGTACTCCACTAGATGGTTACTTCAGATTGAGCGACAGACAGTGTCCCAAGACGAAGGCAGAGGTGGAAGAGATGCAAAAGATACTCTACGCGTCAGCAGTAGAAATTTTGATGTATGCTATAGTGTGTACACGCCCAGACATAGCATATGCGGCTGGTGTTGTCAGCCGGTACCTTGCTAACCCTGACAAAGAGCATTGGACAGCGGTGAAATGGATACTGTGGTATCTAAGAGGCTCATCCAGGTTGAGCCTATGCTATGGTGACGGTAAACCTGTATTAGAGGGCTACATAGATGTAGATATGGTAGGTAACATAAACTTTAGGAAGTCTACATCAGGGTTCATGTTCACATTTGCAGGGGGAGCGGTTTCTTGGCAGAGCAAGCTACAGAAGGTCGTAACATTGTCGACGATAGAAGCCGAATACATTGCAGTCACAAAGGCATGTAAAGAGATGCTTTGGATGAAGAGGTTCCTATAGGAACTTAACCTGAAGCAGGAGGAGCATGTGGTCTATTGCGATAGTCAGAATGCTATACACTTGAGCAAGAATCCAAGTCAGCACTCCAAGTCGAATCACATAGAGGTTCAGTATCATTGAATCAGGGATATTTTGGAACAGAAGGTGTTACAGCTTGAGCAGGTCCACACGAATGATAATGGGTCAGACATGATGACCAAAGCTTTGTTTAAGGGCAAGTATGAGGTTTGCAGAAACCTGGCTGGCTTGAAGAAGGTGGATCCCTCCTGGGTCAAAAAGGGGGAGATTGGATGGGTTTTTTTGACCCGTCTTCGACCAGTCGTGAGCCCTGCTCGACCGGTCGTGGGCTGGTGTTCGACCAATCGAGGGTTCGAGTCGTGGTACGACTCAAAGTCCAGCGTGTTCGGACTATTTTTCTCTACAGTCTTCGACCAGTCGTAGGTGAGCTTCGACCAGTCGAAGGTGGGCTTCGACCAGTCGTAAGTGAGCTTCGACCAGTCGAAGGAGGCTAAGAATAGTCCTAGAATTTTCAGGACTAGTCGTAGGTTACACAGTTTGTTCCGCAATTTTGCGTGAAACTGCAGATTTGAGTCCTTTCGCAACTGGGATGCGAAAGAAAAGTTTCCTAAACTATAATAAGGGGTTGCCTAGGGTTTTCTAGGCATAACAAGGGAGTTTTTTAAAGCTTTACAATGGATTTGCTAAAGGGTTTAGGGCTATCAAAAGGTGAGAGAGAGAGAGAGGAAGAGAGAGAGGAAGCTTATAGAATGGAGGTTCTGCTCGTGGAAGTTATCTACTGTGCAATCTATATCTCAGCGCTTGTATGTCCTCGTAATCAGTTAGATCTCTTCGTTTTCTCTATTTCTCTTATTGTTTATCTACTCCTGCGTAAGTGAAGAAGGTTGTAACGTTCTACTTCATAGTGGATTGTTAATCTGGACGAGGTCCAGTGGTTTTTACCTCTTTGAGGATTTTTCACGTAAAAATCTCTTGTGTGGTGTGTGATTGATGCATTGATTGTTTTTCATTGCTTGATTATCCATAATTCTGGTTTGTTCTGGAAGGCTAGATCCTAAGGTTTTGTGCAAGGCCCCAACAAAGTTAGCATGCATTAAGGTTGGCTAAATAGCTGTCTATGTAGTTAAGAAATGATCACATACATTTGAATGTTCGAGTTACAGTAATTTATCATATGTTTGAGCTGTGTGGAGTCATACAGCGTGGAGTCCAATGTGATGTATGACTCCCCCATGTTAGGCCTGGATCCTAAAATTCAGCCTCATCTATATTTCTGGTGGACCATACCAAAGGGAACAATGGCTGGGGAGATGGACAACAGCCAAATAAATTTTCAAATGGAATGTGAGGTCCACCATGTAGTGTACATCATCCAACCATGGTTTTCAAGAGTTAGGTTTCGGCCCAGATTTTTAACCATTTGGGCAGAGGCTATTCAAGATTCTGATTTTGCTTGGCCTGAGCTTAGCCCATTAACAGTCCTAGGTGTGACTCATTCGAGACAACTCAGACAAGGTCGGAACCCTTCTCGGTCACTCCCAACTCGGGTGAGTCACAATTCAATTCAGGACTAAACCAATTAAGTCAAGCCACCAAGACTTTTAAACATGCATCCATCTCATTTGTTAGGTTGGCACCACCGGCACCGATGCACCTATGTAGGCCACAACAAGTGAATGTAGAGGTTTTATGTGTGATTTTACATTTCTCTCCATGCATTAGAATAATTTAGACTTTTGTGATGATTTTTTTAGCGAAGTGTCCAAATTCATCGTAGAAAAGTCAAATTTTTACAACGACATTTCAAATCGTTGATATTTAGCAACAATTTATTAAGTCGTGTCAAATAATTAGTATTTACGACAAAATTAGTGGCAAGTAACACTCGTCACAAAAAAAAAAACTTTTACGACAAGTTTTGGGTTATTAGTGATGATAAGGATTCATCGCAAAACATCTTTTATTCAAGACGAGGTTCATATTTAGCGATATTTTACGATATGCAATGGTGACGTGTCAACTCATCTTTAATTAGCTATATTTTGTGGCAAGTTATTAGGTCATCGTAAATAATTTACTATATTTTGCAACAAGTATTTGTAACAGTTTGGACACGAGCAACACTCATCGCATAAAGTTTTTAAGGACGCGAGTTGACATGTAACAAAAATTCTAAATTGTTGTAGTGATGGTGCGTCCCACCTGAGATTTTGATAGGGATAATTCTCCGGATGTACAGTTGACATAAGGAGTAACACCAGATGGACAGTTAGGATTCCACACAAATCACTTTCTAACCTTTGAATGAAGTGGTGTGGCCCCTTCACCCTGCCCACCTCCTTTGATTGATTGCACTGTACTACCGTTTCATCAGTGGCCACCCGCATCTGATTGCCCATATCATTTCGTCTGATTTTTTGATGTAGGAGAAAGAGGAGGCAATGGCCCACATTGTTTCCGTTGGGCGATCCTAACCGTTGGGCATGTAGACCTACAATTTGACTCTTGATAGGATAGGATGATCCTATAGAAGCAAGTTTTTGTCGCTTGGCGAGTTAACTCGGAAGCAGCAGATGAAAAATCCGAATCATTGATGTGGGTGGGCCACCCACAAGTCATGCATTGGTTGTTCTTGATCACCTTTTAAAGTGGCCAAAAGCTTGTAATCTGCTGATGAACGACCGGAAGAACATGTACATGCACACAAATTACACTTGGTTTGAGTTCGATCCCATAACGTAATGGATGGACCACTCGTCTCAGTTGGATGCGACTCGCCGACTCGTCTCCGGCTCAGTCGAGTCTGATATGGTTCAGCTCCATGAGTCAGAGTAAAAAATCAAGAATGACTCGGCTGAGTTGCAAGAATCGCATTATTGTCGATTGAGATCTCAGGTCAGATTACAGCTAGAGTTGGGCATGGGACGACTCGATTTGGCAGACTCAACTCGTCCGACTCGTTCAGACCCAACTCGATTCGAACCGAGAGGGTGAGTCGATCTGAACCAAGTAGACTTCGTCCAATCCAAACTCAAACTGAGTCGAGTTTGGTTCACTCAATAACTCGAACTGACTCAACCCGAAATCTGACTCGGTACTGTCTCGACTCGATCTAAAACCCAACTTAATAAATAAATAAATAACCAGATTTCACGTTTCAAATCTGAGATACCACATAGTTGATGGAGAGGCCAGTTGCAATTCTGGCAGGCGCACTTAGGTTCTGAGCTGTGATTTCAACCCTTGGATACCCGCCGCACCTGACCCGACTCAGTGCTGACTTCACCTAACTCGGTACCTGTGACCGGATCGGGTCAGGCATGTTGGTCTCGGTATCGAGTCGGGTCGAGTTTGGGTCAGGTCTATTTCAAAACCGGGTCAAGTTGGGTCAGCCCTAACTTTGTCCGACTCGACTGGATGCCCAACTCTAATTACACTTTTTGAAAAAAAAAAAATCATCATCATCTAACCCTTGTTCCGGCTACCTTTATTTCCATGTTCATTTTATATGGCTACGATCTTCCAATTTGGGAGAAGTGAGGACGCGTACATCCATGATGGGGCCATCTGATCAATGACTAAGATAAACCCAACCATGGGCCCCACATGTACGAACTAGGTGCAATCTGCACAAAAGAGAATTTCCCTGTTAGTTACAAACAGGAAACTCAAGTTCCACAACATTGTTGCAATTCCATGGTACAGGTTGAAGTGGGCCACATGCCCTGATTGGTCCCATCTGTACAACAAACACAGCACGATTCTAGAACAGCTCCCAAGGATGGAGTCACGGTGAATATTCCTTAGACCATTGGCCACACTCGAAAATACATTAGTGGTCCACATAACTAGTGGACCAGACTGATTTTAGGCCAGGACATATTCACCAACCTCTATCGAAGCCCGACCTAGACTATTCAACATATGCCCAAGACAAGTCAAAGTAGTCGAGCCCAAGCCAAGCCCAAAATATTTCTGCTGAGCCCGAGCCTTACGGTGGTCCAGTCGCGGAGAGAAAGAGATGATGGGCATGGGTTGGAGCAGTAACATGATGGGTAAATTATGATTTTGTGTATTGTGTATATTACAAAATTACCCTTACAAATCCTAATGAGCTGGGCCGGGTTACTTTCTTTTTTAGGGCAATTGAATCTTCTAATGAAGCTTATTCAATTGAATCTTAATCGACGCATCAAATCTTTGATTCCGTGCTATTATATATGGTCCAAACATAGCCCAAATAAGAAATGGGCCTGAATTTTAAGTCCCAGCCCAGCCTCAGGCTTTATACTTAAGCCCAAGTCCAATAAGGCCCAAAAGCCCAACAAGCCAACCTGGCAGATTGACTGCCCTATTCAGAAGTGAATCTCAATGTTCAGGTAATTTAGTTTATAAGGTTGTTATGTCTCACCATAAATTAGTCATGGTCAATGGTCCCCTCTAAGACATTCATAACCTTTCATTTTATGGCCCACAAAAAATTCACAGTCATGAGGAGAAATGAAGCAATGATCTACATGTAAGTGGAAATGTCCTAAAATTGGTGGCCAGGATCTTCAATAGAAGACTTTGGAGGCATGGTCATCCACCATAAGACTCAATAGGCCAATGGTAGGAATTTTGGGATATTAGGGTTGTCTAGGAAACTAAAAATATTTGGAACTAAAATCAATTTTCATGGTTGCAGTGCTTTCCCTTGTTTGCGCTGTAAAAAGCTGCTATGGAAATTGCTTGTCATTATTATTCTTTTTCTTGAAAAATGAGTGAATTAATGTTTCTTGGGAAAATTATTGAACAAGAATTCTCTCTTTATTAATATCATGGCTCTTTTGAGATTACAATCCAAACAATAGCAAAGAAATAACATATTATTTTTCCATGAAAATTTTAATAGGAAAACAAACAATTTATTGAGGATTGTTTCATATGGTTTTCCTCTCTTCTTCTTCTTCTTCTTCTTCTTCTTCTTCTTTTTCATTTTTGTTTTCCATTATCAAATTGTTGGCCTTCCTTGCTTGGTCCCTCTCTCGTGAAAGCGGACTGCGAATTGCCCTCACCTAGACGCTAATTCATCCAAGCAATACACTATGGAACCCACCATGAGGGTTTTATCCACACCGTACATCCATTTTTTCAGATCATTATAGGGTATGAACTGAAAAATTAGGCAGATTCAAAAGATCGAGTGACCACATGCACCATAGGAAGCATTAGAAATCCTCATAGGGGTAATGTGATGTTTATTTAACCTGTTCAAAAGTTGGTATAGACATGGATGAAAGGAGAACACAAATATCAGCTTGAACTAAAACTTCAGCACCTCCAAAAAGTGTTTAATGGTGGGCATTTAATCCCCCTGTGTGGTCTACTTGAGCCTTGAATCTATCTCATTTTTGGGTTCATACCCTAAAATGATAGGGCATAATGGATAGATGGGGGCAATCAGCTTCCCTCTTGGCCCGTTTGCTGTCTCACAATCTCCCAATACTACACATGGAAAAGTGATTTATGATAAATGGAGGCTTTTCATTCTTTAGGCCACACCTATTAAATGATCTTACCCTTCAGCTTCACTTTCCCATTAATGTTTCGAACCCAGATTCTCTATTGAGTAAACTCTGTGGAGTCCACCAAGATGTATGTGTCTTATCTATGACATTAATCCATTTTTTACAGCTCATTTTAGGGTGTGGCCCAAAATTATCCAAGGCTCAAGTGGACCATACCACAAAACAATGGAAATTGAATGCTTGCCATTGAAAACTTCTTAGGGCACAAAAGTTTTGGATCAGGTTGATATTTTTTCATGTTTTACCTTTATCTATGTGTGTGTAACCTTATGAATAGGTTCGATAACAAATAAACATCACTATGGCCCTAGGAAAGTTTCAACGGTGGACAATATTATCTCCACTCTTTCCTGTGGTGTGGTCCACTTGAGCTTTAAATATGCTTCGATTTTGGGTTCATGCCCTAAAATGAGTGGGAAAAAGAGATGGATGGGGTGGATGATGTAGAGCGGGTCGCGGACAGTTTCATGGCCAAGATGGATCAGAAAAGGCCCGGTCGACGACAAAAGTGATCCTGACCGTCGGACCTTAGATCAGGCATATCTCACAATCCAGAATGAGTTAGCTGACGTAAAATATATGATTTTGGGGTAGAATGAGCTACTTTAGCCAACCAACCTGCTACGCGGGGTTGCGACGCCCGGAATTGTGAAAAACCCCTGGATCGACGGTCATTTCCCTGCTTTAATTTCGTTTTTAGTATAAATAGTCAGTTTTAGTTTGATTATAACTCTTCATCTGTCGGGCTTTAGGAGTTGCGCCCAATGTGAAAAGAGCTTAGAATAATTAGGAAAACGGTTTGGTGAAGCCAAATAGGACACTTACTATTTTTGGCCGAAAACCTTGTGCACTAGTAGACATCACGACCTTCTATAAATAGTAAGTTTACTATTTATAGTAAGTCGCGGATTCTAGGAGTTCTAGTTGTAGTTTGATTCTGATTTCTTTCACATTGATTGGTACCCCTATTTAAAGGGTTGTGAACTCGTTTTTAGTCATCAATTAATCAGTTTCGAATTTATTAGAATTTATTTCTATTTTCTACTTTCTTTCCTCGTGGATTCGAGAAGTCCCTGTGAGGAGTCCAAAGAAGCTCCGTGGATTCGGAGTATTTACCCTCATCACGTTCATCCATGCGTCAGTGGATAAAAAACATACACCACGTGTGGACCCCATAGAGTTTACTCAGCATGTAATCATGTCTCCAAGTGAGGCGGGGTTGACATAGACACTCACTTTCTATCAACCAACCTATTGCCTCATTAATTATTCATTTGAAGAGTTCAATGTTTGATTTAACATAATAATGAGAAAGATTTTTGTATAACCGCCCAAATCAATTGGTAATATTAAAATATGACGAATCAGCCTGGACTGACTTTCTAATGAGATGCCCTGATATATTACAAAATTTCACTAGAATAATTGGTATCAAACCGAGGAAGGAGTGATGCCGGGAGGGATGTGATGAGGTCAATCACCATCTTCCTCGAGAATATCTGATGGAATCTCACAAATTCGCTGTGGGTAATCCGGTCTATCAGAGTTGGTTGGCTTAAGTAGTTTATTCTTCTCCAAAATTATATTTGATATGTCGAAAAACTAGTCCCAATTTGCAAGATATGACTGTTGTAAAGTTCTGATGGTCTGAATCATTTCTGCCTCCGATCAAGCCTTGTCTGATCCATCTTTGCCATGAAAGTGTCCGCAACCCGGTATACATCAAAGAGAGTGTTAAAGGCAAAAAGCTAGAACTTCATGTAGGCCACAAAACTCACTTCGTCCATTTATCAATATCCGAGTTCAAATGTTTCACGGTCAGTCATTTTCTTGTTTCTGGCATCCAATTAAAGACCACTGTCATATGAGTAGAGCATTATTCCAGATATGTCCATTTTTCCATGAAAATTGAACCCGGCCCTCCACTAAGTGTACCGCCAGCATGTGGGAAAAGGTTGTACGTGTACCGTTTTACTGACTCATATATCATGAAATCTTAAATAACCATGTATTCGAACAAGCAAATCCACAGCCTCCGTACAGATTTTCCATCCCTCCTCATGTTTTCTTGAAAATGGCGCACACATAGATGGACCAAAACTGTCTGTTTCTCAAGGACGCTTTAGCTACTGACAGGTTGAGTAGCAAGACTCTCGCTGCTGAAGTGAAGTCACCAATTTCTGTGTGGAGCCCCATTTTAGGGTATGATACAAATAATGATGCAGATCCAAATCTAGAGTAGACCCCACTGTAGAAAACTGTGGGGAGAGTAATTTCGACAGTTAAAACCTTCCTAAAGTCCATGACGTAGGGATGAACGTGATGAGGATAACTACTCCGAATCCACGGAGCTTCTCTAGACTCCTCACAGAGACTTCTCGAATCCACGATAAAAGAAAGCAGAAAATAAAAATAAATTCTAAGAAATTCAAAATTGATTAATTGATGACTAAAAACGAGTTCACAACCCTTGGGTTACCAAGCAATGTGAAAGAAATCAGAATCAAACTATAACTAAAACTCCTAGAAATCGCGACTTACTATAAATAGTAAACTTACTATTTATAGACGGTCGTGATGCCTACTAGTGCGCAAGGTTTTCGGTCAAAAATAGTAAGTGTCCTATTTGGCTTCACCAAACCGTTCTCCTAATTATTCTAAGCTCTTTTCACGTTGGACGCAACTCCTAACGCCCAACGGATGAAGAGTTATAATCAAACTAAAACTTACTATTTATAGTAAAAACGAAATTAAAGCAGAAAAACGATCGTCAATCCAGGGGTTTTTCGCAAGCGTCGCAACCCAGTATAGCTGGGTTGGTTGGCTAAAGTAGCTCATTCTACCCCAAAATCATATATTTTATGTCAGGTAACTCATTCCGGATTACAAGATACACCCGATCACTTCTGTCGTCAACCGGGCCTTTTCTGATCCATCTTAGCCATGAAACTGTCGGCGACCCGCTCTACATCAGTCCACCGTGATGTTTATTTGAGATCTAACTTGTTCATAAGTAAAAACAGATATGAAAGAAGGTAAAACACAAATATCAGCTTGATCGAAAACTTTTGTGGTCATTAGAAGTTTTTAATGATGGGAGTCACTCTCCCCACTGTTTTCAAAGGTGGGTCTACTCGAGCTTTGGATCTAACTAATTATTTGGCTCCTGACCTAAAATGATCTCTCCAAATGGATGGACGGTGTGGATACAAAACATATATCATGGCGGGCCCACAGAACCCGGCAACTTCACTTCAGTAGCGAGTCAGCTACTCAACCCGCCAGTAGCTAATCCGCGTCCGTCTCTGAACAACCACATGGACGCAACTGAACTCGACAGTAGCGGGTCTCCTACTGAAGTGACGTCACCACGTTCTTTGGGCCCACCATGATGTATGTTTTGTATCCACACCATCCATCCATTTGTATAAATCATTTTAGCGCATGATACAAAGAATGAGGCAGATCGAAATTTCAAGTAGACCCCACCAAAGAAAACAGTGGGACAATGACGGGCACCGTTGAAACCTTTCTAGTGACCACCGTGATATTTATTTGAGATCTAACCGGTTTATAAGTTAATATAGACATAGAATTAGGAAAACATAAATATTAGCTGATGGAAAACTTCTACGACCCAAAGAAGTTTTTAATGGTAGGCGTTCAATCCCCACTGTTTTCTGTGGTGGGGTCTAATTAAAGTTTGGATCTTCCTCATTCTTTGGGTCATGTCCTAAAATGATCTCTCCAAATGGATGGACGGTGTGGATACAACACATACATCATGTTGGGCCCACAGAACGTGGTAACATCATTTCAGTAGCTAGACTGCCACTGTCGAGTTCAGTAACTAATCCGCGTCCCAGCCACATGGTCACATTTTGTACGCAAGCATGTTGTTTGGACTTGATTCGGTAGTCACTCCTCCAGTACCGAGTTCAGTACTGATTGTTACTGGAAAAGCTCAGTGGGCCTCATATGATGTATGTTTTTTATCCATGCCGTCCATTCATTTCACCAGCTCTCATTATAGGGGCTTTGAATCATTATCTCCCACTACTTCCTATAATGTCGTCCACTAGAGCTTTGGATCTGCTTCATTTTTGAGCTCATGCCTTAAAATGATGATCAAAATGGATGAATAACATGGATAAAAAAAAACATACATCATGGTAGGGCCCACAGAGCTTTTCTATTACCCACCTCATGCAGCGTGTTAATCATTTTCCTACCACCATTTTTCATCTACTAATACTCATTCCAAATTTCCAACAAAATTAGAATTTAGTGGGTATAAGACCATTGGGTCAAAAAGTTGGCTAACTCATTTTTCAAAAAACATTAATGAGTAATAAATTTTAATAGGCATGTATCCGTCTTCATGCCTTGATTTATTTTTTGTGCTTTTCTAGCTTCCTAGTGCCATTGTAAGATGATTCTTTCATGAATGAGAGTGTAACAAGAAATTCACTAGGACAGGATTTAAACCACCCGGCTAGGAGCCATTCCAACCAAAGGCTATCTACTTTCATTAAGTGATTTATTAGATAATCGAAAACAGAGGATTCTGAGTACTATTCGAAATTCAGAAGAACTACGCGGAGGAGCTATTGAGCAGCTCGAAAAAGCCCGGGCTCACTTATAAAAGGTAGAAATGGATGCAATGAGTTTTGAGTGAATGAATTCTCAGAAATAATGAGATAGAACGTGATGTAGAGCGGGTCATAGACATTTTCATAGCTAAGATGGATTAGAAAAGGTCCAATAGGAAGCGGAGGTGATTCAGACCGTCAGAACTTAAAATAGACGTCGCAAACCGGAATGAGCCAACAAATGTACCATATATGATTTTGTGGTAGGATGAGCTACTTTAGCCACCCAACCCGCTACGCTAGGTTGTCCATGCCTAATTTGCGAAATTTCATTAGATGGACGGTTGAAATCCCATTTTTTTTTCGTTTTTATTATTTTTAATAAGTTTTAGTTTGAGTATAACTCTTCATCTGTTGGGCTTTAGTAGTTGTGCCCAACATGAAAAGTTCTTAGAATAATCAGGAGAACATCATGGTTCAGCCAAATAGGACACTTACTATTTTTGGCCAAAAACCATGCGCACTGATAGACATCAATAAATAATAAGTTTACTATTTATATTAAGTCGCGATTTCTAATTGTTTAATTTGTAGTTTAATTCCGAAACTTCTCCCATAGTTTTATATCTCTATTTAAAGGGTTGTGAACTCGTTTATTTCATCAATCAATCAAATTACGAATTTTATAGAATTTATTTTTGATTTTCCTTATTTTTGTTCTCGTAGATTTGAGAAGTCTTTCTGAAGTTCCAAAGAAGCTCATAGATTTGTTATAGTTATCCTTGAGGAAGATGGTGACCAACATCATCACGTTCATCCCTACGTCGAAACAAGATGTATAGAGTATGGACTACCTTTCCTCACCCAACATTACACATCCAATTGTCAAGCAACCCACATGTGTCACTTATGACGTCAAGTGACCAACACGTGCCATTGACAATCTTCAACTAATGCACATGTGTCACATGTGCTAGCATTAATGTACACGCATGTTACACATTCATATATGTTAAATAAGCCAAATGTATACAATAACAGTGTATACTTGTTCACAAAGTGTTTAATAAATAGCAACCAACATGGTAGAGTAGTCTGTTCAGAAGCCTATTTAAAAGACCTTAACTGTATAAATGCACTTAGAAAAAGCTTACCAAAACAAGGCCATCATGGTAACTAAATGGCTTTATCTTCAACCAAAAGCAAGCCATGGTCTAAAATACTAGTACTCTGAAAATTCTAGCCTTTTTTTTTATTTTAAAATTCTTTGGTAAGATTTGACATAAACTCTACCACCGGTAGATCTTTGAATTATTGGTAGACATAGTCTTGTAAATTAGGTGTCATCCGGTTGGGAGTTTTGAGACATGTCAGGATTTGATTGAATAGCATGCCACTATTATAAATGGATCTCGGTTGAATGCGAACGTCACTGAACAGTGCCACCACGTCAGGGTCAAGTACAAACAGCACAGAACAATCCCACCATGTCAGGGCGAAGGATGCTTTGTCCATGTGGGACCCAATCCGTGTCCCTACTAGCTGGGACACCGAGCTGGGTGTAAATTTCAGCCCTTTATTTTGGTGGTAGAAGAGGAACAGACGGAAATCAGCAACAATGGCCATCAAGGAAAGACTCATCTATTAGATGCTTAAGATAGTCCAATCACAGCAAAAATTAAAGACTACGGCCAATCAACGGCTGAGCTACAAGATGCCTGGTTCAGATCACCCTACACATGTGCCACGTGTGTGCTACACAATCTTGAGACAGAAGAATTCGGTGCCTCCCTAGTCACGTAATCTACTCCCTACATCTCATCCACTATTTAAGTTCTGTTGAGTGGGTCCCACATATTCAATGGTTTGGACCCACGTACGTCAATGGAATCGATTCTTCATGTACAGTAACACGGCCATTTTATAGGATATTTACCATTTTATATGAGGTTTGAATGGCCTTCTGGTCAAACAACAGCTCCCAAATCTACGGACTAGATTCGGTGGGCCATATCCCGACAAAATAATCCGCTGGATACTGTCAGACTCGCAGAATTCAAACATTGCTGCATGTTTGAATTCTAGAAATGAAAAATACAATCATTCCATGCTTTCTACGGTGCATCTGCTTTCAAAGTCACCCTCGAGACTCTCGAATCCCGGCTCGACCCAAGACCACATGAGTCTGTCCAAGTCACTGAGTCTTTTAACCATGGTTAGGCATGAGACTTTCATAGCATGGCTACAGTACATGGTCAGCATATTTCTTGAACATGGTCCATTTGGGCCACCGAATATTGGTTTTCTTAGTTGAATGTGGACCGTTGCTTTAATCTTTATTAATCATCTAATTGCGCCCCATTAGGATTGTCTGATGGTGGACCTTTTTGGGGCCCACTAATGGTATTCTTAGTGCCTGTTTGGGAGTGTGGACTTCAAATCCCTGGATTTGAAATCCTCTTATTGTGTTTGGCACCCTGGATTCAAAATCAACTTTAATCCAAAAGTAGTTATGCATAGTATATTTAGTATATTTACGGGGGTTTGAATTTAATTATTAAAGTTGCACAATGGTTGTAATAAGCCCGCTGAAATATATACTTTACCTGAAAATGATGAAATTCAAAGTCTTGGATGGACCATAACCACAAGATCACTTCCGAGTGACTAGCCAACGATTTTTAACCATTGATTTACATGGACAATGTTTGGATGGCGTTGATCATTGTTTTAACGTAATTATAGTATTCAATTGATAATCTAATTATTTTGGGATATCATTAGTGAGCCATGTGTCTAATGGATTAATGGTCTAGTGACACACATGTGATATATGCAACTCTTGAAAGAATTTTAGATGTAATCCAACCTTTCTTCATGGTTTTGAAACCCCCTCTTTAAGGGGACTCGAAACCCTCATTTACTTTATGGTGCCAAACAACTGGGGGATTTGAAATCCCTCCAAATCCATGATACCAAATGACCCCTTATTCACATAATCATGACCCTGCATGTGTTATTTGAGAACCTATGAGAACATTGCAGATTCTTGTGTCGACAATCATCAATTTTGCATTTCTTGAGAAAAATCAAAGCATAGATTTGCCCGGGGTAATCGTGATGCCAGCAGGTCCATGCCCTCCACGTCAAATTAACTACAGCTAAAGGTACATTTTCCATTGAAATTTTAATATTATAATATCTTAATCGGGCTCGCTCAGCTCATTGGAGTATTAAAAAGTGGAAAGGAAGTGTTTTCAGAAAATAGATTCCCTGGCAAAGAGGTTTATAGTTTTTGCGTCTACACATATGGAAATTCATTACAAGGATTTACCAACCGTGTTGAGTCGTTGAAAAGATAACACCTCCTTAGTCATTGAGTTGGGTCGTTGAAAAGATGGTACCTCTTTAATCATTGAAAAGATAACACCTCTTTAGTCATTAAGTCGTTCTTGATCCCTTCTGTTGATCTGTTCATTGACTGAGGTTTTGACCCAGTCAAAACATTTTGTAGATCAACTATAAATCCATAGTTGATTCATCCGTTAATTCATCATGCAACTGAGGAATTCGTTCGTCAAGAGATATTCTTTCATCACATAAAATTCTTAAAAAAATAAGAAATAAAATTGTAATCATAAATGTTTGAAAAAATCTTTTTAAAAAGTTATTAACATAACTTATACAAATCATAAACCATAAATTTATAAGTTTTACGAAATATTAAATTTTTTGTATTAATAAACTTACTAAAAATAATAAATGACTTCATAATTGGCTCACTATTTCTTATTACTCAAACAAAGGACTTAAGTTATTCTAAGAATTTCTAAACCTTAAAATTAGCAAAAAAATCATAACTTACAAAAAAAAAAAAAAAATTTAATTTAAAAATTAAAACTAACCCCTAAGCTATTTATTTTTTTAAAACCATTCAGCGGCATGTAAAGCTCATCAATAGCTTTTCAACAACATATTAGGCATGCGAAGCATTTACCTAATTACAATGTTATGGCCAACAGAAGCTGTAGCGTGTGCTAGACTCTTCAATTAAACTTTCTAACCTAATTTCCTTCAATCTTAGCTGTTCATGTGATTGTCCTTAACTTTGTCCCACATGAATGTGAGAATGTGCTATTGGATCTTCAATTAAATAAATAAATTATTTTAATAAATGAATGAAGTGAGAATTAGCCTTGTTGGGTTCTAGTTGAAATGAACAGAATTCCAAGTCTTGTGGTTTTTCACAGTTTAAATGGCATTGTCACCTCTTAGAACAGTTCCTATATATGAATGGAACGAACTACTCAGTTCAATTCAACGCATGGTTGTGTTTGGAAGCATAATTTAAAATTTTCGACTAACTTGAAAACCCAGGCCAAACTAACATGTCTGGTTGAAATTTTGAGCAATGAATTGGACTCGATGTGACCTGTGAGAACTAAAAAACTACAAGGCGGGATTCAAAACCATTACCAATGCAGTGGGTGTTGGTTAGCAGTGCACCACAGGCTTGAAATTTAGTTGCTTCGGGTATATATTTTAGATATTTATGAGGTCTTTGTCTAACTGGTTGGACCATGAGTTTCCGTCCACTCGATAGAAATCTTCCAACTTATCATGTGCAAGAGACGTCCATACTGTCCAATAGGTTGGCTCCACCTGAGAATTACCCTGTGCGAAAATAGTTCTGATTTAGTCATCAGATGGACCATGCTTGTACTGTATTATTAATAAGTGATTGACCATTGTTTTCTATGTTGTGACCCACCTTTTTCTCTTTTGACACAAATATGAACAATCTACTCTCACATTTGAAAGACAAGACAAGCACAATTAATACATCACAATATGGTCTGGCCCACCTGATGAGTAGATTAGTCTAATTTCAAAGCAAGGTCATCCTCATGGTGGGGCCAACCAATTAATTAGGTTGTCCATAGATTGGGCCAGCTCATGTGCTTTTGGGTTGGGTTTGGGCACTCATTTTAGGCTCATGGGATGGGCTTAGGGTAGTCTAAAAGCATGAACAATTTTGGGCTAAGCTTAGGCTACTCCCAGCCTGGCTCGATCTAGTTGGGACCCATATAATCCCAATATATATCACATATATGTAATTATGTATTAGAGAAATGATCCACTCTTGCAGCACTGTAAATCATAGTTCTCCTAAGAGTCTGTTCACTTGGAGAATCCAATCCATTTATCTTAACTGTCCCCTGAATACAAAACACATTCTATCCAATCTATCGTTTATTTGACCTTATTTTTGTAGCCATCCATTTTCTAAGTCAAGGATGGGATAGTTAGAATTGCCTAAAGGAAGTAATTCATAAGGCATGTTTGGTTTTAGAATTACATTGTAATTACATGCAAATGAGTAATCATTACTTTCAAATGGTGTTTGGAAGAGAGAGAAATATCCCTCTTAAATTACACCTTGAAAGCCACGTTGCATGTGTGAGAAATCACATGGGAATTGCGTACCTGTAGAATTTATGGGTTCCACCATAGTGTGTCTGATTCAAGTCATCTATCCATTTACAGTCTCATTTTAGGGCATGACAAAAAAAATGAGGTAAATTGTAAGCTCGTGGACCACACCATAGGAAACAATGGAGATAATAACGTCCATCGCTCAAAATGAAAACCTTCCACTTGACCTTCGGATCTACCTAGTTTTAGTGGATTCATTCTTTTCCTCAATTTTAGCATTACAGTGTTCTAAACATGAGCTGCTGTCAACTTAAAGTGAAGGCAGCTGAAGTGAATTACAAAATAAATAATAATTACTAATTACATCGTATTTATAGTGCAGACGTAAAAACAAGTAGGCCCTTGGAGTTATAAGCATTTCATGATGGGTTCTAACAAATTGATGGATTAAATTGGTCATTGGACTTATAAGCACTGGACTATTTCTCTTTCAATTGTACCGTTGGGAGCAATCTATGGTGTAAAAGTTGAAAGCAGATTGCATCTTGCCTCTGCCTGGACTGCAGGGGCTTTGTGGGGCCACCATGATTTATGGGTTTTATCCGCACCATTCATTAATTTTTTTTCATATTATTTTAGGCCACGGGCCCAAAATTGAGGTAGATCCAAGGCTCAAGTGGATGAATGCCCACTATTAAAAATTTCTTAGGTGCTACACAAGTTTTGGATGCCAAATAAGCATCATGGCGGGCCCTGATGTAGAGCGGGTCGCGGACAGTTTCATGGCCAAGATGGATCAGAAAAGGCCCGGTCGGTGACAGAAGTGATCCAGACCATCGGACCTTAAATCGGGCGTATCTCACAATCCGGAATGAGTTACCTGACGTAAAATATATAATTTTGGGGTAGAACGAGCTACTTTAGCCAACCAACCCTTCTTTGCAGGGTTGCGACACCCAGAATTGCGAAAAACTCCTGGATCGGCAGTCGTTTCCCTGTTTTAATTTCGTTTTTACTATGAATAGTAAGTTTTAGTTTGATTATAACTCTTCATCGATCCGTTAGACTTTAGGAGTTGCGCCCAACGTGAAAAGAGCTTAGAATAATTAGGAGAACGGTTTGGTGAAGCCAAATAGGACACTTACTATTTTTACCCGAAAACCTTGCGCACTAGTAGACATCAAGATCATCTATAAATAGTAAGTTTACTATTTATAGTAAGTCGCGGATTCTAGGAGTTTTAGTTGTAGTTTGATTCTGATTTCTTCCCCATTGCTTGGTACCCCTATTTAAAGGGTTGTGAACTCGTTTTTATTCATTCATTAATCAAGTTCGAATTTATTAGAATTTATTCTTATTTTCTGCTTTCTTTCCTCGTGGATTCGAGAAGTCTCTGTGAGGAGTCCAGAGAAGTTCCGTGGATTCGGAATGTTATCCTCTTGAGGAAGACGGTGCTCGACCTCACGTCCTCCCCTGCTTCAGTTTGGTATTAGAGCGAGGTTTCTCCTCGGATCGATGACTTCTAACGACGAGTTGAGCAACAATCTCATGGGTGGTACTCTAGGGAATTTACCTTTAACGGTGACAGCTTTCGAAGTAGCGCAACAAGAGAATCAGCAAGCCATGCAAGGGCCACAAGCTTCCATCGACCGCATAGCGGATCTCTTGGCAGAAAACCTAAGGCAACTCCGTGTTTCTGGTGGTAATCCTCCACCGCCAATTGCTGAAACTTGTAATCGCCCTGATCGCAGGATAGTACCGGCAGTGCATCCAAGGGTCATTCCTAAGGAAGGGGGCTCCAGTGAGGAGGAAATCGACGATATAATATTCCAACACCCCAGATATGGCGGCGATCGAGTAGATCGAACGGATTGAGAATTCAAGATGCGAGTTGATATTCCTAGCTTCAATGGCCAACTACACATTGAGGATTTCATCGATTGGCTTTCTGAAGCTGAGCGATTTTTTGACTATATGGACATCCCTGAAGCAAAGAAAGTCAAGCTTATGGCTTACAAGCTGAAAGGGAGAGCTTCAGATTGGTGGGAACAACTGCAACTCGTGCGAACCAGACAGACGAAAGTACCAATCCGCACCTGACAGCGGATGAAGCAGCTATTATGTGCCCGATTCCTCCCTAGCGATTACGATCAGGTATTATTCCAATAATACTAAAATTGTCGACAGGGTAGTCGGTCGGTGAGAGAATACGCAGAAGAATTTTACCGCCTGGCGGCGTGTAACAATTTGGTCGAGACTGAATCGCAGCAAGTCGCCCGATTCAACGGTGGATTGCGTATGGCTATACAGGATCGGGTCCAGATACAATCCGTCTGGATGATAAATGATGCGATCAAGTTGGCTACTCGGGCAGAAGTGCAACTTGAATGTCCTAACATACGGCCTATCCTACTGCAAGCATCCCGGTGGCAGGTCCGCCCTAGGGAACTGTACAGCCCAAGGGGAAAGAGCCCGTAGGAGCACGCACTCAACCTCCTACGTCTGAGAATCGAGATCAGGCTAGACTCCAAATGGGCGTATCGACTTTTGCTGGTCCAAGTAGAATCCCGAACCCTTAAAGTCAGTCAAGGCCCGACAACTGCTATCGTTGTGACCAGCCAGGCCACCTATTAAATACTTGTCCCCAACGAAAAGTGGGAAACCTCGTCATCAATGATGGTAGTGCTGATAACGCTTATGAAGATCCAGATATTGAAGAACAGGAGCATACCACCGAGGAGGAGGCAGATGATTTAGGTTAGGTTCAGCAAGATCACGGCGAGTCGCTTATCATGAGGCGACTATTATATGCGCTAAGAAAAGAAGTGCATCCACAGCGGCATAACATCTTCTGCACTAGGTGTACGGTGAATCGAAAGGTTTGTGAGGTAATCATTAACAGTGGGAGCAGCGAGAACATCGTCTCCAAGGTCATGGTGGAAAAATTGTAATTGAAAACAGAGCGTCATCTCTCTCCATATACAATCGGTTGGATCAAGAAGGTCTGCAAAACAAAGGTAACTGAACAGTGTACCATATCCTTTTCAATTGGCAAACATTAAAAGGATGAAGTAGTATGCAATGTGGTTGACATGGAATCATGTCACATATTACTCAGTCGGCCCTAGCAGTCTGACCGTGACGCCACTCATAAAGGGTGAGATAACATATATATCTTCGTCAAGGACAGCCAGAAGATCATATTGGCCCCTATGGATCCAGAGGGACCACCTGAAACTTCTAAAGTGGAGGGTCGTTTTCTCTTAACCATGCGGGACTTCGTGAAAGAATCCAAAGAAACAGGACAGACTTATGCGTTAATTGTAAAAGGGGAAGAACTTGAGCCTACCATTATCCCTAAAAGACTAAGGCCCCTGCTACATGAATTCAAAGAAATCTGGCCCGATGACCTTCCCGATGGGTTACCCCCCATGCGGGCTATCTAACACCATATCGACTTTGTCCCTGGGTCCAGTTTACCTAATCGTCCTCATTATCGAATGAGTCCGAATGAGTGCAAGATTCTACAAGGACAAGTAGAGGAGTTGATCCGTAAGGGTCTTATTCGAAAAAGCATGAGTCCATCTGTTGTACCAGCTCTATTAACTCCAAAGAAAGATGGGAGTTGGCGCATGTGTGTCGACAACTGAGTCATCAACAAAATCACCATAAAATACAGGTTTCCTATACCACGGTTGGACGATATGCTGGACATATTAGAGGGTGCAAAATATTCTCTAAATTGGACCTAAAAAGCGGCTACTATCAAATTCGAATACGGTCGGGTGATGAGTGAAAAATGGCCTTTAAGACCAAGGAAGGATTATACGAATGGATGGTCATGCCCTTCGGTCTTTCAAATGCACCTAGCACATTTATGAGATTAATGAACCAAGTTCTGAAACCTTTCATTGGCCAGTTCGTCGTGGTTTATTTTGATGATATTTTGATATACAGTCAAGACGAAACTACTCATATGGAACACCTCAAAAAGGTCCTTTAAGTATTCACAAAAAATAAACAATATCTCAATTTTAAAAAGTGTAGCTTCATGACTGATAGCCTATTGTTTCTGGATTTTGTTGTAACATTCACGGGCATTCGAGTGGATGAGGAAAAGGTGAAGGCAATCAGAGAATAGCCGGTTCCCACAAATATTCACGAAGTGCGAAGTTTTCATGGACTCGTGACATTCTATCATCGGTTCATGAAAAATTTCAGTACCATTGTATCACCAATCACAGATTGCATGAAAAAAGGGCAATTTCAGTGGACTGACGAAACCGACAGGAGCTTTGCCGAAATTAAGCGCAGATTATCCATGACCCCGGTTCTGGTACTTCCCAACTTCAACAAACTATTTGAAGTCAAATGTGATACCTCATATGTCAGAATTGGGGGAGTCTTATCTCAAAAAGGTAAGCTGGTAACCTTCTACAGTGAGAAATTTAGCAATGCACGAAGAAGTGGTCTACATATGAGATCGAGTTATATGCGGTGGTTCAGGCACTGCGACACTGGCGACATTATTTGATTCAAAGGGAATTCATACTTTACACGGACCATCAAGCTCTCAAATTCATTAATAGTCAAACTAACATTAACCGTGTGCATGCTAGATGGATATCGTTTTTGCAGGAATTCACGTTCGTACTAAAACACAAGTCAGGGCAACAGAACAAAGTAACTAATGCACCGAGTCACCGTGCAACTTTGTTAGTCACTATGAGCAATGAGGTTGTTGGGTTTGAGCGCCTCAAAGACATATATGCCGATGACGACGACTTCAAGGACGCATAGGTTAGATGCCAAGAAGGTCACCTCGGCGACTTACATATGCAAGACGGGTTCCTTTTCAAGATGACCGGAATTGCGACGCCCGGAATTACGAAAAACCCCTGGATCAACAGTCGTTTCTCTGTTTTAATTTCGTTTTTACTATAAATAGTAAGTTTTAGTTTGATTATAACTCTTCATCCGTCGGGCTTTAGGAGTTGCGCCCAACGTGAAAAGAGCTTAGAATAATTAGGAGAACGGTTTGATGAAGCCAAATAGGACACTTACTATTTTTGGCCGAAAACCTTGCGCACTAGTAGACATCACAACCGTCTATAAATAGTAAGTTTACTATTTATAGTAAGTAACGGATTCTAGGAGTTTTAGTTATAGTTTGATTCTGATTTCTTTCCCATTGCTTGGTACCCCTATTTAAAGGGTTGTGAACTCGTTTTTATTCATTCATTAATCAAGTTCGGATTTATTAGAATTTATTCTTATTTTCTGCTTTCTTTCCTCGTGGATTCGAGAAGTCTCTGTGAGGAGTCCAGAGAAATTCCGTGGATTCGGAATAGTTATCCTCTTGAGGAAGACGGTGCTCGACCTCACGTCCTCCCCTGCGTCAGGCCCTAGGAAGTTTTCAACAATGGGTATCATTACCACTCTGCTTCCTTTTTATGGCATGATCAACTTGAGCATTGGATCTACCTCATTTTTAGGCTCGTGCCCTAAAAGATGGGGAAAAGTGGATGGTAAGATTAAAACTCTTTAAAAATAAATAAATAAATAAATCTACCTGAAAGGGACATATGCTCTTCAAATTTTCATGCAAGCAAGAACCTCTTTTCTTGTTCTAGTTTCAGAGTATGTTTTTCTTCTTTTCTCTCCTAAGTAAACAAATGAGGTGTAGTGGTAGTTTTGGTGTTAGGTTTTCTAATGGCTTGTGCACACTATTGAAGCCGTATGCTGGGCAACTGTATCTTAGAGATAGCGCGTTGAAAGTCTATTGCACCGGTAAAATTTGCCAAGGGGATGCAAACTATTTCAAACAAGATAATTGTATATGCATTTTGCTCCAGCAAGAATTCAGATTCATCAAACGATTTGGTAATTGTGACCGCGATTGTTTAAACAGATATGTCATTGCATATCTTTTCAACTTATTATTATTTGAATATTTTCATACCAATATTTCTAACATTAGACTAACCTTATTGAAAACTTTGGTTTTGCTCTTGTCCAGCTTATAACCCGTTGACAACCCCTATTAGGAACGTTGTGGTGGAAAGCGAAACTCAGCTGAGTTGGTTATCAGTTGTCTCCTTTCCCACCCATTAGTCCAAAGGAGCGGAATTCTAAATTATGAAAGGAGTGGACGTCCAAACATGTCGTAAATCACATGTAGATAATGTACACCATAACCATTTGAGTCGTCTGAGTCGACTCAGACTCAGTTGGGCTGGTATGTAGTGGTATATGTAGTCACCCTCGACTCATCGTCAGGAACTCAACTCGAATTACACGAGTCTGGATGAGTCGTCAAGTTAAAAAACCATGGAGATGACTCGGTGGAGCCGGAAGTACCAGGACATGGTAGAGCCATTTCCCACACCGTCGATGGCATGCAACCCAAAATACGCAACAGATGATCCTGGATGTTTATAGCAGGGGGGGTTATATTTGATACTCTGGCTGCATACAATGCTCGATACACAGGCATTTTCAAATGGTACACTGAGTCATATATTAGCTAAAATTAAACTGACTAAAAAGTGGAACTGACTGTGGCCTGTTTGGGAGCATGGAATCGAAATCCCCTGGATTTGAAATCCTCTTACTGTGTTTTGCACCTTGGATTGGGAATCAACTTTAATCCAAAAGTAAGTATGCATGGTATATTTACAGGGGTTTAAATTTAATTACTAAATCAACTTTAATATCTCTAAATAGTGAGCATATGTTATGTTTGACATAATGGTTGTAATAAGTCTGTTGAAATATATGCTTTATTTGATAATAATGAAATTCCAAGTCTTGGATGAGCCACAAGCACAAGATCATATCCGAGTGACTTACCAACGATTTTTTACGGTTGATTTATAGAGACAACGTTTGGACCGTGTTGACTATTGTATTAAAGTTATTATAGTGATGTAATTGATAATCTAATTATTTTGGGATATCATTAGTTTATGCCCAATAGAAATATAGTCTGGTGACACACGTATTATAAATGTCACTTTTGAAGGGATTCTAGATGGAATCCAAAGCTCTCAAGATTGATTTCAAACCCCCTCTTTGAAGGGATTTTAAAACTTCAATTGCTTCACGGTGCCAAACAAATAGGAGATGTGAAATCCTCTCAAATACTCCAAATCCACGGTGCCAAACGACTCCTAAGTTACAATCCAAAAATCAGACTGGATGAAAAAAAATCATTTTTTAGCTGTACAATAAATGTCCACAAATCTGATATTCGAATAATCAAATAAATGTAATTTTGGGGTAATTATGCATCGATAGCAGCATTCATAATTTGGACGGTTTAATTTAAGTTACGTGTATGCTAGCTGCCACGTATGCAATAACAAAGTAATTTCTAAGTGCGTGTCTATCATCTATCACACTGCCGCAGTATCAAAGATTTTCTCCTAAAAGGACGGTAGTAAAGAAAAAAATAGTGAACGGTCAATATTCAACGGAGGAAAGTGAAGAAAAGTAATGGACAGGATTATCCGTCTGGGATTTGCCATCCATGATGGGTATCATCGCATGTTATAACATCTTTGCATCATAAGCAATAATAACTAATTAGTCTAATCAAGATCAGCATGTCATGCCATCTTTGTGGATTATTTCTATTAGCTCCAGCTGTAATATGTTTTTGGAAGCCTAGGTCTGCAGTGGACTACTAAGGTGGGCCATGAGTACCGAACAGGACATGTCAAAGAGGAAAATTTTGATACTCTGGTAGACTATGATGGATGATACACATGCACTAAGAATTCGTGCAGGTGGGAATATATAGTTAATTCAATTTGAACTGTCCAAATTAGGGGTCCCAATTTAGATGTATTGTTGAAAAGATTACATTTATTCGTAATATGATTATCGAGTTGACGGACATTTGTTGGACGGTTGAGATGAAAAATATCCAACTGTGCTGTTTAAACAAACTAGTGTCCACAAATCAGAGGAAAGGATTGTTCAGGGGCGGGGCTTTTAAAATGTCTAAGTGCCTGCATATTATATGCAGTATCATACACAGCCAGAACATCAAATAACCCTTTGGTGTAAAAAATACAGGTTGCTGAAATTTTACCCAAGCATTCTATCATCAGGTAGTAAAATTAGGGTAGACAATTAATATTCATATTCTTTTTTCGAATGGTTAGGATCATTTTTAGATAAAGAGGACCATCTACCATTTATCCATTGCAGGGACTGCTTCCTGAAGTGGGTCTTGCACCAATCTACATTGTAACAAGTTAGTTTGATAATCCATGCCATTGCTTGATGGGCGCCATGGTAGATGGACCATGCCCCTAAGTCATGCCTATCTTAGGACTAATTGTTATGGAAAATGATTATGTTTAAATATATATATATATATATATATATTTGATATATTATTATTATTATTATTATTATTATTTGTGAAAAATCTTGATTTTTCACCTTTGGGAATAATCACATATTGGATAAGAGAGAATAAATCCTCTTAACAAGTAAGGTGTTGAGTACCTTAACTTTTACTTGATGAAACAAAGAAGTATCAAGGTCGCAATGAAACACATGCGCACGAACAATAGGGCGGAAGTCAGAGCCATTTATGATGGTATTGTTCTATGTCTAGAGCGACATTACGAGAAGATCGTAGTAGAGTCGGACTCCATCGTAGCAGTGGGGCTCTCTTCCTCGACTTCTAGCATTCCCTGGCAATGGCGCTATTGGGTTAGCAGAATCAAGAGGCTAGGGCAGTGTATTTCCTTGTAGTTTTCGGTTGTCCCTAGAGAAGGGAATGACCCAGCTGACGGTATGGCTAGACAGGGCAGTCAGGCTCAACTTTCAGCGACTTTTGAAAACATCAGGGATCTTCCTCCTCAGGTTCAAGGGCTCCTCTTCCTGGCTAGAGTTGGTCTTGGCTCGGTCAGGTCTGTCCCTTCAGCAGCTTTGTTCTAGTGTCCCTTTCCTGGGTCTTTCAGGGGTTATCGCCTTCCTTCGATTTCCTGTAGGTCCTTTTTTATATGATAGGTGTGGCTCTCCCTTTTGTCAGGGCTGCACCCGAAAGGTTGTACAGGTTCTTCTCTGTTTAATGGAATTGTGGCAGGAGTCCACCTTCTCTTAAAAATAATAGTAATAATAATAATAATAATAATTTAAAAAAAAAAATTGAAACACATGCGCACAATCACAAAATCGGTGTGAGATTGTGGGCATGTGAGGTAATGTGGCTGTAAAGGCACTTTGCACTTTGCCTAAAAAGAGCTACTTTCTCACCAACAATGTCTTCTTTTTTTTTTAATGGTCCATCACATTCATCACCTAGAAGCTATTTACCTGCAACGTGTTAGTGGTCTCAATTATTTTAAGAATAGGCAAATAATGCTTTACCTGCAATTATTTTGAGAATGGGAAAAAAACACTTTTAAGGACAATGTGATCACATGTGCTTCAACCCGTCCTTTATTATATTTTTTTTTCAATTTCTTATTTTCTTCTATTTTACAATAATTATAAATATATAATTTGAGATTATCAAATCTCATCACGTATTTCAATAAAAATTTCATACTACAAGCTTTTGCTTCCTGCCAACATGAACATCCAACAAACGCAAAGCATAGGACACAATATGATGATCACCTGGGGAAAATCAGGCTGATTAAATTTTTGAGTGGGCCACAAATTATGTATGTATAGCTATATTATTGAAAGAATTTCATAATTGTCAAAATGCTTTAATAGTGTTTGTGTGGATAACAGATGAAATAAATCAATGTGTGTGGCCCACCCGATGGGTGGATCAGCTTAATCTTCATCTTAGGAGATCATGTTGGTGCGGCCCACCTTTTGCACCGATCATTGTGGTGTCTCATTAATAATAATAATAAAGAAGTCATGATTGCATTTTGATTACCCATGCAACAGAAAATCTTCTGATTATATCTTACATAAAGCACATGAATCAACTTGGTCATTGAAAGCGACATGCCTTATTTTAGTCAAAGATCTCCATTAATCACAATTAGTGCTTTAAGGACACCACTAACCATAATTATATTCATGAAGTCATGAGGAATTAGCACGTTAAAGAGAGTGATGATTCTCCTCCCTTTTGCTGTTTTTTGGACATATTCTCTAGAGGAATGACATGATCCTTGACCTCAGGACATATGCATGAGTGATCTAGACTGTTGATCTGATGAGCCCCACCCAAGGATTCACCATGAACAAAAAAAAAACTACTCGATGGGAAAATCCTAACCCTTAAATTGGTGTCGTATAGACAATAATTGTCCACATTCAGAATAAAAGGGCCAAAATGGGTGGCTATAGGATGTTCTAATCAAGGTTAGATTTACATCATAGTCCATCCATGATAAGGCCCTTCAGATCAATGGTCTGGATCACCAAACCATGGGTCCACACTAGTAACTAGAGGCTAATCATATAATCCACCATTAAGGGTGGCAGTGGGCCAGGTATCTTGCCGAACGTGGATTTGCGCTGTGCTTGGACCCAACCTGATCAATTTTTAAGTCGGGCTTGTGCTCAAGTCATTGTGCCCAACCCAACCCAACCCAACCCAAACCAACCCAATTTTGTATGTATATGTGTTATATCTTGCAAATATTGCAATAACCATCTATCTTGAATGTGGAACATTAGTTCCATTCCGCTAAAATATTTATTTCTTTGTTCAACTTATAAATAAATAGATTAGAAAATTCCGAAGGGAAAATAGATTTTATCATTTTTTTTTAGTTGGACTTGGGTGGGGCTATGGCCTTGGTTCTTAAGTGTCAGGTTAGACACAGGTTTATCCTTACCTGTTCCATTGCCACCCCTATCCTCAACCCAAGCGCTCTCGATATGGTCAAATTTCAATGTGGAAAAGTTGGGACAATTATTCAATGGTCCAAATTACTAATTTATGAGCCCCGCTTCTTTTTTTTTTCTTTTTTTTTTTTGGAGGGGGGGGCGGACCTATCTCTGTATTTTCCATATATCGTATCAAAATTTACAATTTTTTTCGGGTTCTCCAAGAGAAAAATGGACCTGGGAAGAGCCTATCATAACTACAAACAAAAAAACCAAACTAGAGGGCCCAGAGGGAGACGATCCTACAATGGCATCAAACCTCACCGCCTCCATCAAAAACAACCCAAGAAAAACCCCAGCCTAGGAGAAGCACAAAGACAGGCTGCAGGCCAAACCAAACAGCCCCGCTATATCGACCTGACTGCTCCCAAAACCACCTTGTCGAGGAAGAGCAGACCTCTAACCTGAGGAGGGAGGTATGCAATTAAAACTATCAGTGAAGAACTTTGGTCAGTGCTCCCCAGGTGAGCCATGGCATCAGTCCTGCCATTGTCCTCCTTGAAAATGTGAGACAATTGAACGTTTCCTCTGCCTTTGAGCCATGGCATCAGTCAGACCTATCTTTGTATTTTCCATATATCGTATCAAAATTTACAATTTTTTTCGGGCTCTCCAGGAGAAAAATGGACCTGGGGAGAGCCTATCATAACTACAAACAAAAAAACCAGACTAGAGGGCCCAGAGGGAGACGATCCTACAATGGCATCAAACCTCACCGCCTCCATCAAAAACAACCCAAGAAAAACCCCAGCCTAGGAGAAGCACAAAGACAGGCTGCAGGTGAAACCAAACAGCCCCGCTAGATCGACCTAACTGCTCCCAAACCCACCCTGTCGAGGAAGAGCAAACCTCTAACCTGAGGAGGGAGGTATGCAATTAAAACTATCAACGAAGAACTTTGGTCAGCGCTCCCTAGGTGAGCCATGGCATCAGTCAGGCCATTGCCCTCCTTGAAAATGTGAGACAATTGAACGTTTCCTCTGCCTTTGAGAGAATCAATCCAGAACTTCCACTTCTATCCAGGTGTGGACACCCCCATGAGGTGGTTCAGAACAAGCTGGGAGTCAGATTCGATAACAACGTTCGAGAGGCCCCTACAGAGGCTAAGTCAAAGCCCATCATGAATAGCCCTTAGTTCTACATTAATGTTGGAGCCTAAGCCATAGCCTTCAGCGAAAGCAAACAGGAACTCCCCTTGGGCATCTCTGCATATTCCCCCTCCACTTGATACACCCAGGTTGCTTCTAGCCGACCTATCTGCATTGATCTTCACCCAACCAAGTGGAGGCTTCTGTCATTTAACAATCAATTTAGACGGCCTCAAACCTGTAGGGCCAGCCCATGTGCTAGGGCCGAAGGAGCCGCAGAGCCAACAGAAGAGGATCGGCTGGAAGAGGCAGACAGATTCACGGCTAATGAATGTAAAGCTAAGTAGGGGTGAAGCCTCTAAATCCTACCATTTTTGTGGCCAGTGATGATGGAAATCCATCGGAAAACTCTTGCAATCAGGTTAGACGGCGAGGGACATTTCTCATCAAAAACCGCTTCATTTCTCGCTTTCCAAATTTCTCATAGAATTATACATGGGTTAGCTTCTGGGCAATGGGCAAGGAGGCCCTAGAGGGCCAGGCACTCCACCATTGATTGAGCCTATTCTCAACCGAATCGGCGTCCATGATGGTGATACCGAACATTCCTCCAAAGAATGTCCAAGTAGAAATGGCCAGGCCGCCTCCAAGGAATAGATGTGGAATAGACTCACCTACATGACTTGAGAGGGCCTGGGATCTGCCATCGTAGCACATGCATTCGGAGGCCAAGAGGATGCCTCTAGATTGCACTGCAGCATCCACAGGGACCGCTTTCATCAGGATTTTCCAAACAAAAAGGGAGATTTTTGGAGGCAAATTCGCATGCCTGATACTTCTAGCCCCAGGCTCCACAACTTGTTGGGGGAGATACTGAAACACCGCGGAGGGAGGAGCTGGGCCATGATTGCCCAGGAAATGCTTAACCTTCATCACCTTCAAGTCTTCTGGAATTTGCCTGGTCGCTATCTGGAGGAGAGGCCCCAGCCCCGTCCAGTTCGAGGACCATAGGTTACATTCTTTATAAGCTCCACTTCATAGGCCATGCTTTCAAAATACCTGAGGGTCCTAATCTTTCATCTTGTAGCCTTTAAATCAAGGTTTAAAAATTATTTTTTGTATAAATCATGGTTCACTACCGATATGGGTCATGTCATCCCATATTGCCTTAAACATACACTACCAAAAATAGGGTCAAAGACTATGAATAAAAGGAGCAGCTAAAGATCCATTGCTACAGTTTTAATCCATAGCACCACCGTAGCTATTTGTTCTAGCTATTGCTTTTAAATGTAACCCATTTTTCATTTCCCGTAAAATTGGCAATTGAATGTTATGAAAGCTTACTCTTTTTTTCTTTTTCTTTTTTACACGACGTGTTTTGGGGGGAAATGATTGAATGCCTCTTACATGCCTGCTTATATATGCCATGTATTTGAATTTTCAAACCATTAATTGAGCTCCCGTGCCCAAAAAGAAAAAATCTGGTAATATTTCAAATGTATTGAGTACTAGGATGAGCCACAATATTAGTTTTAACATACATTAATATCTTATAGGTAGGAAAACAAATTAAAATGCATTTTCTACAGGCACCCAAACACTCACTTAGCCTTTCCCCAACAAATCTAGGTTTGCTTTTAAGGTCATGTTTGTTTTACGATTTACTGCAATAAGGTAATTTCACCACCAACAGCTGAGTGTTTGGGATGGAATGACATTTCCATGTGATACTACAGTTGTAACATTTCCAGCGTTTGGATAAATCTGCAAAATTCGCCTATCAACTTCGGGTACTCCTGTATATAGCCGCCTACTGAAACAGGAGACTTCAAAAGCACCCAAGACTGAAGGATGTGTCGTGGTGCATTTCTTCAGCTGGTATTGCACTGAGTGGATATCCTGTGGTAGATACAGTGGAATTTCCTTGGAAATCGGCTATTTACAGATATAATAATTAGGGGGTAAATGTCAGGAATACACTCCAAAATTTCTATGTACAAGAAAAATGTGGATGCAATGATTATGCAATGCCTGGTATTTTAAACGGTGTTGACCAAAACGAGTCTGAGGGCCTGTTTGGGAGTGTTGATTTGGAATCCCTTAAATTTGAAACCCCCCAATTTAAAATCCTCAAGTTGTGTTTGGCACCTTGGATTAAGAATACCTTCTAATTTAAAAATGGCTATACATAGTACATTTATAGCGGTTTGAATTTAATTACTAAATCAACTTTAATATTTCTAATTAGTGTGTTTGACATGATGGTTGTAATAAGCCCTTGAAATATATACTTTGTCCGAAATTTATAAAATTCCATGTATTGGATAGGCCACAAGCGTGAGATCACATCCACGTGACTAACTAATGATTTTTAACTATTGATTTATGAGGACAATGTTTGGACGGTGCAAATCATCATATTGAAGTAATGATACCGATGCACTTGATAATTTAATTGTTTTAAGATATTATCAGTGAACCATGTGCCAAATAGATTAATAATATAGTGACACATGTTATACATTCAACTTTTGATAAGATTTTAAATGTAATCCAAACTTTAACAATGTATTTCAACCCCTCAAGGGATTTAAAGCCTTCTAAATTTGAAACCCCGTATCACTTTATGGTAATAAGGTGCCAAATATACCAGGGAATTTAATATCCCTTCAAACCTTGTTAAATCTACGGTGCCAAATAACTCCTAAAGTGTTACAGGCATGATATCATTGCCAGAGTGGAGCTGACTACCTACTCAATCCTTCTCTCACAATCATTTGCAAACCAACCACGTGGTGCTACATCGGTGCTACCTGGGTAACATCGGAAGCGGATTGCGTACTGAGTAACCCAGTACGCTTGGCGTACCGAGTAAACTCTGTGGGGTTCACCATAATCTATGTATTTTATCCACTCCGTCCATCTATTTTATTAGATAATTTTATTACATAGGTATAAAATTGAAGGATATCCAAAGCTCAAATGCACCACACCACATGAAACAGTGTGAATTGAACTTGTACCGTTGCAAAATTTTTGAGTGTCACGGAATTTTTGTATTAAGCTTATATTTGGTTTTTTCCCTTCATCCGTGTCTTTGTAATATTATTAACAGCTTGGATGATAAATAGACATCACTGTATTGCCTAGGAAGGTTTCAACCGTGGAAATCATTATTCCCACTGTTTCCTGTCTTATGATCAACTTGAGAGTTGGATATGCTTCAACTTTGGGCGCAACTCCTTAAATGAGCTGAAAAAACATATGGACGGTGTGGATAAACCACTTATTTTCACGATGGGCCCAACTGAGTTTACTCAGTACGGTAAGAGTGTACTAAGTATCTCAGTACGCAATCTGATTCTGGTAACATCTAATCGGACGCGGATTGCATCCTACCTAACCCGTCTCAAGCCCCGAATGGGCAGTTCTATGGGAGGGGCCACTGTGATGTATCGTTTTATTCACACCATCTATCCCTCCTCTCGGATCATTTTAAGGTCCGTGAACAAAAAATGAGGCAGATCTAACGCTCAAGTAGACCACACCAAATAATAAGCTTGGTTGCATTAAATGCACAAATTAAGCATTAACTGCTATTTGCATTAAATGCAATAGCAATCCGTGGGGAGGTGTGCTCCACTAGCATTAGGTCTGCCTTATTTTTGTACTAGTACGATAAAATGATCCTAGAGCTGTGGACAGCATGGATAAACCTATCACAGTGGGCCTGCTAACATAACTGCCCATTCGATGGCTAGAGACAGGCAGGGCTGGGACGCAATCTGCATCCCATCTATTCTACCTCTCAATCTAATGTGGGACCGGTAAAGGATGGGACACGCGTCCCATCTAATCCACCTCTCAAGTTCTGATGTAGGACCGGTAAAGGATGGCGTAAATGAAGAATGGAGAGTTGGGATCACATAAAGTAAGGCTAAAATAGGTCTAATTGAAAAAAAAAAAAAAAAAACTAAATGCACACTGTAGCATAGATCCCTATGGCTTAAACCAGGTTGTCCCTTTGAACAGTGGGATGGAATTGCATTTGGTCCATGCCAATCCCACTCAATGTTTGGGAAGACCGGAAAGCTTGGAATTAGATTAGATGGAATTGCATTGGTCGGTCCAATTCCACTCAATGTTAGTAAGTTGTGTAGGTCCCACTATGATGTGTGGGTTATATCCATGCCATCCACCCATTTTTCGAGATCATTTTAGAGCATAGGCCAAAAAATTAAGTAGATCTAAAGCTCAAGTGGACCCTACCATAGAAAGTAGCGGGGATTAAATACCTATAGTTGAAAACTTCTCTAGGGCCACATAAGTTTTGGATTTATCTCATTTTTAAGCTCATGCCATAAAATGAGGTTACAAAATAGATGAACGGTTTGAATATAACACGTGTTATTCCCAATAGTTTTAAAAGATAATGGTATATCCATTCAATAAACATGCATATTACAAATATAGCATAAAATTAAGTTTATCCCATGGTAACACCGGACAATCCCTGCCATATATAATAATGATGTTTTTTAATCACATCCCACCTAATCCGTCCTAATACCCTGAACCCAACACCCCCTGGGGCTCACCATGATCAAAGCATGGGGAAGTTGCAAAGGAACTTGTTGGCACCACCAAAAGGTCTTGGTATAGTAGTTTAGCTGCACATGGCACGGACCCATGAATGCATGACTATCAGTGTGATTCACAAGTCAAGATCACCATCTTCTATATGAGTGGTTGATTTTATTTCTGCCTCCATTCCATGAGATGCTTAGACAAGCCTGCTAAGCATGCAACTTACTGCACGGGAATCCTCTACAATACACCCAAACTTCAAGCCCACCATCTTCTATATGTAAAAGCCAGTCTGTCCATCAGGTGCGCTCCTCGTTTGTAGCCACTACGGCCAAAACTCAACCAAATCCACAATACTCGTGGGCCACACACAAGAAATGACAGGAATGGAACATCAACCGTAGGTTTGCGTGTGGAACTGCATGGTTTGTATCTTTCACCAACCTCTTTAATCGGGCGTGACTGGCTAGGATGAAGGGGAAGTAAGCATATAAAAAAATCGGAAAACCTTTTTAATCGGGTGTGACTGGCTAGGATGAAGGGGAAGGAAGCATGTAAAAAAAAATGGGAAACGGATTGGCTACTCCCCTGCCACCAGCCAATGGCTGATGGTGGGTGCTCTGTGGGCTCCACCATAATGTATGTGTTTCATCCGTGCCGTCCATCTATTTTTCCAGATCATTTTATGTTCTAATACAAAAAATGAGATATATCAAAATCTCATGTGGACGACATTAAAGGAAACAGTTTTGAATGATAGTAGACCATTAAAAACTCTTGGGGGCTATAAAAGTTTTGGATCAAGCTGATCTTTGTTTTTTCCCTTCATCTGGGTCTTTATGACCTAATCAATAGATTAGATGTCAAATAAGCAGTACAGTGGGACTTAGGAGGATTTTAATGGTGGATATCCAATTACTATTGTTTTCCTGTGGTGTGGTGCACATGATATTTATATCCCTCTCATTTTTTGGGATCAACAGTAAAATGATCGGACCGTAAAAATGGACGAACAGAATGGATGAAACACATACATCATGTTGGGGCCACAGAGCACAGACCATCAGCCACAAGCTGGTGGCAAGGGGAGTAGCCAATCCGTTTCCATGAAAATCACTCATTGAAAGCTCAGACAGGAGCGCAGTACGCGCCACTCAGATGTTTTAGGTGCAATTACAAGGTTTCCCATTTGTGTGGTGGTAGTTTTTGCACGATTCCGGTCGCAACTCACACATCACTGCAGTTCATTAACGTTCGTCAGTAATTAGATGATTATAAGATGATAAATGCAGCAACAGCCTGCATTTAATTTACAAAAGGCCCTGCTATCGGGGTCCAGGATCATGTTTTTTCTTCTTTTTTTTTTTGGAATATTACAAAAACTACATACTTGAGAGAGAATTTACTTTGCAGTGCCTTTTTCAAAAGAGTTTTCAGTAAATTATCCCTTAATCTAAGAAATTGTTCTTACTGTACACCTTAGGTTGGCTACGCCAACAAAGGAGTCAGGGCTTGGCCGATCCCCTCCCTGATGTTTATATGAAATCCACCTAGACCACTTGGTGTGTCAATCCCTGTTAGGTCAGGACCCAAACTCAACTTTATTTGTGACTCAGGTGGACCATATAATTAGAAACCGTGTACAGGACAACATTCACACTCTAAACTGTAATTTCTTTTGTGTTGCCCACCTGAATCAGGCATGGACATGATTTTTGGGCCACAAGCCTAAATTTTGGTGTGGCATCCAATGGTTGGAGTGGATTTCATATAATCATCAAACTAGGCATTGTAAAAATTAAGGGTGGACATCCTCACTGATTAAGTCAGCGTGCTTTTTTGCACCTAGGCCTAACATAGGATTATACATCTAATTGTCGGGGTGGATCTCACATGCAGATCAAAGCGGGCCTTATAAAAAACAACTGTAGCTAAGAAATTTCATACCTCCCCTAATTTTTTTTATAGGGCCCACAGTGATGCATATGTGAAATCCACTTGGACTATCAGAAGATGTGTAATAACATGTTAGGTCAAGGTCCGAAAAGTAATCCTAACTTATTATTTAAATGGACCACAGGGAAAGAAAGAATTGGGAGAGGGGCATCTACCCTTGACTTTTATGTAGCCTAATATGATTATTATACAAAATCCACTCCAACCATTAGATGTCATACTGGAAAATCAGTCCCATTTGTGATTCAAGTGGGCCACACATTAAGAGAAATACTTTGGAGGATGAACATTTTTTTTTCTTTGTTAGCTTGTTAGTACACCCCACCGTCAGTTCACGCATCACTATTGGCCACCCCACTAGGGAATCGTTACCAAGACCTTAGTGTTGAAACTAGGTATCTTTCACTCAGTCTACCACTTAAGCTATGGATCAGGGTGTGTTTGGAGGATGAACATAGCCCTATACACTTTTTCCAAATCATACGGTTCACTTAAATCATAGATGGAGTTCAATTTCGAGACCTGGGTCTAACCGGCGGTGTGACGCACCTAGTGTCAGGGTGGATTTCAAATAAACTTCATGGTGGCGCCCACCCGAGTAGCTATCCCTTTACCCACATGGGGATGGAGCTGCATCAATGACAAAAATCGGACCAAGGTACTCTAATCATAATTAAAACTTTTTTGAAACAGATGCCCGAACATAAATTCCTAATTAGATGGTAGTTTTGTAAACTTCTCTTCTTCTCTGTCTTTTTTTTTTTTTTTCCACTTCTAAGATTACAATGATAAATCTAGTTCTCGGCAATCTCTAGCCCGGAAATTTCTTGGGAGATTTTCAAATTTTAACTTTGGTTGGGGATAACAAACTTTGTAAGGTTATTATTATTATTTTTACCATAACCTAGCAGTAAAAATCAATCTTCTAAATTCTGTCAATATTTTAAAAGCAATCTTATGATAATATCATTTAGAGTATTTTTCCATATCATTTGTTGTGGGATTTTCCATATCCAGGCGACATTCGCAACATTGGCTATGATGTTTCAACCTAGAATCTATTTGGAGCATGGTTCATCGGCCATAGGGTCGAGAGAATATCAATGGTGCTAACCACCTGAGCCATGGACCACATCAACACCATCATTGTGTGCACGTCCTCGAGCAGAGGGATATTCAATTACTCCAACGCAAAGGAATGATCACATACGTTTGATATGTTGTGGAGAGCTTTAGTGGAGCCCACTGTGGTCTATATAGAATCCAAATAGTGCTTCATGTGCACCACTTCATATTAACCGCACAACCAAAAAAGTCAGGCTGATCTGAAACCTAGGTCGGGCCACTCCACAGGAAATGTAGATGGGTGCAGTTTGATTGGTGGTTGGCTTTCTTCAGGAGTTCAGGACAAGATGCACTCTCTCTCTCTCTCTCTCTCTCTCTCTCTCTCTCTCTCTCTCTCTCTCTCTCACGGTAATGTAGATATATTATTTATATAATATGCAAGGGCAAATTGTTTTTGTGGCACCCACTCGGTCCAACTATGTTTGAGAGATGATGTCATTTACAATGTTTTTTTATCAAAAGAATACCGCGAGACTTTGAGGAAATTAGATAGCTTGTACATGACGAAATCGTAATGATCATTTGTATATAAAGAAGCAACACTATAATTTGAAGATGACAAAAGGGTCGAATCTTAATAATAATATCAACGTATTGAATCAAATCCTTTATAAATTGATGAGTATAGAGGTGAAGATTGACGAAAAAGATCATGCCCTAATTCTTTTGAACTCGCTTCCAAAGTTCTATAATAGCTTTGTAGACACTATATGCCACGGTGGAGAGACTATTGATGTTGAGATTGTTATCTCAGTCCTTCAGTCGAAGGTGTTTAGAAAGAATTGGACAGTGGCACAGGGTCATCTACGGATGTATTAGTAGCTAAGGAAATGAATTCCGAGCGAGAGAAGGGAAACTCATCGTGTTCTGTAAAAGACAATGGCATATGAAGAAGCATTGCCAGAATCTTAAAGCTCAAAAGGGAGATAAAGCAAATGAAGTGATGATGTGAACACTAGTAATGTTATAACCGCATTCAAATCCAACTATCTCAGTGATGAGTGGATTTTAGATACGTGATCGTCATACCACATGACGTCACATTGGGATTGACTCACCACATGCAATGAGCGTGATGGTGGCCAGGTATTTATCAGTAATAATGTTGCATGTAAGGTCGTTGGAATCGAATCGGTGTGCATAAGGATGTCTGATGGAATGGAACATATTCTGACATATGTGAAACACGTTACTGACCTATGGAAGAATCTAATCTCTCTAGGAGCTCTCAAGGCAATTGGGTATAAATTCACTCAGTTTTAATCAGGTCTTGAAGGTTTCAAAGGGGGGACTCGTAGTGATGAAGGCACAATGGAACGGTAACATTTACAAGTTGATCGGAATACCGTATTGGTTAGAGTTGCAACGTCGATTAGTATCGGAGTCCACGTCGGCACGTTTGTAGTATGCATATCTATGCTACATGAGCAAGTACGGCATGAAGGTACTTTCTGATTGTTCCTTGATTCTTACATTTAAAAGTATTGATTTTGATATATATGCGAGCATTATATATATGGTAAATAGTCACAATTATCTTATAAATGGGGTAAACATGTTAGTAAAGGTATTCTAAATTATGTGCATTTTGATGTATGAAGGTCATCACCCATAGTTTCTTAATAGGGGGTTATCATTATTTGTATCATTCATAAATGACCACTCTAAAAAAGTTTAAGTATACTTTATGAAGTTCAAATTTGATATTTTTATCACCTTCAAAGTGTGGAAGGTGGTGGTGGAAAAGTAATCAGAGTGAAAGTTGAAAGTTTTAAATGCATATAATGGAAGTGAATTTACTTCAAATGATTTTAACTAGTTTTGTAAAGATAATGAGATAGTCGGGCACACAACAAAGTAAAATGGTATAGTATAAAGGATGAATCAAACTCTCTTGGAGAGAGAATGAAGCATGTTGAGCAATGCTTGGTTATGTAAGGAGCTATGAACTGAGGCCATTAGCACGGCTTATTACTTAGTGAATTGGTCTCCGTCTATGCCGATCGATTATAAAATTTCAAAATAAGTGTGAAGTGATCATAAATTTAATTACTCAATGCTGCGAGCATTTGATTGTAATACTTACTCTTATGTATCATTTGTTGTTAGAAAGATGAGCTAGAGCAAAAGGGCGAAGAAGTGTATCTTTGTTAGTTGTGGTGATTATGTGAAGGGATACATGCTGTATGACTAAATCACATGAAAGATCATGATTAGCCGTAATGCCATGTTTAATGAGGATTCTTTGTTCTATAAGGAAGAACACATGAATTAAAAAATAATAATGATGATCAATATTGAAATTAACAAGAGTGAAACATAGGATGAAGCTAAGCCGCAATAAGAGGTACATGAGCAGGTGGAGGAGCCACTTGTGAGGAGAAATCCACCTATAAATTGCAGATTACCAGTGAGATATAGAGATAACTTAAATATTACATTCGCACTCATTATGGATGTGGGGGATCCGTCTACCTTTTAAGAAGCACTAGATAATTCAGATAATAAGAAGTGGGTGGTGACAATGTAAGACGAGATGGACTCTCCGTACAAGAATGAGATGTGGGAGCTGATGGAACTTCCCGTTGGGCGTAAAATGATAGGGTCCAAGTGAATTTACAAGAAAAAATATGATAGGTACAAGGCAAGATTGGTTGCAAAAGGATACGCGTAGAAGAAAAGTGTCGACTTCAGTGAGATTTTCATGCCTGCGGTCAAGCAGGTATCTATCAAATTTATGTTGGCATTGGTTGCCCAATACAATCTGGAACTGGAACAAATGGATGTGAAGACTTCTTTCTTACATGAGGAACTAAAAGAGCTGATTTACATAAAGCAGCTAGAGAGGTTCGAAAAAAATGGGTTAGAGAATAAAGTTTGCAGGTTGATGAGGCCATTGTATAGCCTAACACAGTCGTCTAGGCGGTAGCACAAGAAGTTTGATACTTTCATAGTGAGTCAGCGATTTACTAGGAGTGAATATGATCATTGTGTCTACTTCAAGACACTAAGTGATTAAAGATTCATTCTATTGATATTATATGTTGATGACATGTTTATCACCAGCCAAAGGATGCACAGAGATCAATATATTGAAGACTCAGTTATCAAGGACATTCGTAATAAAAGATTTGGGGGTTGTAAAGAAGATTCTCGGCATAGAGATACACATAGATAAGGAGAGGAACATATTACAAATATCTCAGGTGAAGTACCTTGATAAGGTATTGATGAAGTTTGGAATGGACATGGCTAAGCCAGTTAGCATACCCAATGTTACTCACTTTAGACTTTCTTTAGAGCAATGTCCTACTATAAATAAAGAAAAATATATTATATCTCATGTGTCTTATTTAAGTGCGGTTGGTAATTTGACGTATGTCATGGTCTTTACAAGACCGGATATTTCATATGCAGTCGATGTTGTGAGCAAATATATGTATTTAGGAGATAATGAAATGGCTACTTTATTATCTAAGAGGTATTATGGACTACGTCTTGACATTTTAAAAGTCAGGGGAAGAGTTGGTAAGCTATATATATATATATATATATATATATATATATATATATATATATATATTTTACTCTAATGAATTTTTTTTTTTTGAATTAAAAAGAGAGAGACCAGATGTACAATCCTTCGAGCAGTCTCCAACAAAAAGGAAAGGAGCACCGCCTATCATGTGTAACCACACTCACACCACTATGAACAGAGAGCCTAAGGGTGAAACTGAGAGGGACAGACTGCAAACAAGAGCTCGCCCGAACACCCCGACACAAGAAAATTCACACCGGAGTCAGGCTCTCAAGTAGCCCAACCCAACTTTGTCAAGGACCAAGGGACCCCTAATGGGAGATGGCATTTCGGAGAGAGAAAGAAAGAGGGTGTTGGCGCATCCCTCACTTGCTAGCCTGGCGAGCGCGTCAACCACAGCATTTCCCTCACGAAAGATGTGCCTAAAGCAGAGATTGAGGCGGCGGCCAAGGCAATGAATGGCTCCCAATCTGTACCAAATATTCTAGGGGCAGTGGGCGGAAGGGTCTGTTGCTGCATCTACCACCAGTTTGGAGTCTGATTCAACGACGATTCTGGAGAGGCCCAATTTACTGCAAAGAGTAATTCCGTCAAGCATTGCCTGGGCCTCTGCAGTTGAATTGGAGGCATGGCTGTAGTTTCTGTGGAAGGCGAAGATAACCTGACCCTTTGAATCCCGAGCAACTCCTCCGCCTCCACTTTCACCTGGGTTTCCACAAGAGGAACCGTCAACATTAAGCTTAGTCTAGCCCGGGGGAGGACTTACCCATTTGACAATAGTCGGACAGGCAGGGGAGCTATCGCTACCGATAGCCAGATGAAGGGACTGAAGAGTGGCGTCGGTTCTAAGGGACTTGCGATCGCTGTGAGGCAGCTGACTACAAAATTCCCGCAGCCAATTGGTGACCCGAGCAATGATCTTGGGGCTGGACATCAGGATTCCCTCGAATCTTGAGGCATTGCGGCTCAACCATAACTCCCAGGTAGTTAGCGCTAGGACCAGCCCTAGGAGCCGCCTGATGCGAGAGGAGTTTGAGGCCCTTGCCAACCATGTTCCGATTTTCTAATGAATGGATTGGTTTGGGATGTTCAGGACGTCAAAAATTCTGTGAAAATGCGACCAAACGATTGAGGCAACTTTCCCAGAACAGAGAAGGTGGTCCAGCGTTTCCTGGTCGAAGGCCGGGCAAGATGTTAATCGCTGGGAGTTAACAACATGGGCCTGCATGGGAGTGAAACTTGTCGTCGATCGCTGGTCGGGAGCAAGATCAGAGGGTCTGAGGAGAATGGAAGGGAAGGGAGCAGGAGGGTCGCTGATGACCTGGACTTGACTGGATGGCAGAACCGACTGATGGTCTGCTCTGTGTAACCGCAATTGAGGTCGGGATAGCTGGGTTGAGGTGGACGCGGCTGGGAGAGAGGCAGGTGACGGTTCTGCTGCATTTGCTTGGATCTGCTGCATTTGCTGGATTTGCTAGACGCGGCTGATGGTCTACTCTGTGTAACCACAATTCTGCTGCATTTGCTGGAGGCGAGGAGCGGTCTGAAGGCTCTGATCCATGTCACGAGCTATAGGTTGACTAAGAAGAGTGGGTCCAGGATCCCCACTACAGCACTCACATTTAGAGGCAAGACTTGCACCTGATTTCTGAACTGCAACATCTACTGGAATGGCTCTGTGCATAATTTTTCAGAAAAAAATTCCTATTTTCGGAGGTAGGACCTCATTCCAGGCCCACCGAGCCCAAGGAACCTTCTGATTCTGATGACGGATGCCCTGCCAAGCCGACTTCAGAGAGAACTTTCCAAATGAAGTTAGGTCCCAAGCCAACTGATTGTCTCTGTTGGATAACTGAATGGGGCACTGCTTCAGCTGCTGAACAATGGGAGGAGGGAGGATGCTTTGGATGTCTTCCCAACGAAATCTGCCTGCGTTGGATAATAAGTCTTTTACCGTGGCCTCCCTGATATGAATTGGGATTGGCCTAGTCGCGAGGGTGTTGAGGGTCAAATATTGCATATCAAACCCCATTTATTGTCTTGATTTATGAACTTATACTGTTTAATGGACCTATTTAATCGTGTTTGTGATGCAGGATGTGTTTAGGAGCTTGAACTGAAAATGGGTATTATAAGCATGGTTTTAGCGCTCAAGATTCACCACGGCAAGGAACAGACTCCATGGGACCAAAATCAATAGATTTACAAGCCAGGGATCCGAGAAGATCAAGCCGTTCATGTTAAAGAGGCCTAAAATTGGTCCAGAATGCAAGATCATGGGGTTTCCGCCATCGGATTGACACGAAACTTCATACATGGCCTAGGGACCATAAATAAATCGTACATATAAAATTTCAAGCATTGGATATCTCTGAAAGTGGTCCAACGGACAGATCAGCCCATTAATCTCCAATTTGGGGCCCACCTGATATCTGGAACTGCCTCAACTTTGGTATTGACGGCTAAAATAACATGAGAAAGAGGATGGATGGTGTAGATTTCTCGTAAACATCACGGTGGGCCGTATGTACAGTGTGTGTACACGGAGTACACACGCACCAGCACCGCACCAGCTCTACTTAATGCAGTCAGCAGCGCTGACCGCGTCGTCCTCTTAAAACGGCAGCTGCCGTTTCCAAGCAGCGTAAAAACGGACGCTGTCCATTTTTGCGGAAGTTTGTGGACCCCACCCATCACCCGTACGGCTGATCCAAGCCGTCCACCGTGTAGAGGGCTTCGAGAGCTTCAAAACCATGCTGATATTCTGCTCCCATGTATACTCACGTGCTCGCTACAGAGGTCACAAACAGGCGGTCCTGTGACGTTCAAAACTGATCTTGTTGTGATTTCTTCTCTGGGCCGCGTCAATGGACATTCAAAACCACCAATTCTTGACTGAAATTTCGTTCTGAATGCAATGGACGGGGTGGATTTTCCAAAAAATACCTCTATGGGGCCCACCGATCATGACAGCGAAAGGGAACGAAAGGTTTCACACATATTAGGAAATCCAATTTTCCAAGCAATTGTGGGCCACCATCTTTGATCATATGGTAGATCTGAACCTTTCATCATGTAGAGGACTCAAAAATGTCCTAAGGGACAGTGTTTCTTTGGAAATTGAGCGAGGGAAGTGGCGACTTTTGAGGCACTGCAACTTGGCTGCGAAAAGTTATACTCTGTGTCCTGCTGCGACTCTGCCACTGACTTCAGCCTTCCAGCAGCTATAAAAGGAGGTTGTGGACGTGAGAGAGGGGGAGGAGACCTTGGGCTGGGACGTGGAGCAAGGAGAAGAGGGAGAAGTGAAGCTTGTTTAGAGGGTTTTGTTTTTCTTTCTTTTTCTTTTTATTTTAGTTTATTTTTGTTTAACAGATCCAGTCCATTCATGTTGGGCTAAACCTCTTAGCTAGGGCTAAGAGGTGAAGCTTGCAGCGTAATGGGAGAATCTATGCTTGTGCCTTTTATTTAGACTAAATAGATTTTTATTTAATTTTATTATGTGAATATTTTTAGTTCTTAATGGTCTGTTGTGACTAAAATTACAATGGGTTTGTGATGGCTTTGAATATTTTCGTTGCCTTTTTATGTTTATGACGTCAGGAAGCCCTATTGTTCACCATTGTCTCCTAGGCATGGTTGGATGTCGGTACCCTTCCTAACCTTCATAGCATGTTGATTGGTTGGTAATTAGTTTAATTCTGTTGTTTACTTTGTCTACTGGGCATGGTTTGGTGATAGAATCCATCCTAATTCATATACCTTTCATCTCCTGAAAACTATATTAAAAGAAGTTTAATTTGATTTTCGATGCAGGCATAAGATCTCCCTGATCTCTACAAGTGGATCCTCTGAATCCCTAGTGTTTTTCCTCTGAATTCTTTAAGTTTAGATTAATATTTCACGATTATTCCTCAAATTACAACTCAATTTAAATTTCATCTCATACTAGTTCTAGCTCTAGTTAGTTTCAGATAACGTACAGGTTTCAGTCCCTGTGGATTCGACCTCGGTCTTACCGAGATTATTACTACATCACAACCCTATACTTGGGGAGTGAACAGAGGGACACCAAAAAAACCTCCCCTGACCATTTTTTGTTCCAAAAATTTACGTTACCTTCTCCCAGGAGCCACTTGGAATGCTGGATTGTGAAGGGAAGAAAACAGAGGATGTCTTTCCAGGCAGTGGAGTTCACGGCGGAGTTCAATCCTCTGGAATGGATATACTTGGCTATGTATTTGAAGGACATGAACCTAGCCCATAGGGATTTGCCTTCAAGGAGGGATCTTCCCAATTTAATCTTGCAGGCCGCCATCACATCCAAAAAGCTTCTGATGCCGAGGCCCCCTTCTGACGTTGGGAGGCAGATCTTCTTCCAACTTACCCAGTGCTTCTTCTTTTTTCCATCCACAGTCCCCCAGAAGAAGTTGGCCATTCTTGCTTCAAGCAATTTACATGTGGTTTTAGGGATATTGACCGTAGATAGAACATGGATTGGGATGCTTGATAACACGTGTTTAATAAGGGTCAGCCTGGCAGCCGGGTTGAGAAGTTTAGCTTTCCAACCCTCCATCCTACTAAGAATTTTTTGGAGAAGTGGCATCATAAGAGTAGCCCGAATTTTACCTTTTGGTGAGAGGAACACCCAGATAGGCGCATGGGAGGTAGGCTTGGTTGAAGCCTGTCATGGTCTTGATTCGCTGGATTTTGGAGTTGGATGCCGATTTAGGGAGGATGAAAGAAGATTTTCTGGCATTCACCTTTTGACCGGATAAGGCTTCATAATTAGCAATGAATTTGAGCATGGATCGCACCGATTGGAGCCTAGCATTCATAAACAGGATCGCGTCATCTGCAAAAAATAAATGAGTAAGCATGGGGCAGTTTTGATGGAGCTTATACGGCTGGCAAACACCAGAGTGGAAAAGGTGACGGATCCCCCAACTGAGGACTTCCACAGCTAGGATGAACAGGGTTGGGGATAGAGGATCCCCTTATCTGAGACCTCTGGAAGAGGGAAAAAAACCAAACGGTCTGCCGTTAATAAGAAGCGAGAACCAGCATCCCGTCCAGCACCTTTGAATCTGATTAATCCAACATTGATCAAAATTGAATCTACAAAGCACTTGATGAATAAAGGACCATTCTAAACGGTCATAGGCTTTCTCCATGTCTAATTTGATGATCATGTTCCCTCCAAACACCTTTCAGTCCAAGTCATGAGCCACTTTCCTAGCAATGGAAATGTTCTCTGCTATGAATCGCCCCTTAACAAAGGCCCCTTATTCTTCTGAGATAAGCGAGGGTAGGAGAGGGGCCAATCTGGTAGCCGTAATCTTAGAGAAAATCTTCATGATGCCATTGCATAAACTGATTGGCCTGAAATCAGCAATCGTTTCTGGGTTTTCCTTCTTCGAGATGAGACAGATGTGGGTGCATTGGAATGCCCGAGGCAAAGGACCCCCTTCGAAAAAATCCTTGGCAGCGTTGAAAATATCATCAGTAATAATATCCCAGCAGGAGGAAAAGAAGGCTCCGCCAAAGCCATCTGGGCCGGGCGCGCTATCAACAAGGATGGATAGAGTGGCAGCTTTAACCTCCTCGAACGAGACAGGACTCATCAAATCCGAGTTCATCTGCTCGATAACAATGTTTGGGATGAATGATAACGGGGCTTCATCGGCTTGCCTGCTTTGAGCTGAAAAAAGGGCCATGAAGTAGTCCACAGCCGTCCTACCGATGTCATCACGGTTCTCTAGAATCTAGCCAGATGAGGACCTGAGTCTATCAATTGTCAATCTTCTGCGTTTATCCATGACAGAGTGATGGAAAATTTTGGTGTTTCGGTCACCTTCATGCAGCCATCTGATTCTAGACTTCTGCTTCTAAAACAGTTCTTGCTGGAATTGCGCTACTTTGAAGTTCTCCTAGGCTGATTTCAGCCTCGCTAGGTTGGCATCTGAGTTGGAAGATAGGAGGGCAGCTTCGGCTCGGGATAACTCATCCTCAGCCTTATTCATATTGTTGTGAACATCTCCAAAGATGGACCGGTTCCATTCTTTTAACGCTTTTTTGAGCTGACGCATCTTAATTAGGACTTTGAACATAGAGGCAGCTACCACTTTAGAGTCCCAAGTGTCCTTAACTACCCATTTGAAATCATTATGAGTGGACCACATGCGTTAAAAGCAGAAAGGGCGCGGGAAGTTAGCTGATTCGTCGTTGAAAGTCAGGACGATTAGGGAGTGATCCGAATAGGCTCTCATAAGATGATCAACCTTGAACCTTGGGAGGTCGCTCATCCATCTTGCATTGACAAGCATCCTGTCAAGTCTGGCCCATCTCCGCCCCTTGCCCGACCTATTGTTACACTAAGTAAAGATAGAGCCATTGAAGCCTATATCTATGAGACAAAAGTCATTTATGGTTTCTATGAAGTCGCTCATCAACACAGTGAAGGTGGTCTTGCCCCCCAACCTCTCCCCGATACTGACAGTGGAATTGAAGTCACCAGCAACCAACCAGGGACCCTGAACTTGAGCAGAGATCGCTCTCAATTCCGCCCACAGTTCCTTATGACATTCCTTGTTGCAACTTGCGTAAACCGCTATTATCAAAATTGGAGGAGCAGATCCATAATGGGCCATGAAGGTGACGCATTGTCTGGATGCAAAGACATTATGGATTAGGACTCCTGACTTTACAAGAATCCAAATCCGTCCTTCCGAGGCTTCCTCCATTGAGTTAAACTGAAAGTCCAATTTAGCGGCCACGACATCCCTTTTGGTAACTCTAATCATAGGTTCCTGGAGTAGAAGAAGCAAGACCTTTTATTTTTTTATGACCTATTGTAACGCCCCAGATTTTTGCCAACCTGGAGTTAGATGTCCTTAGGCAAGGGGTAGATCCTAACCCCCTTTTGAACCTCTCAAACCTCCAATCCTTTAGAAATTAGACAAGTTTAACTAAGTACTAAACTAGATTAGCTGTGAAATCCACCTGAATCACTTTAAATACGATCTGCAAGACCCAAAACTTGTAGAATCATCGACGCTAGGTTACCCTAAAATATAGGATCAATCTCATTACCTAGTTGCTCTCGGGAGCATCACGAAACTCCGTTGCGGATCTGGGCCGCACGTCGAAAGTTTGAATAATACGAAGTTATATAATTAGGACTGCCTTGCTAGCCTTGACAACCATCTCAGAAATCAAATCCAGATAATGTCCCGGGGCTATTCGCTTGAGCCCGGAGTGAAGAGCGTGAGAAAACGTGGTTTTCTTTAGAAATTAAATATGATTTAAGTAATCTGAGACTTGTCGCTTGCGGGCTTGATATAAGCAATTAGACCGTCAGAATCTGACCTAAATACACCCTCGGATCAGGAGAAATTTCAAACACATGGCAGTGTACTTGTAACCCTGATCGATGTTCGGTGATCGTTGAACTGAAACTGGTCTGCCACGTGTGATCTGGGAACCCGATTGGAATGAAAACTTAACTCGACCTAGATCCACAGTCAGTGAGCTTAAGTCTGACCTTTGCCTCAAGGGGGGCCTACGAAAGTGCTCCGTTGAGTTGAAACAGATGCCCTTTGGACATAACTTAAGTATACCTTGGCCCTAGGGCCATTTCCATCAGTTTTAGGCCTATATAAGGACCTTAAGCCCTCACTCTCTTATCCCACACAAATTTGGGAAACCCTAGGAGAGAGAAGAGAGAAAAGACAGGGAAAGTGAGAGATAAGTGGGAGAGAATTCCTGGGATTCAATCCCATCATTCCACGTACTTAGCCACCGCATATGTATTGCTCTTCCGACGATTCTGATTCCATTTTCGGGTAAGAAATCCTAACCCTAACTTGATCTAGAGTCCCAAATAGTGTAAGTGATGAAATAGCTAACCTATTCCCTGTTATAGGTTGTCGTTGTGCCGTAGTCAAAAGGCGTTATGTTCAAATTGATTTCGTTTCACGTCTACCGGCAAAAGGTGCGGACTTTAGACGCTTAGGTTATAGTTTTCAATGCTTTCAATGTCAGATAATGATAGATTCATGATCTGGGTGTTATTGTACATGCAAAATATGATGTTCGTTCTACGATTCAGTTACGTATACAAATTATGGCGTTTAGTGTATTCTGTATATTTGTAAAAAATACCATATACGTACAAAATATGAAAGTGTGTTTGCCATGATAAATTACTGATGTATATGTTATATATGTGTATAATACTTACTCGGCGAAAGAATTCGCCCAAATACATATTTTGGCTAATATACGTTATGTATGTTAAATAAGTGTATTCTAAATATTTGTAAAAATGCTTGTAAGAGTAAGTACTTAGATGATAGGACTTTAGGTAGGTGTTGAGATAGGATTCTCAGCTACCTTAGAGATGTATATGATTTCCTCCATATAAGTTGTTTAATTTAATCGCTTACTTATGAAATGTATGTGTTTATACTTCCTGTTTATATTGTGCTTTATAACATGCTTATTCACATGTTTAAATTACTTTATTAATTCTGCTTTGAGTACTATACATGCTTTCTGGTTAAGGTTTTAATGTGATTGGGGCTATGTTATAGTTCATGCGATCGGTAACAGGCTTGAGTTCGTGACTGAGATTCATTCACCACGTATGACATGTTTGACGAACCCGAGTCGTACTAAAGTTGTCGGCATTGGTTAGGCCACACGGAGGGCTATTGCACTTCATGTCGACCAACTCGATGTGTGCTCGTGCTAGTCGAGCTCGTCAAGTAACCCGATTGGCCCTATGTATGTTCACCATGTTTAGACGCTACTGCTTGAATCTAAGGTACCAAACTCACCAATGGAAACCCTGTTAACCTCGGTACCTCGATCCGCTAAGACTCATGAGCTGGACATGGTGGTATAGGACACCGTGGTCGAGCTATCGGCCTACGTTGGGGCGACAAGCCTCCCCATAGTGACCAGTGAGCACCCAAACTCGTGAGCCGAATACGGTGGTATGAGACACTGTATTCAAGCTGTCGTCCTACAATGTTTTGATGACGAAGCCGTGATGGGTGATGGGAGAGTGGTGTAACGATTCCGTGCAACAGCCCTGGCAGCCCTAAACGTGCCCTTTGTAGTGACCTCGAGCATACTCTGAGTCTACCTTGAGGCAACGAGCCTTCCGTAGCAAGGAGAGTATAAGCTAGGCCTACCCCATCGCAGCCTGGTGGTCCCCAGTCAGGTCGGTGACGTGCCTTCGAAAATAGACTGCTAGTTGGTAGGGCGTTGGTGGTAGTGACCTAGAACTGTAACTTCGTATGAGATTTACTAGGATTGACGACCCTAGAATGGATCACTATTTAGGTATTGATATAAGGGAGGTACCTTAGTTTTCCAATCCTGCTGTATGAAAAGGACTAATAAGAACTTGGTAATCATATGCATGCACCGCATTACGCGTGCGTTCAGGGGTTGCAGGTCAAGCACTGAGGCAATGTTGTCATGTGCAAACATGAGATGAAGTTGTTGAGGGAGCATAGGTGAGGGCATGCATTATACATCCATACCATTCTTACATTAACAACAGTACTTAGGAATGTATGATTTACTGCTTTATCATTACTGCTTGACTAAATTGATAACATGTTAACCTATGTTTTATTGTTCTACTGAGTTGATCACTCACTCTCACGTTACAGGACGGTGTTTTAAACACCAAACCAGACCCTGTTTGAGTTTCAGATGATGACGATGCTTGCGAAGTAGAGCTAATCTTTATGATGATGAGGAGGGTTTCTCCTTTATGCAGCTATCAAGCGGGTTTATGTGACCATCTTCTGATTGACGAGGTTACAAGGTTGCTGATTAGATGCTATTACACTTTAGTTTACTCTTTTGGAACACCCTTGTATATTCATTCTATCCATTTTTGGAGTATATATTGATATATTTAACCTGGTAACATGTTCACACTCTGGAGACTTATAACAATTTATATATGTTCTATATCTATCACAGTCTTCCATTGGCATAATTTAACTGTCTATAGAGTATGATATGTTATTTTGGCTTAATCCCATTCATCTTTAATGCACTAACACAGACGACATTCAATCATCATTATTTATGTTGCATAAGTGATGCGTTGGAACTCGGGAGTTGAGTTTATGCTCGACCCCCGATTTTTAGGGCATTTCAAGATGGTATCAGAGCATGATTTAAATTAAACCGGACCTGGGTTATGGTCTCACGACGTACACTGACGCTTTTCGACATAGGTGGGTGCGAGAGGATGTAGAAACAGTCGTAGGAGTCCCGATTTCGCCAATTGGCGAAGTTCACCGAAATCGACCATTTTATTTGGATCCGTACACCTCCGTGAGCGCATAAGGCGACCCCGGATCACTCCTAGACCATCAAGTGACGGGTCTAGACCACAAATTACCCTATCTCAGCCTTTAAAAATCCTTATATGCTGCTGTATGTCAGTAACATACCAGAAAGGCCCCGAAACAACTCGAATCGGAGTCGAGGGCCAAACCGATCAATTTCGGTGAGACCCAGGGTGGGCCCCACACATTTTTGGACCAAGGGGAAGGGGAGGACCTCACCCAGGGGGCGAGCCTTCGCCAAAACTTCCAGAGGTCGGCGAGGACCTCACCGGTTTGGCGAGGCCTCGCCGCCAAACGGTCCCGAACGGGCGGGCCGATCACTTTTTTGGGGTTGGGTTGCCCACTGATCCAGGGTTCCTCGATTAAAACCCCCCTAAACACATACCTCCTTCACAAACTGCCACTCTAAGCTCTCCTTCTCTCCAAAACTTTCTGATTTCTCTCTCAAACCTCCCCTCCATTCACCCATTTCGTCATTTTCTGTCAAAACACATATACCTCCACCGTTTTCAGCAATACCCACCCTCCAATCTTTCCATTCTCTTTCATTTGAACTCTTAAACCCCCCATTTGAGTCTCAAATTCGTGTAAATTGTTGAGGGTCAAATATTGCATATTAGACACCATTTATTGCCTAGATTTATGAGCATAATATTGTTTAACACCCGATTTTAACTGTGTTTGTGATACAGGGTGTATTTATGAGAGTGGACTGAAAAGAATGCTAAAGGCATGGATTTAATGCACAGAAGTCACCAAAGGCAAGGGATGGACCCCAGGGGACCAGGATCGACGGGTTTACACGCCAGAGATCCGAGAAAATCCAGAAACTGAAGCTCAAGTGGCCTAAAAAGGGTCTGAAATGCAAGATCATAGGGTTTTCACCATCCGTTCAGGTCGAGACTTCATATATGTCCTGAGGGCCATAAATTAACCATGCACGCCAAAAATCAGCCATTGGACCCTTGCAGAAGTGGCTCAACGGATAGATCAGCTAATGAAATTCTGATTTGGGGCCCACATGATCACTGGATCTGCCTCAATTTTGGATTCAACGCCTAAAATAATATGAGAAAAGAGATGGACGGAGCGGATGTCTCACATGCAACACAGTGGACCCTACAGGTACAGGTGGGAGTGCACAGTCGGTGCACACCCGCACCACGCCAAAAGGACGCCTGGTCAAAGAGGGCGCTGACCAGCAGCCCATCTCTCTCCCGCAGCCAGCGTCTAGCGGATGAACGATGGCTAGATGGATTCTAATATGGACCCCACACATCATCCAATCGGATGATCCGAACCGTCCACTCACTCCGTAGGGTGGCCAAGACCCCCATCAAGGTGGAATTTTGCCCCATGCAAGCTATCAGAGAATCCTGGATGTTAAATGCAGGTCAGACGGTGGAATAAGAACTCTGGTGGGCCACAACAAAGCTAATCCAAAAACGTCCCTATCCGATGGGTTTTTCGAGCAGAATGATGTGGACGGCGTGGATTTCACAAAACAACACTACAGTGGGTCCCACCAATATCAAAGTAAGATTCGCGCAAGCTCTGTTTCGCAACAGAGCTTGCAGACCAATCTTATGGGCCACCATCACACTTCAAAAGCCTGATCTGGGCCGCTCCTCATGAACTGGCACTCCCCCTCATCAAAGTCTAGGTGACCGAATCTTAGAAATCAGTGGAGATCAGTTTCCATTCGTCCAAATAGAGGACTGACGGTGCCACGAAAAAGATGGGTGGGACACACCAATTTCTGTCCAAAAATAGCCTAATTTTACTGAATTCTCAAGGGCGTTCCAATGAGCGGATTGGATTTCACAAAAAAACCTGATAATGGGCTCCACTTTCAGTTCAGCGTAGGCATGTTACGCAGGGAGTGCATAAAGGCTCCGCACTTATTATACCTTGCGGAAAACAACACCGGCCTTCTCTTCTATAAAGGAAAGAAAAGAATGTGAACCAGGGGGCATATTTTGAAGGGGGCAGCCGTGGAGGTCAAGAGAGAGGAGATAGTAGAGTTTGTTTTTCTTTTTATTTTATTTTGTTTTGTTTAAGGGATTCAGCCCATTCATGTTGGGTTGAACCTCTTAGCTAGGGCTAAGAGGTGAAGCTTGTAGCATGATGGGAGAACTAATTGCTTGAGCTTTTTGTTTACGCTGAATTGATGTTGATTTTAGTTTAATTAAGGGAATGTTTTTAGTTGTTAATGGTCTGTTGTGACTAAAATTACAATGGGTCTGTGATGGCTTTGAGCATGTTCTTTTTCTTTTTATGTGTATGACGTCAGGAAGCCCTGTTGTTCACCATCGTCTCCTGGGCATGGTCAGATGACGGTACCCTTCCTAACCTTCATGCATTGTTGATTGGTTGGCAATTAGTTTAATTTTGTTGTTTACTTTGTCTCCTGGGCATGGTTTGGTGATGGAATCCATTCTAATTTATATATCTTTCATCTCTTTGAAAACTATATCAAGTAAGTTCAGTTTGATTTCCATGGTTACATTCTTCAACTGGATAAAGATGGGACTCTACGTCTAGTTGATTTCTTGATGCAGGCATAAGATCTCCCTGATCTCTACAAGTGAATCCTCTGAATCCCTAGTTTCCTTTCTCTGAATTCTTTAGATTTTAGATAATTATTTCATCATTATTCCTCAATTTACAGTTGATTTAGATTTTATCTTAGTCTAGTTCTACTTCCACTTAGTTTCAGATAACGTACAGGTTTCAGTCCCTGTGGATTCGACCTCGGTCTTACCGAGTTTATTACAACATCACAACCCTATACTTGGGGTGTGAACATAAACCCACTAACCAACATTTTTGTGTATCCCATGGTTGGAATAACAATAAATGTATGTGTAAGGTATTGTCCCTAGATTGGGTGTATCCCATAGTTTCCAACACCATGTTTGGAATGTATGCAATTAAGAGTAAATCCCGGGATTTCCTTTCAAATTACACTTGGAAATTCATCATCATGGGATTTGGAAATCCCATCTCACACTGTCCAACACAAGGCTCATTTTCTAAAGCCTATAAAGTTAATTTTAATCTCATCCCACCCTCCTACCAAACATGCCACTCCCAATCCTGAGGTGGGATGAGCAATGTAGTCTCATTTAATACAACTTAAGACCACTGGTCAAATAGGCCCTTAGAGTTTTGGACCTAGAGTGGTGCTCCTCAATTTCGAAAGACCTAACAGTGTGGAAAATTCAATAAATTAATAACGTGAACCCTAGGACCTTCTTAGTTAGTATGAGCATGTGTGTAGTGCTCGAGTGTAGTTGAATTCAAGTTCGGGCATGTAAGACCCGTATCCTAGTTCGTACTGTTCCGATGAATCCTGCGATAATTTCCGTCGAAGTCTAGCAATCCGCGACTGATAATCGATGTTGCGATTGATCGTAAGTCATATCTTTTAAATTCGAGTCGGTTTAATCCGAGACCTGTATCATTGCGACCGCACCGTCGCCGCGGTTCCAACGCCATGACTCACGCACCGATCCGATACCCTAACCAGAAGATGTGAGCCGGCGTTTATTTCGAAGAAACGCCGCGCTTTCTCAATTCCGAGAGAATCTCTACACAATGTCAAATCAATCCCATCAATCAATCAATCAATTACTTCAATGTCAAGTACAAGCAACCCATGCTTTCTCTCTCCAAAGTCAACTCTTTCTTACCCTCTCTCTTACACACCCATACCTAGTCAAGTACACTTCACATCCATCACCCATCACTTCTCTCAACCATCACACCTCTCTCTTTCTCAAATTCAAGAAAATCCCAAGCAACCAACAAGCTTCACACGTCCATAATTTTCCAAGGAGAGAAAAAGAGAAGTGAGTAGTGTGGCCCACTTTCCATCCCAAAATCTTCCATCCCAGCCTTTGAATCTTCATCTCCCACCATCAAAGTGAAGCACAAGGAGGTCGGCTTTCCAACGGACCAAGAAGAACGGACGGTGGGTGCTTTATAGGATAAGTTTTTCCATGTTTTATGATGGGCCAAGTGGGGCCTATCGATCAATGGTGTGGATCTCACTTGGGACCCTAAGATGTGGCCGATGGCCCACCTTGATTATCAATATCATTCCATGATGGGGCCATTCTCCATGGACCCCATCATGATGTTTACTTTCCTAGCTTGAATAGAGGTCATCTAGACCGTCTATTTTAATGGAGAAGAAATCTCCACCGTTAAATTTTGATTTAATGGGCCCACATGTATTGGGACCCACTTGATGTATGAATGATTTCAAGGGAGGGCCCATAGTGTCGGGAGCCCTCCATCATACGTGTCCCACTCTCTCCTTCTCTCTCTCTCTCCCTACCTTTTCTTTCTTTTTATGTGATGATATGAATGTATGGCCCACTTGGATGGACCCCTACCCTAAGGCACGAATTGTATCCAAGCCACCTATAAGTGGGGCCCACTTCTTATGTGTTGTACCAACACCGTCCATCATTGTGTGGCCCAACTGAGTAGGGTCCACCTTAGGCATTTGTTACGACCAGACGTCCAGGGACGTCCCTGGACTGTAATGAAAACACAAATATTAGCTTGAATTCAAAGCTCATTGGGCGAGCCGCTCATGTAGGCCCCACCTTGATGATTAGATTTAATCCAAGCCGTCCATCCCCTTTCCTACTTCATTTTAGGCGTTGAGCCAAGAGATGAGGTTAATCTGACCCTCAGGCGGGCCATAGCATAGCAAATAGCGATTTTCACCATTAAAATACCCCCAATATTTCTTATACGTCAAAATACCCTGTATATTGGGCTTGTTTGGTTGGTATTGAACCATGGAAACTAGTGGCTAGGGTGGATTTAACGGACGTGGCCCCCACACCTGAAAAACCTCGGAAAAACACGAGATCTTCAAAAAAAAAAAAAACAAAATGAGGGTGCGGCGCCGCATTTCTTGTTCAGACACGCCTCAAGTCGGCGTGAAACGGACCGCAACCCACGGCTCCGGTCGTGGGCCCCACCATGATGTATATTTTGTATCAGATCACACCGCCCATTTAGTGGGCCACTGCTGACGTGGGCCCTCACAAAAAAAAATCAAGGCCAATCCAATGCTCGGGTGGCCCACATCACAAGAAACAGTGTGAATTGAACTCTACCATTGAAACCCCTTTCTGGGTCCACAGAAGTTTCAGATCAAGCTGAAATTTGTTGTTCCCCTTCACCCTGGCCCGTGTGACCTTATGAACGGATCGGATGGAAGATAAACGCTATGGTGGGCCCCACATGGGACCCACAGTGATGTATGTGTTACATGCCCACCGTCTAGACGGACGGTGGGGCCTACTTGATGTTTGTGTTCGTCCGCACCGTCCTCCCTGGACGGTGGGACCCCCTCCCTGCTGCACGTGAGTGTGAACGTGTGTGCATGTGTGTGCACGTGTGTATGCATGTGGGTGTGTGTGCACGTGTGTGTGTGTGAGTGTGTGTGGATATACATATATATATATGTATATATATATATAATATTATATTATTATTATATATAATATTGTATATATTTACATATATATATATATATATAAATTATATATGATGGTGGGCCTCTATGGGCCCCACCATGATGCATGTGTTGCATCCAAGTTGTTCAACCACATGGCCGTTGTTGAGGCCCACTTGATGTGTACTTGTGGCCGTTGTTGAGGCCCACCTGGATGTGTATTTGTGGCCATTGTTGAGGCCCACCTTGGTATATACATAAGGCCCATTTGATTCGGCCCATTTGAAGTATTTAAAGGCCCATGGGTTATGGCCCATTGCAATGTACATAAGGCCCACTAATGTGGCCCACTTGATTTATATAAGGCCCATATGAGATGGCCCATTTGATGTATCTGAGGACTATGGGTCGAGGCCTAATGAGATGTATATTGGTCCATTGCAATGTGTGATTTCCTATGGTTTGTGTAATGGTACTTTATGGCGGGCTATGCCTTGGGAACAATGTTGGTTTGACGTCCACATTGTAAGGATAATATTGGTTAAATGTCCGCATTGTCACACTCTTTAAGGCCCATTGATAGGTCCATACTTGTACTCTGCAGGCCGTCTAGGCCCATCTCTGTGATACGCAGAGCCCATCCCTATATACATGTTTAGTATAGATCCATGATTCATTATCATACGCATCATATGTATGACTAGTATGAGGAGTGACTGATCATAAGCATATGCCTTGGGCAGCTTGTTTTGGGCTCCCCGATGAGGTGAGTTGCCCTACATGAGCGCATGGTTTTACGCAGACCATGCATGACTGGTAGTGTGACTCATGCACTTGCATTGTGTGATTGTAGTTCTTGTATGCCCTAGCGACACTAGGGCCATAGCCTCCACAGACACATCGTGGGTGGCTGGATTGGATACCGAAAATGTTTGGTTCTAGCATACGGGCGTCATAGATGTCCCTGGGTGAAAATCTCTAAACCCGATGGTACCAGAGGATGACTCCAACGTCGAGACCGAGTGGATGTACGAGTGCATGAGGGCCGAATACCAGGAGGCCGCGTCTCCCACTGTGTCGTGGTCGGTTGAAAAGGGGTGTGACCTTACCCGCCTGAGTGAGGAGGCAATTTTTAGGTTGAGTTGGACCAGCTTAAGGAATCGGTCCACTATCGACGAGCCGGGCCCGATATTGGTAGGCGGATAGTGAGGTCTCTTTCGCTCTTCCAGTTGTGCGTCCGGATAGGGACGGTAAGCTAGCGTAGAGTGTACTTAGACCAGGTGATTATCCACCGATAACCCACGTATTGACATGAGGATTGGCATGCTTGAGCTGCATATTGCATCGCATGGTCTTGGTATGGCCGACTGCACTCATATCTTGTATTGCCTAACCTTGGTACGGTTGGTTGTATTTATGTACTCATCAGCATGATTCCGCATTACTCTGACCCTGCATTCTGAGCACGCTCATATTGCGCACACACTTACACCACCCTCTAAGCTTTCTATAAGCTTATGCACGATTGATGTGTGCAGGTGACGCCAGGACGCAGCCGTAGTCTCACCGCAGTTGGATCGTGCAGCCGAGCTTTTGGAGTTTTTATTATTAACACTATCTTGTATTTCCCTTTCCTACGCATTGTACTCAAAGGCTTTTGTTCATAGTGGACTTTGTGATGGTGTTCTTGTGGTTATTGTTCAAGGGTTATGCTTGTGGTTGTGCTCATTACGAATCAAATGGATCATTAGAAATCCTGAAAGCATCCCAGGATCTAACTGGCGATATGGGAGCCGAGAATGGGTCCACGGAGGTGTCACGCCGGATTAGTATGATCGGAATTTTGTGAGCCTGGTCTCCGAGTTTGGGGTGTGACAGGGCAACTCAATTCCAATCAGACAATGTTTGACCCTAAGCGATAAACAATTTCTTGTATTAGAAAGGGTATGAAATCATCTAACATATAAGTATAGACCTTGGATTACAACAATTGTTTGGTTATACTAAGGAATGTAAAACACTGATTATGCTAAGATAGATTGAAAAATAGACTTATTTAGTTGACTTGATTAGGTTGGAGTGAGATCTCATTCCTTCGTTAAATCCTCCTAATACTTATAAGCTTATTTAATAACTCTTAGAAAAGTTGTTTTAACTTAGAAACTAATCACACTTGGAGAAAAGTTATATATCCCTCTGATTGAATGTTAGATCAAAACAACATACCCCCTAGGATTGTCTTCTCAAGGGCTTATTACAATCGGGAACACGGAGTAGAGAACTATATATAAGCGAAGTATTCGCGGTTTGAATTGAATTCTCAATCCTGGTAGTGACCAATGAACTCACTGATCTGATCAAGCAGAAGATCGGGATCAACTAGGATTAAGAACTGATACGACAAATTCTCTGTCCTAGCTAGGCAGAAGGTCCATATATCCACCTCAGACCCACTACACAACTTTTCTTCCGTGTTGGCCTGACCACTTGTAACTAAAAGTTTATTATTTCGTCTCTGAGAAGTGTTAAGAACATATAGCCAATAGAGATTTTCTCTTTAGGCCCAAGGAATTTCCCAAATGGGCAACAGACAGTTAGGAATTAGGTCTCAAATAACATGTCATGTTGGCATACACATTGTACATATCAACGTAGAAAGATAGCCTACCTGTTAAGCTAGACATGATTAAGTCGGGACTGTGGCAAAAGTCCTTCTTTGATAGAATTAGGCATCTTACCACGAACTCACACCCGTCCCAAAAGTCAACCTCAACATACATCCTTTTAGCTTCTTTCTATAACCAGAGGTGCCAATGTCATAGTACACATCATCGATGGAAGGAAGACCATTGTATGGGGAGATCGTATCCCATTTCATGTTAAGGATAGGCCCTAGATTACACCTTGTTCCGACATACGGATCAAGACATAAATCTTGAACCCTGAAAGTAGAAACAATTTTTAAGGGGGGTAGAATATTATGAGCCTAATCTAGTTAGGTCAGCTAATACATCCGTTAGATCAAAGTGGCGCAGCGGAAGCGTGGTAGACCCCTGCCCCACTGGCCCAGGATTGAAGGAAATTGATAGATGGTCACTAAATAGGAGTTGAACCTTCCTTAGATTGTTAACGTTGAAATTACTGGAATAAAAGCAATTAGGTTCAAGTATTCAATCAATTCGTATGAAAGAATAGGCCTAGCAATGGGTATGAGATGAATCACAATAGCCGAGGTCGGTGTATCCACGAATGTGCTCGTTGAATATGAACCCAATAGAAGCCTTAGCCAGTTTTAGAGTGAAAAAGGTTTTAAGGGGGGTAGACGAACATGAGCCAGACTAGCATAGATAGTATACGCCGTACCACGCATATAAACTTGAAATCAGTAAAACTTAAACAAGAGGAATAATAAAATCTTTACTTACTACCCTTAGGTAATTTCGGGGACGAAATTATTTTTAAGGAGGGTAGATTGTAACGTCCCAGATTTTTGCCAACCTGGAGTTAGATGTCTTTAAGCAAGAGGTAGATCCTAACCCCCTTTTGAACCTCTCAAACCTCCAATCCTTTAGAAATTAGACAAGTTTAACTAAATGCTAAACTAGCTTAGCTGTGAAATCCGCCTGAATCACTTTAAATACGATTTGCAAGACCCAAAACTTGTAAAATCATCGACGCTAGGTTATCCTAAAATCTATGATCAATCTCATTACCTAGTTGCTCTCGAGAGCATCACGAGACTCCATATCAGATCTGGACCGCACGTCGAAAGTCCGAATAATACAAAGTTATATAATTAGGACCGCCTTACTGGGCTTGACAACCATCTCAGAAATCAAATCCAGATAATGTCCCCGGGCTATTCGCTTGAGCCTGGAGTGAAGAGTGTGAGAAAACGTGGTTTTCTTTATAAATTAAATATGATTTAAGTAATCTGAGACTTGTCGCTTGTGGGTTTGATATAAGCAATTAGACCGTCAGAATCTGACCCAAATACACCCTCGGATCAAGAGAAATTTCATACACATGGTAGTGTACTTGTAACACTGATCGAGTTTCGGTGACCGTTGAACTGAAACTCGTCCGCCACGTGTGATCTGGGAACCTGATTGGAATGAAAACTTAACTCGACCTAGATCCATATTCAGTGAGCTTAAGTCCAACCTTTGGCTCAAGGAGGGCCTCCAAAAGTGCTCCATTGACCTAAAACAGATGCCCTTTGGACATAACTTAAGTATACCTTGGCCCTAGGGCCATTTCCATCAGTTTTAGGCCTATATAAGAACCTTAAGCCCTCACTCTCTCATCCCATACGAATTTGGGAAACCCTAGGAGAGAGAAGAGAGAAAAGAGAGGAAAAGTGAGAGAGAAGTGGGAGAGAGTTCCTGGGATTCAATCCCATCGTTCCACGTGCTTAGCCACCACATCTGTATTGCTCTTCCGACGATTCTGATTCCGTTTTCGGGTAAGAAATCATAACCCTAACTTGATCTAGAGTCTCAAATAGTATAAGTGATGAAATAGCTAACATATTCCCTGTTATAGGTTGTCGCTGTGCCGTAGTCAAATGCGTTGTGTTCAAATTGATTTCGTTTCACGTCTATTGGCAAAAAGTGCGGACTTTAGACGCTTAGGTTATAGTTTTCAATGCTTTCAATGTCAGATAATGATAGATTCATGATTTGGGTGTTATTATACATGCAAAATGTGATGTTCGTTCTGCGATTCAGTTACGTATACAAATTATCGCGTTTAGTGTATTCTGTATATTTGTAAAAAATATCGTATATGTACAAAATATGAAAGTGTGTTTGCCATGATAAATTACTGTATGTATATGTTATATATGTGTATAATACTTACTCGGCGAAAGAATTCGCCCAAATACATGTTTTGGCTAATATATGTTATGTATGTTAAATGAGTGTATTCTAAGTGTTTGTAAAAATGCTTGTAAGAGTAAGTACTTAGATGATAGTGCTTTCGGTAGGTGTTGAGATAGGATTCTCAACTACCTTAGAGATGTATATGATTTCCTCTATGCAAGTTGTTTAATTTAATCACTTACTTATGAAAGGTATGTGTTTATACTTCCTGTTTATATTGTGCTTTATAACATGCTTATTCACATGTTTGAATTACTTTGTTAATTCTGTTTTGACTATTATATATGTTTTCTGGTTAAGGTTTGAATGTGATTGGGGCTATGTTATAGTCCACGCGATTGGTAACAGGCTTGAGTTTGTGGCTGAGATTCAGTCGCCAGGTAGGACATGTTTGACGAACCCGAGCCATACTAAAGTTGTCGGCAGTGGTTAGGCCACACGGAGGGCTATTGCACTTCATGTCGACTAACTCGATGTGCACTCGTGCTTGTCAAGCTCGTCAAGTAACCCGGTTGGCCCTATGTATGTTCACTATGTTTAGACGCTACTACTTGAACCTAAGGTACCAAACTCACCAGTAGAAATCCCGTTAACCATGATACCGCGATCTGCTAAGGCTCATGAGCCGGACATGGTAGTATAGGACACCGTGGTCGAGTTGTCGACCTATGCTGGGGCGACGAGCCTCCCCGTATTGACCAGTGAGCACCCAGACTCGTGAGCCGAATACGGTGGTATGAGATACTGTATTCAAGCTGTCGGCCTACAATGTTTTGATGATAAAGCCGTGATGAGTGATGGGGGAGTGGTGTAATGATTCCGTGCAACATCCCTGACAGCCCTAGACGTGCTCTTTGTAGTGACCTCAAGTATACTCTGAGTCTACGTTGAGGCGATGAGCCTTTCGCAGCAACGAGAGTATAAGCTAGGCCTACCCCATCACAGTCTGGCTGTAGTCTCCAGTCAGGTCGGTGACATGCCTTCGAAAATAGACTGTGAGTTGGTAGGGCATTGGTGGTAGTGACCTAGAATCATAACTTCGTATGAGATTTCCTAGGATTGACGACCCCAGAATGGATCATTGTTTGAGTATTGATATAAGGGAGGTACCTTAGTTTCCAATCCTGCTATATGAAAAGAACTTGGTAATCATATGCATGCACTGCATTACGCGTGCGTTCAGGGGTTGCAGGTCAAGCATTGAGGCAGTGTTGTCATGCGCAAACGTGAGATGAAGTCACTGAGGGAGCATAGGCGAGGGCATGCATCATACATCCATACCATTCTTGCATTAACAACAGTACTTAGGAATGTATGATTTACTGCTTTATCATTATTGCTCGACTGAATTGATAACATATTAACCTATGCTTTATCATTCCACCGAGTTGATCACTTACTCCCACGTTATGGGACGGTGTTTTAAACACCAAACCAGACCCTATTTGAGTTTCAGAAGATAACGATGCTTGCGAAGCGGAGTCGGTCTTTATGATGATGAGGAGGGTTTCTTTTTTATGTAGCTATCAAGCGGGTCTATGTAAACCATCTTCTGATTGACGGGGTTATAGGGTTGCTGATTAGATGCCATTACACTTTAGTTTGCTATTTTGGAACACCCTTGTATATTCATTTTGTCTTTTTTTGGAGTATATATTGATATATTTAACCTGGTAACATGTTCACACTCTAGAGACTTACAACAGTTTATATATGTTCTATATTTATCACAGTCTTCCACTGGCATAATTTAACTGTCTCTGGAGTATGATATGCTGTTTTGGCTTAATCCCATTCATCTTTAATGCACTAACACGGACAACATTCAATCATCATTATTTATGTTGCATAAGTGATGCGTTGGAACTCGGGAGTTGAGTTTATGCTCGACCCCCGATTTTCAGGGCATTACACCTATCTCTGGTGGCGGGTAGTTTGAACGTTTCCTACCCCTTGCACGTTCCAAGAGAGGATGTTAAACATCAGAGACCCATCCTTTTCCCTCGGCCCTTCTGCTAACACTTCTAAATCTTTGTCTCTTTCTTTTGAACAGGGAAATAACTGGTTTTCCTGTCTTCCTAGCTGCTGTAGCTGGGGTAGACAGAGCTTTGCCAGTTCTGCTGTCCGAATCGGAGGAATCATTGTCATAGGTGGCTGCCTTCGTTGCAAAATCCACCCATAATTCAATGCCATTTGCATCATTAACAGTAGTGCGCTGAGCCTCCAGTACGGAAATTCTTGGGTTGTGCAGGATGGTTCCAGACTGAGCAGAGGGCATAGCTAAAACTGCCTGATAATTAGGATCAGGTCTACCCTCGGGGTTTAAATCTAGAGCTGGGGCCTCCACTCTCCCCGTGGTAACCGCTGGCCGATTTTCCCAGGTTTTGATGATATGGTTTTCTTCTATATTCGCACTTATGGATCCTGCTAAGCCAAGATCAGACACCTTGGATTGATGCATCAAAGACCCTTCGAAGAACAACTGTGGGACCCCTGAAAGCCAGCCCTCCCAATCGTCTAAAATATTTCTGTCAATGGGAAGTTGAGTGCAAGGGGAAGATGGATGTGTTGCAAGAAATGGGTTAGATGATGGACATGGTTCAGAGGTACAGGCAGGGTGGGTGGATGTGGTGGGAGGTTGGCAGGGATTGGGTTAATGAAAGGGTTTGTAGAGGCTTGAATACAAACTACCCTAAGAGGAGAGGGACTGCCCTGTTGTGGGATTTGAGAGGGACAGGATGGGAGGGGCTGGTGGCAGGGAATTCTGAGAGAGGTTGTTTGGAGCTACTGGAGGTCTGTCAGTCTGAAGAATTGGTGGGATAAGGGATGGGGTGGGTGTTGGGGACCGGGGCGCTTGCAGATAGTCGATAGGGAGAGTCTCATTTGGGAGTTGGTGGCAGGACAGTTGCTCACGTTGAGAGGAATTTTGACAAACAGGGGTCGTGCAATCACCCGTGACCCCTTCGTCATGAGATGTGGCCAATGTCTCATGGATCCTGTCTTTATCAGAGATGCTGGGAGCTTAGTTCTTCCCAAAGGATCTAATGACCCATTGTTTGGTGCCCTCGTGGCGTGGTTCTTGTCTTTTCTCTGCTCTACTCCAGTTGGTTTCGAACGCCGGGGGTGGTTCAAGCTGCACTAGTATTTTGTAAAATCTACCCTCTACAACAAGATTTAGTAGTTTACAGGGAGCAAGATCATTTGGGGGAGAGATTTTTACCCTGGCGTACCATCTATTGTTGGTAAGCTATATATGGATTCAGATTACGCATGAAATGTGTACAACAAGAGGTTGACTTTCAACTATACATTTGTATTAATGGCTGGAGCGATCAGTTGGATGTCGAAGCTTCAGTTTGTAGTTGCACTTTTCATAACAAAAGGTGAGTATATGGCGGTGACAGAAGCTTTCAAGGAAGGTGTTTGGTTGAAAGAAATAATGAATAAAATCGGGCTTCGATAAGAGGTTGTGTCGGTTATTATGATAGTGAAAGTGCGATCGATTTGGCGAAGAATTGGATTTACCATTATCGTACTAAATATGTTGATGTTTGTCATCATTTTATCCGACACGTGCTTGAGGAAGGTAGTGTGACTCTTGAGAAGATCCATACGAGGGTCAATCCGATGGACATGCTTATAAAAATGGTTCCCACAAAGAAGTTTCAATTATGTTCAACTTTTCTAAGTCTAACAAAAGATTAATGAAGACAGAGTGTGCATGAAAAGCAACGATGATGGTGAAGCTATGATGGAAACAATTAGAGATGAAACTTGAAGTTATGGTTCATGAATGAAGATTGGAGCCATGGTGGAGATTGTTATGAGATATCTTAAATCTGTACATGAAACAGGGGTTCGATCGATCGACCATCCTAATCGATCAATCGAGTGAACCCTAAATTATGTAAATTGGTCTCTGGACAGTTTTAGACAGTCTTGGATTTGATCGATCGAACTCTTGGGTTGATCAATCGATAGTTTTCGAAAAATACTTGTAAACTGAGTATGTTCAATTGATCGAACATGTGGAGTTCAATCGATTGAGGATTGATCAATTGGTGTTGATTGATTGATGCTTCGATCGACGACACGCATGATTTTGTGGAATTGCGTGAATTGCTTCGTATTTTAGGTGCGATACTATATATATGGGTGTATTTGTGAGATTAAGGGCATTATAATCGGGACTTAAACTTTGTAGGGTTTGGAGAGGAGACAACGAGAGTTTTCTACATTATAAATTCTTTTATTATCTTGTAATTTGTTTATCATGGTGATTCATTGTTGCTTGTGATTGCTTGTTTACATTTATCTTTCGATTATTTGATCTAAATTTGGAATTTGCCTCCGCAACTTTCCCAACACTTCCATCTCCTTCATGAACACTCTTAACTGACTACGTCGATATATAAATTCACATGCCTCTTAGTATAGATAAGGTCCTCATTCTTTTATCTTCCAAGCATAAGCTATAATATAGTCATCGAGCAAAATGAAAGGTTTTATAGCTCTCTTGAGTTTGCTTTGATCACTTTGAGTTTTAACACTCGGTATCTAATATGCATGCTCTTCATCAATTTTATCTTCAATGATAACATCAACTTGTTGATCTTCTAAGTCAATATGTTAATTTTTAAAATTTATTTAAATATTTTAATTTAATTCTTTCCTGTAACTTTGAGATTAGTAGTTCTATATCTTTCTACATCAAATCTTCATTAGAAACGACATATTAGCTAACCACAAACCCATGTGTAGCAGGGTCCAATAATATACCCCTTTTATTCCATCCTAATGGCTAGTAAAAATACGTTTTTTGGATATCACATCTCTCTTAGCATTTTGTTATTTAGAAATGTATATATAAATGTTACAACTAAAAGTATAAAGAAATGAATAATTAACTGATTTTTTTAAATGATAACTTTTTAATAATCTTATAATCTAGTGCAATCGTGGGAGAACGATTTATTAACTAACAAGTAGTGTAAATAGTTTTCACCCAAAAGCACCACTCGACCTTAGCTGAATTTAGCATACCCCTAGCACGATCCATAAACATGCATGCTGTTTATACCTTCGACTACTCTGTTTTGTTGTGGAATACTGAGGTTGATGTAGTGCTTATGCTCAATACAAAAAATCCTTAAATTATTTTAAGTTTACTCTTATTAATTATTAGTTATTAGATACTTAATTTTATTTCATTTTTAGTTTTCAACAATGCTTTGAAATTGATAAGATAAGTAGCATCACGCTTTTTTAAAGAATGTAAACTCATACATTCCTATAGAAATCATCAATAAAATTAAAAAATACATCAAGCCTTCAAAAGATTGTATAGGAGCATCTCACGTATTAGAATAAATTATATTTAAACACATTCACTTTTAACAATGGACAAGAAAATTGAGTTTTATAAAGCTTTCCAAATAATTAATTCTTACAAAAAATATAAGTTAATAATTTTTAAATCATGAAGTAAATTTTGATTACAAAGTCAAGGAAAAAATAAGTTTTATGATGCTTTATAAATATTTAATCCTCCCAAAATTAAAATTAATAGATTTTAAAATAAAACTAAAATTTCGATCAAGAAGTACCTTCAGGAATAGCTTACTCATGTGGTTTAATTATATGTCAGTTTGTAATAAAGTTTGTCACGACATTGACAATAATGACATTGCCAATTATAGTATCTCTAATCAACTGGTATAATATGCATATCAACTATTCCTTTGTAAATGTCATTGTCCCTTTTATAATTTTTGACAAACTCTTTTCACCCAAAAACTTATAATTATCTTCGTAAAAAAATTTTAATGACTGAAGACTCTTCTATAAATTCATTACATGTCATACACCTAAAATTATATATATAATACCATTAAGAAAAGTGATTCAGACATCTCCAATCCTCATAATTTCACACGTGTTTTCAATGTCCACGTAAACTATGCCACCATACTATAAACGATATGTGCAAAAATAATCTATGTCGTGTCATATGAAACAAAACATCCAATCCCAATGTAGCATAAATGTTAACGAAAATCTTGTGTCAAAGGGATTCTCAACTTTTGCCTCTGATACCAATTAGTGTAGAAAAATATACGCATGCAATCTATACATACAAAATTTTAAAATACATATAAAACCGGAGTCAAACTAAAAAGGTAAAGAGAAAAATAAAATATGAGATAAATTTATGTGGTTGGACAATTTACCTACAATATAAGATAATAACACATAGCTTTTTTTCTTTACTATAATAAGAGAAATCAATTTAATATAAATCTAACATCTCCCTCCCATTCTTTCACCATGAATCTCTTACCAAAAAATCTCATTAAGAAGACTACCTTTTTTAATATGTGCGTTGGGTTCAACAAATCGCTTCCCTCGCTACTTGTGTTCCCCGTAAAGAGTGCACACGTTAAAAGCCTACCCAAACTAGGTTTCACCAAATAAGGAGAGCGAGAGAGGAGCCTCTTCCTAACACCCATTCAATGCACCAAAAAACATACATAGGCACACTTCAATATGAAACATGTGGACGAGACTTTAACTTTCCATTTCCATCGTTTAAAATAACGCTCCGAACATTGCCTAAATTTTTTGGCAGATCCTCTTTTACTTTTAAAGTTAGCGATGGTGAATATGTCATCCAAACCATTCATCAAAACGAGAGTCACCTAGATGAAAGAGACAAGCCATTCCAAAACTCAAGTGGGCCTGTATAAACACAAACAGGCGAATCCAAAACACAAGTGGGCCACATGACATGAATATGCGGGTCTTAGACGTTATTGTACGTTGTTGCACCAGATGCACGATTTGGATTTCACGTAAGCATCACAGGTCCCACAAAACTCATCAAACCATGCATTCAGACATATGTGATCGTTACCCTTTGTTTTTATGCTACAGCTCAAGTAGTGTACGACATTGCCTAGTGCTTATTTGGATGCTAGGAAAATAAAAGTAAAGAAAAGTCACTTTCCAAGAAAAAAGGGATAAAGTAAAATATTACTGTTTAGGATCTTTTTTTGTAACCTTTATTTTCTTTCTTTTGCTACTTTTAATGTTTGGATGTTATTTTCTTATAATATAAATAATAGAGTGAGAGAATAACCATGTAAAATATTCATATATGATATGACCCTGTGTTGGAGGCTAAGATGGTATTGACCCACGGCCGGGGATTGGATACTGACAAGGTCAGTAGCCATTTAGTGACGTCACCAAGCTCTGTGGACCCCACCACGATGCATGTGTTTTATCCATACCATCCAACCATTCTTAGAGGTCTTTTATGGCATTACAAAGAGAATGAGATAGATATCAACTTCAAATTAACACACCACAGAAAACCGTGGGAGCAGTCCCACCCACCATTGAAACATTTATAGGGCCCACCGTGATGTATTTTTGAGATACAACCTATTCATAAGTTAACACAGAGATAGATGAAGTGAAAACAAAAATATCAGCTTGATCGAAAACTGCTGTGGCCCTTAAGAAGTTTTGAACGATAGATGTCTTTGTCCCCGCTATTTTCTATGGTGGGTCCACTTGAACTTTATATCTATCTCATTCTCTTTGTAATGCCATAGAATGATCTCTACAAATGGTTGGACGGTATGGATACAACACATGTATCATGGTGGGGTCCACATAGTTTGGTGACATCACTTCAGTAGCAATAATTTGGTGACATCACTTCAGTAGCAATTTGGCTACTGACCTTGTCAGTATCCAATCCAGGCCATTGACCCACCATCCCCTTCTAAGGTGGGCTATCTAGGCTTGGAGAATGGATGGTCCATATTTATTAATTATAGTGGAAAAATATAATCATTGATCTGGGCTACATATCATGCCAAACCATCTTGGGTGGCACATCACTGTCAGCACATTAATTGGATTATTGCTATGGCTTGATCAATGGCTCGGAGAATTAATGGTTTCATATTGATTATAGACATTCCATCACATGTGTTCCACCTTTGATACCCTTAAAAATCATTTTTAGTGGATGATCCTAACCATCGAATTGAGGCCTGGAGTTTGGTGGTCCATATTAATTATACCAGAAATGGTCCATTGATTGATCAAGACTGTCCAATATTTGTGGCCCACCTTTGATGGTCCTCCCTATAAAATGAACTTTGATTGGATGATTCACCCATCTAATCAACGACTACGATAGTGTATGGTACAGAATATTGCTTACACTAAAAAGGTGTGATCGTACTAATATGGACGTGGGTGGGATGGCCAATCATAGTAAAAAATCACCTTGGTTGGATGAGTTTAACCATTTGATCAATGGTTTAGTGATTAGATTGTCTATCAAAAGATCTAAACACTGTTCTATATCATTCAGTTTGAGTGGCCAACCTTTGACGGCCCACACCTCTCAAACATTAGTAGTACATTACTTTGAATGGTCTTATCATGTGACCAATGGTTAGAAAAGGTTTGGTCATTAATAAGGTCATCATGCACATCCCACCTTTGATAGTCCATCATTCAAAAAAATCACTTTGATATGTTGATCCTAACCATGCCCTCCATGCTAAGCAAAAGGAATGGTCCATAGTAATTACATTACAAAAGGAGGAAAAGGGAGAAGAGTATGTGAGAGGAAGAATCTGAAAATGGAGTTTGGTTTTTTTCTTAAAACGTACTATAGGTGGAAATTCTTAAACAGGAAAACAAAAAAAAAAAAAAAAAAAAGCCAATTTCTTTGACTCTACTGCCTCCTAAACAAGACTAACTAACATTTAAGCCAGGAGCCCTAAATAGTGTCAACCCCTTCTAATAGAAGTTAAGATGCACAGATCCATACTTATGGATGGGCAGCGCTTCAACATGGGTCTGGGATTAGCAGAGGTCCTGATGTAGAGTACTTAAATATAATTTTTTTTTTTTTTTTTCCTTTTATATATGCACCCACACCATACATTCACACGTACAATTATACTGCACGGGAAATCTGATTGCTTACTGAGTTACTCAGTAAGATGTTATTGTACCGAGTAAACTCAGTTGGGCCCACCGTGAATGTATTCGTCTTATCCACTCCATCTGTTCATTTTTTTTAAGATTATTTTAGTGGTTGAGCTCAAATGTGAGGTATATCTAAAGCTCAGGTGGACCATGCCAAAGGAAACCAACCGTGGGAATAATGATTTCCACTGTTTAAACCTTTCAATGGCCCAAAGTGATGTTTATTTGTCATCCAACCTGTTCATAATATTACAAAGACTTGAATGAAGTGAAAACACAAATATCAGATTGACCTAAAACTTCTGTGGTCCCCACAAAATTTTCAATGGTAGATATTCAATTCACACGGTTTATAGTGGTGTGGTCCATTTGAGCTTTGGATATACTTTATTTTTAGGTTAAAAACCTAAATTTATCTGCTAAAATGTATGGACGTAGTGGATAAAATGCACGAATGAATGTGGAATCCACGGCATCTAGCCTACCGAGATACTCCACGTGAGCACTCGAACCTATGATCCCAATATTAAAACAGAGCTTTATCTACCATGAGCAATGAACCCAGAACCTCTTAAATATAAAGCATGAGATGCACAAACTACATATTATTAAATGCAATAGTGTATTGTTTTAACCGTAGACAATCATGCCTGTGCAAGATTAACAGTATAAAAGTTGTAGAGCTATATAATAATTCATAGGAAATTTAGAAGTAGAAATTTGAAAATATCAATGGCAGGCTCTGACAGCTATGTACACCCATTATTTCTACTTTTGGTTGTCCGGTGGTACAACTTTGTACTATGGTTAGGATAGAAAATGAAGAACTTGTTTTTTTGGCCACTCAGGAATCATCATTTAAAAAGCATTTTAGTTCCTAAAATGAGTTTTCCTTTGGACTCATCTCCTCTTGAAAAAGTGCCCTTCAAGATGGTTATTGCTGGCCATCTACAGGACTGAGAATTTCTTCCATGCAAAGATCTAGCCAGCTCTTAATTGATTGTTTGTATCCTTATTTTGGAGCTTTGCTAAGCTTGCATGTGCGTACAAGGCAGGTAATGCACCAGCTACTACACTTGCCAACATGGCAAACAGGTCAAATATCCAAGCCGAATCGATATTATTGTCCAAAGATAAAGTTGCTCTCTCTCTCTCTCTCTCTCTCTCTCTCTCTCTCTCTCTCTCTCTCTCTCTCTCTCTCTCTCTCTATATATATATATATATATATAAAACATAATCTTATAAATAGATAGACAGCTTAGAAAATGGCTCTTTTTTATTATTATTATTATAATATACTAGAAGAGTACTAGGACCAAAAAAAAAAAAAACACTACATCCCTAAGAGTTTTCGTGACTTGTAAGTTTGGAGGTCCCAAATAATTCACAGATGCATGTGCCAGTGAAGGCAACATGTTTAATTTTGATCTTAGGTAATAGTTTGGTTGGAAATAATAATGGGATCTTCTGCCTTAAAACTCAATCAGCCTTGCTCTTTAACATGTGACCATGTATTGTGCAAACATTTTTTTTTAAACCAACATTTTTAGTTGTCCATTTACCCGACAAGGTGTGCCATATATATGTTGGGTCTTTAGCTTTTAAATCCCGGTTCATATATTTGATCTTGTTTTTGATATTGTAGAGATTTTCTTCTTTATAGATCTTAATTAAATGTTTAGAATCTTTTGACTGTCCCCTACAATTTATTTATATCTATTCCATTACAAAGAAAAACCATCAAGAAATTAAAAAAAGAGACATATTCTCTTCATTAGAAATTTGAAATGTTCAACCTTAGAGGTTTCTCTTTTTCCTTTCATCTATCATCCCAGGTGAGCGTTTTTCACGTGAAAGGCTTGGGTCACTGGAAAAAAAAAAAAAAAATCCAATGAATAATGCACCGACATAAACACTTGCAATGCATGGGACGTATCGTAGCAAACTTCTTGCTTTATAGGCTTTTGGATAATGAGATATAAAGTGTCCTAATTTCAAGATCCGAATATCTAAACACTATAGATGATGATGATGTATGTGGATCATATGACATTTCTGACTCATGTTAAAGTATATTACTGCCTATGATAGAGCGGAATGGTAGAAAAATATTCATTTATCTAATTAATATAAACTTGGATTGCATGGTTACCCAAACGCCATGGAGCTCAGCAGTGATGGGATGTAGCAGATTCAATTGGGCCACATGTTATTATCAATACGGATGAGTAATCTTTTACACAGCAAGTAGCCCAATCAAAACCCACCACATCCCAATGTGGATTGGGTGGTCAGAAGCTTACCACCTACCACGGTGGTGAAAATTATGTGGTGAGATTTGATTGGGAGGTTGTACATCGTTTAATGGGGCCTGAGCCTCTTTTTGAAAATTTCACGGTTACCCATCTCTAATAGCCTAGAGCCATACCAATAAATAATCGCCACGTAATTTCACTAGGGAGGTAAGTGGATGGTGAGCTGGTGGCCGCCCACTTTGCATCCTATGCAGACATGAAACACTGTGGCCCATCTTTTTGACGTATATGATCTTGTACACATTTGCATGTGCATTAAAGCAAATGTCTCTTATAATTTGGTACGCTCGTAGTAAATTGATTTGAGCCGTTTAGAGTGCATATCACATGCCACTACTTGGATGGCTAGGATTGTTGTTGATGTTTTAAATCTGTCAATAAAAAGGTTTGTCAATGCCATCAACATACTACTAAATGTCATTGAGCCGTTGATATTATCGAGAAAATTTAAAAATCCATGTTAGTTGTTGGAACATTTTGGTATTATTATTTAATGTCATCGAATAAGCTTCGATGCCATTGAATAAGCTTTGACGCCATCAAGATCTTCTATGGAATGTCGATATCATTGAAGGTCTCATTAAGCACACGTTCAGAATTGCATAAGTGTGGAATTTGTTTCCTATTCCGATTGTAATACTTTATATATCAAGTGTAATCGGAATTTGGGATGAGAGATGTTATTTCAAGGCTTTCTAATTCAGAGTTCAAGGGCATAATTAGGGCTTCTGCAGAAGATCTGAGACTTGTTTAAATTGACAAGACTTCATCTCTCATAATTTTTGCTTTCGTACTGTACTACTCATCGCTTTGGGCATATTTGGATTCGCGTATAGTATTGTAGAGGGAAGTAAAACTGTCCCATTAAGGTATTAGTGGTCCTACAGTGGTAAAGTGTCTGCAAATTACAAACCACTCACAATGTTTGGATAAGAGTGCACTTGTAATTACATGAGACCACGATTTCCGAAATCAGTGTTTGAGAATGGAGTGTTCATCGGCCGCACTGCTTCCTAAGCATTAAATAGGTGTGAAATTAACGTTCATTCGCCTAGTGATGAGAAGAGCCTGTTTCCTTCAATAGGGCATCTACATAGCGAGAATTGCATAAGAGAATTCTGATCTGGCACATGTGCCCCTCGTGTCGATCTGTGAGCCGAATGAGCAAACCTAACTTCAGCATCATCCATCAAAGAGGAATGCAAATATGCAGTTCCCTTCTCATGGCACATGGGTTGCAAATTGGCCTGGCGATCGGAAGGCTATCTCATGGCCCACCACATGAATAACGGTTGGAGCAGCGGTTCACATTCAACGAGTGGATGTGAATTTTTTTACTTGTAGCTCATCCACAAAAAACTTGGAAAGGATGGGAAGGATGGAGGAAGAAGTCAGGCAGTGGAAGGGGAAATCTTCTTCTTGTTGGGATGGTCTTCGGGGCAGTGGTAAAGGGAGGCGAACATAGCGCTTGAGAATACTATGTATTGAGAGAAGGTGGAGAGCTTCGAAACGAGAGGCTCTCCTTTCGGAAATATGCCTCCAATGAAAATCCTTGATCTTGCAAATCCAACAATTTCTTCCTTCCTTAGCTATTTCTTTCCTTTTGCTCGACGTCTGCTCGCAGGGAAGACACTGATGATCGTATATGTCCGCTAAACCCCTTGCAATCTTGCAATTTTTTATTTTTTATTCTTAAAACTCTCGTCTGCTATGGCGGTGTAGTGCTTTCATTGCATTGCACAGACGCCTGCATTGTAACAGTGTTTTAAAAGACATGTCGTTTCAAGAAACTGGGCTGGTGACGTACTCAAGTCGCCAACGTACCATATGACGGTGTTTGGATAGCATTGATTTCAAGGATGTATTTCATTGACATATATGATATATTACGTTATGTGCCCGGCATCCAAACATACCCTCTGTGCCATGATTTTTTTTATAATAATTTTTTCAAGTAAAATTCAAATGGTTATTGTTTAGGCTTAGTTGTGTGGTCGTGTATACCTTACTTGATTTGTATACATGTGCTTCCACATGTCGCCAACAGAAATTAATGGAGCAGCACAGTTTTAAAGATAGGCACCTTTCACAATGGTACCCAATGGTTAGGATCACTTGATCAGCATGATTTTAGTAGGATCTTTTCACAGTGTAACTCCCCAATTTGGATGGTCAGGATAGTGGTGCACGAGTACCACTTTTGAATAGCTATAATGGAACCCACATTTACAAAGGTCGGATTGGCGCACATGGATGGTTTGCAGAGTTTTATTGTACGGTAGTAAACGTAGGCCCATTTCTCTCAGAGGTTTGTAGTAACTCACGACAGATGCTGCGGTAGAGCCAGCACAACCATGGTACTGTAGAGGCATCTTTGGGAAGCAACAGTGCAGTATCAATCAGGACCATCCATTATAGATGGCCAATATTAAGAAGATCACACCAACCAGACAATCCAAGCCATCACTTCTTCTGTAGGAGGCCACTATTTAGATGGCGACGATCATCCCATCCATGTGTATCACGTGGACTTAATTTTGTTAACCAAAGTAGGACTAACTAGATGGACAGTCCTAATTAATACATAGACCTGCTACGTGCCACGTGTAGTAAGCAGAGATAGCTCTAGCAAATCTCCAATCACTAAACTCCAAAGTGGGACCCACCAAAATGTGATGGCCCACCATGTTTTTAAGTCGCCTGTATTTCAACAGTCACTAGACAACACTTAAAAGTCGCGAACTATTCCCTCGTAGACTACTGAACCAGTCCTTTCAATTTTCTGAAGAATCAGAGCGGAAGAAAAAGACCGAAGAAACACGAGAAATGCAAATTCATACTCGCGTCGCACGAGTGCGAACGTGTTACACGTATACAAAATCCAATCCGTTGGTCATGCATCCATCATAAAATATAATCTAAAGGTCTCAAATCTGTCTTGTCCTGTTTTCTTCAGATCAGAAAGTAACTTTGAATCCCATCAGCTGTTCATTTTACTGGTACCGTTCAATTATAATATACATGTGCTACTCACTCTCTAATCCAATCGACAAAATATTATTCTTAGTTCATTTACTCTAGATTCCTAATCTGATGATCGGTTCAGGTCCCTCGCACGTGACTCAAGAAGCCAACCCTAGCTGCGAGTATACAATAACTGTACTCGCTGGACTTTGACTAAAAAAGTAGAAGTAATTAGGGCGTCCTCCCTGAAAACGCGCGTTATTCTCTCAATTTTTTCTTTTCCGAAGAGAAATTTCTCGGAAAACGCGCAAAAATAAAAATTACTGTAGGACCGGTACAACGCGTCTCTACGTATTTCTTTTCGTACGTCGGGATAACTACTGTTAAATCTGAGACAGATTTATCATAATCCGAACCGTTTATATTATCATTATCCCTTTGGATGGTCGATACTCAAAATAAAAAAAATCCGATTATGAAACTTTTTAACCTATTTCATTTGAACATGAACAGTCTCCAGCAGACCAGTCATAATCTCGCTTAATATAATTATTTTTTTCTCTAGGGAGGATTTATTTATATAAACGGCTCAGATCATTGATTCAGTACCCTAATCCAACGGCTATAATGCCGACGTAAGAAAAAGGAACACACAGTGATGTACTGTAGCAAAACACATTTTACCAGGCCAAACACACCTGGTACACTCACACTCGTACTTGCACTTTCAGCGCTCCCGAGCACAATCACGTTCCGTCCGGCCCCGCTCTTCAGCCCAGTCCAATGAAATCTCGACACGTGGCGACCCGTCACATCGCATTCAAATCAAGATAGGACAGCTAGATGAAAGCTATAAATACGAGCTTCTGTGTAAACCGCCACTGTTTCTCTCTCCGAAAGAAAGAGAGAGAGAGAAAAAAAGAAAGACAGATATCACAGAAGAAGCTGGAATCTGAACTATTCAGAAGCTTGAAAAATTACAGAAATGGCGTGATTTAGGAAAAATCAAGAACGAATGGAGAATATCTACAAGCTTGGAAGTTCTGAGTTCCCATGCTCTGATGATGGAAGCTTCAATCCTGTTGAGAATCTGCATCGGTTTGGAGATTTCCCAGATAGATTTCATGGGAACAGAAGATATGAGAACGAGATCTCAAGATCATCGACGGTTGCAATGTCAGATTTCATAAAAGCACAGATCGCCAGTCATCCAAAATACCCGAGCTTGGTTTCTGCTTATATAGAGTGCAGGAAGGTTGAATTCTCTTCATTCCTTCTATCGTTTTTCTTCATTTTCTTGAAATTATTTTGAATTTTGATTTTTTTATTCTTTTTTGAAAGGTCGGAGCTCCGCCGGAGATTGCGACGCTTTTGGAAGAAATCGGGCGAGAAAACCACCCGAATAGGGTTTGTGGAGAAATCGGAGCCGATCCAGAGCTCGACGAGTTCATGGTATTTCTTCTGATTTTTTGGTTGGGCGAGTGTAATTTTGGGAGGTTTTAAGGTTTTTCTTTTTTCTTCAGGATTCGTATTGTGAGGTTTTGATCAGATACAAGGACGAGCTTTCTAAGCCGTTCGATGAAGCGACTACGTTTCTGAGCGAGATCGAGTTGCAGCTTAGCAATCTTTGCACGGGGACGTCGACTACGTGGAATGACCCGTCGGGTATTTTTTATTTTTAATTTTTAATTTTCATTTTTTTAATAACCCTGCGCATTTTAATATTTTATTGAGATTTTTTCTAACTTGAGCTAGTGGTGTTGAGTTCCTATGGACTCTCGGGAACCGCCGAAATACGTTTCATGGCAAAACACGCTGAAAATACCTGTCGTAGTTGTTTGCGTTGAAAAATTCGATGCGGTGGTGGTTACTGTTAGAATAAACGTGGTGCGTAATACGCATACCCGGTTTTTGCTCTAGTAAAATTTTATAGGTTTCTCCTAACGGAGAAGTGAGTATTTTAAGCTTCTTAGAGTGAGATTTGCTATAATAATCCGTTTGGGTCTGGGATAACCACGAAAAAAAAAACAATTAAATAAGTAGATAATGTATGGTATCTTTTTTCATCTATGAGTTTTTTTATTGGGCTTTACTTCCGTGTGTTTGTCCCCATCATTTTTGGCAACTCATCCATGGTGCAGATGGTGCATGCCCTCTTAGATCGGGACTGTTAAAATGGTTGGTCTCATCATTGATGGAGCATAGGATGAAAATCATATGTATTGGATGATCCGAACTGTCCAATTTTGCCTCTTGAAATTGGACCCTTCACCTTTTAACCTTGACCCTTCTTTTGATCGCCACCGTTCAGATCATTAGGATCATGATAAGAGTGTAAATTTTGGGTTACACGCCATCATTCACGGTCCATGGACTGTGTCTATGCCAGGTGGACTGCAGATGAAATCGAATGTGCTTGTCTTAGTAAGCAGTGCATGCTTCCTGAGCATAGATTAGTTTATAAATGAAGTTTGGGTTATTTGTTTTGTGCCCTTATTACAAATCTCAGATTTCTCCAAACAGTCATCTCTCCCTATTTTATCATTTGTTTTAACCTTTCAAATCATATCATACATAGAGTTCCATTTTTTAGTGAGGAAAACATTCTTAAATCCTTGGTGAATAAAATTCTAATTAGTCATATGTATTCAACGATCCTAACTGTCCAATTTTGTCTCTTGAAATTGGGCTCTTCACCTTTTCTTTCCAACCATTATTTTGATTGCCACCAATCAGATCATTAGGATCACCTAAGAGTGTAAGTTTTGCGTTATACCCCGTCAGTCATGGTCGGTGGACTGCCATCTGTGCCACGTGGACCATGGATGAAGTTGAATGTGCTTCTCTTTCTAGGCAGTGCATGCGTGCTAGGCATAGATGAGTTTATAAATGAAGTTTGAATTACTTGTTTGGTGCCCTTGTTATGAGCATTGGTTTTCTCCAAACAAGTAATATCTCATCATTTTATCATTGCTTTAGTCTTTCAAATCATATCAAACATAGGGTTCCATGTTTTAGTGAGGAGAATAATGTTAACATACTTTGTAAATATAGTTTTAATTAATCAAATGTATTCGACAATCCAAACTGTCCAATTTTGTCTATTGAAATTGGACTCTTTACCTTTTCTTTTCAACCATTCTTTTCATCACCACTGACCAGATCATTAGATGAGTTTATAAATGAAGTTTGGGTTGCTTGTTTTGTGCCCTTATTATGTATATCGGTTATCTCCAAAGTAGTCATTTCTCTTCATTTTATCATTGCTTTAGCCTTTCAAATCATATCAAGCATAGAGTTCCATGTTTTGGTGAGGAGAATAATCTTAACATCCTTAGTAAATATAGTTTTAATTAATCAAATGTATTCGACAATCCTAACTGTCCAATTTTGTCTATTGAAATTGGACTCTTTACCTTTTCTTTTCAACCATTCTTTTCATCACCACTGATAAGATCATTAGGATCTTCCTAAGAGTGTAAGTTTTGGGTTATGCTCCATGCTTGTGCCATGTGGACCACGGATGAAATTGAATGTGCTTCTCTTTCTAAGCAGTGCATGCTTGTTGCGTATAGATGAGTTTATGAATGAAGTTTGAGTTATTTGTTTTGTGCCCTTGTTACAAATATTGGTTTTATCCAAACAGTCATTTCTATCCATTTTATTATTGCTTTAACCTTTCAAATCATATCATAAAGTGTTCCATGTTTTAGTGAGGAGAACAATCTTATGAGGAGAACAATCTTAACATCCTCACTGAATAAAGTTTTAATTAATCATATGTATTCGACAATCCTAACTGTCCAACTCTTGAAATTGGACTCTTTACCTTTTGTTTTGTGCCCTTGTCACAAATTGAGTTTTCTCCAAACAGTCACTTCTCTCCATTTTATCATTGTTTTAGCATTTCAAATCACATCATAAATTGAGTTCCATGTTTTAGTGAGGAAAACAATATTAATATCGTTAGTAAATAAAGTTTTAATTAATCTAATTTCAATTCCATTTTTCTGGATTCTTGAAAAAAAAAAAAAGATGAAATATTCGTAGTGAAACATTGAATTTATGGGCTGATTGAGCAATATATAATAATGTCCAAGATGACAAAATGATTAAAAAAAAATAATAAGAGGTTTGATAAATATCCTTCAATCTCATATCTTATAGGACTCTTTTTTTACAAAATTTGTCTCATGTTTTACTTGGTCAGCAATGGATACCCCAGTTAAAAGGAATAGATCTATTTTCTTGGAAAATACCTTTTGTTAGAAAGTGTTGTTTATTCACATGATCATATAAATTCCTTATAACTATTGTTTTTGCTCTTTTCTGACATTTTTGTATCCTCAAAATATTTTCAAACTGAATAGAGCAACTGTTTAGAATTTGCAGTCATGCAACATACCATACTTGAATTGCCCATATTTATGATGGGAAACGTGTGTTGAAATGTCACTACGTTGTTTCACCTGTTTGTCATTGAGAAATTATATATTTGTATACAGTCAACTTGTTAGGAATTACTCTTGGAGATGAGAATTTAAATTCTCTGGATTGCATTAGTTTTGTGGAGAAACATTCCCATCCCACTTCGTGGTAAAATCCTTTCGGTGAAATTGTAATGGGAGATTTATGGTGACGCTGGCGTACTGCATTGGTAGAAAGTTTATTTTATTGAATGTTGTGGTGTTTACAAAGTTTTTTTTTTTTCAACAAGAAGATATTTTATCTAAAGCTTAATGGAATGACAGAAACATTTACTACTGCCAATGGAAGAAGTTACTGCTTGTACTTCTTGAGAGTTCAAAACCATAACATGAGAGGATGATCCATTCCCTTCGCACACCATAGCTATCATGTATTACTTCTAGTACTACTACTTAGTTCCTCTCAAGGTATTCAAAATCGGTTACGTAATGGCCGTTATGCAACGGTAACGGTCATAACTGTTACGCGTTACAGGGTCGAAACTGTCATAACAGAAAAAGCAGGCCGTAAAGGTCCTGTAACGGTCCCATAACGGTCTTGTAACAATTAAAAAAAAGAAGTAAAAAGGGTCGTAACGATCAATACGGGGTCTGTAATGGCCTTTGCAACCCTTATCATAATGGTAACAGTAATGGCCACCATTACCATTTTGGAATACCTTGGTTCCTCTACTTGTCTTACGAAGCACCATTGGTGCCCTTGTGGTAACAAAATCCTTCATATGACCCACCATAGCCATGATTCCATTTGCTACTGCGGTTATAACCCCTCCGTAGCCATCGTTGTTGAGGCACCCACTGCTATGGAATTTGTTGCCGCCAATTCCCCTGGACCGGCCCTAGTTGATAGTGATGCTTTTTCCGTCAAGGTTTTGTACATTCATCCCTTCAATGGCAGTGATCGTCTAATCCAAGATCCTTGTCTCATGATCACCAATTATCTTGGATTCAAGGACGTCCACGAATGGGCCTTTCACCCATTTGAGAGAGTGGCATTGGTATTGCACATTGGCAAATGCCATCACTAGCCAAAACACAAGACGGAGACAAACAAAGAGACACGAAGGTAAAATGTGGGGAAGGGAGATAGAAACCCACTCTTAAGAGAGCTCAAGGGGTGTTTGTGAAGTTTTTTCATTCAAATTCTCCTTTTCCTTGTTCAATTCTATTGTAGTGGTAGGATGGGTTCTTCTAAAGTAGTTTTCTGTTTCCAAACAATGTCCAGGCTTGATATGAGTAATGGATAGTCTTGAAAAGTTTGGTTTGAAACCAAAAGGAAGTTATTGTATCAAATTATATTATTTCTTTTCAATTAAAAGTTGGCATGTTGCATTTGAGGAAATTTTGAAGAGAATGTGAGTGTCATTATTGCAATTACAAAACGGATTTTAAATTTCCCATTAATTCAAAGGGCAACTTTAATGCCCCCCATGGGCATCATGAGTTATCAATTTAAAGTCTGGATAAGTCCTTGCTCGTCCTGAGGGTGTTATTGATTCTTAGCGGGTGTTATTGATTCTTATCTCATCTCTTCTTGGTCCATTGGTGGAGCATGATTTAGTAAACAATTTTCTATGGGCGAAAGTGGATGATTCTTGTCTGGAATACTTAATAGCATATATGGAAGACTCATAATTTAGAGGAGGTAGCAGAAGTTAAATTTTTTCTTATAGGCAAAAGGTCGATGAAGTCACTCATTTTTTAACTAACGGGGTGCTTTTAAATGTCTTATTTATGTGTTGGAGGCTTAGACGAATTTTGTATGGTGTCTTCCGATTGCATTTTCTATTTTAACCTAGCAAAATTTCCATTCTAAAAAAAAATCTATATAAGAACTCCAATTGTAAATGTTCATTGAATCAATCAATTTACATTGAAACCTCGAAGCTGTTTATATGATAATGTAAGCAAACTTGAAAGTGCAATATGCTCCTTTTAATAAACAAAATTGTCAAATACAAATCACCTCTCTTTGATGGGTAAAATGTTATTTATCAATGGATATCATTAAAGTCCACTAATTTTTTATTTTTTTTTGAAACGGCATTAGAGTCAACTATGATGCCAAATTCACACTAGGGGCATATTATTGTTACTCAGCCAGATGAATTTCCTCATTGAAGCACATTGAAACAAATGTCTCGTTGTAGTGGACACGTATGGAGTTTGGGGTTGGTCCAACATCAAGAGGTTTGCTAATCCTACACAAAGTGTTGCCTCAAGTTTCTTCTTTCCCTTCTTTGAATGTCCTTTGTTCATTGCATCCCACTTCGATTGCAATTTGTATTTGTTCACTAGTTTATCTTAGGAGGCTACATGCACAAGTTTCTGTCATGACATATGAATTTGAAAAGGTGGACAATCATGTGTGGAGGAGAGAGAGGAGAAGAGCAAGAAGAAAGGCATGGAGAGGAGAGGAAAAAAAGAGAAGGCGAAGGAGATCTTGGTTTCACTTTCGTCTAGCTATGTATTTGTTTCAACCCATGTAAAAAGTGGGCTGCACCATGCAATCAAATTTGAGGGAATCCAAACCATGCAAACGGTGTGTCGAGCTTGAAGATCACCCGGCACAACAATTAGGCTAGTTTGTTCATTGGGTGGGCCACACTGCCAAAATAAATTAGCGTATTTTTTACGACGCATCTTACATTTGAGATACGTGAATAGTGTGCCCCACCAACTTCGTACAAAAATCATTTAAAAAAAAAAAAATTATCAGGTGGGCCATGCAATAAGAATAAATTATCATTATTTATGCATCTCCCATTTAGGCCTTGCAAATAGTGTGACCCTCCATGAAGATCACTTGGCACAAATCAGGCCAATTTACTCGTTAGGTGGGCCATACCATCCAAAAGAACAAACATTAATATTTCGACCCATCTTGCATATGAGCTGTGCAAATGGTGAGGCCTACCATGAAGATCATCTGGCATAAAAGTTAGGCCAGTCTATTCATCAAGTGGGCCAAACCATCAAATCAATCGACATTTGCTCTACCCAAACTTGAAAGAAACCTTGATTGATCTAGCAAAGTATGATGGGTGTTATGTAGGCCAAGGTATTCCATAAATGTAAAGGTGGCCATAATGTGAAGGTGTTCCATATCAGTTACGATATGTTGACAAAGGACGGCCGTGACTGTTATGTGATGTAGGGGTGAAACGGAGCGGTTGGTTTTTTGGGATCGTATTGGTCATTATCATGGTATTCCAAATCGGTTATGTAACGGCCTTTACATAACGGTAACGGTCATAACCGTTACGCGTTATGTAAAGGCTGTTACAGAAAAATGTGTCGTAACGGCCCGTAATGATCCAGGAAGTACATTTTAAAAAAAAATAAAAAATGGCCGTAACGGCCGATATGGGGGCTATAATGGCCGTTACGGCCCGTATCATAACAGTAACGGCGGTGGCCGTTACTGCCACCGTTACTGTTACGGAACACCTTGGTCATTATGGGGCATAATGGTCGTTACCCCCTCAAGCCTCAACAGTTGAAAAATGACCAGTTTCTTCTATTTAAATTCATTTTTCTCCTCGTTTTTTCTGATATTCTCATTCCAAAAGCTTTTCTAGATCATTCTAGAGTGTAGATTTTAACCACTCTTACTATTGTTTTTGGGATTAAAACAATAGATTGAAGAAATTCGGGCAAATAGAAGCTTTGAGGACCATTTTATTTTTTTTAAAAAAGTGGTATTTATGCTTGATTGTGATGTGTAAACATTAACAACGTTCATAAATTCACAAGATAGTCCAATACAAGTATACAACACTCTCACCAAAGGGTGCATCGTTACACTACCATATACATGTTAAAAAAAATGAATACATATTTGGAATATTTTCATTAATATGGATTTTCTAGATATTTTCTCAGAATTTTTTGGGCAAAAAAAATCACTCGTTACAATTGATACCTGTATCCATAACGGTGGTGACCATTACGACCACTGTTACAAAGACTACATGGGTTGTAATGGTTGTTATGATTAGTAGCGCTGGTGACTGTTACAACCACTGTTACTGATACGGAATTCCTTGGTAATGACCAGCTTTATTGTTGTTATGACATACGTTGTGATTGTTGTCATGGCTTTGTAACGGTCAAAATTAAATGTATTCGCCTTGTCATGGCCCTTTCCAAATGTTACACGCCCGTTATGGGCTAGTTTTCTTTCCAAATAGTGTGTTATGGCCCCATATTGCGTAATGGGCACCACCATTACTGTTATGTAATGGTTGTTATGACCGTAACATAACCATATTTTAGCACCATGATGTAGGAACATAAAATTAGGTAGAAATTGCAAATATGGCATACATGTAATTCAAATTATAATGTCCAAATTGTTGGTCCTAGATTGGATGTATTAATAGTCGATGTTTGTCGAACAACTACCCCATCAGTCTGATGCACCATTCCATGGTGGGCCACGGGTTTAAAAATCAACTCAATCTACGACTTGGGTGGGCCACACAACATATGACAGTTGAGAGGGGTTACTCTCCGATTAAAACATTCATAATCATTTATTAGGCCCTCCAAGATGTGGTTCATAAATCCAACCCATCCATTGTGTTCTCCCCTTGGATGAGGGGTCAAACCAAGTTTCAGGCGCATCTGAAACTTAGGTGGGCCCCACCAAGTGCTTTTATATGTTGTAGGCATGTCTTCACATGATTTTAGATGGTATGGCCCACTTGAGCTCCATATACGGATGATTTTTGGGGTATCCCATAATTTAAGGGGAACCCATCAAATGCACGGTGTTGATGTTCGATACGCATCACGGTGGGCCCCACAAACCTCGACCTCATGGGAAGTTCCCATGAGGTTGACCGGGAGACGGTTAGGATAACGAACTTGAAACGCGGAGCCCGAGCGGCCGGCGAGCGAGTGGTTAGTGGCCAATAGCGCCCTAGTTGATGGCATTCCTCTCTGCGGCTGGCACTCGAGGAACCACGGGGCACTCCATACAGAGCAAGCAAGTCTTAGGGATGAGACGCCCGCGCAAGGACCTCAATTCTCATTAGGAGGTCGAACCAAGGACCTATGGAAGTCGGGGCTACCCCGTCCCCATGGCAACGCAACAGTGTCCTGAGGGAGGAGTTTAGAGGCCTTATAGTAGCACACTATATATATATATATATATATATATATATATATATATATATATATATATATATATATATAGGGAAATGGTTTAATGCGGTTGACCTCATGGGAACTTCCCATGAGGTCGAGCTATGTGGGCCCCACCGTGATGCGTGTCGAACATCAACACCGTGCATTTGATGGGTCCTCTTTAAACTATGGGATATCTCAAAAATCAGCTGTATACGGAACTCAGGTGGGCCATACCATCTAATCATGTGAAGACATGCCTAAAACATATAAAAAACTTGATGGGGCCCACCTAAAATTTAGATGCGTCTGAAACTTGGTCTGACCCCTCATCCAAGTGGGACACACATAATAGATGGGCTGGATTTGTGAACAACATCTCGGTGGGCCCAACAAATGATTATGAATGTTTTAATGGGAGGGTAACCCCTCCCAACTTTTGTATGTGGTGTGGCCCACACAAGCCATGGATTGACTTGATTTTTAAGCCCGAGGCCCACCATCGAATGGTGCATCTGACTAATGGGGTAGATGTTCGACACGCATCACGGTGGGGCCACAAAGCTTGACCTCATGGGAAGTTCCCATAAGGTCGACCGCATGCAACCATTTCCCGTGTGTGTGTGTGTGTGTGTGTGTGTGTGTGTGTGTGTATAGAAAGCTTCCCATGATGATGTAGAGCGGGTCGTGGACACTTTCATGGACAAGATGGATCAGCAAAGGCCCGGACGACAACAGAAGTGATCCGGACCGTCAGAACTTAAAACGGACGTATCTCCCAAACCGTAATGAGCTATCGGACGTACCATATATGATTTTGGGGTAGGACGAGCTACTTTAGCCACCTAACCCTGCTAAGCCAGGTTGCCCATGCCGAATTTGCAAGATTCCATTAGATTGATGGTCGAAATCCCTGTTTATTTTCGTTTTTACTATTTATAGTAAGTTTTAGTTTGGTTATAACTCTTCATCTGTTGGGCTTTAGTAGTTGCATCCAACATGAAAAGTGCTTAGAATAATTAAGAGAATAGCATGGTTGAGCCAAACAGGACACTATTTTTGGCTTTCATCCAACATGAAAAGTGCTTAGAATAATTAAGAGAATAGCATGGTTGAGCCAAATAGACACTATTTTTGGCTGAAAGCCATGAGGTCTAGTGGAAATCACTACTGTCTGTTTACTATTTATAGTAAGGCGCGATTTCTAGGAGTTTTAGTTATAGTATGATTCCGAAACTTCTCCCTAGGGTATGTAGCCTTATTTAAAGAGTTGTAAACTCGTTTTTCATAATAAATCAAATTATTTCGAACTTTTAAAATTATTTCTAATTTCTTTTCCTTGTGGATTTGAGGTATCTTTGTGAGGAGTCCAGAGAAGTTCATTGGATTCGGAACAATTATCCTTGAGGAAGATGGTGCTCGACCTCATCATGCCCTTCCCTGCGTCACATGAAGTCAAGATGTGTGGGCCCCACTATGATCTATGTTGGACATCCACTCCATCAATCAGATGCCCCATTCCATGGTGGCCCACAAGCCAAAAAATCAGGCCAATCCATCATTTAGGTGTGGCACACCACATACAATAGTTGAGAGTTAACCAATTTCTCACTTAGGTGTCATTTACAAATCACACACATTCACAAAATTTCTCAATGCGTAATGTAAATGGCAATTTCTAGGTAATCGTCATAAAACACAATCTTCGGTTAACCAATTTGAGAATTTAAAATAATTTTCCAAATTTCCAGCCAAATAAAACATAAAATCTGAATTTTAACAATCTAAATTGTTAATGACAATGCCACACGTCAATTTGAGAAATAACAAAACCAATCTTCTTCGTAATTGTAAAATTTAAAAATCAAACAATAATAAATAAAATTTGAATTACAATGCAAAAAACTATAAGAGATGACTCACCTTATCGCTGGATCCTACCCAAACTCGTACTTGACTCAGTTCTGACTCAGCGGGTCAAGGCACTCTCCTCTCTCTCTCTCTCTCTCTCTCTCTCCTCTCTTGGTGTGATTTGTTTCTTATGCTGGGGAGGTCTTTTATAGAGCTCTCAGCTCAGAGTTACAGAAACTTCCTGTGGACAGTTAGTGACACGTCGAGTTCACACGGAACCAAGTCACGTGCAAACCGCATTCGGAAAAACTATTTTCTAACATGATCTTTGTTTGATCACTAGTTGCAACATTTGTTGTTGTTATTTGTTTGGTTTGCAGGGATTGAATCTCGACCATGAGATCCACTTGATGAATGTTTTGGATCTCGGATATGGTTCTTTACAAGAATGAGCGGTTTTAATCTTTAAACGAAGGAGAAGGTGGCTTTAATGGCAAATCTTGATCCAAACCGGTTCTTGTGGATGGTTCAGATTAGAGTATGAGAGCTTGTAGAGGCCTTAAATCAAAGGTTCGAAGTTGTTAGTCTTGTGGGTTACACAAGCCTTCAGCCGCTTTCCACTCACCACCGCGAATCACGTAGGAAAGCGGATGTTCGAACCTAGTTTCTTTCGAACGGTAGTGGATTTGGAAGATGATGTTGGTCTTACAATCACAGATGGTCCGGATGAATCTAGATTCTTGTAGTTTCTGGTGTCTTTCAATGCAACAACATAGTTCACAGAAAACCTTCTCAGAGAATCTCAATGTTCTTGAATTTGGACGACTGAGATGTAGCTATATGAATGGTTGTTGGGATCTATGCAGAATCCTTCTCCTGGATTCACAAAGGTTTCCTTCTCCGAATGGGAGAGAAGAGAATGGAAATTTCTGTTATAAGCCGTTGCTTGTACGTTGTTTTTGGTTTCTCGATTCTTTGCACATGTACATGCATATGGATGGAATTGATTCGTTGGATGGTTGTGATGTTTTCCAATGTGATGTTTTCCAATGAAGGGTCGAGATCTGTTGGAGCAACTCTTGCATTCGAGGAAGATTCTTCGAAACGGAAAGTTTCCAATTTTTTTTTCCAGAACGAAGAAAACAAAATTCGTTATGTTCCAATGCTGGCGGGGCTTGGTTTTTGGTTTTGAATTCTCACACGTGCAAGCACTTACGACTCTAGTTGCGCGAGGGGAGTAATGCGAAGCATGGTCACCTGTCCAACGATCCATTCGTTGAGCGGTTTAGATTGTTGTAATTTGATTTGTCTTAATCGTGTAACATGGGTCGATCTTGTAATCTGGCGGTTAGATCACCATAGGATTTTCAATTTTAGAGTCCATGGGGGCTCACATGGCATTAAAGTGTAGATGAACAATTTATCTATCATATCAATGTTTGGGTCATTTTAGAGTCCATGGGGGCTCACATGGCATTAAAGTGTAGATGAACAGTTTATCTATCATATCAATGCTTGGGTCATAATTTATTGTGTGAGATTGTATGGTGTGAGTTATACGTGTGACTACAATTCTATTTTTCAGTTTTAGTAACAATAGGAAATGTAGGATTCTTTTCTAGAATCCGTGGACTCTGAAAATAAGTCTAGGACGTGCCACAATGTAAGACGTAAACTGATAAATACGTTGGGAATCTCCTGTGGATCGTAATGATGATCGGTAGGTGATTTTCAGGTGGGTCATCCAACAAATATTATGCGAAATCTGATAGACAGTGGATGATGTGAGTTAGGTCCTGAAATTGAGTATGTATGGCACAATTCGATTAACTAAGCATTTTTTGAAATTTTATTGCAATTGAGCTCTTAGAAATAGGTTTTTTGAGGTTCAGTGTCGGGTATGAACATATACACCATGGAAAACTTTGGATCATTAGTAGTGTTTTTCTAACCATCGAAAATGGATTCTAACTAGAGCTGGGCATCAAGTCGAGTCGGACCGAGTTAGGGCTGACTTGACTCGATCTGGTTTTGAAATAGGCTTGACTCGAATTTGATCCAACTTGATACCGAGTCCAGCATGCTTGACTCGATCCAAGTCCGGTCTGGCCTAGACTGATCCAGACCGAGTTGGATTGAGAGATGAGGGAGGGAGAGACCGAGAAAGTGGAGAGGAGAGAGAAGAGAGGTGGAGGTGGAGGAGGAGGGTGGTGGTGGTGGTGGTGGGTGGTTGCCTGGCTTGGGGAGGATGAGGGAGGGAGAGAGATTTTGGGATCGGGTCGGTGTAGGGTTAGAGAGTCGGGTTTCGGATCGAGTCGGGTCTAACCGGATCGAGTCGGGTTGAGTTACTAAGTAACTCGAACTCAACTCGATTTGGACCGACTCACCCATTCGGTTCAGGTTAGAGTCAGATCTGAACGAGTCGGATGAGTCAAGTTTGCCAGATCGAGTCGTCCGGTGCCCACCTCTAATTCTAACGGTGTAAGACATTCCCAAGTATATTAAGAATAAGATCATGATGTAAAGTTTAGATTCGTTGATGATCGGGTATGGATAGCTTAAATCGTGTCCATTGTCGATTCCATGATGATGTGATAGTCCATAAAAATCAACTGTTGGATATATAGCTTGATCTATGGATGAAGACTCCTCCTGATGGTTAGATTTAGGCTATACTGTAGATGAACGGTTAAAATGGGATAGATTGATGGACCTACACATGTATGCTCGAATAAATGTAAGCATACGTACTTACGTGTGTGTGTACATGCACCGAAATCCCAGGTCATTACATTCTACCCCCTTAAAAGAATATCGTCTTCAAAATTCAACACTTATTCCTTGTATACGGATGAGGATATTCCAATTTACGATGTGTCCAAGTGTTCGCCATGTTCCTCGAGAGGTTGGTTTGTGCAAGTGTGTATACTGACAGTTTCAATCTAGCCCCCTTAAAAGAAATCTCGTCCTTGATATTTGAGAACATGTACTTCAATCGTTAACATCACAAGTTATAAAATTATCCCAATGGTGCACCCAGGTGCACCCAATCACCAATGTGTCTAAATGTGAAACATAAGTGTAACCTTAGATTCTTAATGGGCCATGCCCAAGTTTTGCTATAATTCCATCTTAAGCTTAATGATAATTGATGGGGACATAAGAGGACCTACTCGGGTGTACTAGAGACGGAGACGACCACCTACATCAGCGCAACTTTATTTATGGATGGGAGATGGGTTCCCGATGTCCCGCCAGGCCATTTTGAAGACCCCACATGCATTGGATGTGCATCAGGAAGATCCCACCTTGGGATGATGCATGCAGGTTGCTTATGAGATCATTTTAGTCATAGGATTTCTATTTCGTGTCGATCCGACCGTTGGATCTTGACGATCAGGCTATCGGGCCACCGGATCTTTTAGATCTTGGCCCCTTGGACTTTGTTCTTGTTTTCTTTATATATATATATATATTTGTTATTTTTAGGAGTTATTCGATGGTCGAGATTGATAATATATGTTTTAGTTTTCTTATTTTGGATGATTGGTCACTTAAGTGAATGACATAGTTATAATTATGCTGGATTTTAATTCTGAATTTTTACTTATAAAAGCACATGTGGGGTGGAGTTCCAACCCTAGTGGAGATTTGAGAAGGAAAAAAAAAAGAGAGTGAAGTTCTCTTGTTGAGAATTTTTCTTCCTTATTTTCTAGGTTTTTTTGAAAAAACCCTCCCTTCCAATTAAATTGTGAAAGGGTAGAGAAGCTTGTTTGGTGGTGGATTCTCCAAGGTACATCATTCCTTTCTCTTTTTTGAAAGGTATTCTTCTTCTTCTCGTCTTCCTCTTTTCCCTTCCATTACAACCTTCTAAACTGTAGATCTTCAATTTCCTATTTTTTTCAATTTCTAAAAGCCCTAATTCTAAAATCTCAAATTCCCATGAATCCTAATTTTTCAAATTTCAAAATTTCCTCATCCCAACCCTAATCATAAAACCTACAAATCTGTCCATTGAGTGTGGAACGTGCCTATGCTAAATTGGAAGTTTTATCCTTCGATCAAGGCTAGTTTTAATTGATTTATGTGATTTCCTTGCATGTGGGCATGTGATTTAGGTTAAATCAGATTTTATTTCCTATTGTTTACTCTTAATTACTTGGTAGGTTAGCATCTTTTGTTAATTGAATTACTTTATGGACTCTTTCATAATTTCCACGTTGCATGCTAGCATTAAATAGTCCACTATATGCATTAAGATTAATCCACTACATGCATCCTAGGTTATCCACATTGAGATCAAATATTCCAACACCTTCCATTTACCCATGGTTATCCTTTACTAATCCATGCCTGTATAAGAGATGGATCATTAGATCTTGACCATTGAATCTTTCATCAAGCGTGATCGAAGCAGTTTAATGGGTAGAATGAAAAGATCAACATTAAAATTGATCCATTATGCATCTTAAACTTCAAAACGTAGTGGCCATCTCATAAACCATTGATGGATGGTTTAAACATCAAGATCAATCCACTATTGCCAATGTAACTAAGTGGGGGTGATCCCTTGTTGGAGTGTGGTCTTCTTATACCATATCGTGGTGCCTATGCCCAACCACACTTGTATATCAATCACCAATGTACCCTCGTAGGATAAGTCAAAGCCCAAAACACTTGATCATGAAGTCCTAAGATGACCTCAAGTTAATGACTAGTCAAAGTTGGTTCTGTTGTTTTTTAGGGTTCGAAACGCAACAGATTTTTTTTGTTTTTTTTATTATTTATTTTTTTAAATAATAAAAAAGCAATTAGCTTATCCCTCGTCCAGATCTGACTCGTGGGCCATCCGTGAAGCGGACCCCCACATGGGTGTGCGGACCAAAGAGCACATGGGCGTAGTCCACTTTCTTCTTCTTCTTCTTCTTCTTCTCTCTCTCTCTCTCTCTCTCTCTCTCTCTCTGTCTTCTCTAGGTTGGAAGTCCACCATGGGGAGGGAGGTGTGGACATCCATGGATTTATCTCTTGTAAGGAGTAGTTTGGGTTCTGGATGCATACAATATGATGCTCCACCACCTTATGAAATATTGTGTACCCTACTATGAAGGATATCTATATTCCTTCCGAATCTACGCACCCCAACCGTCCAAATCCCTCGACTATCAGTGGTCGTTATCGTTGGACAATTCCCATGCCACCGAAGGTATATGGATAATGTTAGATCTCAACCATTGGATGTGCCATCAAGCATGATTTAAAACTAATCAATGGTAAAAAAAACAAAAGATAACGACTTTTTTTTTTTTTTTTTGCTTAACCAATAGAACACCTTAGAGGTGTTGGTCGGCCTTTTAAACACTTGATGGACGGTCCAAACCTTAAGATCTACCATCTATTTATGTGTTACTCATGCCCTGGGAAGACCAAGTGGATCACATGTTAGATTGTGTGTAATTTGAGGACCCCAATAAAGAAACCTAGCTATGCCCAATTATAGTTGCTATGTAAAAGCCTCGTTAGAATCAAAACCTCTCCATCAACACATCTTTAGGTCATCGGGGTTTTTGACGAAGCTAGTGTAACCACAAGCCTAGGCATGATAGGTCTCTCAATCTCGATACTTAAAAGCGATCCATGCTAATGTGTGATCAAAAGACCTTGATAAAGAAACCTAGCTATGCCCACTTTTAGTTGCTATGCAAAAGCCTCGTTAGAATCAAAACCTCTCCATCAACACATCTTCAGGTCATTGGGATTTTTTACAAAGCTAGTGCAACCACAAGCCTAGGCATGATAGGTCTCTCAATCTCGATACTTATAAGCGATCCATGCTAATGTGTGATAAAAAGGCCCTATCCAAGGAACTATCCATGGCTCATACACACAAAAGTGTGGGGTAGGGAAGGAGGCAGAACCGACCCTTAGTTGGCCCCAATGGGCAGAGATTATCCATCCTAAGATCAAGCCAGTTCCCTCACATGAGATGACTATTTGAGTACATCATAGGTATGCTCAGGAACTTGTATGGTCTTGTCCGGGGCAACGAGATCTATGGAGTATAACTCTCCCTTGGCTATCAAGCCATTGCATCCAATCTCGAGTGCCCAAGAACGTCAGAGGATATATGTCTCAAATCCGTTCCATCATAAGTGTAATAGGGCAAGACCCCACATTAAGAACTTTGTTAGGTGCCGAGATATGACTTGAGCTGTCCAAGAAGTGGACCCCACACCCAAGGTGAACATGCACATGTGGATATGGGAGATGGGGTGGAGATATCCACCCCTTCCTCTCTGCGTTCGACTCTCTCTCTCTCTCTCTCTCTATCTCTCTCTCTCAGCAAGGACGTCCAAGGGTTCTTTACTCCTCCCTCCCATATAAGATCTTAAATAAAGGGGGTTTAGGGTTGTAGGAGGTGCACCCGATAGGGTGTTACGCCACCCTACAGGCTTCAGTGTACCCTACTATGAAGGATACCTTTTTACCTTCTTAATCCAATGCACCCTAACTATCCAAATCCATCTACCCTCCATAGTAGCCATCTAGAGGCAATCCTATGTCGGAGTGGTTGATAAGATCTTGGCCATTTGATGTCCCTCTAGTAGTGTTTAGAACAAATCAATGGTTAAAACTTAGAGTTAACGATTGAAAATCTATGATTTACCAATAAAAAACCATAGTAGTGTTAACCAGATTGTAAAACGTTTGATGGATAGTCGAAACACCAAGATTAGCTGACATACTAACGTCATAGGCGAACCAAGTGGATCCCATGTTGGATCGTGTAGAATTTGATGACCTTGATGAAACTTCCTTGCCACACCCATTTTGAGTAGCTACTAGGTAGGCTCGTAAAGCAAGCTAAACAAATATCAATTAGGATCTCTCCATCCACACACCCTTAGTTAAAGAATTCGATGGGAGCTAGTGTAACCACAAGTATCCTCTAGTTTGGGCATAATGTACCTCCCTGACTAGTTACATGCAAGTGATCTTACCAATGTGAATGATCAAAGGTCCCAACCTAGGGAACCATCCATGGTGCATTTCACAATCTGGTGATGGCGCTAGTTCAATAAGAAGCGTGTATGATACTTGAATCAGAGTAATCTTCTAATGACTTAACAACAATGACAGTGTTGAGGACCCATCAATAGTTGGTGACCAAATTGGGCTAATTGTGTAATGGGTTAAATGCATTCATGGAGTGCCAAAAGAAAGAAGGCAAGGGGGCGGACGCTGTATGATGATGTAAATCTATTCTTCCAGCATCATATAGGGTCTAGGTAAGTGCGGAATGAGCGACGGACTCTCAAAATGGAAAAGAAAGTGTAGCCACATGTTTCTCATACCATGCAGAAATAGAGAGAGATGTATGAGATTTGAATAAGAGTAATCTTCTAATGATTTAATAGCAATGACGATGTTGAGGTAGTGATGAATAATAGACGGACCCATCAATAGTTAGTGCTCAAATTGGGCTAAATGTGCACAAGATTAAATGCACTCATAGAGTTCAGTAAGTGCTTGATGAGCAATGGATTCTCAAAATGGAAAAGAGTGTAGCCACATGTTTATGATACCATGCAGAAATGGAGAGAGATGTATGAGATTTGAATAGGAGTAATCTTCTAATGATTTAACAGCAATGACGATGCTGAGGTAGTGATGAATAGTCAATGCCCAAATTGGGCTAAATGTGCACAAGGTTAAATGAACTTGTGGAGTGCCAAAAGAAGGAAGGTGACGCAAGGATGAACGTGATGAGGATAACTACTCTGAATCCACGGAGCTTCTCCGGACTCCTCATAGAGACTTCTCGAATCCACGAGGAAAGAAAGCAGAAAATAGAAATAAATTCTAAGAAATTCAAAACTGATTAATTGATTACTAAAAATGAGTTCACAACCCTGAATCGGGGGGTACAAGCAATGGGAAAGAAATCTAAATCAAACTACAACTAAAACTCCTAGAATCCGCGACTTACTATAAATAGTAAACTTACTATTTATAGACGGTCGTGATGTCTACTAGTGCGCAAGGTTTTCAGCCAAAAATAGTAAGTGTCCTATTTTGCTTCACCAAACTGTTCTCCTAATTATTCTAAGCTCTTTTCACGTTGGGCGCAACTCCTAAAGCCCGACGGATGAAGAGTTATAATCAAACTAAAACTTACTATTTATAGTAAAAACAAAATTAAAGCAGGGAAACGACCGTCGATCAAGGGGTTTTTCGCAATTCCAAGCGTTGCAACCCTACATAGCTGGGTTGGTTGGCTAAAGTAGTTCGTTCTACCCCAAAATCATATATTTTATGTCGGGTAACTCATTTCGGATTGCGAGATACGCCCGATCTAAGGTCCGGCGGTTCGGATCACTTCTGTCGTCGACCGGGCCTTTTTTGATCCATCTTGGCCATGAAACTGTCCGCGACCCGCTCTACATCAGTCCCCTCCACTTCAAAAGAACTCGTCCTCGAGTTCTCATCCTGCGCTGGTTCATGATACTCGGTCAGGTCCGCGATGTTGAAAGTCCGTGAGATCGACATGTCATCTGGAAGATCAACAACATAAGCGTTGTCATTAATCTTTCGAATGATTGGGACGGGTCCAATCTTCTTATTTTTCAACTTGTTGTATGTCCCGGTCGGAAATCGCTCTTCGCGCAGATGGACTATAACGCGGTCGTCTACCTCGAACACTTTTTGTCGCCGGTGCTTGTCCGCTTGTTCCTTATACTTCTCGTTCGAGGCATGTAGCTTGGTCTGCACTTCTGCATAGATGCTTATGATTTTGTTTGCCATATGTTCTGCAGCAATGCTCGTGCCTGGGTGCTTGGGCAGAGGGACCAAGTCAAGCGTGTGGCGAGACACTCATCCATAGATAATTTGGAACAGTGATTTCCCTGTCGAGCGCTTCACCATGTTGAATGCAAACTCTGCTTGAGACACGGCCAAATCCCATTGCTTCGATTTTTCTCCTGAAATACAACGAAGGAGGTTTCCCAACGTGCGATTCACAACTTCAGTCTGTGGGTGGTAAGCACTGCTGAATTGAAGTCGTGTATCAAATCGAGTCCACAAAGTCCGCCAAAAGTGGCTAATGAACTTTGTGTCACGATCAGAAGTAATGGTCTTGGGCACCCCATGTAGCCGTACGACCTCCCTGAAGAATAGATTCGCCACATGTGTTGCATCGAGGGTCTTCTTGCATGGGATAAAGTGTGCCTTCTTGGAGAAACGATCTACCACCACGAACACCAAATCTATACCGTGTTGTGTCCGTGGGAGACCAAGCACGAAGTCCATTGATAAATCCTCCCAAGGATCGTCAGGCACAAGTAACGGGATGTAAAGGCCCGTATTCTGAGATTGCCCCTTGGAGTTCTGACAAACATGACAACATTATACAACTTTTCCTACATCACGTACTAATTGCGGCCAGTAATACCGCTCTTCCACAAGAGTTCGAGTCTTTGTCTCGCCCAAGGTGTCCACTGAGGCCACCTCCATGTAGCTTCTGAACTGCTCCCTCAGAGAATTTTGGAGGATGCACAATCGATTCCCTTTGAAGATAAAATCGTCCTGTATATGAAGGTCACTGGGGTGACCTTCTTGACACTTCACCCAAGAATCTTTGAAGTCTTTATCCTCGGCATACAGCTCCATGAGACAGTCGAGGCCGACCACCTTGTTGCTCATCGTAACAAGTAGTGATGCACGACGGCTAAGTGCATCAGCCACCTTGTTCTGTTGCCCTGACTTGTGCTTTAGAACGAACGTGAATTCCTGTAAAAACGTAACCCATCTAGCATGCACACTATTCACGTTAGTCTGACTATTAATAAACTTTAATGCTTGATGGTCAGTGTACAGAACAAACTCTCTTTGAATCAGATAATGCCGCCAATGTCGCAGCGCTTGAACAACTGCGTACAACTCAAGCTCATAAGTCGACCACTTCTTTCGGGCTTCGCTGAGCTTCTCGTTGTAGAAGGCTACTAGCCTGCCTTCCTATGATAATACTCCCCCAATTCCGACGTATGAAGCGTCACACTCAACCTCAAACAATTTGTCGAAATTAGGAAGCACCAAGACCAGTGTTGTAGACAAACGATGCTTGATCTCATGAAAGCTCTTGTCAGCTTTATCGGTCCACTGGAACGGTCCTTTTTTCATGCAATCTGTTATAGGCGCGACTATGGTGCTAAAATCTTGCACAAATCGACGATAGAAAGTCGCCAACCCATGAAAACTCCTCACCTCATGAATGTTTGTCGGGATCGGCCATTCCCTAATAGCTCGCACCTTTTCATCGTCCACACGAATGCCTGTGGACGTTACAACAAATCCTAGAAACAATAGGCTGTCAGTTAAAAAACTACACTTCTTCAAGTTGAGGTACAACTTGTTAATTTGTAGGACCTGCAGCACCTGCCTGAGATGTTTCCTGTGCTCCGTCTCATCCTGACTATATATCAATATGTCATCAAAATATAGTACCACAAATCGGCCAGTGAAGGGTTTTAGAACTTGATTCATCAAATGCATAAAAGTACTTGGTGCGTTCGATAGGCTGAAGGGCATGACCAGCTACTCATATAACCCTTCCTTGGTCTTGAATTCCGTTTTTCACTCATCACCGGGTCGGATACGAATCTGATGGTACTCGCTCCTTAGATCTAGTTTAGAGAACACCTTGGCCCCTTCTAGCATATCGAGCATGTCGTCCAACCATGGTATTGGAAACTGATATTTGATGGTAATTTTGTTGATTGCCCAACTGTCGACACACATGCGCTAGTTTCCATATTTTTTTTTGCGTTAATAATGCTGGTACGGCACATGGGCTTATGCTCTCTCAAGAGACCCTTACGGATCAATTCCTCCACTTGCCCCTGAAGTATCTCACACTTATTTGGACTCATTCGATAATGAGGGCGGTTGGGCAGGCTAGCCTCAGGGACTAGGTCTATGTGATGTTGGATGTCCCTCATGAGGGGCAATCCATCAGGTAAATCCTCAGGCCAGACTTCTTTGAATTCGTTTAGCAACAGTCTTAAACTTAGAGGGATATTGGAGGGTTCCTCTTCCTCGCCCTTCACAACAACGACGTATACCTCGCCGATTTCCTTGGATTCTTCCATGAAATCCCGAATGGTCAAGAGGGAACTCCCCTCCACTTTAGAAGCTTCAGGGTGGTTTTCTGGTGCCATACGGGCAAGGATTATTTTTCGACTATTCTTGACGAATACGTAGACATTGTCTCGTCCCCGATGGATCGCATCGCGGTCTGACTGCCAAGGTCGACCGAGTAGCATGTGGCAAGCTTCCATGTCGATTACGTCACAAAGTATCTGATCCTCGTCACAAAGTATCTGATCATTGTAATTTTTACCAATTGAAAATGAGATAGTGCATTGATCAGTTACCTTGCTCTCATTCACCTTTTTTATCCAGCCAATTGAGTATGGGGAATGATGTTTTGTCGTTGGTAACTGCAACTTGTCCACCATCACTCTTGAGACGATGTTCTCGCTACTACCACTGTCTATGATCACATCACGACCTTTACGTTGACGAATGAGGAGTACAAAATATATTGTGTCGCTGTGGATGTAATTCCTTTCGTGGGGTATACAGTAATCGCCTCACAACTAGAAATTCACTACGATCCTCGCTTGTTATTTCATCGCCACTTGCTATTTCTTTAGTGGTTTGTTCATGTTCATCATAACTATGATCTTCTTCTGCGGCCTCATCTTCAGTGCCCCTTTCTTTTATAGTCAAGTGTGCTGCGGGACGTTGATGACAGGTGTTTGATAAGTGGCCTGGCTGGCCAAAGCGGTAACAATTGTTCGACCTTGGCCGAGCATAAGGATTTCGAATCCTACTCGGGCCCGCTGTTGTAGGTGCTACACGTTGAGGTTTGGATGAGCAGCTCCCCGTATCACAGTTTACGGTTGTAGGAGGTGGATGTTCTCCTACTGGATCTTTTCCTCATGCCAGAACTGGATCCTGCGTGGGACCCGTCATGGGGGGTCGAGTTGAAGGATAAGGACGAGCAGGAACTCTTGCAAGTTGTGTTTCGCCCTACCCAAAACCGAAGCTTCATCTACGGCCCGTAGCCGTGTACATCCGAACTCGGTCTGGACTGTCGCAACCCACTTATAAATCGTGCCACCTTTTGTGACTTAATCGGTCGACATCGTTTCGTGTAGCCAACCGCTAGAATTCTTCAGTGTAATCTGTGATGGTTCGATTTCTTTGTCGGCAATTTTGGTATTGCTGGAATAATATCTGCTCATAATCACTGGGGAGAAATCGTGATCGAAGAAGACGTTTCATCCGTGGCCATGATGAAAGATGGGCGCCTTGTTCGGCGGGCTCGTGAGAGTTGTAATTGTTCCCACCATGCGAAGCTCAAGGATTTTAACTTAAATGCGCTACCAATTTTACCATTTTATAATGTGACATGTCCATATAATCAAAATCTCTCTCTACTTCGGCTAGCCAATCGAGGAAATCTTCTATACGTAATAAACCATTAAAACTAGGAAGTTCAACCTTACCTCGATAGTATCTTTCAACATGATCTAGGTGATCGCTTCCATGGATTGGTCGTCGGGCAAAACCCTCATTAAGGTCCTCGTCGCTAGAGCTTGAATCATCTGGTGTAGCCCTACGGTTTGCCCCTGGTAGTACTCTACGGAAATTGGGGTTGCGTCGTACAGCAACCATGGGTGGTGGAGCAACCAGAGGTGGTAGAGCACCACCTAGGGCTCGGGGCGGAAGTACCCCATCCGCAAGACGGTCGAGGGTTGCCTGCAACCCTTGCATGGTCAACTGACTCTCTCGGTGGAAAACTTTCATTCTTTCCGAAAGATAACGAATCCCTGGATCACCTTCCACAGGATTTTGATCCATATCTTCATTGTTTGTCATCGGCCCGGGGGAATCTCGCTGATACCAATAGCACTTTCATTCAGGATGAGCGTGATGAGGATAACTACCCGAATCCACGGATGCTTCTAACGGACTCCTTCTGAGAGACTTCTTGAATCCACGAGGAAAAGAAAGCAGAAAATAGAAATAAATTCTAAGAAATTCAAAACTGATTAATTGATTACTAAAAACGAGTTCACAACCCTTTAAATAGGGGTATCAAGTAATGGGAAAGAAATCAGAATCAAACTACAACTAAAACTCCTAGAATCCGCTACTATAAATAGTAAACTTACTATTTATAGACGTTCGTGATGTCTACTAGTGTGCAAGGTTTTCGGCCAAAAATAGTGTCCTATTTGGCTTCACCAAACCGTTCTCCTAATTATTCTAAGCTCTTTTCACGTTGGGCGCAACTCTTAAAGCCCGACGGATGAAGAGTTATAATCAAACTAAAACTTACTATTTATAGTAAAAACGAAATTAAAGCAGGAAACGACCGTCGATCAAGGGATTTTTCGCAATTCCGAGTGTTGCAATCCTGCATAACTGGGTTGGTTGGCTAAAGTAGCTCGTTCTACCCCAAAATCATATATTTTACGTCAGGTAACTCATTCCGGATTGCGAGATATGCCTGATCTAAGGTCCGACGGTCCGGATCACTTCTGTCGTCGACCAGGCCTTTTTTGATCCATCTTGGCCATGAAACTGTCTGCGACCCGCTCTACATCAGAAGGCAAGGGGGTGGAATCTGTATGATGATGTAAATCTATTCTCTTTGCATTATATAGGGTCTAGGTAAGGGTGGAATGAGCGATGGACTCTCAAAATGGAAAAGAAGGTGTAGTCACATGTTTTTGATATCATGTAGAAATACAGAGAGAGAGAGAGAGAGAGAGAGAGAGAGAGAGAGAGAGAGAGAGAGAGCTTTTGCATGCCTCTATAAACATTTACTAGAGATCAGCTTGGAGAGTAAATGAAAATTAAATCTAAAAGATACATCATTATCTCTAAGAGTATGGTGCACCACAAGACAACCAAATGTATTTGTACTCTCACCTTCAAATAAACTACGGTGTACGCATATCAAATACTATATATTTGATATGCGTACATCATTATCTCTAAGAATATGGTGCACCACAGGACAACCAAATATATTTGTTTCACATTGGATAGGACCTAGTGAGTGGGTTGTTAGTCCCTCTCTAAAGGGGGCTTTTGCTCAGAGTAGAATTTGCAAGAATGTTATTTTAATAAAAAGAATTTTGTTCCTTTCTTGCCAATCATAAAACAAATTCTTGCTGCTTTGTTCGTTATTGTGTACATGTGTTTTTCTTGTCCACTCATTTGTACTTGATTGTCTTGGATTGTTGCTACAAACTTTGGTTTCGTTTACACCAACCTAGATTACTGTCGCACATGTCACATGTGTGTGAGAACTACAAAACATTCGCGATTCGTCCGCCGTGTCGTTGGATTTGTTGTCATCATCTGATCCATCCATTGCCTGAATGCTACATCTTCGTCAATGGAGGGATTGTGCTTCAAATTCCTTGTCGGACTAAACATTTTATATGTGTTTTATTTCCAATGCATGAGGTAGTTTTACGTAGTTCTCGTGAAATATCCTGAAATATGCTCAAATTCTGTAAAATGATCAGATTATTAAAAAGACCAAATAAATCTGTAATAAAAGAAGGCTCGATAATGGATCTTGAATCATCACATTTTACAATGACCTAATTCAGTCACATTCCAACTAGCACGACTGTATGTTCAGAACAGATTGAGTTTTGAGAGATTGGAAGTCTTGATTGGAGGGGTACATCATTCGATTGTTCCACAAAATGGGATTGCAACTGCACAGGAAAGATTGGATGGGCCTCTATTAGTTGATGGTATGGATTACCCAGAATCTCGTTCCAGTTCCGGTCAGTGTTTAAAATTTAGGTAGGATGGCATTGTAGATGCAAGCATTATGTGCATGGTTGTCTTTAGCTCTTTGAAAGATCTTTCTTAGATCAGCGATGACATTTTCTACATATTATCCTCATTTCAGGCCTCATCATATACAAATATATCCTCTTTTCAGACCTCACAATTGGCTGAAGGTTGATAGTGAAAATTATACCCCTTTGTTTGTTTCAAGGGATTTTTGGTATTCTTTAAGTGGCTAGAGGTAAGGATTAATGGTTAGTATGTTTGACATGATTAGTGGTTGATAATAGTAGTTGGTTAGGGTTACTCGTGGTTTTGTTTCTGGAAAGTTATGTGCAATGCTTTATGATTTATGAATGGAACATTTGTTATTCCTGTGATGGGATGGTTTATGTCATTGCCAAGTGCATGTTGGGATTTCTGTGGTTGACGTTTCTGTGAGCAAGAAGAGTTATCTCTTTATGATTTATGAATGGAACATTTGTTATTTCTGTGATGGGATGGCTTATATCATTGCCACATGCATGTTGGGATTTCTGTGGTTGACATTCTGTGAGCAAGAAGAATGATCTCTATATGATTTATGAATGAAACATTTGTTTGTCATGTGCTAGAAGCTTTATTCAGTAAGAAATGCATTTTTATTCTGTGGTTGCTCGTGCTGGAGGTTTTCCTTGGATGTCTTCTAAGAAGTCTTGGCACTATCGTTCTTCTCCTGCATCAAACATTGTTGTGCTAGAGATTTGGCACAGGAACTGTGCCTTCCCTTAAAACTATGGTGGATCCCTACATGTATCTTGCATGTCAGCCTTGTAAAATACTCTGTCATGTTAATGAGGTTTAATAGAATACATCCAGATGTATTGGCTATTGGATTTGTTGGGATTTTGGCCTTGGGATCCGAGGTCATCTTTCGATGATCTAAATGGTTATAATGGTTCTCACCTTCGTTGGGGATTGTAGAAAAGGTTAAAAAAGAACAAGAAATTAAAAAACAAAAAAACTGGATTATGTCATTCCTCGATCAGTTGACTTTTTTCCTGCAACTATGGAAAATCTCCGAAAGTGTTGAAAATCAAAGGGTTGAAATATTTCGATCTGAGGGATTATTTGGGCATCTACCATCCACTATGAGGCCTATCATATAAATGGTTTGATTCATTGAAAAGGATCTTGATTTGAGACATCCCAGCAATCACGTCAGAAATGTATTCCAGCTGATCTCCATGACAACATAATAAGTTCTGTCACGTATCCCATCTCTATTTTATTTATTTTTGTCATCATCTGTTGTAATTGTGCGTTGTTGGTTTTCATCAATTCGAAGTCACTGGTCGTGCATTTGTCGATCCCCTTGATCACAAAACTACCTTTGGACAACATGGAAGTCCCAAATTAGTGTATCTAGTCCATTTTAAACTCTTATGGTAGCAGTATTGCTGCCTCCATGTGTCCTATATCTATGTTAAGCATTTTATCTGAACTGAGATGCTCCAGTGTTCTCAGAGCAGTATAAGTTTAGTGCTCCTAGTTGCATTGGGACATGTAGACAGTCCAATCCATTGATCCACTGTTCATTAGGTTATGTGCAAATTTCGTGGGCTACCATGCAAACATCACACCAATCTGACAAATAAGAACCATTTGATCATTGGTATTTTACATGGATGGTTATGATCACTTAGACAAAATAGGTGCAATTAGAGATTTGATCCATCTATTTGTCAGGGCTCATCATGGATTTCTTATGATTATGAATAATCGCTTTTGTTTGGCAATTATAGCCATCCCCTTGTCTTAAAAAATGGATGTCTGTAGAAATTAAGGCCAAAGCAAAGATATTTGGCTCATTCAAATAATACATTTGAACTGTTGAGAATCTTCAGATTGATCAATTGAACTGTTCAAGTGATTCGATGCAACTATGAGCGCTATAACTAGTGCTCTAAGGACACTGGTGTGTTTCTCTTATTTGGAAAACCTCAATTTTGTAAATGTTGACATGAGTCACACCAACAATTTTGCAGCTGTGTTTCTACTTCTATGAAGTTTTTCAACCATAGACAAACTTTCAAAGCTAAAGCATCCATCACGCTAGAGGTATTGGAGAACCTTTCAGACACATGCTGTTCACAAAGCCCAGTTTTCAAAAAAGGAGAAACTAGCTAAATCTATTCCTGCAGGCTTTGATTCGTACATGTCTTCATATGTCAATCGCATTTCTCAAAGGGGAATAGGATTGTAAGCATCAGATGATCTGCTGTTTGTTAATGTGCCCGATTCCATGCACATGAGGCCTAAGGTTTGTTGATCCAAACCATTTATTTGATGCCCCACACCATGAATGGAGGGAGCCCTGAATTCTCAACTGGAAGATGTTAACTCTTGAATCCTTGGACAATTTTTCGTTGAATGCAAGTTTTCTTTGTTGTATGCGTAACCATCGATTTTTAGGCCCTTGATTGAATGGGTAAGATCAGTTTGGAATATTTCTATGGGATCCACCCTCATGGTTCTGCTGCCCATCAAAATGTCATTTTGGATCACTATACCTTGATCTTAATGTATACAAAATCATTCCCTTCTTGGTTGCCACTTCAAATTTTCATACTCTATGTTTAATCTATTGTGTGAAAAAAAAAATGCGGTTTTGTAGTTTCCAAATAGAAATACATTCTTAGCCCATTTAAAGCTCTTTTGCCCTGTTATGACCTTGGCTACTGCACACTATGGGACAGGTATGTCAAGTGTCTGGATAGCATACGGCTGTACAATTGGACGTAGCCTCTACACTTGTATTTAGAATAAATGGTGGTCATAAGTTCTGACCGATTTTTCTTCTAATAAAAAAAGGGGTCCATTTTGAAGTAGTTCAGGCTGCATAGAAAAGAGAATGTTCTTTCTCTTTTGCTCTTGACTCTTGGATTTTGTTTTGGATTCTAAAGTTGTGGTTGGTCTCTGTATCTGCTGAAGTCATTGAACATGCCATGGGCTTGCGACACAACTACATTGCACATGCGATATTCTTTGTTTGAACTTTGAACTCAAAAAACACACTATATTTATGGCAGCATTGAGTTTTCAGCTTGTATTAGTGGGACCATAGTTGAGTGATCTAGATTGTTTATCTGATGGGGCCCACAATTGATTGACACTGACCATTCAGCGGAATTTCTCCCATATCGGAAGCTTCTAGCCATTCAGTTGGGTCTTTTCTCTGTCTAATGTGAGTGAACATTCTCCATCAATTATTTTCTGGACACCACTAGAAGGGTTAGGATTGCTCAATTGCGGATATTTTTGTTCTGCTGTCTGTCTTCTGGGCCCAATCAGTTCAAAAGTATTTATTACCAAGTCTTGTGTCCCACTTGTATAAACTAATGAGTCATGGATGTCACATTTATCCCTGCATCATGTACCACATAATTCCTGTTGTATGAAATATGATTGCATCTAGACAAATCTTACTACGCGTTTGCACATATGCTCATGTCAAGTCCATCTCGTAGCTGCTCGTTGCCATTCCTTTCCCAATCATTCATCGGAATTCCTGTTCTGAATCTTGTGATTGGTGAAAGAAATTTTGGAAAGCTGACCCCATATAAGCTAGATCGAGGCTATGATGACCATGGTGTTATTTTTTGCATGTATTCTGATTTAATGAGATATTTTCTGAGTGCTGTTTGTCATTTTCTAGATGAAGCAGTAGGATCATCAGAAGAAGAGCTCAGTTGTGTGGATGTGGAAGCACCGGAAAGTCAAGAAGTTGGGCCCCATCCTGGTGATCAGGAGTTAAAGGAAATGCTCCTGCGTAAATACAGCGGCTATCTTAGCAATCTTCGAAAGGAGTTCTTGAAGAAAAAGAAGAAAGGGAAGTTACCACGAGATGCTCGGTTGATGTTGTTGGACTGGTGGAACACCCACTATAGATGGCCATATCCCACGGTAATCCTTTCCTCTTTTTCTCTACACATTTTCTGAACTTGCACCCACGACGGAGAAAGAAGAAACCAAAGAAAAATCAACTAGCTGACATGAATCAGTTTCTTTGGATACCATTAAATTCTTTGGATCTACCTTTTATTTGTTTAAGCTTTGGTAAGCCCATACACGCCGCTGCGCATGTCAACCTGGAGCATCTGCAGTGCATCTTGGCCATTCATCTACTGGGCCTTCCACATTGACGACCCGATCATCAGGTGGGCCACATGTTGAGCGTAGATCATTAGCAAAATTTCCTCAACTGTTGGTTTCTGCAAATGTGTGGCCTGCATCAATAATTAGAACGGCTGTATTTCACAAACATGATCAGGCACAAGGTGAGATGCATCTGGGTGGAATTCTGGGCACCTGAAATGTGTGGTCTATACTAATCATTTGGCCAAACTGATTTCTTTTTCCTAATCGCACATTAGGGCCTGTTTGGTTTTCCAATTACCCTGGTAGTTGGCGGTAAAGAGGGCATTAATTACAATTTACATGTATTAGCAATGATTGGGTAAATTCCGGTTGACTGGTATCGCACAATTGTTTTCCTGAAATGTCATAGTGTAATAGACGGTCTTTCTAAAATCCTGTGTTTGGGCATGCGGTGTTATAGTCCTGTCAAACCGATTTTAATGGTATGGTGTCCAGCACCTTAGCTCTACAAGGACTGCATACCACCGTTTGATTTCTTCAGCAGTAGTAACTAGAGGTGCGTATTGTTTTGTGCCCCTCTCGCTGGACTGGTGGACTGCGGTCACCGTGACCTGTGGGACCCACTCTCTATGATATCATCTACCACAAAGTACGGACGGTGCTACCAGTCCACATGGGGCCCATATGGATGTATGTATTTTTTTGCCCACACAATATATAGTAATGTACATACAAAATTATCAAAATTTCCAAAAACTGACACAAATCTTCTCTGACCGATTATTGGTCAATCACCTAAGCCTGGATAAATGAAATAAACAAAGATCAGGTTCAAACCAATCTTCTCTGACCGATTATTGGTCAATTACCACAACTTCCTACCGTGTGATCCACTTGATATTTGAAACTACCTCATTTCAAAGACGAATCCGATCTGGAAAAATGCATGAACGTCCTAGTTGTAGAATAGACATAGAGCTGTCAGTCCCAACAGCTCGGACCAGTGCGACATCTCACCTAATCCCATGAAGGACTCCAAAATACACCTTAAACATCTACCTACTTAAAACCCCACTGTAGGTAAGCTCAAAAAGCCATGCTAGGGAGACCATTTGTAAACAGAAACGGAGAAGACGTAGTCCTCCCTACAAACATACGAACGCATTTTCAACGTCCTAGTTCATGTCCAAAACAGTACAATTTAAGCAGATTATATTAAAAAAAAAAAAAAAAAAAAAAAACAGGAATTAGATGTCCATATCAATCCGGGCAGTTCAGTTAGCGCCAATACATGATCTGAACGGTGATAATGATAACCAGGCAACCAACGATAAGCTTAATCAGTGCCGCAAATGACTAACGGTGTATCTTCCACGTTATCGGTGAATGGACGAAATGTATGGTGTTAAAACTAGGAGGCATCGGGTAATTGCTTGCGGAACCCAGTCCACTGTTCGACATAGGATTCTCCTGTTCCTCCTCGATTTTCGGTACAGGTGCATTTCTTCGCTCCAAAGACTAGCAATACGTTGTCCACTGAAAGAAAGCCTCAGACGTTGATTTGTATCCTTGGAAGCGGGACATTGAATAGAACTCGACATGCTCCCGGCACTCTTCCCATGTATAGTAGATTCTAGGTCGTCGTCCATTGAAAACAACATATATCTTTTTACCCATTTGCATATATAACGAAATTATGATAAATAGCATCAAACAAATGGTTTTACTAATGGAACCTTAATATGAACAATCGAAATTTCTATCCAACTATAGAAGGAATTCTTCAATTATGTAAAGATGCTTCAATACCTGAAACACAGAGTGAAACTGATTTTGAAATACCTGTGTACGTATCTTATTCGTTGTGTACATATAACCATCATAGTCAACAACATCAAACGTGCAATATTATGTGGGAGATTATAAGTAGGTTGTGCAAGTTGATAGTCATTCTTCTGATTAAGCAGTAATCGAACATCAACATCCAAAAAAAAATAATGGAAAAACCCATATCATCCAAAATTACCAACATGTCAAGAGCTAGTAAACTTCACTAGCAACAGAAAACCAAAAAGTACTGTCCAAAAAACCAAATGGCTGACCAGCCATATCATGCATAAACCCAACAAAAAGGACTAGGGATCTGTGATCAGTCAGAAGACTGATCTGGTGCAAACAACATCAACACAAAGTCCAGCCTCCTATGCTCAGGAAGAGAAAGGAATGAGACAGATTGTTGTTCATCTTTTGATAGGATCCTTATTGCGCGTAGGATCTTGTTACGTGTGAGGCCTTCATGTTAGATAGGCCACATGCCTTGCCTTGTATAGCCGATTCTATAGGTAGAAATAGAAGATTTTGTATTTTGTATTTATCTTTATACCTTGTATAATCGTTGTAGAATTTTATAAATTCAACCCTTCAGGGTTGTCTCAAATACAGAAGAAGAAAAGGAGAATCATTATCTTCAAAACCTCCATTGTTCTCCATTGTTTTTGGTTTGTTTACATGGTATCAGAGCCATATCAGAGCCATACCGATCCTAATCTGGCATCTTCTTCATCACCGACACCCACCGTCTGTCAGATCCGGCACTCCCCTGTCAGATCCGGCTCCTCTGTCAGATCCGGCCCTCACGAAGCTCGTTCGATCGTCCTAAACTCTGTCCGATCTTCCCAGGCCTGTCTGCACGCCCCTGCTACGCGTCCCCTGTGCACGCACCTGCGCAAGTCCCTACACCCCCACCTACGCACATCCCTGCGCACGCACGCTCCCTGCACCCTCCGCCCCTGCTTCCGATCTCTCTGCTGCTACGTCTCTCTGCTTCCGATCTCTGCTGCTTCCGATCTGCTTCGTCTCTGCTGCTGTTGCTTCCGATCAGCTTCGTCTTTGCTGCTGCTGCTTCCGATCTGCTTCGTCTCTGCTTCCGATCTCTGCTACGTCCGATCTTTGCTACACGTCCTGCTGATTCCGATTTTTACAGCCGATCTACTGCTCCATTCGATCCCTACTGCTGCACGTCCCTGTTGCTCTTTTGCTACATCTGATCCCCTTTTACTGGTCGCTGTTCTGATCTTCGGCTGCAAGGTACTTTCTTCCGCATCGGTTTTTTATCTCGTCCTATCTATGGATAAAGACTCCCGTACAGAGGCCCCACGATGTAGTTTCGATGGCACCAACTACAATCTATGGGCCACTCACTTTCAAAGTTTTCTCATGGGTCGAGGTTTGTGGGGACTAATTGATGGATCTGTTACTATCCCCACTTCCACCGATGTCGACAAAATAGCTGATTGGGAAATGAAAAATGGACGGATCATTACCTGGATTCTTGATTCAGTCGATCGATCAATAGCTATTGGCCTCACGCCACATCGCACTGCCAAGGCTATGTGGGATCATCTCCAGACAATATATCAACAGAGTAATGCGGCTCGGTTATACCGTTTGGAACAAGATCTGGTTCACCTTACTCAGGGTGACAAAAATATTCAAACTTTCTACTCTGCAATGGTTACAATTTGGACAGAGATGGCTATGATGGATCCAGAATTTCCAAATGACTTTAAAATCTTCCACACAATGCGCGAGAGCGCAAGTTAGACAGTTTCTTATGAAACTGCGTCCGAAATTTGAGCATTGTAGGGCTGCCCTTCTGAACCTAGCCCAACTCCTTCAATGAATTCGGTTATCAATGATTTATTAGCCGAGGAACAACGACTGCAGGTCCTCTCTCAGGGGACATCTCAGGGACCCTCTGACCTGACACTTACTGTATCCACCTCTGCACCAAACCGTAGTTTCACTACTTTAACTTGTCGTGGTTGTAACAAAGTAGGACATGTCGTCGCTCAATGCAAAAATTGGTGCGCATATTGTCGAAGGATTGGTCATGGTATTCAGGACTGTTGTTCACGTGCCTACGTATTCTCATTCGGCCGTGGACGTGGTGGTCGAGGTCGTGGCCGTGGCCGTGGTCGTTCTCTTTCTGCTACTTCTGTGCCTACTTTCGAGCCTTCTGTTAGTGATACTACATCCACTGGTTCTGTTGAAGGTCTTTCCTTACCTTTGACTCCTACGATGCTCCAGCAGATTGTGCAGGCCCTTTCTGCGGCCGGTATGTCAGGTATAACCGCATCTTCACCATGGTTCTTCGATTCTGGTGCTTCAAATCATATGACTGGTGATGTCTCCCATCTTCGCAATATTCGTCCCTACACTGGCAATCAAGCTATTTCTACTGTAGGTGGAACTAAACTACCAATTCAGTCCGTTGGTTCTTTAACTTTCACTCCTTTTGACCATCGCCAGTTTACCCTTCGTGATGTTTTTCATGTCCCTAAACTCTCCTCAAATTTAATTTCAGTTGGTCAACTCACATCCAATAACTGCCTAGTCATATTTCTTCCAAATTATTGTTTTGTGCAGGATCTGGCAACGGGGAAGGTACTTAGGAAGGGTAGGCGGCATGGATGTTTGTACGTGCTGGACTTTCACTCATCAGTTACTCCAGCTCGTTGTTTCTTCTTTCCCTCTTCCTCAGATATTTGTTCGGCAAATAAAATGTGGAAATTCTGGCACTTTCGCCTGGGTCATCCACATTCTGATCGTTTGATTCAGCTCTTTTCTTCTGGCATGTTAGGGAATATTTCTCTTAATAAAAGTGGTTTGCATTATTCTTGTTCTTCTTGTTGCCTTTCAAAAAGTAAGTGTATTCCGTTTCCTCTAAGTACTACAAAATCATTATCTATGTTTGAACTGGTACATATGGATGTCTGGGGCCCTTCCCCTATTATGTCTCTCTCTGGAATACGATATTATGTTATATTCATTGATGATTTCACCCGTTACACCTGGATTTATTTTTTACACTCTAAGTTACAGGTGTTTGAAAAATTCAAAATATTTCATTCTATGGTAGACACAATTTCAAGTAAAAATTCAAACTCCTCGCTCTGACTCAGGGGGAGAGTATCTCTCCACCAATTTTCGTACATATTTTCAGGGTCATGGGATTACTCATCAGACCACCTGTTCTGATACTTCACAACAAAATGGGGTGGCTGAACGCAAAAATCGCCATATTGTTGAAACTGCTAATACCTTAATGACAGCTATGAGTGTTCCTCGTTCCTTTTGGGCGGAAGCTATGATGCATTCAGTCTACTTGATTAATCGGTTCTCTTCCTACATATTCCACATTTCATGTTTTTGGTTGTGCATGTTATGTTCATCTGGCATCATGTGAACGTAACAAACTTTCTTCAAAATCAGTAAAATGTCTGTATTTGGGATTTGGAGAAACTTAGAAGGGGTTTCGTTACTATGACCCGGTATCTCATTGTGTACGGGTATCACGACATGTTTTTCTTGAGCATATTGCCTTTCATTCATCTGGTCCTCCTTCGCCCACACCACTCTCCTGGTCTTACTATTTTTCCTAACGTTCCGGTTGTATCGAGTTCACCTTCTTGTCCATTGCACGTTTATTCACGACGACTACGTACAGATCCATCACCTTTTACTCTCCCTATTGTACTTGTAACCGATCCAGATCCTATCTTGGTACGTCGTTCCACTCGTGAACATCGACAACCTGATCGTTTGGTATACTCTATGTCTGCCATGAATACTACCCTGGATACTGTATCTATTCCTACTTCATACCATCAGGCAACCAGTCATGATTGTTGGAAGAAGGCTATGGCAGAAGAACTTGCAGCATTGGATGATAACCATACGTGGGACATTGTTATTCGACCTCTTAACCACCAATTAATTGGCAGTAAATGGATTTATTTTGTAAAGCTCAAGTCTGACGGATCATTGGATCGATACAAAGCTCGACTTGTCGCTCAGGGATACAAACAGGAACATGGAATTGATTATGATGAGACATTCGCTCCTGTGGCCAAGATGAAAACTGTTCGCACTCTTCTGGCAGTTTCATCAGTTCGCTCTTGGTCTCTTACTCAGATGGACGTGAAAAATGTTTTTCTTCATGGAGACCTCCAAGAAACAGTATATTCGAAACCTCCTCCTGGTTCTTTAATCACGCCGATAAAGTCTTTCTAAAGAAAGCTCATACGGTCTAGTAGAGCCCCTCGAGCATGGTTCCAACGTTTTCATGATTTTGTTATAGGAGCTAGCTTTACTCAAAGTGGTCATGATCCATCCTTATTCCTACGCACCTCTGAGCATAGAATTGTCATTGTTCTCGTTTATGTTGATGACTTCTGACTTGTAGCGATGATACTGGCATCTCGGTATTAAAGGACGTTCTAAAATCATCCTTCAAGATGGACTTGGGTCATCTAACATACTTTCTCGGACTTGAATTTTCGCGTTCTATTCGTGGAATCCTGGTCAGCCAGCATAAATATGCCAAGGATCTCCTCACCTTGGCCTCCTTAACGGATCAAAAGACAGTTCACTCCCTTGGAACTTAATGTTCAATATGGTCGTGACGATGGTGAACTCCTTGCAGATCCCACATTATACCGTCGTTTGGTTGGGAGTCTGGTTTACTTAACAATGACTCGTCTTAATATTGCCTACGCGGTAGTCAATTTGTTTACGCTCATCGAACTCTTGCGCAGATTGCGCATCTTACGGTACATACGTGGAACACTGGATCGATCTCTATTCTTCTCCTCCACGGCCTCTTTGGATCTTCGTGCTTATTCAGATGCTGACTGGACCGGTTGTACTCTCACCCACAGATCTACCACTGGCTACCGTGTTTTTCTTGGCACTTCTCTCATCTCTTGGAAGTGTAAGAAGCAGACCACTGTAGTGAGACCACTGTTTCCAAATCCAGCACGGAGGCTAAGTATAGAGCAATGTCAGCAACTTGTAGTGAGATTATCTAGTTACGTGGACTTCTTTATGACTTGAGCGTTCATCTACAAGATCTTACTCCACTCCATGTAGATAATCTGAGTGCCATTCAGATTGCCTCTAATCTGGTTTTTCATGAACGGACAAAGCATATTGAAGTTGATTGTCACTTCATCCGCGAGAAGTTTCAGTCTCGACTCATTTCGCTACCACATGTCTCTTCCCATGATCAGATTGCCGACATTCTCACGAAGTCCCTCACTTCTGCGCGCCACTCATTTTTAGTTAGTAAACTATTACTTGTCGATGACCTGCATTAGTTTGAGGAGAGATGTTAGACTGACCACATGCCTTGCCTTGTATAGCCAATTCTATAGATAGAAATAGAAGATTTTGTATTTATCTTTATACCTTGTATAATCGTTGTAGAATTCTATAAATTCAACCCTTCAGGGTTGTCTCAAATACAGAAGAAGAAAAGGAGAATCATTCTCTTCAAAACCTACAGAAGAAGAAGATTTTTGGTTTGTTTACACTTCAATCTGCTCCAGTGCAAGTACAATCTGCTTCATACGTATGATGTCCTTCCCTTTGTGTATGGTTATAGCTAGTAACTTGACAGCTTCTGCTACGTCACTCATTCCTTTGCCAATGACGCCGCGAGTGCGTTCCAATCTGGCTCTCTTCTTATAACTGTTTGTGCTGCTTGTGTTCACGAAGTTATTGCCATTGAGATTCGGACTGCGGTTTTCAACATGAGTACTGTCAAGATTTTGAAATGGCCATTAGATGTTATGTCCACTGTCTCCCACATCGTCCCTTGATAAAACGAGTGTATCGTCATTAAGATCAATCGACGCTGTCGGTGTAACATCGTCATCGCTAGACTTTCTCGAACGCATCATACTATGCATATTTCCTGTCGAAGCACGCAATCCAGTAGCTCGGTCATTTCCAAATAAGTACGTGAGGTCATCATACCTTCGCACCGGTTTCCCCCGAACATGTTGCGCGTAGGGATGTGACTATTGAAAACGACATAGAACAATATTGATTAGTAAACAACATTCGAGTAGATTTGGACAATAGTATTTAAACGAAATTATCAATCTGTAATCCTCCCAGATGTCATCTGACGCAGTTACTAGTTTTTTATCATCATCCCATCTAAACCCACTAGTGTTCAGGGTGTCCTGAACCTCAAAATACAACCTCTTCAGTGTCCGGAGGCGATTACCAACATGCTTCTCCTGAACTGATATCCCTAGTGCTCTCCTGACAGCATCCACGACCGTTTTATAGGTCTCCTTTTTAAATCCATTGACACTCTTGCGGCCATTTGCAACCATGTCCATCAACGTATCGATTAGACTGCCATCCATTTCATCATTCCAGCGCATTACACCACCAGACATAACGTTTTCATCAAGCAATTTTGATTTATATTTGCGTGGTGTCCTTCGTGGTGTGTCACACTAGCCTTGCCCAGATTGTTTCGTAGGTGTAGACTGGTTGTCCCGCCTATTTGGATCCATATCGTCGTCATTATTAACTTCAATAATCTACAAATAGGACAATGAACATATTTAGTCTAACATGTACAACCAAAGCATATAGGTCATGTGAATGCAATAATTTAACAAAGCTGAAATATAATACACTAATACATAGGATGGTATATAGATCTGGGGGTAATGATTAACTTTTTACAAGCATCCCCTTAGCAAAATGGTTTCTGACACGGGCCTTGTAGCTAACAGAGTACAATCGTGTGATCATATTACATACTACAAAATGACAAATTACAATTCAAATATCAAACGATACGACTCACAGGATGAGATTCATTCCACATCCTAGTTGCAATATTGTCTCGATATGCCGTCCATTCGTCCTTCTCACGTTGTGTCACATTAATATCGCATGGTGATAGATCTATACTCCCCGTTACATCTGTAGATGCGAGTTCATCTTCTACCAAACCATCTCCTCCAGATAAATGGATAAAGTTGTGTAAAACACAACATGCGATGACTATCTTCACCCGTGTTAGAAGGTTGTATGGTGGAGCTGATTTGAGGATTGGAAAGCGGGCTTTCAATACTCCAAAGATTCTCTCTATAACGTTTCGTAGTTGAGCATGCTGATAGTTGAATAATTTCTTCTTGTTGGAAGGATTGCGGCCCGTGCGGTATTCATTGAGGTGGTACCGTACACCGTAAAAAGGAGCCATAAATCCAGGAGAATTAGCGTAACCATCATCAACTACGTATACTTACCTACAATTAATTACTATGAAATATTAATCTAATTTTGTGACAAATGATAATATCAATTGGTTGTCAAACAGATATATACACAAAGTACCCTCAGGGATAGTAAAGCGATCGATGGAATGTGTCAAAGCACTATGTCAGGCGAGTGCGTCAGAGGCAGATCTCTCCCATCCGGCGAGGACATATACGAACTGCATGTCAAATGTACATGTACCCATTACATTCTGAGAGAGTACTCCTTTCCTGTTACGGTATGTTGCACTTTCCAATGCCGGTACATAGGCGAGTACATGAGTCCCATCAATTGCACCAATGCAATCTTAATTTCACCTTGAATATTCAGGAAAAGAAATATAGTATAAACTTATGACATGATTGGACGTTGCATAATGTGTTTACAATGGAACATAGCTGAAAGTACTCACTCCAATTGGGATTGGCTAGGATCTCGACTGGTGTTTCCGCACCTGGGAGTTTCACTAACTCCGGATATAATCCGACAATAGCATCCACTGCTTTATTAAAATATCGCCTCACTGTTTCTCCAGATCTTATAAACGGATGCCCGATGACACGGTTTCTAACATTATGCCCCACCGTGTGAAGGAACATGACAAGTTGTTCCTCCATAGATATATGTTTCCCGTCTGGAAGGAGATTTTTATCCTTGAGAAACGAGCATAGGTTGAAGAATGTGGCTTTGTTCATTCTAAGTTGTGCTACACACTCATTGTCACCCGCTCTAATAGTCCCGTTTATTAACTTCCTTCTTTCAAAGTCCCCGAATCGCGAGGTGATTTAAATAATATATTATTGCAATATTCCCCGATTGCAATTGTTGTAGTTGTTGCAGCAAGTGTAGCTGCAAAGGCAGCCATTTCCTCTTCTGTCCATCCATGTGCCTCCATGTTTTCTTGTTTTCTTGTATAACACACCGAGTGAAACTGATTTAGCCACTTCAATATTCAGCACCAATTCTATATATCTGAATTTAAAATTTCAAATGTTCTTCAAGATATACGAACTTCAATCTATGGAATAAAAGTTGGAATCCTATATCTACTGATTTGTCTCTATCAATTATTTATTTTTTACAAAATGAACAACCTATAGAGTCGATCAACACAGTAGATAGGAAGTTGTTCGATGCCCATCAGCTATTGCCTTTGGAGAAATCCTGTCTATATATAGTACGAATATTTTCGAATCTATGAAGTATTTAACATGTATTAGCATCTGGTATACCAATTACTGTTAAGTATGTGATTAGAAAACGACCAAAGTACCTTTCATAACATACCTAGATAAGGATAAAGGGGTTATCAGGTTAACCACAAATAAATAGGTGCATTTATAAAACACCAACCCTGATAATCATATACACCGAATGCCCAAACGTAATTTGGACCTTCTTGATGGATAGACAGCAGGTAAATGTCAGTGGTTAAACTGTTTCCATTGATCAGTAGCACATCCATAGTCAAAGAAGAAGAAGAAGAAGAACAAGAGGCCTGTTCGGCTGTTTAACTGTTTAACAGACATAAGAATTTGAGCAGATTATTCCACCTGTAAATTATCATTTGCAGGTTACTGGGAACCTCTGGACGTGAATGCAACTCAGGTGGGGTGTGCCTTGCATACACAGGTCTGATCAGACACGTGTCTGTGGTCGTTAGGTGGGCCAAATAAAAACAGAGCAACGTTCCACCGTTGGTACTTCGGTGGACCCAATGATAACCATATTCAGATAATTTTACAAATAATAGCTCCAAAGACTCACATCCGACCATGGGTCCCATATGCCTATTGGACTAGGACATAAGCAAGGAAAATATCTATGCAAAATCGGGATTTGGACATTCAAGGATCGAGAACAATCCGCACCCATCTGATCAAGGGTGGATAGAAGAAAGCAGCACATCATAGTCAAAGACGAATAAGAAAAAGAACAATAGGCATGTTCGGCTGTTTAACTGTTCAACAGACATAAGCATTTGAGCGGATTAATCCACTTGTAAATTATCATTTGCAGGTTACTAGGTAGCTTTGTGTATGAATGCAACTCAGGTGGGCTGTGCCTTGCATACACAGGTCTGCTCGAACGAGTGTCTGTGGTCATCAGGTGGGCCACCAAAAAACAAAGCAACGTTCCACCGTCGGTTGTATGGTGGACCCAATGATAACTATGTTCAGATGATTTAACAAATGATAGCTACACTTACATCTGACCATGGGTCCCATAGGCCTACTGGACTTGGAAATAAGCAAGGAAAAGAGACATGCACAACAGGGATTTGGATATTCAAGGATTGAGAACAATCTGAACCCATTTGATCAATGGTGGATATTTACCAGCAGCAAATTCATAGTCAAAGAAAACGAAGAAAATCCACGAGATTTGTTCAGTTGTCAGAACGTCATCTGATGGCCCACACTTCTTTTTTACAATATCAATGTCAAGCATGTGGGCCACATGTGCCCCTTCACATGCAGTACAGGACGATTCTTCTGTTTCCAGTAACCACATTTACTTATTCACTGTATACTGACATTGAATACAGGCAAATTTCTTACCTATTCTGGAGTTGCCGTAGCTTATGGGGGAGATGTCACTCGCACACGGCAGAGAAAACTGCTGCATGAGTGAGGAAAACATTTTTCGTAAATGGTAAAGCAATCGTAAAGTGGAATACCCGATTTTAAGCCAAAGAGGGGCAGATCTCCTACCTGTTCTTGAGTTGCCGTAGATTATGGAGAAGATGTCACTCCCAGACAGCAGTGAGAACCACTGATGGAGAGAGGAAATAGGTACCGCAAAGGTAAACAAGACGAGAAATGGAATACACGATATTCCAACAACATGCAAGATATTAATTCATGTAATATGTAATATCATGCCAGGCAAGAAAGATGCAGTAACATGCAAGCTGGGAACTTTGGAACAACATACAAAACGTGATAACCTGAAGAAGATGAATCGAAACGCGGTGAATAACATAAGCAACCCCGTATAAGTACCTGCAATCGTATGGAGATGCTGTGGAATCTACCGATGAGCACCTAATAATAGAGAAGCTCTGAACCCCTGACCCGTCGAGCATGGAAATAGAGAAGGGGAATGAGAAGGAAAAAATTGAAGAGAAGAATTATCTCTGAACAGGTAATGTTATTCGTCGTCTAACTTAGACTGAATACGCTCACCGTGACTGGTTCGGTGCCTTGGTGAGGACGACGCAAATGAAGGTTATTTCCTTTAAAACTCTTCTATCGACGGTGTGAAGAACCAGCTATGCTCTGCAGACCATGGAACTAACGGTGTCAGGTCTGTTTACGTTGATATCCCATCTCTGTGTTCTTGTAGAGTCGTAATTTCAAGCGTCTCCTTTACGCCGAATAGCTGCCAATTCAGACGCTACAGTAATGCATCCGAATCCAGCTATATTCAAACGTGCGTCAGAAGTAATAATTACTTCTTTACCCCCGATTGACAGTAAGTCGGAAAACCAAACAGGTCCTTAGGATTGGGAGTGCTATTTATGATCATGATTGCTATTTTTATACAGTTGACTAGGCTTCTTTGTTAGAAAAAATGTGGCGATCTTCATACATTTGCATGGTGTAGCTGCAAGGCAATCTAGGCAGTTCAATTGCCAATGCAACTGTGGATTGATCAGAATTGGGTGTTGGGGGCCTTGCACAAAACCTTAGGATCTAGCCCTCCAGAACAAACCAGAATTATGGATAATAAAGCAATGAAAACAATTAATGCATCAATCATACACCACACGAGATTTTTACGTGGAAAACCCTCAAGGAGGAAAAAAACCACGGGACCTTGTCCAGATCAACAATCCACTATGAAGTAAAACATTATAAACTTCTTCCTTAGGAGTGGATCAATAAGAGAAATAGAGGAGTGCTATACGAGGACATTATGATCATGATCTTGCTATATTTTTATACAGTGTAAACTAGGAAACTTCTTTGTACCCTAGAAAGAAACAATGTGGCAATCTTCATACATTTGCATGGTGTAGCTGCAAGGCAATCCAGGCAGTTCAATTGCCAATGCATCTGTGGATTGATCGGCTCACGACCGGTCGAAGACGGGTCCAAAAAACCCATCATTGGGAAGTTGCACTGAGAAGATGATGTTAGCCATCTGGTTTTCCCTATGAATTTGAAACACTCAAATCTGAACGTCAATTTGTTAGCCTGCAATTTGATGGTTCTGATTGCTTGATCAGTTTAGATATATGCTCCCTCCACAAATTGGGTGGTTTGGATGGGGTCAGTGCCACATGTGAAGATGAGCCATCCCCACTGTGGATGGAGCAGAATTGGGAAGTTGCACTGAGAAGATGATGTTAACCATCTGGTTTTTCCTGTGAATTTGTAACACTCAAATTAGAACATCAATTTGTTAGCCATCAGTTTGATGGTTATGATTGCTTGATCAGTATGAGTTTAGATATATGCTCCCTCCACGAATTGGGTGGTTTGGATGGGGTCAAGTGCCACATGTGAAGATGAATCACCCCCATTTTCTAACTAGTCCAAAACTAACATAAGAGTTTATATAGACCAACCTATGTGGTCCCCTAGTAGAAGCAAGCATACCATATGCCTGTTCCCATATCAGGCTCTGAAACAACCCGTTATCCGGGTAACCTTGGAATATCCTTCGAAATAAAACAAACCAGAATTGGAAATTATTCTTTTTTTTAAAGAGTTTAGCTTGGAAGAGTGCATGAGAATCTAGCCACCTTTGACTCATCTCATTAATTAAAGTTTCAGCTCATTACTTGAGAATTTGACCAAATCGTTGGGTTCTTCAGTGATTGAATGACGGCAGATTAAAGGGGATTGCCATTACCAGATTCCCATCTTCAAGCAAATTTTTGGGTTCTTCATTGAATGACCCCCAGCACAAAACCAACAAAAGAACATTTGCCCACATGCTCGCACAGCAGGTTTGTGTGGCATAAAGGTTGTTCGTAGGGTGGTCCCTGCACTGAATGTTTCTTTCCTTCCCATTCCATGATCAGGTGGGCCACACTTGTACAACAGAATGGACTGATAGAAAAGTCATAGCCAGTGGTATATGTTCAACATGCATATGCTGCTCGCTTGATGACCCAGTGTCCCGCACACGTGTCACTTGAGGGTGGAGTATCTGGAATATTATTTATACTGATATTGTAACTTCATATGTATAAATGGGAATGTTGTTGCTGATTTGGCATTTTGAACCTTGTGCTGTGGTGCGGGGGTAGCTTTTTTGGCAGGATAATAGAGTTTATGTTTTTCAATTTGCATTTATCTATTTTCTTTTGATCTAGAAAGTGTTGGTTGAATATGGGAAGCAGGATGAAGAGAAAGCAAAGCTGGCGGATACAACCGGCCTCGATCAGAAGCAGATAAACAATTGGTTCATAAATCAGAGGAAGAGGCATTGGAAGCCATCCGAAGACATGCGTTTTGCTCTCATGGAGGGGGTGAGCGGCAACGGTGGAGGTCATTGCCCATTGTACTTTGACACTGGAACTGATGACCCTTGACTCAAATGGTGAAGTTTCCTCCCTAAGCTTTGTGAGGAATTGTATGATCTTGAACCATGGATACTAGTAAATACCCCAGTTTACATTAGGTGGGGTCTGTGGTTTACTGGCCCTTGATCTGATGGGTCGCCCAGTAGATGCATCATGCCTAAACAAAAAATCGTTTTCATTTTTTTTCCAGTTGAACGTGGACCATTGCTACATTAACTGTCTATTTTGTTAGCCATGCTCCATCAATCTTTGGCCCATCGAATCAATGGTCTGATCGCCAATTCATGGGCTCTGTTTGTACAAGTTATGCTTGGTCGAGAGATCATATAATTCCTCTCTTCATCAAATCCTTTTATTTTATTTTTGCTTTGAACTCTTTATGCATAAATCGTCAGGTTATAGTGTTTTTACTTTCTTTTTATTATTTTCGTGGTGTGTTTTCTAATGTCCCTTTAAAGTCATTGAAATAGTTTTGATTGTTGTGTTTTATTAGTGTGTATTTTAACTTTTAGCTATTTATTAATTAAAGGACTTCAATTGGAATTACTGTACTTATAATCTGTATATAATCGAAATTTCTTTCATGCATTCATCACTTACGTGTTTTTTTATTTTAATTTCATTTGTTGTTGTGTAAAGTTTTGCTAGAATGCAAACCCATGCATTGGTATAGAACGATACATCAGGATATGGGGTTGTATTTGGTGATCCAAACCGTTTACATGATGGGCCTCGTTGTATATGCTCATACCCAATAGTGAAACTCTAGTATTGGAATATTTTATATGTGAGCCATCTCCTTAACCCTTGTTTCATAAGCCATTGATCAAGCTGTGGGCCCCTTATAATCTTGGGGTTTTTTTTAGGTAACCACTGTCGACTGTGTTTTTTGTGATCAACGGTTTGGATTGCCGAATGTTACCCTTGATCCAACGGCTAGTCTGATGTATGTCTGGGGAAGTCGCGAGTAGGTTGCTTTTATATGTGAGAAGTGGTCCAGTGGGGTCTCTGCATGGGAACGTTTCAACGCACCTACTTGCCTTTGGACTCGTTGTCTACTACACCTATCTAGGCCGTCCATCAATTTGAGTCCGCTCGTCTGGAAGAAATCACAGCAATTCGATGATCATAAACAACTTCAACTGGACCCGTCTTCGAAAAAATCTTGCCCCCTCCACATTTGCATGCCACTTTAGCGTTTGGATCCTGCAATACGTACGAGCTTTTCAACGCAGCTTATCATGTGTGGAATGTATCTAATGGTAGATGATGTGTATGCCAACGATTCCAAAAGCAACCGTGTATGGAAAGGTTTCCATGCACATATATATCTTTAACGGCATGGCCGCACTTGAGCCAGCTTGTGCGAAAATGTTTATCAAGGGTTATCATCTATGCTTGCCTCTTTAAAATAAGCTGAGCCACTCATCAGGTATACACATTCTTTTAATGTGTGCCACTGTCATTATGAAAACCATTCATTGCCTTCAATCCCAAGTGGGCCCTCTCTATAAATATTATTAACGCTTGCTTAAATAAGGGAATTTTATTATTATTATTTTTTGCTGGAATATTGTTAGTCGTGATTAGGGCCTGACCAGTGACTGACCTGACATTGGGTTGGGCTTGGGCAGGATGTATTGGGTCCGGTCTCGGCCTTGGGCTATTCAAACACCAACCCAAAACTTGGGTTAGGCTCGGGTTGCCAGACCCAACCTGAACCCAATCGATAGATAAGTTGTTTATAGATTGTCTGTGTGGCGCAAGAAATTCGAGTGCGATTGGGTTTCATTGTGCGGTGCCTTGAGCTAACAAGATACGGCCAATCTCTCTCTCCCAAATAGATTGGGTGCTCCAAAATATAACTTTTAAAGGAGTCGTCTTATATTTTAGCTTGCTTGTTTAGAAAAAAATAAAGCTCTTTACAATAAATAACTACATATGTAATTAATAAAATCATAGGTTAGAAAAAAAGAAAAAGACTTGTATTGAAAATATAATAGACTAATGTAATAATGAAAATATTAGCATGTACCAGCCTGCTTGGGTTAGGCTTGGGTTGAGAATTCGGGTTGAGGTATAGGAACCTTGGGTTGGGCTAGGGTTGAGCCCACGTTGAAAATCAGCCTGCTTGGGTTGAGAATACGGGTTGAGGTATAGGAACCTTGGGTTGGGCTAGGGTTGAGCACCAACCCGAACCACCCCCCCCCCCGACTTTCAGCCCTAGTTGTAATCCTTTTGAAAATTTTTGTTTTTGACGTGGCCTCATTCGCATGTTTGGTCATCTCTGTTGCATCAGTTTATATAATTACAACTGTGATGAGCCATGAACTGATGTTTTAAAACCCGGACCGGACCACATTATTTGCTTGTTGGATCTTTGCAATGGACCCCACTAACTCAGTGCCATGAGGATTGATCTGGTCCATTCAATTGCACTGCCTCGTGATCACCCTCAAACCCAAAAACCACGACAGTCCAAAACTCAGGTAGACCACACCATGGGAAGCGGTTGGGATTGGTGCGTCCACCCACGCTGGTGTCTATATTCCATCTAATCCATTCATTTGAGGCCCCTCATTAGGATGAAAGCATTCCCCTATTGGGTGGCTCACCTGAGTGCTGAATCCAGCTGCCTGATGGTATGAATCGTTAAAGCGAGGAGAACCAGTATGTGGTAAGGCCATCTATCTACAGCATACGTGGCATCGTGATGAGCTAATCAGGTCTGTCCATCTAATGGGACCTATAATGGGCTGATGTTGCTTCAAAAATCACACCCATTGCTCGACCCAATCCATTTTCTTCACTATTGGTATAGGTGCATTGCTTTATACCATCAGCCGTCCGTTTATTTTGATTATTTATCCCACCCAGATCAGTGAACGGCCTGATTTTTTTTACCAAGTGAAGATCATGGATCGAATTCTATTCGAACACTTTCCTATATGATAGTTTACGTGCTGGGGCTGCATGGGATCATTTCCAGGGGTAAAACTGAAAGATAATGAACTGTTTGCCCGGGAGACTCTGATGATTGATACTCGGGCAGTTGAAATTTGTACACTGGACATTATTTCCGTTTACCACATGCGCCAACGCAGCAGGGTGAGATCCAAGCCGTTCATCAGACGGGTCTTGCTGCATACATTGACTCGATCAAATATCAAGCCTGTAGAGTGGCAAAGTGGGCCACAGCGTTAGAAACAAATAGTCGGATATGATGTAGGGCTGATAAAAGCTTGGCAATTCTCTTCCGTGGCTGTAAACTTTGAAACTTTGGTCCACTATCGAACGGTATGGATTGTGGCAGGGCATATGCATGATGTGACCCACCCGAGATACGCTTGGATTGTGGCGTGTATGGATGCTACCTTATATACGCGCGAAGGTGTGAAAAACCTTCGTGTTATGACAATCGTCCAAAACCCAAATCTTACTTGTATGTTTTTTGAAGTTTGTTAAAATGATGGTGACTCGTCTTCCTTGCATGTGGCACTGACGTAGAAAAATCCAGACCATCCAAATTGTAGGTTCCATTGTGGATGGAGTATATGACGAAATTCACAATGACCAAGGAAATCTATTCATCTAAGAATTTCCATCGAATATGGACGGTTAGAAGTAAAAGTGTGAGTTCTCCATATCATAAGGATAAAATCAGATCTTCCTGCAATTTTCCGGTTATGTTCCATTGACGGTTGGGAAAGCTAGTTGGACCGTCTGGTTCGCGATACGCCGATTCGATCAGGCCGTGACCGTGGGACCCACCTTGATCTATGTGCCATATATCCACGCCATCCATCCGTTTTTTCTGGATTATTTTTGGGCATGGCCCTAAAAATGAAGCAGATCCAAATGTCAGGGGACCACACCACAGGAAACAGTGGTGATTGGACGCCCACTATTTTGATCCAATCTTTAATAAGTTTATACAGACGTGGATGAAGCCAAAAACACAAGTATCAGCAAAGAAGAGGTTTTTAATGGTCAATCACCATTGTTCCCTATTTCGTGTGGTGTGGTCCACCAGATTTAGATCTGCTTTATTTTTTGGCCCACCATTGTTCCCTATTTCGTGTGGTGTGGTCCACCAGATTTAGATCTGCTTTATTTTTTGGCCTAGGCCCTAAAATAAGCTGGAACAACATATAGAAAGTATGGATATATAAAAGATACATCAAGGTCGGGCCTATAATTGTGGCGTAAGCAATTTAGTGTTACCTTGATCTGACCCAATCAGCTCCAATACAACCGAATGCGGCTTCGATGGATCCCTGGATACACCGAGGTGGGTGGATCGCTAGCTGTGGGGCCATTGTGATGTCTGTGTGTGGACGTTGGATCTTGGGACGGATCATGCTCACCGGTGTAATTTTTGTAGTTCATGCGTGGTGATATGCTTAACGGGAGTTGCCACTAGCCAATTAATTTAATTATACCGTAGACTAGAATACATAGAAATGTTAGGATAGAGAGTCTAAGAATTACTTACCTTAAAATGACTTGTTTTTATGCGATCGTAGATTTGGATAATGTATTGTGGTTATTGAGAGGGAAGGTGCTTGGCAGTCATTCTACCATACAAAAGTACAATATTTGTTTCACATGATTGAACAAACTATTGAGAATTACAATTGTTTCTTATACAATGAAGGTGCAAATTTGTGTGTAATGTTATGTTGAATTCAATACTTACAACAAGTTGTAACCTTGACTGGATAAATCCGCCTTAACTTTCCCTTTTGCCAAAGCGATAACCAACCAATCCAAGTTTTTGATGGGTAAGATCTGATTAATTGGGTGAGCCATAGAGCATACATTTGAACTAATTAAGTGCCAAGTGATATGTATGTGATACTTATATGCATTGAGTTATGTAATGTTGTGTGTACGATGCAATGTTGAATGCAATGCCTATGATAAGTTGTAACCTAGGTTGGATAAATCCGTCATGTCTCTCCCACTTGCTAAAGTGTAAACTAATCGACCAGAATTTTTTATGGGCGGGATTTGACTATATCGGCAAGCCATGGAGCATACGCTTGAGTTGATTAGGTGAGCAATACAATGCAAAGCAAAGTTAATGGATGGATGTTTCCACGATGCCAATGCTGGATAGATGAAACTGATTGGAGGTTGGATGGTTGGATGGACAGTTGTGTCACAAGGATTAGTTGAGTTGCTTGGATTAAGACTTAACTTAAGATGCTAGAGATATAACTTGATCAGGTTAGACTTGGGCTAGACTCTTTCTTACTATTCTCACTCTCCTTAGTGGATGGATGTGATGGATGGTCAAGAATCAATTGAGTGTTTTTGAAATTTACTAGATGTCTTGGTGTGTTCTGGATCAATTGGATGCTTGAAATGGGAAGGGGAGGGGGCTATTTATAACCCCTAAGTCTAGTTTTCTTGTAATTCCTGTAAAGTCTAGGGTTTGAAAATGATTGGATAATTGAGATTCAAGATTGCCACATGGCAAAATCTTGTTGGTTAGATGGTGATTTAGGCTCAAAAGAAGGGTATTGAAGTCTTTTCACAATTACACATGCTTGCACATGGAGCCAAGAATAACCCCACATGCGTTACACCTCTCCTGCCAAGGCATGGGGCGTGCCATGTGGCAGGTGGCACACTGTGTGCCACCCAAGCCACTCCATACCCCTTGTTTTGATAGGTGGGTGCTTATGAACATCTGGTGGTTCTGGCTTCCTCCGAGTTACATTACCGTAGCACCAGTTTTCTCCTGGGCTTTGGGTTTGGGCTTACTTTGGGATTGATTTTGGCTTTGGCTTAAGTTAATGATTAACTAGGTATGTCGAATAGGTAGGCTAACCGGGTGAATTAACTCGGTGAGTAAGATTGAGTCTTGGTTGGGTTTTGATTAGGTTGGATTGAGTTAAGTCTGAATGGGTTAGACTCGGTTGGACCATGTTCGATTTAGTTGGGTTTTAACTAGGTTCTAGGGTTAAGGTCTTAGGGTTTTAACTGGGTTTTAGGGTTAGGGTCTTAGTGGTCATCGAATTTGGTTGGGTTGAGTGGATCTAATTCAATCAGCTTATCGGCCCAGGGTGGGGGTACTATCTACAATGTACCTTATATTGAAGTGGTCCATCCATTTGGATAACTCATTCTAGTGTGGGATCTTTAAAATGATGCATATCCATTGTTTATACCTAACTTATTATGGTTTTCTCTAACAGATAGGGTGTTATCACGTGTTGCCACACCGTACGGATGCCAGAAAAGTATTCGCGGTGCATATATAGAGAGAAGATCGTAAAGATTTGGAAGACACCTTCGTCAAATATATGTGCCACATAAGGAATGTTATATAGCACCCAAAGATATGGGTGACCGAAATCCTAAATGTGATCATTTCTCAAAGATATGCGGTCAGAAGATACAAGCTGCACATAAGCAAAGTGCCCAAAGAGCATGCGTAACTTGTCGTGACACTAAGGCGATGATATACAATGACACATGGCTAGATTTAATTTGTCACGCACATCCGCAGATCATTAAGCGGTGCATTAAGAAGAGAAAGTCATAAAAAATTAGAAATGTAATCAAACACAAAAATATAATGGTTAGCTAACTTATTCTCAAAATAGAAGCATATCAAGCTAAAGTCTCTAACCAATGGGAGAACAAAGAGCTCTATATCCTTGTGAACCCAATCAAACAATCTTCTTATTTAGCTCAATTATTATTCTTTTTCATCCAGCATAGATACCTATCTTATCATATCTTATTTTATCTTAACTTAGCTTAGCTTAGCTTTGCCTAATTTAACATTTCTAATTATATCTAGCACCATGCTACAACAAGTCTAGATCGATTAATGTAGCTTAGTCTCTCTACTTCTATTAAATGCATCACTGCAGTGAGTAACAATTAGTTTAGTTTCATTCATAATCTCATCGTTAGATCCTAAATTTGTAAGTACTTGGTGATTCTTTAGGCCACAATATGCTAGCTAAACCATGACAATCCAAGTTTAGACAAATAAACATCCCCGTATTTAAAGTAAAAAAGAACTTATTGGAAGGATTAACTATTATATTTATAAAATACTTGATTTTTTATCCATCGGTGGTTGAATAATCAAGAAATTTTCACATATTTTATTTTAATCCGACCATTTCGACTCGATTCAAATCGTATATATGACTTTGACACATTTATCACATATATACTTGCATATGTCCATTACAAGTGTAGCCGTGTGTATGAATTGACACCCAATATCCATATCTAAATCTCATGTGAACCACACCACATGAAATTGTTGGGGGCCTTGCACAAAACCTTAGGATCTAGCCTCTCGAAGCAAACCAAAATTATGGAATAATAAAGTAATGAAATAAATCAAAGCATAAACCACACGACACCAGGGAATTTTACGTGGAAAATCCATAAAGAAGTAAAAACCATGGGACCTCGTCCAGATCAATAATCTACTATAAAGTAGAACATTACAACCGATCACAAGCGCACACCGCTTGGATCAAACCTTCTTCACTCACGCAGGAGTGGATAAATAATAAGAGAAATAAAGAAAACGGAGAGATCTCACCGATTACGAGGAGTGGAAGCGCTGAGATATGGTGGATCACCTCTATGAGCATAGCCTCCCTTCGACAAGCTTCCTCTCTCTCTTTCTCTCTCTCTCACCTTTGATAGCCCTAAGCCTTCCTAAAAAACCTTTAGGAAACCTTAAAATACCATGGAATTCACCCTAATCCCGCATACACTCATTTATATAAAAATAGAAAGAGGTAGAATCCAAATACGAAACAAAATCTGCAGAATCTGCGTTTCCGCAATCGCATCTACGTAACTCTTCGATGATATCGAAGGTCTCTAAATGATAGCCTTCAATATCATCAAAGGTCCTTCAATGATATCGAAACAGGACGAAAACTGTCCAGCGACTAGGGGTAAAAAATCCAACAATTATCGATGTCATCGAAGGTCTCTCGATGATAGTCTTTGATATCATCTAAAGTCCATCGATGATATCGAAACAGGACAAAAACTGTCCAGTGACCAGCAGTGAAAAATCTGACAATTATCGATGATATCAAAACTGGTTCGATTTCATTGAAACCAGCAATGAGAAGAAAATTCCTATCAAATCTCTCCCTTTTCGACTCAGGAGGAATCCACCTTCTTCAAGCCAGCCCTGTTTCTACAAACCTCAAACTTGCCTTGAGTAAAGCCTTGGTCATCATGTCTGACCCATTATCGTCCGTGTGGACCTTCTCAAGCTGTAACATTTTCTGTTCCAAAGTATCTCTGATCCAGTGATACTGAATCTCTATGTGCTTCGACTTGGAATGCTGACTTGGATTCTTGCTCAAGTGTAAGCACTTTGGCTATCGTAATAGACCAAGTGTTGCTCCTGCTTCAGGCTAAGTTCTTGCAGGAACCTCTTCATTCAAAGCATCTCTTTACATGCCTCTGTGATTGTAATGTACTCGGCCTCTGTAGTCGACGATACTATAACCTTCTGTAGCTTGTTCTGCCAAGAAACCGCTCCCCTTATAAACGTGAACATGAACCCCAATGTAGACTTCCTAGAGTCTATGTCATCTGCTATATCTGCAACTATGTAGTCCTCTAACACAGGTTTTCTGTCACCATAGCATAGGCTCAACCTGGATGAGCCTCTTAGATATCGCAGTATCCATTTCACCGCTGCCTAATGTTTTTTGCCAGGATTGGCAAGATACCGGCTGACAACACAAACTGCATATGCTATGTCTCTACGTGTACACACTATAACATACATCAAACTTCCTATAGCTGACGCGTAGGGTATCTTCTGCATCTCTTCCACCTCTATCTTCGTATTGGGACACTGTTTGTCGCTCAATCTGAAGTAACCATCCAGTGGAGTACTGACTAGCTTCACTGCATTCATATTGAACCGCTTTAAGACTTTCTCAATATATCGCTCTTGTGACAGCAAAAGCTTCTTGCTGCTTCTGTCACGAGTTATCTCAATTCCTAGGATTTGTTTAGCCAGACCCGAGTCTTTTATCGCAAACGACTAGCCCAACTCCTGTTTCAGCCTGTCGATCTTCTTGATGTCTTTTTCCATGATGAGCATGTCATTTACATATAACAACAGAACTAAGAAATCATCATCTGAGAACTTGCGCATGAACACATAGTGGTCCAACTCTGTTCTATCATACCTGTGCTGTAACATGAACGAGTCAAATTTCTTGTACCATTGCCGCGGAGCTTGTTTCGGCCCATACAAGCTCTTCCTTACCCTTGACTTCTAACTCCTCTAGTTGGTGCATGTAAATCTCTTCTTCCAGGTCACCATGGAGGAAGGCAGTTTTAACATCTAATTGCTCTAGGTCCATGCTAGCCGCCAACTTAAGCAACACCTGTATGGATGTCATCTTCACTACTAGTGAGAATATCTCTTCAAAGTTTATACCTTTCCTCTGACCAAAACCTTTCACCACAAGTCTGACCTTAAACCTCGTCTATGAATTCTTCTGCTCAACCTTCTTTCTGAACACCCACTTGTTGCTCAAAGCTTTCTTTACCTTAGGCAATTTCACCATATCATAGGTGTGGTTCTTATGCAAGAATTTCATCTTCTCTTGTATAGCTTTCAATCACTCCCCCTTATGCTCGTCGGCTAAGGCCTTAGAATAATCTTCTGGCTCTTCCCTATCTGTGAGCATAATGTACTCATACGGTGAGTACTTCTTGGACGACTGTCTGTCCCTAGATGACTTCCTTACCTGTGGCTCAACAAGTGGATCAAGTGGGGGCTACTCCCTTGGTCCATCTTCTGAAGGAACTCGCTCGTCCTCTACACCTTGTTGTACTCCCCCATCATCAGGCACCACGGAAGGAATAATGGGATCCATGTCCTCTAGCTTACCTGAACTAGGCTAGTTCTTCTCTGGCTTACCAATGTCTTCTATACACTGATCTTAAAAAAAAAACCACATCTCTACTCCTGACAAGCTTCTTCTCGGTCAGATCCCACAATCTAGAATCGAACTTTTCATCATCGTATCCTAAGAACACACACTGTCTGATCTTCATATCGAGCGTAGGCCTCTCGTCTTTTGGTTCGTGAACGGATGCTTTGCATCCAAACACCCTGAGATGACTGTACAATGGATCCTGTCCAGTCTACATCTTCTCGGGTACTTCTCTATTCAACGGGGTTGATGGAGACTTGTTTATCAGATTCACTATCATATGCATTGCTTCTCCCTAAAACGTCTTAGGCAACTTTGCATGGGATAACATGCATCTGATTTTCTCTACAATGGTGTGATTCATTGCTCAACCACACCATTATGTTGGGGGGTCTTAGGAACCATCTGTTCACGCCGTATACCTAGGGACTTACAATACTCATGAAAGTCACCTGCAGATGCACTTCAATGATCTACCTGTCTCTCTCTCGACAATAGCATGAAACAATTTAAACACACCAAAGACCTCGTCCTTGGATTTCAAAGCATAAACCCAAACCCTCCTAGATGCATCATCTATAAAAGTGACAAAATACAATGTCCCACCTAAGGTTTTTGTCCTCACAGGACCACAAACATCAGAATAAATCAAATCTAATGCATACACTTTATTAACATAAGAAACAGATTTTGATGAATGAAACTCTATGATATTTCTCTGATAAACAATCAATACAGGTTTTGAGAGGTATACCTGTCACGTCTGGAAGGAGCTGCTCCTATACTAGTACCTGAAGCCCTTTTTCACTCATGTGGCCCAGACGCCTGTGTCACATGTTAATAGTTGAATCTTTCGCTGCGTTCAACCTACCCTTGCACACACTGACACTTGCCTTGTAAAGGGTGCAACACTTCTTTCCTCTGGCCGCGATCAATGAACCCTTGATGAGCTTCCATCACCACCAGCAAATCGGCTTTTATAGCTATCATCATCCAACCTTCCCGTCGACATCAAGTTGAGGCGAAGGTCTGGGATATGCCTCACATCCTTGAGAACCAATGTGCAGCTCACATCGGTCTTCACACAAATATCATCAACTCCTATGATCTTCGATACGCCAAATTTTTCCATCTTCACGGTCCCATAGTCATCTGACTTGTAGCTTATGAAGAAGTCTTTGCGTAGAGTCGCATGAAACGAGGCTCCCGAGTCTATCACCCAATCGGTGTCCTGACTCGTAGCCGTGAGACATATATCGTGATTTGCTGAAAGAATAACTACAACATAACCATCTGAAGCGACCGCAGTGGAATCTAATTCATCTTCCTTCTCCTTTCCTTTTTCCTTTCTTATCGTTCTTCTTACCACGACATTTATGCTTGTAGTGGCCCTTCTTGCCACAATTCCATCAATCAACATCTTTTCTATTACTCGACTTGTCTCTTGATTTATCTCGGGCCTTCCTGCCCTTTCTGTTCTTTCCTCTCCCCCGTTCCTATGTCACAAGGGCCTCTTTCTGAGTAGACCCCTGAGACTTCCTCCTTGTCTCCTCATTGAAGAGACAGCTAGTAGCCTGTTCCATGGATATCTTTTCGTCTGGTGCGAAGTTACTTAGAGACACCACCAATGTCTCCCAACTATCAGGCAACGAACTAAGCAATAACAAAGCCTGTAATTCATCATCTAAGACTATCTTCATAACGGAGAGCTGGTTCACTATATTGCTGACCTCATTCATGTGCTCGGCCACAGAACCACCATCTTTGAACTCGAGATTCATAAGTCGTCTTATCAGAAAAATTTTATTACCGGCTGTCTTCCTCTCATACAACCCTTCTAATTTCAGTCATAGGCTAGCGACTGAGGTTTTCGTAGACACATGGTGGAAAACGGAATCGTCTAACCGTTGTCTAATAAACCCCATCACCTTTTGGTCCATCTTCTTCCAATCATCATCAGACATATCCTTGGATTTTGTTGATATGCCTAAAATTGGAGAATATAGATCCTTGCAATAAAGCAAGTCCCCCATCTTAGCCTTTCATATGGTCCAGTTAGAACCGTTGAGGCTAATCATCCTTGATAAGCCACCTTCCATAATTCAAAATCGATCCTACCCATTCAATGAACTTAGCTTTGATACCACTTTGTTGGGGGCCTTGCACAAAACCTTAGGATCTAGCCTCCCAAAACAAACCAGAATTATGGAATAATTAAACAATGAAATAAATCAAAGCATAAACCATATGACACCATGGAATTTTATGTGGAAAACCCTCAAAGAGGTGAAAACCACAGGACCTCGTCCAGATCAACAATCCACTATAAAGTAGAACGTTACATCCGATCACAAGCACACCGCTTGGATCAAACCTTCTTTACTCACGCAAGAGCGGATAAACAATAAGAGAAACAAAGAAAACAGAGAGATCTCAACGATTACGAGGATGTGGAAGCATTGAGATATGGTAGATCACCTTTATGAGCATAGCCCCCCTTCCACAAGCTCTCTCTCTCTCTTTCTCTTTCACTCTCTCTCACACCTTTGATAGCCCTAAGCCCTCCTAGAAAACCTTTAGGATACCTTAGAATACTCTGGAATTCCAATCCCGCATACACCCCTTTATATAAGAATAGAAAGAGTTAGAATCCAAATAGGAAACAAAATCCGCAGAATCTGCGTTTCCGCAATTGCATTTGCGTAATTCTTCAATGATATCGAATGTCTCTTGATAATAGCCTTCGATATCATCGAAGGTCCTTCGATGATATCAAAACAGGACGAAAACTGTCCAGCGACCAGTGGTGAAAAATCCAACAATTATCAATGTTATCGAAGGTCTTTTGATGATAGCCTTCGATATCAAAAGTCCATCGATGATATCGAAACAGGACAAAAACTGTCCAACGACCAGCGGTGAAAAATCTGACAATTATCAATGATATCGAAATTGGTTTGACTTCATCGAAACCAGCAATAAGGAGAAAATCCCCATCAGAAATAATTGTAATTGAATGCCCACCATTAAAATCTTCTTACGGGCCACAAAAGTTTTGGATCAAGCTTGTATATTTTTGTAGTCCCTTCATCCAGGTCATGGTAACCTTATCAACGGCTTAGATGGAAAATAAACGTCCCCATGGCCTGTAAGAAGTCCCACCACCACTGTTTCCTGTCGTGTGGTCCACCTGAGATTTGGATCTGCTGCACCTTTTTAGCTTATGTTCTAAAATAAGCTGTGGAACGGATGGACAGCGTAGATATAAGACAAAAACATTTCGGTGGGCCCCGTAAAAGGGATCCACAGACTGAAAGCCGTGTCCGAGAAAACCTCGCCACGTGTACGCTTGGCGAGTCACCACCAGCACCGGCTGCATGGCATATCTATAAAACCGTTATAACTGCCGTTTTCTTGAAGTAGCAAGGCCCAACATAAATGCATGTGTACAAAGTATCAACCATCCATCTCTGCCATCAATCAAGACCGTCCAAACGATAGGTCATCACCTAAAAGTTGCATTAGTTGTTTGTGACCGTCTAATGAATGTGATTGGATGACATCAGTGATAAATGAGCGGCAGAAGATCATTTGACACATAAGCAAAGGTTTTGTGGCCGACCACCGTTTTTGTCTTGGAGCATTAAAGCAAAATGAGAAAATTGCACGCCTACGTTTCCTATATATAGTAGATTCGTTGCTGGGCCGACGTGAGCAAACACGCTCTTTCTACGACGTTCTGACCCTTTGTTTTTGGTAAATGAGAGGAGGCTTGCTAGCATACGTCCATACATATATGGTTATTGGATGAGTCAGAACCATGACATTTGATCTGGGTCATCTTTAAATGACCCAAACCGTCTATACAATGGGCCTCACCCTGCATGGAGATTAAAAGTAAAATGCACTCACAGATTAATATTTCAACTTTGGGATTATATAAATGACCAAAACCGTCTATACAATGGGCCTCACCCTGCATGGAGATTAAAAGGAAAATGCACTCACAGATTAATATTTCAACTTTGGGATTATATGAGTCATGCTCCCCTGCGCACCTACGCACGTGCGCACCTTTGTGCACGTGCCATGGGTGTCTAATCTGAACGGTCCATGTGATGCGGAATCCCATGAAACCTTAGTTAAAAAAATTTTACCCCGATCTAAAATTCTGGTGGGCCATAGCAAAAAGAAATCCAAATCAAGGGAGGAAACTGTTTTCATTTTTCATGGCCCATTAAAGTTTTAGATCAAAGTAAAACTTGGGCCTGGGAGGTTTTACGAGGTGCTTCTTCACATGAACGGTTCAGATTTTGGATCTACATCATGTATGATGGGTTTTCAAAAAAGTTGGTACGTAATACCTACGAACTGGTTCGCAGGTGAGCGTTTCCGCGTGTGTGTGTATATATATATATATATATATATATATATATATATATATATAAGGTTCTATACCGTCGAGCTCATGGGAACTCCCCATGAGGTCGAGCTGTGTGGGCCCCACCATGATGTATGTCAAACATCAATACCGTGCATTTGATGGGTCCCTTTTAAATTATGGGATATCCCAAAAATCAACTGTATAAGGAAGTCCAGTGGGCCATACCATCTAAAATCATATGAAGTCATGCCTAAAACATATAAAAGCATTTGGTGGGGCCCACATGAAATTTGGATGTGTCTGAAACTAGGTCTGACCCCTCATCCAAGTGGGACACACATAATGGATGGGCTGGATTTGTGAACCACATCTCAGTGGGCCTAAAAAATGATTATGAATGTTTTAATGGAGGGTAACCCCTCTCAACTTTTGTATGTGGTGCGGCCTACACAAATCACGGATTGACTTGATTTTTAAACCCTGGGCCCACCATGGAATGGTGCATCTTACTGATGAGGTAGATGTTCAACACGCTTCATGATGGGGCCCACACAGCTCGACCTCACGGGGAGTGCCCAGGAGCTCATAGGAACTTTTTTTTTAAATCCAAACCCTGAAGATGATTAGTGAGAAGATATAACTATTAGGTTTTTATAGTGGAATTTTAAATCCAAACCCTGAAGATGATTAGCGAGAAGATATAACTATTAGGTTTTTATAGTGGAATTTCACCACCTATGGATACTCGAACCCTTGACCAGGTGTTGAAACTCCTGAGAGTCCACCACCGGAGCAAGAGTAAGGATCCTTAAATAAAGTTAACTTGTTAGTACACACCTCACTGTCGGCACACACTTCAATGTTAGCCGCCCCCACTAGCAAATTGATACCAAAACCTCGTGGTGAAGCGAGGTAATATAAGTATTGGGTTGTCTCATGTACTGCCATACTTTTTGGTAATATTTTATTAATACAAATAAAAAGAAGGGAGAGAAAAAGTCCTATTCTCAATTATCACTACTTAATTAATGTCCCATCTAATCAGGACTGTTCTGATGTATCCCTAAAACTATAGGCTGGGGATTGTGCCATAAGTGTAGATGTCGATTGCATGCAACCCTAAGCTTTGTGGGGCCCACCATTATGTATGTGTTATATTTAGGGGTGTACACGGGTCGATCCGAGTCGAACTGGGCAAAACCCAGCCTGGCTCGGTCACCAGCCAAACTCAGCCCCAACCCGGCCCCACCCGGTCATTGGGCCAACACGTCCAGCCCGAACCTGGCCCGGTCAGCAATCGGGCGAGTTTGAGCCGAGTTCGGGCCAGTTTCGGACCTAACTATTACTTCAAAGATGGGCAGTGAACTATCCCAGAATGGTAAAGGGGAAAGGGATGGGTAAGGTTTTGATATATATATATATATATATATATATATATATATATATATATATATATATATATATATATGATATATATATATATATATATGGAAAAGGTACTATGCGCTCGACCTCACGAGTCCGTCCCATGAAGTCGAGCTATGTGGGCCCCACCGTGATGTGTTTCGAACATCTACCCCATCAGTCAGATGAACCATCCATCGTGGGCCTAGGTCTCAAAAATCAAGTCAATCTGTGACTTGTGTGGGCCACACCACATACAGGAGTGGAGAGGGGCTTTGCACCATTAAAACATTCATAACCATTTTTGAGGGCCCACCGAGATGTGGTATGCAAATCCAGCCCATCCATTATGTGTGTCTCACTTAAATGAGGGTTCAGACTAAGTTTCAGGCAAATGCAAAACTCAGGTGGGCCCCACCAAGTGCTTTTATATGTTTTAACGGCATCTTCACATAATTTTAGATGGTATGACCCACCTGAGGTCCGTATACAACTGATTTTTGGGATATTCTATAATTTAAAGGGGACCCATCAAATGCACGGTGTTGATGGTCGACACGCATCATGGTGGGGCCCACACAGCTCAACCTCACGGGAGCTTATCGTCAGCTCGAGCGCATTGTACCTTTTCCCATATATATATATATATATATATATATATATATATATATATATATATATATATATATATATATATATATCACTTGACCGAGTCGAGCCAGGTCAAGTCGGGTTTTGAGCCGAGTCGGGCTGAACTGGGACATATCCGAACTCGGCCCGAACTCAGTTTCGAGCCGAAGAAAATGGCTCGTCCCGACCTAAAGTCAGTTTCGGATCGGGCCAAGTCGAGCGAGTTAACTGGGTTAGCCCGGTTCATGTACAGCCCTAGTTATATTCACTCCAAATATAGTAGAGACCCAAAATTCAAGTAGACTAAACAATAAGAAACAAATGGATAAAGACATCTATCATTGAAAACTTTTTGCGGGCCATGGAAGTTTCTCCTCCATCTACTTTAGAGTCAACTTGTGAATGAGTTGGATGGCATATAAACAGTACTCTCTAGGGTGCCAGGGATATTCGTGCAAAGTGAGCGTCTTTATCCCCATTGTTTACTGTATTGTGGGCCACCTGAGCTTTGGATCTTATGTTTGGGCTCATGTCCTAAAATGAATTGCAAAATGGATTGATGGAATTGATATACCACATACATCAAAGTGGGCCCCACAGAGCTTGGGGCTGCAGGAATGAGGTTCATGTGGGATTGTTAGGATAGATATGTATAGATAATGGGATAGAAATGCACAGTTGTACAAACAGTAGTAGAGTAGTGTGATAGATAGATCATAGTGTATTTCACACTATTCTTCCTTATTAGTTTTTATAATTTAATAAAATAGATATTTAAAAAAAAAAACTATTTTTCTTTATATATAATTTTTAGATATATAAATAAGCTTTACCAATGTAGTCACATGTATTAATGAATGTGAATCTGAGCATTTGTACCATACAACAATCCAAAACCTAAGGATTCGTACTGCAAATCAACCCAACTAATTAAATTAAAATTGGAATAAGATGGTCTGTAGGGATGTGAACGAATCTGATCGATGACTCTTCAGGCTTTTGAAGAAACATTTTGAGCCGAATCTTTTGAAAAGCCTTCTTCCACCTTTTCTGCCTTGACACATGCAAGAACACGTGCCAATCTGGCACCAGTGTGAGTATCTGAGCCTTCCATCAGATGGGCAACACTATTTAAATCTTCTGTACTGAAAATAATTCAATCCTAAGGTCTAAAATAATGGACAACTAAACAAAATAAAATTGGCCCACTTAGGGTTTGAAAGTGACAGCATTTTGAGGCAGTCGCTTTCATAGAACCAGATTAAACCGTGGATCTCACATGAGTGGGCCATATTGAGTGATTCGCTGCATGTGGGTGGGCATGGTTTCACACGCACGTGGGAGGTTCACTAAGCCTACATGCGAACCTGCTCATTACCAACATGCCACACGTGGATCCTCTACATTCTATGGCCTGAAAATCAGTTAGGAACCGAATTTCTTAGCAATCCTGACAAAAAAAATAAAAATAAATAAATAATTGCTTGAATGATCCTAGCACCAATCGGTATTCATTTCATAGTTGCAACCGCCAACAATGCAAAAATTCTCCAATCAGTGGTTAGGATCATTCGATTGTTCTGGTTTCTTATGCATGGCACATCTATGGTATGCCCCAGTAGTTGAACGGTCAGGATCTCTTTCTCCTACGAGAGATAAAGTATTAGTGATAATTACTGACTTAGATATAAGCATTAATTCAAAAATCTATTTCTAACACAAAAGGCGAGTTGGGTGTTTTTATTTCTAGGAAATCAAGATGCATACATGGAAGGAAACATGGTGCAAGTACATAAGGTTAGAGATGCATAAAATCTTTTAGAAAAACAATCAAAACATCCATTTCCATAGGAATGGATGGATGGTAATGCTAGATAAATCAAGAAAGTTGTTCCTCAAGAGCCAGCTCTTCAATCATGGGACCAAGGTTGAGAGGATTGAAGGCTTGAATCTCAGAACACTTGCTAGGGAGAATAAGAGGGCCGAGCCCCTGGTCCATGGAATGAACATGTATCGGTACCGGACATTTTCGGGCCACGATGACTGAATTTATAACTTCGTCCGTCGGATGAAACTCCGAAAGAACCTCAAATCCATCGAGATCACATGGCTTGATCACCGGATAGAGGAACGCACGCGCGCCTTGAGCGCTCCTCAGCATCAGAAGTGCACCAGGCGCCATGTACTTAGCCAAGTGGTCCACAACTTGGACCTTCTCCTCCATGTCCATGCCGACGAGAGCAGCTAAAAAGACTACTTCATATTCCCTCAAGTTATGTGTGACATCCATGATGTTAGTGGTGTGGAAGAACATCCGCTTCGATAGGTCGGGGTTGGTGGACACGAGGTGGAGGGCCTTGGAGTTGGCTGACGGGTCGATGTCGTAATTATGGAATGTGGTGGACTGCAAATGATACGAAGCGAGGACGATGGAAGTAAGCGGTAGGGGACCGGAACCTACGAAGGCGACACGGTTGGGCTCATGGGTGCAATGTTTGGTGAGTATGGTGTACTCTAAGTGGCTCAGCTTGAGATAATTAGAGTAGTATGGGAAGATATCAACATGGTCAAGAGGATTGGCAAAAGAGCCTAAGATGGAAGAGAAATGGCTCTCTAAGAGGCCCTCAGCTTCCCCACAAAGTCTAATGAGCTTTGATCGGATGTCTTGAACACCCTTACTAAGCTGGGCCACATCAATAGGGCATGGTGGCATGCATGTGAGGACTAGTTGGGTGAATAGCATGTTGACATCTTTGGAAGGTTTGAGGCTCTCCAACCTTGAGATGTGGTCATAGAGCTCACATACCCTCTCTATCAACATCTCTTCCTGGAATCCCATGTCGACACCCTTCCTTTGTGATGTTGAAAATGGGCTCTTTTAGAGGTCAAGAGACACTCTCATTCCACCAAAGCGGGTGTTATTTATGGGCACTTCATGGGGCCCACTTTGGAGGAAAGCATAACTGTAGCCGTACTTCAAAAAGCCCACAAACTCGACTCGGATCGATGTATAGCTGGGTCCGGGTCGACTCAGAGGCTTGGACTGAGTCTTTTGTTAATTTGAGTCGTTTTACATACATACATCCATATATACATATATAGAGTCTATCCATGGAACAGGTTCGAGTCCAAAAGTTCAACCCTAGGCCTGGCACCTCTCAAATCAAACCTACTTCTGACCTTGACCTAGCTTTTAAATGGGTTTGATTTTGGCTATTTGGAAAGGACCTGACCCAAGCTCCAACCCAACTTAGACCTAAGAAAATTAGTTAATTGATATAATAAGTATAAGGAAGTCTAACCATCTGGTTCATTAACTAACACTACCTGGGCAAGTTGTGAGATTTAAGGGCCAATCCTAAACCCATCCTAATTTGGAAATTCAAATAGGTGTATTGGGTTTTGGAGGAAATTACATGGGAGACTTTCTTTTTGGAATTTTTTTTTTTTTTTTTTTTTTTTTTTTGGGGGGGGGGGATATTTATCGTAAAATGCCTCTATAATTCCCGATTTTACCCAACAGTGTCTCCCATAACCCATATTCCCTGGCAGTTCTTTTTCAAAAGAGATATTACTAATGGGGTTTTTTACCCGTATTCGACCAGTCCTGAGTCCCGCTCGACCGGTCGTGGGAGGCGCTCGACCGGTCGTAGGTTCGAGCCACAGCACGACTCAAAGTTCCGAGTTCGTCGTCTTGTTTTTCTCGGAGGCTAAGACTAGTCCTTGGAATTCGGGACCCGGATCGAAGGTGGGCTTCGACCGGTCGTGGACAGGCTTCGACTAGTCGAAGGTTATGCAGCTTAATCCGCGATTTTACGCAAAACTGCGGATTTGAGTCCTTTCGCAACTGGGATGCGAAAGGGAAGTTTCCTAATCTATAAAAGGGGTTACTTAGGATTTTCTAGGTATCACAAGCATATGCAAGAGGGTTTCCTAAAGCTTTACAAGGGATTTGCTAAAGGGTTTAGGGCTATCAAAAGGTGAGAGAGAGAGGAAGCTTATAGAAGAGAAGTTCTGCTCGTGGAGGTTATCTACAGTGCAATCTATATCTCAGTGCTTCTATGTCCTAGTAATCGGTTAATCTCTCCATTTTCTCTATTTCTCCTATTGTTTATCCACTCCTGCGTGAGTGAAGAAGATTATAACGTTCTACTTCATAGTGGATTGTTGATCTGAATGAGGTCCCGTGGTTTTTACCTCTTTAAGGGTTTTCCACGTAAAAATCTCTTATGTGGTGTGTGATTGATGCATTGATTATTTTCATTGCTTTATTATCCATAATTCTGGTTTGTTCTGGAGGGCTAGATCCTAAGGTTTTGTGCAAGGCCCCCAACAATTACATTACTTCCTGTGTATGATTTTTCTTTACAAAGAGGAGAATTCATGGTCTACCTAGTGTGTGTTTGACATCCAACTGATATATATGGCTACATGATTATAAGATGAACCAAAAATATTGGAGATCCAATTCCAAGGTGGGCCAATCCATAAAAATTAATATAAACCACTCAAAACATCCAAATTTAAGTGTAGCCTATGTAATGATTTGATTGGCATATTTGGTTCATGCGATCACCATGGTGGGGTGCATATATTGGATGGCTTGGATGTTATACACATATCATGTGGCTCCTACAAGTTCGACTTTCACTAATTTTTAAAGAACAGTTGAATGAGAGCATTTTTTGTAATTTCATTCCTCAAAAAGCACCTCCTTGTAATTTTTAACCTTCAACGAATTATTTGATAAAATGTTAATTCTTAAAGAATTTTGCAGTAAAAGTCCCTTTTTTCTTCTTTTCTTTTTGATCCTTTATATCCTTAGCATGATAATATTTTATTGGAAGCAGTACATGGATTTGTTCTAATATTCTTATGAAGTTTATCTAAGATAAAAATAGGACCATTAACTCTCGAATCTTATTCGATCAAACCCTCGTACTAACATATTTAAGAAATAGTTTATTTGAAAACCCACTTGAACATGCTATACCTGACTGGGACTTGACCCAAACCTCACATATTGATACATGAAATGAATTGACCAGGCTTGGGTCCTTTTATACACAAATCTAACATATTAATAAATAAATATTGGTCCTTTCTTTCTTTCTTTTTTTCTTTTCTTTTTTTTAAAATAACTTTGGACCTAACCTAGACCCAACCCAAAATTTAATGGGTGGTTTATGATGCCAAAATTCTGACCCTATTATCAAATAGATCAGGTTCAGGACGCCCTCGACCCGACTAGAACAGTCCCATTTGTACCCATTGGCATTATGCTTTCCATTTAAAAGATGATTGATCGGGTGAGTGATTTGATTTGAGTAAAGTTGAGTCGGCTGAGTTTTCAGTCAAGCTACCAAGTTTTACAACACGACTGTAGCATCCGTCGTTGTGCATGCCGTCCTTGATAGGGACTGAACACTTGATTAACTTTCACTAATTAGACTTAGATAATGATATTATATTCTAATTGCCTTTTTGCTAGCTAGGCTTTGGCTAGATTAGCCCCTTTTATGTGCTTATTTTAGGAACTGTATGATGCTCTTCCGGACTGCAGATGATATACGACCACACCCTCAGAATCCTAGGTCCCTCTGTGGAAGGAGCATAAGTCGAAAATAAGATTGATTGGATGGTCCCAGGTCTCAGTCTGTGGAGATTTGCTTGTCCAATTTGCACTCATTTGCTCATTTTCTTTTTTGGCCATTCATTCTGCATACTGTTTGGACAGTTGAAATTGTCCAATCAGTGAGATTTTTGGTGACGCCCCATCCACAGTGGGGCACAAAATTTGTACCGTTTGGATTTAGGTGACTACTTGCCACGTAAACTGAACAAATGTATGACATGACACATTCTGTTAGTGTCATGTAGTTCATCTTGTTACATGAAAAAGGGGAGGGTGAACCATTGCTTCCTCGTTACTTTTAAGTTATATATGGTGCTCCTAGCTGCATTGGAACCTTAGTCCAATCTATCAATCCGGGTTGTCTTTGGGTTCAGCTGATGCAGGGATGGATGTGATGAGGTCAAGAGAATAACTACTCCAAATCCACAGAGCTTTTCTAGACCCCTCACAGAGATTATTGGAATTTACGAGTAAAAATAAGAAAATAAAAATAAATTCTAAGAAATTCGAAAATAACTTGATTGATAGTATAAATGAATTTACAATCCTTAAAATAGTGATCACAAACCTAGGAAGAAGTTTCAAAATCAAACTCCAACTAAAACTCTCTAAAATTTGTGACTTACTATAAATAGTAAAGTTACTATTTTATAGATGGACACGATTTCCACTAGACTTCATGGTTTTTGGCCAAAAATGGTAAGTGTCCCATTTGGCTTAACCACATTTTTCTCCTGGCTAAGACTTTTTCATGTTGGACATAACTCCTAAATCTCAGAGGATGAAGAGTTATGATCAAACTAAAACTTATTATAACAAGTAAAAACGGAAATAAAATGGATTTTCGACCGTTGATCTGATGGAACCTCCCAAATTCGGTATGGGCACCCCGGCATAGCAGGGTTGGTTGGCTAAAGTAGCTTCTCCTACCCCAAAATCATATATGATATGTCGAATAACTCATTTCGATTTGTGAGATATGCTTGTTTTAAGGTTCCGACTATTCGGATTACTTTCACCTCCAATCGGGCCTTCTCTGGTCCATCTTGTACGTGAAAGTGTCTACGACCCACTCTACATCATCAGTGCCAGTGAGATGATCCCATCCATCCCTAAATTAGCCTAATTATAGCCATCCATTTTTTAAACTCATGGATGAGGTGGAGGGGACTCTATTAAGCAATTCATGATGTCTCAACAATTAGTTAGATTTATGCATATTATTAATTAAATGATCTTGACCATCCATCTTATAAGCTATCATATAAAATCATATGATTAGGTTGATTTGATTTATTGTGGAAAAAATACCTGCATATAATCAATGCAAGTAAAACAATACCATAAAAGAAAAGATCCTAATAAAAAATATTCTAAAACCAAAGTAACAAAAAAAAAAAAAAAACAAACAAACAAACAAACAAACGTGAAACAAATGGCACAGATATTATGTTGTATGACAATATACCTATATCCACGGGATTACAATGGGAAGCTTTCTTCTTTATTAAAACATGATAAATAAAAAATACAAGGCTAATACAAAGTTTTCTTCACTAATATAAGATAAATAAAAAATATAAGGTTTCTTTTTTTTTTTTCCCACACTTACTTTTGTACCATCTCAATGTGTGTTGCTTGCTTCTCTTTGTGGAAGCTTAGTGTTGTCTAAGTTTTGACTTGGATGCAGGTGTATGGTGGGAAGAAATTTGGCCAGTTTGGTTGTTACTTGTCCAAACATCAACACAGAAGTCAGGACAAACGTCGACACCAATCTTGTATTAAAAGTCCTTTCAACCTTGGCTTTTGAATCAATTGTTGAGGAAAAAAAATCTCACACAATCAGGCAAAACAAAACTACAAAAGAAAAGAGACAAACAAAAAAAAGTAAAAATAAAAGACAAGTGGCACAAAGTTTTAAGTGTTGACAATATATTTACATTCATTAAGCGAAAATATAAAGATTTTTTCTTCACAAAAACAAGAGAAATCAGAAATACAATACTTATTTCTCTCCCATTCTTTTTCTGTATAATAACTCTCTCACCCAGAAATACCCCTAAAAAATAACACTTTTCTACACCAGTGCTCCCCTATTATATAAATCACATGGGAGAGAGAGCAGATGACAAAGCCGAATAGAAGTAGACTTCACATATAAATATGTAGAGAAAAGAGACGTTTCTTAATAGAAGACATCCTTGCTCCACCACCTTAACGCGATCAATGTCATTTTTACTGGGAAGCCCATTAACTAATGAACAGACCAGATCATTCTATTTGACTATACCAATGCCCCGATCCAACAAGGAGCACTACAACTTACAGTGCGTGATTATTTCTACAAAAGAAAAGAACAGATTAGAGCGAGAATGAGACATGTTGCATTTCAATCTCCAAATATTTAATTAAACACAATAAAAGGTAATTGGTGACGTGGATTCTATTAACTCATGGTTTCACAGGATGCACGAGTACACACACCACCAGTTTGTGCACACACGTAGGAACCAACTCACTTATTTAACTAATCCCCATATCTTCTCGTAAAATCTTTCATATATTTTATATTGTGTTTTACCTACTACCATGTGTCACTCTATGAAGTAAGCCTGCTAAAAAGCATCCCCATGCTTTGCTTTTTCTTTTTCATTTTTTCTTGGTTTTTAACGTCAGAAATACAGGTTCACATTGTTGGGTTGCCTTGCACAAACCTTTGGATCTAGCCTCCCGAAACAAACTAGAATTATGGATAATAAAGCAATGAAATAAATCAAAGCATCAATCACACAACACACAAGAGATTTTTGCGTGGAAAACTATCAAAGAGGTAAAAACCACGGGACCTCGTCTAGATCAACAGTCCGCTATGAAGTAGAACGTTACAATCTTCTTCACTCACGCAAGAGTGGATAAACAATAAGAGAAATAGAGAAAACGAAGAGATCTAACCGATTATGAGGACATAGAAGCACTGAGATATAAATTGCAAAATAGAAAGACTTCCACGAACAGAACCTCCCTTCTATAAGCTTCCTCTCTCTCTTTCTTCCTCTCTCTCACCTTTGATAGCCCTCTTGTATTTTTCTCATCAACACAACATACGTAGAAAAATCCTAGGGACCCTTTTTTATAGTTTTAGGAAACTCCTTTCCGCATCCCAGTTGAGAAAGGACTTGCGCATCCCAGTTGCGAAAGGACTTCGCATCCTAGTTGCGAAAGGACTTTGCGCATCCCAGTTGCGAAAGGACAACAGGTCAAAAAAACCCATCAAATCTCCCCATTTTTGACCCAGGAGGGATTCACCTTCTTTAAGTCAGCCAGGTTTCTACAAACATCAAACTTACCCTTAAGCAAGGCCCTGGTCATCATATCTGACCCATTATCGTCCATGTGGACCTTCTCAAGCTGTAACACCTTCTGTTCCAAAGTATCCCCGATCCAGTGATACCGAATCTCTATGTGCTTTAACTTGGAATGTTGACTTGGATTCTTACTCAAGTATATAGCACTCTGACTATCGCAATAGACCACGTGCTCCTCCTGCTTCAGGCTAAGTTCCTGTAAGAACCTCTTCATCTAAATCATCTCTTTACATGCCTCTGTGACTGCAATGTACTCGGCTTCGTAGTTGACAATGATACGACCTTCTGTAGCTTGCTGCCAAGAAACCGCTCCCCCTGCAAACGTGAACATGACCCCAATGTAGACTTCCTGGAGTCTATGGCACCTGCCATATCTGCATCTGTGTAGCCCTCTAACACAGGTTCACCATCACCATAGCATAGACTCAACCTGGATGAGCCTCTTAGATACCGCAGTATCTATTTCACCACTGCCCAATGCTCTTTACCAAGATTGGCAAGAAACCGGCTAACAACACCAACCGCATATACTATGTCTGGGCATGTACACACCATAGCATACATCAAACTTCCTACAGCTGACGCGTAGGGTATCTTCTGCATCTCATCCATCTCTGCCTTCGTCTTGGGACACTGCCTGTCGCTCAATCTGAAGTGACCATCCAGCGGAGTACTGACCGGCTTCACTGCATTCATATTGAACTGCTCTAGGACTTTCTCAATATACCGCTCTTGTGACACCAAAGCTTCTCGCTTACATCACGGGTTATCTCCATTCCTAGGATCTGTCTAGCCGGGCCCAAGTCTTTCATCACAAAAGACTTTCCCAACTCCTGTTTCAGCCTGTCGATCTTCTTGATGTCTTTTTCCATGATGAGTATGTCATCAACGTATAATAGCAGAACTAAGAAATCACCATCTGAGAACTTGCGCGTGAACACACAGTTGTCCGATTCCGTTCTGTCATACCCATGTTTCAACATAAACGAGTCAAACTTCTTGTACCATTGCCGTGGAGCTTGTTTCAGCCTATATAAGCTCTTCCTCAGCCTACACACCATATGCTCCTTGCCCTTGACTTCGAACCCCTCTGGTTGGTGCATGTAGATCTCTTCTTCCAGGTCACTATGGAGAAAGACAGTTTTAACATCTAACTGCTCTATCTCCAGATCCATGCTAGCCGCCAACCCAAGCAGCATCCATATGGATGTCATCTTCACCACTGGTGAGAATATCTCTTCGAAGTCTATTCCTTTCCTCTGACCAAACCCTTTCACCACAAGTTTGGCCTCGAACCTCATCAGTGAATTCTTCTGCTCAACCTTCTTTCTGAACACCCACTTGTTGCTCAAAGCTTTCTTGCCCTTAGGCAGTTTCACCATATCATAGGTGTGGTTCTTATGTAAGGATTTCATTTCCTCTTGCATAGCTTTCAACCACTCCCCCTTATGCTCGTCGGCTAGGGCCTCAGAATAATCTTCTGGCTCTCCCCCATTAGTTAGCATAATGTACTCATGTGGCGAGTACCTCTTGGACGGCTGTCTGTCCCTAGATGACCTCCTCACCTGTGGCTCAACAGGTGGATCAAGTGGGGGCTACTCCCCTGGTGCATCTTCTGAAGGAACTCTCTCGTCCTCTGCACCTTGTTGTACTCCCCTGTCATCAGGCACCACGGGAGGAGTAACCGGATCCATGTCCTCTAGCTCACCTGAACTAGGTCAGTTCTTCTCTGGCTTACCAATGTCTTTTATATACTGATCTTCAAAGAAAACCACATCTCTACTCCTGACGAGCTTCTTCTCGGTCGGATCCCACAATTTATAACCGAACTTTTCATCATTGTACCCTAAGAACACACACTGTCTGATCTTCATATCGAGCTTGGACCTTTCATCCTTTGGTACGTGAACGGATGCCCTGCATCCAAACACCCTGAGATGACTGTACGATGGATCATGTCCAGTCCACACCTTCTCAGGTACTTCTCCATTCAATGGGGTTGATGGAGACCTGTTTATCAAATACACCGTCGTGTGCATTGCTTCTCCCCAGAACGTCTTGGACAATTTCGCATAGGATAACATGCATCTGATTCTTTCAACAATGGTGCGATTCATTCGCTCAACTACACCATTATGCTGGGGGGTCTTGGGAACTGTCTGTTCATGCCTTATACTCAGGGACTTGCAGTACTCATGAAAGTCGCCAATGTATTCACCACCATTGTCAGTGCGGATGCACTTCAATGGTTTACCTGTCTCTCTCTTGACCATAGCATGAAACAATTTAAACACACCAAAGACCTCGTCCTTGGATTTCAAAGCATAAGCCCAAACCCTCCTAGATGCATCATCTATAAAAGTAACAAAATACAATGCCCCACCCAAGGTTTTTGTCCTCATAGGACTACAAACATCAGAATAAACCAAATCTAATGCATGCACTTTATTAACATGAGAAACAGTTTTAACAAATGAAACTCTATGATGTTTCCCTGATAAACAATCAAGACAGGTTTTAAGAGGTGTACCTGTCACGTCTGGAAGGAGTTACTTCCTCGCTAGTAGCCGAAGCCCTTTTTCACTCATGTGGCATAGACGCCTGTGTCACATGTCAATAGCTGAATCTTCCGCTGCATTCAACCCACCCTTGCATATACTGACACTTGCCTTGTACAGGGTGCAACACTTCTTTCCTCTGCCCACGATCAACGAACCCTTGATGAGCTTCCATCGCCCACCAACAAACCGACTTTCATAGCCATCATCATCCAGCCTTCCCATCGACATCAAGTTGAGGCGAAGATCTGGGATATGCCTCACATCCCTGAGAACCAATGTGCAGCCCACATCAGTTTTCACACAAATATCACCGACTCCCATGATCTTTGATACGCCAGAATTTTCCATCTTCACAGTCCCATAGTCACCTGACTTGTAGCTTGTGAAGGAGTCCCTGTGTTGAGTCACATGAAAAGAAGCTCCTGAGTCTATCACCTAGTCGGTGTTCTGACTCGTAGCCGTGAGACATACGTCATGATCTGTAGAAAGAATAACTACCATGTCGCCATCTGAAGCGACTGCAGTGGAATCAGATTCATCTTCCTTCCCTTTTCCTTTCTTGTCGTTTTTCTTACCACGACATTCATGCTTGTAGTGGCCCTTCTTGCTACAATTCCAGCATTCAACATCTTTTTTATTACTCGACTTGCCTCTTGATTTATCTCGGGCCTTCCCGCCCTTCCTGTTCTTTCCTCTCTCCCGTTCCTGCGTCACAAGAGCCTGTTGTTGAGTAGACCCCTGAGACTTCCTCCTTGTCTCTTCATTAAAGAGATAGCTAGTCACCTATTCCATGGATATTTTTCCGTCTGGCGCGGAGTTACTTAGAGACACCACCAATGTCTCCCAACTGTCAGGCAATGAACTAAGCAATAATAAAGCCTGCAATTCATCATCCAGGACCATCTTCATAGAGGTGAGTTGATTCACTATATTGCTGACCTCATTCATGTACTCAGCCACAGAACCACCATCCTTGAACTTGAGATTCACAAGTCGCCTTATCAGAAATATCTTATTACCTGCTGTCTTCCTCTCATACAGCCCTTATAATTTCAGTCATAGGCTTGCGGCTGAGATTTCTATAGACACATGGTGAAATACGGAATCATCCAACCATTGTCTAATAAACCCCACCGCCTTTCGGTCCATCTTCTTCCAATCATCATCAGTCATATCCTTGGATTTTGCTGATATGCCTAAGATTGGAGAATATAGGTCCTTGCAATAAAGCAAGTCTTCCATCTTAGCCTTCCATATGGTCCAGTTAGAACCATTGAGGCTGATCATCCTTGAATCACCTTCCATAATTCAAAACCGATCCTACCCGTTTAATGAACTTAGCTTTGATACCACTTTGTTGGGTTGCCTTGCACAAACCTTTGGATCTAGCCTCCCGAAACAAACCAGAATTATGGATAATAAAGCAATGAAATAAATCAAAGCATCAATCACACAACACACAAGAGATTTTTGCGTGGAAAACCCTCAAAGAGGTAAAAACCATGGGACCTTGTCCAGATCAACAATCCACTATGAAGTAGAACGTTACAATCTTCTTCACTCACGCAGGAGTGAATAAACAATAAGAGAAATAGAGAAAACGAAGAGATCTAACCGATTATGAGGACATAGAAGCGTTGAGATATAAATTACAGAGTAGAAAAACCTCCACGAGCAGAACCTCCCTTCTATAAGCTTCCTCTCTCTCTTTCTCCCACTCTCCCTCCTTTGATAGCCCTCTTGTATTTTTCTCATCAACACAACATACGTAGAAAAATCCTAGGGACCCCTTTTTTATAGTTTTAGGAAACTCCTTTCCACATCCCAATTGCGAAAGGACTTTGCGCATCCCAGTTGCGAAAGGACAACGGGTCAAAAAAACCCATCACACATGATCATATACCTCACAATAAAGAAGAAGAACTTCAAGAGTAGTAGATATTATCAGTAGCCCACAAACAATGAATATAGAAGAAAAGAGTTAAATGACCAAGCGGTTTAGATATTCTGCTACATGGGTTTCTTTCCATGTGCATTAGAGTCGAGCGCCGTGGCCATGATGATCAGATCTTCCTGATCAAATGTCAGGTCGTTTCATTCAGTTTCACTCCACAGATGGGTCACAATGTATGAAACAAATAGATGGTTAAAACAATTTCACACTTAGGGAGTGAAGTAGCTAGCCTGATTTTTAGGTCAGAAGATCTAGCAGTGTGGCCCACAGGTAGAAAGGCAGGGTCTAGCACACTTGTGCTTGCCGTGGATGACATGGCCCCACAACCTTGTGGGCGTACAAACCTCTTAATCACCATCAATGATTAAAAATCAGTTTGTTGTATTGTGTCATTCACCACCAACATACGGTCCTATCGCCACTTACTGGGCTGCTTTTGTTATGAGCCGATACAGGTGTATGGATGATATCAATACATGTTGGGCAAGATATACTAGTTTTGTACTATATTTTATAAGACCTTGATCAGATTTTAGCCTTATTATTAGTACATGGGCCCTTGTCATTAGGCTCGATGTATGTGAATCCGTCGCTACTTATAGATTCCCAGCATGTGTCACCCTCAATCTTCTTCAATTGGATTTTGTAAATGAGCTATGGTGCAATAATAATCAAGATTCAATAACGATACTTTCATTTTTGGAGTTGCATATGAGCTATGGAAATTGGTTTTTCAACGTTCTCTTTAATCTGTACAGCGGTTTTTTCTTTTCTTTTCTTTTCTTCTTTCTTCTTTCTTGTCCTTAGAAAGTTGCATGTGTAACACAGATGGTTCTGATAATAGAATCATCTCTGCATGTGAGCCTTAGTGAGGTGACACATGGTGGAGGTCGTGACTCGCAGTAGTGAAATGAACTCATCAAATAGGATATTGGCACTCATCATGAGAAGTTGATAGATGAGAAGTACTTTGATACTTACAAATTATTCGGAAATTGCATACATGGCTTACAATTTATTTAAATTAAACTATTCAAATTATATGTATCCGGTTGAGATGTACCGTTAACTGAAAAATTATGCATACTTTATTGGATGTTTAGAATGAAAAATACCCAATGGTCCCATTTCAACGAACAACTGTCCACAAATTAAAAGTTCAGGCGGCCAGACAAGTGTCTGTGTTTGAAAGTTCATAGGCATCAGACTATCAAATAACTCTTTTTGATAAAACCTCATTTAAGTACAATACTTCCCTAACAAAAAGGTACAGTACTTGTTACTGTATAAAAGAAGCATGAAGGTATACGGATTGCATCCAACAAATAGCAGCAGCATGCGTTCTATCCACTAATAATGAAAAGGTGTCATATATGTTATATTTAATGTCTTAAATCAAGTCAGATACAAGGCCCGTTGATGTCATTGACAAACTGTTCGATGTTACCTTCGATGGCATCGAACAGTGCTCGATCCTATCGGAAATTTTCGAATTTTCTTCAGTTGGTCATTGGACTATCAGGGTGTTTTTTTGATGTCATTGGAGGGTGTTCGATGCCATCGAAGGAAAGGTTTGATGCCATCGAACATAGATTGATGCAATCGAGAATTTTAAAAAATCATGTTGTCTTTGGATAGTTGAGGTCTTTATTCAATGTCATCGATGTGGCTTTGATGCCATCAAACTATTCAGTGCAGATTTTCAAAAAGTTGCAATTTTGCGGAATTTATTTCCGATTTTGTTTGAAATTCTTCCATAACTTATATATATGGGTGTAACCGGGATTGTGAGACAAATCTAGGGTTTCTAATTCGTCCAAGGGATTTTCAAGAGTGTAACCAGCGCTTGATTGGAGGTTGTTCGAATCATGTAAGTTATGTCTCTTGTAATTCTCTGCTTTCATAGCAATCATCTATCACTTTGTGCCATGGTTTTTTTCCAAAAGAGTTTTTCCACGTTAAAACAATGTATTCTCTCTATGCTTGTGTGGTAAAATTGGATTACTTCTTTATATTCATCTCTGTGTGCTTCCGTGGTTCCTCAACAATATACGCATGGTAGATGTGAAAATCATGATGAAAAAGATGGAATCATAATTTTATACACAAAAATCTTTATTTTCCAAAATAAGTTATATATAGACGCATACACTTGGTGTTTTTTCATCACCATCAACGGTGAATGAAAAGAGAAATTTTTAAATAGAGAATTCATCTACAGTGGTATGGTACAACCTATTTTCAAGCCACCCAAACTTTAGTTTCAATTGTTGCCCTTGGAAATATTGAACACCTTCAAAGTTAAAATGCTGATAAAAATGGATTGTAGTCTAAGCTAGCATGTAATCGGTTGTAAATGATCATCATTTCCCATAATCACACTTTTATTGGTTTAATCATATTTCATATCACATCTCTAAAAAAATAAAATAAATAAATAAATAATATCAATACAGGGAAGTTTCAAGGCCCACCAGTGTCACTTTAGTAATGGTGGGCCCAACTATAGTGTGATGTTAGGCTTTCATTCCAACATCCTTGCCTCTATTGGTTCATACAAGGGAATAAGGCCATGGTCTATGAGTCTATCTCCCACTTCCCATCTTTCTATCCGTTTACGATAGATGCCTCTGGGTGGGGCCCACCCCTAGCGTCATGTACCTCCTTAAGCCACCAAAAGTTGCCCAAGCCCTTAGACCCAATCAACGGACAGAAGCATCATTGAATATAAGCCTTGGGAGGCGTATAGTTCGTTGAGGCACAGGATCAGATGTGAAAATCACACTGGTCGGATGATCAGATCCATTCGTTAGTTTGCTTTCTTTTATACAACCATCTATTTTCGAAGCCATGGATTAAATGGTGAGATTCTCTTATAAAATTGATTCTTTAGAACCATATGCAATCCATGATAGCCCCAACAAATGGTGGATCAGATTGTTGATTAGGCCTACTATTCTTTTAAATGATCATGACCGTACATTTTATAGGACATTGCTCAGATGGTTAGGATTGTTTGATTTGTGTGATTTTTAAATGGTAGTAAATGAAATGTGTGTTGGGCCTAATGGACAGCTTGGATCAGTCCATATACAAGGGAAGATTGTCCAAAGATCAAAGGGCCAGGATTTTATAATCCTGGTCCCACATGTACAAGATCTTGCACTTAAGTAAACTATACCGGTGCTAAGGCCACGCCCTTGTACTGACTCCTGATAGACACATCATGTCGACATTCTTCTCATCTCAAGAGGGGATATAGATATGCATAGTATACTAATATTTTTCAGATTGTACAAAGGGGGCCCCACGCTTCTCTGATCCAGATCGTGGATTTGACAGGCCCCACCATGGATGGACCATTCCCCAAAAATCTTCCAATTGGATGATCCCAGTCGTTCAATCTTAGCCCTTGTTTCCATTGAATTTGGACCGTTGGTGCACTTCTTTTTCAACAATCTATCTGCATGCCACCAATAGAAGGGCCACGGTCATGCCATCGACGAGAATTTTGATGCATGGCCATCCATAATGGGGCCGATCAAAATTAAAGGTCCGAATCACCAAACTAGGGGCCCCCAGTCATGCCCCACTGATACCATAAGTATCCTCAGGTCTAGGATCATATAATTCTTCCTCACCACAATTGAGATTCAACTCCCTGAGGCAGCTTAGTGGCCCACCTGTTTTTGACGGTGCAAATCAAGTTTCCTCAATCTCTTTATGATAGTGCTTCAATAGTCATGGCCTTTACCTTCTCCCCACTACATGCTAGCTTTGGAGATTTCTTACTTATTTTTAACCTCCCCTTTTGCTTTCTCCATGGAATTTCTATGCATATAGGGGCACTACTAGTGGTAGTCCCTATCAAGGGAGACATTGGTCTTAGAAGAATCATGATGTAGGGCGCAAAGCAAGCATGAACCTATCACAAATGGATCAGAAGAAAATCAATAAAATTTAGCATAGTTCAATCGATTAAGGTTGATCGAGTAGATCAATCGAGTTAATCAATTGATCGGTTGAATCGATTGATTGATCAATGGAAATTCGAATTTAGATGAAAAGCTTGCTAGATATTTTTTGCTCAATTCGATCAATCAACGGGTCAAGCCAATCGATCCGAACAAATTCAATTTTATTACTTTTAGTCTTTGGACATTTTTGTGCCCTTCTGATCGATGACGAAATGTGAAAATTTGTGTATTTTTCGGTTTTAGTTTCCTTTTTATTTAGGTCTTCTCTAATTATGTCTTAGAGTTTGATTAAGGTTATTTACGAATGCAAACTCATTTATTTTAAAGTGTTTTTAATAAAAATTCCTTAAATTTCCTTTATTTCTCTCATCAATTTGGAACTCCTCTTGCGGATTTAAGGGCCTGTTTGGCCGAGCAGATTGGAAGGGATTGGAAGATAGATCCCGGGATTGGCCAGGCGTGCCAAACAGACACGGGATCCTGATCCCGGGATATAGCAATCCCATGGATTTTAAGACAATCCACTGACATCACCATCATTACCTTTAAATCTCATCCAATCCACCCTAATCCCTTCAAAATTGCCTGAGACATGTTTGGTTTGAAAGGGATTGGAAGGTTTAATCCCGGGATTGGCCGAGCATGCCAAACAGACTTGATATAGCAATCCCGGGGTATAGCAATCACATATATCTTGCACCAAGCCACTGACGCAGCTATCATTACCTTGAAATCCATGCAATCCACTCTAATACCATCCAATCCCATCCAATCTGCCCGGCCAAATAGGCCCCAAAAGAACCATGTGGATTCAATGTGCTTATCGTTTAAGGAAGACGTGATTAACCTCATCATGCCCGCCCCTATGTCAAATTATAAGGTCCATAACACATCCATTTTGTACAAGTAGGACCGATGGTTCAACAATCCATACCGTAGATCACATAAGAACCATAGCGAACATGGTATGCTCCAAACCTCATTCAGGTTGGACGATTCTATCCATCTGATCCATGGTTCCTAATTTTGACTTTTATTTTTTTGTACTTGACCATTTGTTTGTGGACCACTAATCCAAGAACTAGATTCATTGAATCTAGGACATCTTCTAGTGATCACCATCCATTGTGGGTCCCATCATATCAACAGTCGCGATTGCCAGCCGCAAGCCATATACGAACAAACTAGTGCACAGGGACAATGTCATGATATGTCCATTGGCATGACATGTGTGGTGCCTTTTTTCTATGCCTGGCTTTTGCCAATTTGGCCACTTTCCTTATACAAAAAGGAGACTAATGCGACTACTCGACGAAGGAAATGGAGACTCCTTTACTTCCTTAAGACTCTTTTTGTGGGGTAGGATTTCTTCCTCTCCTTCCCTTTTTATGACATTATTAACTTTGGAATGATAAAAAAGCAATGGTCCTGGCATTGTTGGTGAGTCAAATCATTAGGATCCAATCATTCGAGTTGGCCAAGGCAATAGTGGTGACTCAGTTGACTCGATGAGTCAACTCATTTGGGTGAGTGAACTCTTAAGTCCAATGACATGGGTTGCACAAAAAATTTGTGTAGTGTAAGGGGTGGAGTGTTACCACTATGATACACATAAAATGTTTAAGAGTTGATATGATTACCAATTCATGTGGAGCCTTGGGGAGATGAGTTTTGCTAGTTTCAAACTCCCCACTCCTCTAATCTATATTAATAGGGCTGGGTTTCCAATCTAATACCATCGACAAGGAAAGGAAGACCTCTGCATCCTTATCTACAGCAATGTCATCACCGATAGGTAAGTCATCTACTTTTTCATATCTCCATATACAATGCACAGCAAGGTCCTTTGGGAATTCCACAAATAAGATCTTACAATTGGCACATTTTCAAAGCTTGGGGTGGTGTGTTTGCGGCCCGTTTTGAATTTTCCAGCCATGTCCACCGCAAATCGTTTTTGGGTTTGTTTGAGGAGGCTATTAAAAACAAATCCAATAACGTTTTGCGGCCGAAAAGCTCGAAAATAGAAGCCGATGGCCGATATCTGTTTTTGGTACATCTCTAAATGCCAAACGGATAGGATTGGCCGCCGAAGCAACGCCAGCGAATGGTGATTTGGTGGTGCACTTGTTGCACGTGCCAAGGTGTTATAGGCCACATTCTGGTACGTGCCAATGTGTGTGGAAATTCATGTGTGTGTTCACGTGCATGCATGTGCATATGCAGGCGTCCAAGTGCTGGTGAGCAAAGAGAGATGCTTTGAAGGATTTTAGCTGGTTTCAACGGGAACTTAAATTAAGTGAGTGCTTACTATTATAACGGACGGAGGCCGAGAGACTCACGTGTTAGTTTTGCTCCATTTAAAAAAATGGTGGTGACTCCTCATTGGTAAGCACGACATGGTTATAAGGCAATCCAGACCGTTCAAACTGACTGTGGATGGAGTATAATCGAAATACTGTGCTGAAAAGAAAATACTAAACGTCTCACTTTTCAATTTTGAATCTGGACAACTTGCTATATTACTTTCATGCATCCCTTTATCGCCATTAATTGAATGATGGTCACGTGAGGAGTAAGAATTGCCACCGTTTTTTTAAGGTGCGAAACTAGCACAGGAGTCTTAACCCTGAATGAGAAACAGTTAATGGTGTTGGGCGCTCTGGGGACCACCCTGATGTATGTGTTATCCACACCATTCATTCATTTTGCCAGCTAATTTTAGGGCATGAGCCCAAAAATGAAGCAGATCAAAATCTTAAGTGGACCACACCACATAAAAAAGTAATGATTGAACACCCACCACTGAAAACTTACTGGGTCACAAAAGTTTTGGATCAAGCTTTGTATTTTCACTTCATCCAAGTCTTTGTGACCTTATCAACAGGTGATGGCAAATAAACATTACAGTGGACCCTAGAAAAATTTTAATGGGTTGTCATTATCCCACCGCTTCATGTGGCACTTGAACTTCCTATATGTTTCATTTTTTGGGGCTCATACTCTAAAATGAGCTCACAAAACGGATGGACGGTGTAGATAAAAAGTGCATACATTATGATGGGTCCCACAGCTTCCAACACCACCTAGCTTCGGGTTGACACCCAATCCGCTAGAGATTTGGCAGAGATTAGAAAGTTTGAACCAATGGATAAAATCTCAACATATCCATTTAAAGAGCAATAAAAACAGGAGGAAAGATAAGAAAATGGAGTTATTTGATACTCAAGCATGGTCAATAAACTTTCATATCTGACCCACTTTTGGGTGGGACTTGCTTTCTGTCAAGCCTGAGAGCTTGGGCTCGACGCTGAATTATTTAGCTCATTTCCTCATTGAATTAGGTTCCTCTTTACTCAAAAAAATGTGATGTTTGAGAACCTGCAACTGCTTGAGAAAAATGAAAAACGGCTGACTATATATACAGTGAAAATGTGCAGTTGTCAAAGATGGGGCATCATGTTAATGGGTTAGAGGCCACCCAACTCTGGCCAACCATCCGTTGTAAGCTTTGCTCGTTGAAATCAAATAACATTTTAAAGTCACCATTGAATGCTTCCATCCAACCCCTTCCAACTTCGGGGTCATGGACCATCCACATCTCACAAACCAATGATCCTGAACAAAATACCATTGCCTTGTGTGCAATGAGTCTTCCAATTATTTCTCTTATCTCTAGAATAAACATGAAGGGAAGCTGGGCACCTCATTTCAGCATGGAAATGTCAGTTGGACCACGACTCATGCCCGGGCCATTATGACTCAAGTCACGGTTTGATACAAACATTACAATCTGGTGAAGATGCAGAACTCAGAATTTTTAACTTTAGCAATCACGTATAAAAATGTCAAACGGATGGAGTGTAAATGGCTGAAATAGGAAATTATTGTACATCAATAGAGAGGATTTATTTATATAATTTATTTGATAATACAAATCAGAACATCACCAGATCTTACCTCAGTTGCTTTTAATCAAATCAGAACAACCGCAGCGCTTCCTTGATCATTACTGGCTGTATGGTGAGACCCATATGATCATTGTTGTTGCAGATGCAGTATTTATCATCTCTAAGATAATTTGACATATGCATGTAGAAGCTGGTATATAACAGGTCCAATCTACACAAGATAGATGTTACACCCATCATTAAAAGAACCATATCCACTTCAATTGTATGCTTTCAGAGTATCAATGCAGCCAAACAGCAGCAATGTCTATCAACCTTGAGGATTTCAATAATTGAAGAATGACGTTCGCTAATCCTGTAGAGCGTAAGGGGCAGCACATCTCCATCACATGTGGCAACATGGCAAAGGGGTGCCAGATCCGAGACACCCATCAGGTGGTGCGATCCTGTAGATGTCCTTTGCCCAAAAAATCATGCTGGCATATGGATCAGGTGGGTAGCTTTATACATGTGTGGGAGATTGAGTTGTTATAGAAGCAAATCACACTGTTGTGCACAAAATTGTATAGCTTATATAAAGTTGTGCTACTTTGCTAGCACCACAAGCACCATCTCATGTGCACCTTTACATGCAGTACATGTGCAAGGTAAAAACTTAGACTCAAAATTTCCGTAAAGTTGAGTAACTCCAAGCTTCTTCGAGTCTTGAACAAAGATGCCCCCCCTTTTTTTTTTTTTTGAGATGGCAGAAGATTTAGTTTCAAGAAATGGCAAAAAGATTGAGTAGCTCCAAGCTTTTTCGAGTCTTGAACACCCACCTGCTTTTTTTTCTTCTTTTTTTTGAGATGCAGAATTTTATTCAAGAAATGCCAAAAAGCTACAACCAGACCCCAAACTCAGAAACCAACTACAACCCAAAAAAGGAAGCCAACCGAAGTCCAAGTCTCAGAACAAGAGGCTCATCCTGTTACGTCTAGCTTAGCCCCTCCGAACACCTCCAACACAGTCCCACACTAATTCTGAAAACATCTCCTACCCCCCAAATGGCCCAAAGGACTGCTAACAACACTAGATATCACACTGCCTTTCCTTCCTGACACCACCACTGTGCCGAGCCATAAGAAGCATCACAATGGATCCTGGCACTACCCATGACACTTGAAAAAGAATCAATAATGTCTACCATGACAAAAAGGTCAATGAATGAACAAGTGATCCACCGATGCCATATTTTGCATACACATGATACAGATATTGGAGAGGACCATCGCCCTTTTTGAAGATTTATCTGTAGTAAGCATAATATTCCCACCAACCAAGCAAAAGCTGCAACCTTTTGGGGGGAAGGGGCCAAAGAACCATAAGGGAGAAATGTGGTCTCATTTCTTCCCCAGCTAGCAACTTTGAATCAGCTTGGAGAAAGATCGACAGCCCAATTTATCCTTGCTCAGACCATTGCATCCCTCTCTCACGATGGACAAGCACACAGAAGGTGCTCTAGAAGCCTAACGACATCAGCCACTTTCTCGTCTGATAGGTTCCTTCGATAAGGAGTCCAACCTTGGTAACATTTTATACTTGAAGCCATTAGCATTGTTGAGTCTTGGCAGGGCAAGTCTAGTTGACTCAATGAATTGACCGATTCTTGAACAGTAAATGACCAAATGGTGTTCTCCCAATATTGACGATATATAATTAATCAAAAAGGGCCTTCAAACATTACTTAAAAATCTGAGACAACCCAGCTCGCTTTAGAGATGACAGAGTCTCTCTATAGACATGTCATTTCTTGAATATCGACGATTTTAATACAATTCTCCCAGGACCCAAATTCGGCGCACACTGTGTGCACCCGATATTCTAAAATTCCGTTATTTTAAATGGAATTTTTTTAAAAAAATTTAAAATTTTTTCAAAAAAGAATTAAAAAAAAACTTTCTGAGTAGCCAATTGCATAGCTTTCTGATAACAAGATGGTATCATCAACATACAATTTCTACCAACATGATTGCACAGAAACCTCCGAATCTTTAGAACATTTTCACTTTTATTTCATTTTAGGCCATAACAAATTGCCAATGCAGATGATTGCTAATATAAAAAATTAGATGGGACATCAAAGATTCAAAACAGGTAATTGGACTATCCTCTTTCTAGAGCAGCGATCATTAGGCATTAAAATCCACATCGTGACACAAGAAAGAGACAGCCCAATGCCCGAAATATGTTATGTAACCCACTTATTTATGTGGGATAAAAATACTAACATCAGTGAAGATTTGAAGTGGGCCCCAAGAACTTTTAATAGTGACATTAGTACTAATAGCTAATCATTGAAGTCAGCAGCAGTATTTACAAACAGGAGATGATACAGAAGGTAAACCCAGAATATTGTAGAGCCATCTCTCTACAATGGTCATGGTAAGACGATATACTATAATCAGGTCCATCCATATACTGGACACTAAAAAAATTAACACCTACTAAACAATCTTTTCCATATGATCTGTGGCTATCAAGGCATCAGTCGAAAAAAGAAAAAGTAACAGTCCAATATTCAGGGATGTAAGGTGAAAGAAATTTATGGATGGAATTGTCTAATGGATTTGATTTTGAAATATAAGCCATCCACATTAGCTCCCAGTAGATGGATGAACCTGATTGGTGCATTATCCTACCACTTGTACTGTGGAGATATGCCTCCACCATATTACGATTCTTCCAGCTCTACACTGGATAGATTTATCTGAAACAAAGTAATTAATAATGGGGGGAACATACCACAATGATGACCTTGGTGCTGCAAGAAATTCTTCCTGCTCTAGACCTTCTGGAGCCGACCCACCTCCCCCACTGGAAGACACAACTTTGTTCTCGGAATCATTTACAGTTTTGCATTCATCAGCTTTACTAGCATCAATATCTGTAAGCACATCAGGATTGTTTACACAGTACTTCTGCAGCCACCTATCAGTCTCCCAAAGAACATGCATGATGCTCTCTCGTGCAGCATAGCCGTGACTCTCAAAGGGCAGAACCACCAGCCGGCAGAGTGCACCATGGCCTTTGAGAGCATTGAAAAACCGATCCGACTGTATCAAATGCAAGAGTTAGATAAGTTGCATTTTCTTTGAAAAGAAATTTTACTCAAAAGTTGGGAATTATTGATGGTGGAAAGTATGCATGAGGCATTGCATGTGAATCTGATGCAGCTCTCAAGCTAGCATGGAAGTCCCTAAACAGTTAATAAAATTCAATTATAAGGCTGGTCATTTAATGCAATGAACAGAGTGACAACAAGATGAAGTAGAAAGAAAGCAAAAGGGGGCAGTGTTGTCAAGGAAGCCTGCTTCAAGCAGTGGGATGAAATTTTGGATACAAGCACAGCAACTCCACCCACCAAAATTGTACAGAATAGTAATAGCACAATGATTCAAGTGCTGTCAATTAGAAGGAATTATGAAGATTATCAGCTATATACATATGGACACCAGATCTTTAACTTAATTATGCCTATCAATGCCAAATTAGGCCTGAGACCCACTGGTTTGATTAAGACATTTTGCTCTGATACCATAAAAGAAGTTTGGGGAACATTTAAATAAATAAATAAATAAAAGTTTGGGGAACATTTGCTAGAAGCGAACATTTGCTAAATGGTGACTTCCTGCAATTTCTGAATGCCATGCCCAAGAGTTGGGTGTACAAAATTATCTTTATAACGGATATGCGACTGATACCAATCAGTTTTCTGCAGTTTATGACTTTAGGCTGAGATAGATTGGGGATTACTCCAAATTCTGATTTAGGCTTTTTATTTTTTGAATGAATTGTCTGATTGTGTTTCTATTACAACACCATTATATCAAATCTGACATGATGGCATATGAAACAAACAAGAGCCAACTCGACTCAGCGAGTTTTTGAGCCGTCCCTTGGAAACTCGGTTCTGAGTCTGACTTGATCCCAACTCGGGAGACTTGTTGAGTTAATTCAAACCAGTATTTTCAATAGCGCTATAGCGTACGCATGTAGCGTAATTCCCTGGTAGCGTAAGCTACAGTGTATGTAGCATACGCTACATGTAGTGTAGCATAGTGTGTAGCATGGATAGCATAAGCTACCTGAAATCTCATTTTTTTTCAAGTGTTTTTTCTATGTTAGTTAAACACCTATTTTAAAATGGTGATGACTTATACCTATGACACATGACACTACATTAAACTAATCCAAACCATTCAAATTGTGGTACATATCGTAGATGGAGCACTTAGATCAATCCGGACCATCCAAATTGTGGTCAATATCATGAATCTGTGATGTTTCATTAAATAAAAAAGAAGTCATACTTAGAGATGTCTAAAGGCAAAGAGAGAGGGATTTTGCATGGAAATAAGTGGTTGATGATCTAGATTCGTAGTCAAGAACTCATAGAAATTATGCATTTTGTAAATTTTATCATATGTTCTATTATTTTAATTAAAAATATTAAGGATTGTGTAGCTTATGCTACATGCTATATAGCTTACGCTACGCGCTATAGAGGGCCAAACGCCACACTATACGCTACACGCTATTTAAAACACCGATTCGAACACCTGGTCAACTTGATGTGACTTGCAGTGATTTGAATCAAGTCACTAGGTGAGTTGCAGTGTTATAATAATATAAAAAATAAATAAATGAAAGTGATGAGAATCAAACCCACCACTTCAGCCATGCAAGGAAATGCTCTAACCAGAGCACCAACCAACAATTTCATGATAATGCTTCTATTTTAATTAGTAATGCATTTTTACTATTTTTTTATACATATATTGGCATACCTATTATTTTTAATTCTAATTAATAAATATTGAATCGAGTCAGGTATAGTTTTCGAGTCGACCCCACCTAGCTGAACATCAAGTCAAGTTGAGTTTTTGGGTTTTTGAACCATGAGTAATACCACTGGCACTGGTCATAAGCTGATCGCTAGAGAAATTTCTAAAACAGAACCAAAAAAAGAAAAAAGAAAAAAAGAACTGAAATGAACTAATAATATTATGTTCATTGCTTATAAGACGGCAGAGCATCTGAAAAGTTTTGAACTTTTCTTACCTGCATTGTGAGTGTTCCTGGATTGTTGTCTTCTTCTCCATGCATAAGTAAAATAGGTTTCTTGACTTTGTTAGCTGACATGAAGGGGCTCATCTCAACATAAGTATTAGTAGCTTCCCAAAGTGTTCTGTCTTCATTCTACACCGACAAAAGTGAAACAAGGCCTTCAATGGCTGGCAATCAAAGGGCTGCTTAGCCAATTTCAATAGGTATCATGAATGGGGCCATACCTGAAAACCAAAAGGAGTAAGCGTTCTGTTGTACGCTCCAGAACGAGCAATTCCACAGCAGAAAAGGTGGGGAGCATGAGCTAGGAGGTTTGCCGTCATGAATGCCCCATAGGAATGACCCCCAACAGCAATTTTATTTGGATGAGCCACCTAAATAAGCATACCACGAAAAAGGCATGGCCATAATATAAATAGAAAATTACACTAATGGTATTCATGAAGGAATTACTAAGGAAACTCACCCCTCGCCGTACAACTTCCTCAACTGCAGCCTCTGCACTACCAACCAGCTGTTCCACATACCTGTTAAACGTTCAATGAGATTGATAGGTCTGACAAACCGAAATAAATGTGCATTCCTTGTAATTGAAACACATGTCTTAGTAAAGGAAAAGTCGTGGAAGGAAAGAAACTCTGACCTGCAAAGAACCATTTCAGAGCAGGCTAATGATGTTAATGTCGAGAACATTGCGAAACCCACACAGATGTACAAGGCAGCTCGTGTACAAACCATATCTGAGATCCAATCCATTAGAGTGGTACCACCATGTAGATGGTCTTGCCCAAGAATCAGGTAGGTCCACTAGTCAGGTGGGCCACAGTTAGTGGAACAAATATACAGCTGTAAAAAACTTATCTGAAGTTTGTGTACCATCCAACTGCTAAAATCTTGGCCCACCTACTGAATGGACCAAATTTATTTTCATGCAAGAATATCTGCATGGTCAAACCCGCCTTATGGACAGCTTGGATATTGCACCAATACACCATGCTGGGAGTTGGGACACATGGCAGCATGGGCATGAGTTGCCTAATCACTCGTGTGGGCTCAGAAAAGCTCTAATATGGTCGAATCCTATCATGCATAGAGCAAGAGAACTATATATAAACGTAGAGTCAGATGAATACCTGTCTAATGTAAACAGACGCAAGCCAGATGTTTAAATAACCAATGATAAGGAACATTCCACGTGTATTAAAGGGAAGTCAACAGAGATAACATATCCGAAGTTTGGATCAGTTAAAAAGGAAAAGCAGTTGGGGTTGGTGTAATGCAGGGCAAGACAATGGTGGAAACTTCAATTTTGGTGCACTCTCCTCCTCTTATCCATTTATTCTCGCTAAGGGGGTATGGTACATGCAACGCGCATGAAGCAAGGAGGCTACGGTGCTACCTTATCCACACATGCAGGTGCGTGCTACACAGAGAGAGGGGAATGGTGGGTGGCCCACTTGATTCCCTGATCAGCTTAATTTTGAGCTGATGGCCTAACATGAACCTAGTAACAGATGTTTGGAATGGATCTCACACAATCATTAGGGTGGGACCCATAGAGCCTTTGTGCACTTCAGATGCTTCGTGTGAGCACAGGCTACACGCTGAGAGGTCAGTGTGGGCTACACACATTAAAAGAAAAGAAGTGAAAGCAAGCAGGTGCAATCTAGGCCATCCCTTGTGCGGCAAAATCTCTATCATTCCTGCTAACCAGCTACATTTTTATGACGAATTTACCCTCTTAACTATCGCTGTGAGGACTAATTGCAAGGGCAACACATCCAGAGCTATTGGAGTTATATATGGCAGAGATCAAGGAAAATAGTCAAGTAAATGATTCCAATTTTCAGACCAACAACTAACATGCATGAATGTCCTAATATCCGGTTCCAAGAGATTTTCATTTCTGAATTTCAGATAATTGTTACTTATTAGGTGAAAACATTAGCACATGAAACAAACATATGATTGAACGATTTCTTATTATTATTATTTTTAAAGGTAATTGAGTTACCTGTCATTTGCCTCTTCATCACCCTCGCCGATGATTGGAATCGTCGGTCCAGATAAAATAGCAAACCTGCAGGACCAAAGGTTTTCCATTTTATAAATTTCCAGGAAAAAAAAAAAAAATCAAATTTAAAATCCAAACCTTATAATACTTCAAAAGGATCATAATACAATGAACTGAAAAAATAAATAAATAAATAAAAATAAAAAGAAATCAAATGCCTTCATGTCTATGATGAACCATAACAGGTGTAAAAATGTCAATCAGCATTATCCCCAACTGCATAAATGAGAACACAAGAAACAGGAGAAATATTCTGCGGGAATACCATAAGGAGAATAAAAACAAAACCATACCGCCTAGCCAACCAAAGAAGGGCTGATGTTGGGCCTATGCCTGCAAACTCATTTGGAGAACCACGCACTTGTCCGGCTGCATCTTTGCTCTTAAACTCTCCCGGGTAAGACCAGACCAAACATGGAAGTGGCCCATCCTTTGAAGGATCATAACCTGGAGGCAGGTAGAGTGTCGCAGTGAGTTGAACACCATCCTTCCGCTGGTATCGTATCATCTCTTTCTGTAAAGAGGCAAGCTGAGGATACGGATGGGGGAAATTCGTAATTTGGGATACTTTCCTATCAGGCCAACTTTGTAGATAATACTGGGTGTTTTCCGTTTTTGACTCCTTGGATGTCAGTATTTTTAGTCGATCAATGGATAGATCTCCATCCTGTTGATCCGACATCAAGGCTACAACAGCCTCGTAATATTTTTCCTTGTTGCTCTCCCATATTCGTTCTTTGCTACCTGTATTTCTGGCAAAAGATCTATCTTAGTTTCTTGTGTGGCTGCAATGTAATGAATAAGCAAATACAAAACAAGGTCCTCCAGAACTAAGTTTGGAGTTCAGCTCACCTGGGGCCAAAACTGTTACAATCAAGGTATTCGGTCATGGCAACGGCCAGCCATATGACTGTTAACGGTTGAAATTTACCAGCCCTGTATTGGCCTGTTATGGGCCCATAATGGCCATTACAGGCCCATTACAGGCCATTCTTCTCAAATCAGGTGTTACAAACTTACAGTCCTGTATACAGGCCATTCTTTTCAAATCGGGTGTTACAGTCCTGAATACCTTTATAAGTCACTCAGTTTACCTGAAAGCCAAACTCATCCAGGATAGATAAGATCTTGGGAGGCAAGTGGGTTTGTTCTCCAGAGACCAGTCATCTCAGTTCTAGCAATTTTTAAAACATGGATTAAAAAAAGGCAAAGGAAAAAAAATAATTCTGAGAAAAAACCTTACATGTCAAACAAATCAAGAAATGGGATGTTCCCTTCTGGCGTTGCACCACTACCATTCAATAAAATATAGGTTCCTTCATCTTCCTTTTTAATCTTTGCAATAACATAGGTTCCAGCAGGTGTTCTTCTCAGCATTGGCGATCCGGGGTCAGAATACACATCTTCTGATGACCTATCAAACAGTATCCGTGGACTCGCATCTTTTAAGCCAGGGGAAATAACCCATGTTCTTGTTCGGCGAGTTTTATACCAGGACTCGTAGAATAAAGCAAGGGAATCATCACACCATGAAATACCCCTGCAGAATAACAGAAAAACTCAATCAAGATCCCAGAAAAGCAGCCGGGGTCAAGAATCTTTGGACATGGATATCACAGGCAAAATAAGGCAGAAAATTCAGATACTAGTTGATGAGTCTAGGGGAGGGGGGAAGCCAACCAGGACAATCCATTTTTCATAAGAATACAAAGTTATTTTCAGTGTTGATACATCCACATCATATAGCAAAACCTGCGATGTAAATTGTAATAATGAAAAATAAGAGGAAAACGTAATCGCGGACAAAGATATGAAATTTCTCAAAGGCATCACTAAGGGGGTGAGATCGCAGCAGCAAAGGAACAAGCATTCCATGGACCACGAGCAAAAGGGGGGAGACTGGATTCAGTTATGAAATAGGCAGAGTAATCCACTGAAAGCATTCAAGGGCCTGTTCTCCATTCCATGAAAGGCTTCTGGAAAAATGCTCTAGGTAGAGCTGTTGTTGCATTTTGGAAAACATGGAAGAGTCACAGGCATCATTGTCCCCGGAGAAAAGGGTTGTCTAGCAACAAGAGGCTTTGCATTTGTAAGGTTTCAGGATAAGATGGAGGCTGCTTAGGCCATTAAAGATTAAAATGGTAGAATGCTACCAGGTAAACAAATGATTGTTTCCTTTGTGAAATACGGGCTGGTGTTTCTGATTCAGGGAGGTCAGCAGAGGAGATTTCAGAAGGATCTAAATATCTTCCATGACTCACAGGGATAACGCAGTATCAGGCAGATCTGTTTTTTGGATTTCAGGTTATGGGATTTCATCATTCAACAAAGCTCTAGTTGGGGAAGGCCGACCGTTTCTACAGTTAACCTAGCCTTAGTTGCAGGATCCTCCTAACTAGGTGTCGCTCCCGCTTCAGAATCTCACTCCGACTCCTGCTTCCAGCCTATTTATACTTGTTTATATGTCATGGTATGCCAAAACAGTTATGTGACGGCCATTATATAACAGAGGGCTCCTGTAATGATCCGAAACAGTTTTTTTTTTTGGACGGAGAGAGAGAGAGAGAGAGAGAGAGAGAGAGAGAGAGAGAGAGAGAGAGAGAGAGAGAGAGAGAGAGAGAGAGAGAGAGAGAGAGAGAGAGACCATAATGGCCATTACAGGGGCCGTAACGTAATGCTCATGGCGGTGGCCGTTATGGCCACCGTTACCGTTATGGCATATCTCGTAACATATTGAAAGAGACGCTTCCCTGCTCCCGCACATGAATTTGTTGCTGCTTTACTTCACACTTTGTGCAACTATAATCCTGTCTAAGATGGGGAACAAAACCCAAGAGTCCATGCACTTCCCCGCTCCCACACCTGAATTTGTTGCCACTTTACTTCACACTTCGTGCAACTATAATCCTGGCTAAGACAGGGAACAAAACCCAAGAGTCCATGCCTTTTTACCTACTTTAGGATTTGGAAAGAGGAAGAATCCCGACCTTAGGTTGTTTTTTTTTTTTTTTTAAATGGGAGAATCCAGATTTTTCCATCCAAATACGTATGGCGTTCAATTTCTCCAAAACCTCCAAGGCTAAAGCAGAAACACATCAGGCACCTTTTCTTACCTATTTCCTTTCACCCCACACTTGGAATGAAATGGATGGAGGCATCCAATCCAATTCAATCTGTGCTACTTCAAAATTTAAGACAACTTCTAAGAATCCTTGCAAAGAAACCCACCCAGAGGAAGTAAACAATCATGACATTCATATTTTGATAACAAGTTCCGGAGTGTCATTTTTACATGAGATATTAAAGAAGCCATCACAACTAAAAACTGTAAAAAGGATAGAACAGCTATTTAAGATATCAACTAACACATAGTCAAATCCTGTTGGATATGGACCGGAAAATTTTGTTAGTAAAATCTTAACACATTAAGCCGTTATGGAAATGCCCAAAGATGAAAGAACAGCTTATATACATACCCATAGCGAAGATCAAGCTTATGTAAAACCTCAGGCTGCTCACCATCTTGCAGCTCAGCAGGCTGCGTATAAACAATATCACGAGGTGAAACTTCCACTTTTGCATCACCTCCATCTTGCGTCTCCACCCTGTTAATTTACAGCAAGTCAAAAATAGGAGATGATCCCAAATATTCTAGCTAAAAATAAGACTCAGAAAAATTCAATTGGGATGGAGCTTAGAAAGCTACAACATCAACTTGGTACATCCAAAATCACATTTGTTGTGATAATAAAGCGGAAAAATTAACAGCATTAATAATTCAATTGAGGGAGAAACATACATACGTACATGCATGCACCCATTTGTATATTGTATGCATGTATGTATTTTACCATCTGTGGAGCTCAGCTTTTATTATCCTGATTTGAACATAGGATATGACAGTCCATGATCTGAACCATTCATCTTGCAAGCAAAGCCATGAATGGGCCACAATGGAAAAGGTCCACTGACCGGACAAGTATAACCACCCAAAGCATGAACTACAAGTGGATGGTAGAACTTAGAAGGAACATTGACAAGGGTCAGAATTTAACAGCAAAGGTCCACCAACAAGACAGGTTGTATTGTTTAATCATGCAAGTTTTGGCCCATCCACAACAGGACCCACCAATAAATGGTCACCAGATTATCGTGATAAAAAATGTCCTTTTTTTTTTGCAGCAGACAGGATTTAACTCCATGCAACGAGGATTGCTTATTCTAGAACTTTTCCACTACGGCTTACATGCTAAATGATCGACACAACAAAATATGACTTGATTTGTAACATATGAATACAGATGCACTTCACAAAGGGAAATCATGAAGATGGGAAATCTTTTTTCTTTACCAGTATAGAGTTGAAGGCTTATCTGCCCTCCAGTTGATTGAACGCATTCCTCTACGCACGCTATTGAAAGCAATGGGGATATCCTCAGCAAGGGGCAAGTCGCAAAGCTCTCTGACAAACTTCCCATCAGCCGTCCATACATCTACTTTCTTGGGAAACCTTCCACAAGGTACAATGAAGGAGTATGGCCGGTGGATAGAGCTAATCAAAAGATACTTATCATCTGGTGATGGATCTATTGATGTATATACAGCTGGAGGGCCAATTGCTTTCATTGTCCCATCCAAGGAAGCCAAGATCAGCTGTGTGGTGGCATAATAGTCAAATAAATCTTCATCATATTCGTCCTTCAGCAAGTCTTGGTATGTTCTAATTTGCACGATATTTTTCTGCTCATTAGATTGAATTTTGGGGCCGGAGGGAACCAACGGCTTCTTTGGTGGGGCCCCTCGAGAAAGCGGGATAGTGCAAACCAATAGTGTGGAGTCATCAACCCAAACGAAACTGCAAAGCAGGAAAGATAATGGTATTAGAATGCAACATGCATATAGAAAATGCTTAATTGACAACAGTAAGAAGACTTATTGATCCTGATGCATCATGTCATGAATACTGTCCTGCTGCGCCGATTTTGTACCAGTGGGCCTCACAGTTTGGTGATCCAGACCACTGATCTAGCAGGTCCCATACTCCCATTGTCAATGGATGACATGTAATCCCCCAGATCAGAATATCGTTGTTCCAGAAATAAAATGTTAAGCATACAGCAACAATTTAGAAAAAGAAAAAAATATTGGATGACTAGGACTTTCTCATCTGGAAGTCTACCCCATCTGTCGTGGGTTCCATCAGATCAGTGGTCCAAGATCGTTGAACCATGGTCCCCGCTTGGATAGAATGGGCACGGACAGATACTACTAATGTCCTGATGCACCCAAACCCAATAATTCCTTATAATATTACATCAAGCAGGTAAAGCAGGCACCCACTTGTCAAAAACTGCATTGAGATAAATATCAGGTGATTGAAACAATGGCCTAGCTTTTCCTGTTTCTACATCTGCAACCCATACTTTCAGCTTACTGCTGCTGTCCTCCTGGCGAATAGAAACTTCCAGGTGTTAGAATATCAAGTGAACTGCATACTAACATCTCAATTCCAAGTTCTAGTTGATCACCTCATCAAATCGAATGCTGAAAGATAAATGCCGACCATCCCGCGACCTTGTAGAAACACAAAACATAGTATTAAGAATGGATAAAGACTAATGCCCCAATGCCATGGCATGAGGTTAAATTTCTCAAAATAAAGATTATCAATATCAATATGCTGTCACCTCAATAACACAAGGAAGCAACGATTCTGAACCTATCATACTAAATCCACAAAGAATAAACGTATAAGAAAGCCTCCTGGCTGACAGAAAAGAAAGCATAGTAAAATAAAAGCAGACTCTTTTTTTTTTACGGACACGGAGATTATGTCGAAAAGGTAGTATCAGTAATTATTGCTTCATGTTTGATCAAGGCTCAAGCCTTTCTGCCATCAAAGTTTCATTTCCCATTTAAGGTTCAAGTCTCCTCTGTCAAGTTCATTGCTAGCATCCCCAAGAGATACGAAAATATAAGTTACTGGAGCATACACACGCATACACACACACATGGACATGCGTATGCACCCACCCACCCACATGCGCATGCACACAACATATATATGTATATATAGACACACACACAGATGTATATACATATGTATACATATATACATGCATATACATCTATATATGTATATGTAGGGGTGTGTGTGTGGCCATATCCACAAGGACAGATATGTGTGAATGCTCAATAAACAGAGAGACATCACCCTTGGTCAAAAGCCATATCCAGCTGAGTAAGGACCTTCATCACTAGTGTCAGTAGGAGATAATTGGTGGCCATATCCACAAGGATCAGCGAAAAAGTCACATTCATTGCAGTGAGGATAGGCAGAAGGAAAAATGCACAGCCTATCATCATCACAGAGGAGAAATGCCTAACTTGGTTCTAGTGCAGCTTTAGGACAACTGACTCTAGTAACTTCATATTGCGCATGAATGCCAACACTTTCATCATGTAATGTTTCAAAGGCAGTAGTCTCCATTCTTGCAACTTAGCTATTCATAGCAACAAATATCGTTCCTCACTCAGGCAATTGAACTATATTCATTTCATTTTCTATCTTTGAACCTTGAATTGATAGGAGATCTAGAAATTGAGGACAAGTACAATCTTACAGGTGCCCGTAAGTTGTTGGATGACAACAAAATCAAGCATCATATGTTATAAAGTAAAGAACATGCTAGAGCTTCATTGGCAATAGCTGAAAAAACTTGATAGTAATGTCGAGAGAACATGACATTCCGAACTCGAAAAAGCTCCATGACAGAGATAATTGCTAGAGATGAAACATATGAAAGTTTGGAGATTACCAGCTAACAAAGTTGATCTTAGCACCATCGGGGAAGCCATGTACCTCTTTTTCTGGACCTAGCGTTCCGTCATCCATTAATGGATGGATCGCGATGCCAGTGTAAAATGACCTAAGAATGAAAACCAACATCAGCTGTCAAAGATGAGATCTCCCAGCATAAAATGACCTAAGAATGAAAACTAACATCAGCTGTCAAAGATGAGATCTCTTAATTAAGAAAGGAGATGTTTCCTCATCATAGATTTCATAAGTTCTTCAGAAAGACATAAAGAGATTAGTAATACTCACATGCGACTTCTAGTATTACACTTTCCATCAATGCGTATGCCAGCAAGCTTTTCCTCTGGTCTTGCAAGCTCCGCCAATGGAGGCAAAGCTCTACGCTTAAGGAATAGTATTTTATCCCTCTGAGGAGAAAATGACAATGCCGGAAGGGGTGGTGCATCTACAATATCTTTAATTTCCGGGGGAGGAAGGCGATAACCAGCCCCCAATGAAGAATTCTCTACAACATGTGAGGAAAGAGATGTTACATGTTAACACAAATAGATAAGACAAGAAGACTGCATTAGTTTACAGCTTTTAGAAAAGACGGCAATGAAGATGCATTCCACAGATATGCATTCTTTTGGTTTTAGAAAAAGAAAAAAGAAAACTATTCTTTGCCCTGCCACATTTCATTATGCAACAATTAATACAAGAAAACTTAGTTTGAGGAATCATGTCTTGGCAAAGTCATAGAGATTGATACAAGTACTTGCAGCTGTCTTCCACGTATCAACAGGTATGCTTACCACCATCTATGCGCACATGGGCATGCATATGAATAGAAATATAAAAACATCCAGCTGACAATAGTGCACTAGTTCTAATAACAAGTTGCTATAAGAAAGAAAAGAAGAAATATATATATATATATATATATATATATATATATATTGAAATAGTCACATGGGAACTGGTTCTCATGGGAACTCCTGAGCACTTTTTGACACATGATGTGTGTACAAAATCTAAACAATCCATTAGATGAATCACCTCATAAAACCCACAGGGCCCAAAAGTTAGCCTAATCTAAAAACCTAGTGGATCATAGCAAAGCGAGAGGTAATTTCCTCCCTTGATTTGCCCCTCACTTTGCTATGGCCCACCAGATTTTTGAATCAAGCTAATGTTTAGGCCATGGAGGTTTCATGATATGACTCGTCTAGTGGACTATTTAGATTACACATACACATCATGTGAGATATGTTCTCAAAAAGTTCTCACGAGTTCTTGTGAGAACCGGTTCCTAGGAGAGCATTACTCCACACACGCACGCACACTATTAACCCATTAAAAAGTCAAAATGTAACAAGCATAAGTAGACATCAACTCAAATCAAAATGCCCAAATTAATATTAGGGGTGAAACTCAGGTGGTTTGGGTAGGGTTGAAGGTCAACCCGAGCCCAATATGACCTCAAGAGAACCCAACCCACAACCCAAGCCCAATCTGACCTCAAGAGAACCCAACCCACAACCCAAGCCCAATCTGACCTCAAGAGAACCCAGCCCACAACCCAACCCTGTTAGTGTCACTAATGAAAGGATAGCTCACTTAAAGAATTTCGGCTCAAAGGAGCGTGGCAATGCTACCCCAAAGGCGTAACAGGGCTCATGCACACTGTCTCTGAAATTCAAATGAGCCTTGACCCTCATAGAGCGTGTATCTGGTCTCAATACGAGAATGGTGTCAACCACTGGTTTGCACTACCAGAAAGGTAGACCATCGTCTTTAGACCTTTCAAGATGCAAAAACTCAAAACTCTTAGAATAAGTAAAGAAGGTATTGGAGTCATTTGGCAGCATGGAACTTGAATACTGCAATCCAAATTGAAAGTCCAGTAGAATCCAGAGAATTTTTATTCCCTGGTTGTGTTTGGCAGCCTAAATTTTGAATGTCATGGATCCTAAAATTATGTTTGACGACCTGGATTTTGACCATAGAGTAATCCTGAAATTATTCCATGTATATTAAAAGGATAATGTATTTGATTAAATAAATCATCTATAAATATTCCAAAATGAGATGGTATGCAACATGTTAGACATTCATTGTGATAAGAGAATTTCAAGCCCATTGAAATTCTAATGAGATAGTACGTAAAACCATTGAAACACTTGCTTTGCCCAAAAATGAGGCAACTTCAAGCTTTAAGTGACCTACAGAAGTAGACCCACAAAAATTGAACAGATCTGAATCACAGGTGGACTACACAGCAAAGAAACAGTTGGGATTACAACCATCATTTAAATAACGCACGGGTGATTCTCACTAGAATCGGATGGACCCAATCAAATGCTCAGATTGCAGCCCAACCTGACCCGCCCCAACCGGAAGTCCTCTATACTCAACCCAACCTAACCAGACCTCTCCCAACCTGACCCAAATACATGTGGTTGTTCCCAATTCAACCTAACCCAACCCGAATTTACTCAACCAAAACCAACCCCAATTCAAATCAGGTTGCAGTTTCCAACCCACACCCAACCCAAGGACCTTGACAACCTGACCCCCCCACACACACACACAAATATTGAAAGCCTTGATTTGTCATTATCTCGAGTAGATTGTGCCTCCCTGCAGATATGGGATAAGACAAAACTCTAGATGAAGCTCCGAATGTCACAGTTTACATCAGAAACAGCAATTAAATATAGCTGAAAAAACTGTCGTTGATGATGCCTCTGCTAATAATTAAAAGATTCCCTTCTGCCCACAAAGGAGGATGAAATCCCATATGATAGAAGATTCTGAGATTAGTTCTAAGAGGGGTGATGTTGCACAGTTCGAAAGAAACCAACTAGGCGCAGAACTCAATTGAGATATTAAGCTAAAGCACTAACCCTCCTTTTATACAGTTTGGAATCTTGGCCACTTTCAATATTAAGCTAAAGGACTAATCCTCCTTTTATACAGTTTGGATTCATGCCCCACTTTCTACAAATAACCAACGTAGGACTGCTCAACAGAGCAATAACATCATAATAACTGAGAATCAACAGTGAATGATTATACTGCTCCACGGACATCTTTCATAAAAAATCCACCAGTGACTTTCGAAACAACGAAACCGAACAAACACAAGAAACCCGAAAATATTCATACCACAAAAATTACAAACATGATAATAGAAGAAGAAAACAACTGAAAAATGGACTTTTCAGCCCATAATACACACACAACACAAACATACATATTCATATTCAATCATCCAAGAAAACCCAACTGCTTTTTTCTATGCAGAAAACACTACACAAAATAAGAAATCGATTTTTTTTCCCTTCATCTGCTGATATTCAATCATCCAAGAAAAACCAACATCATTTTCTATGCAGAAAACATTAAAGAACCCAAAACAAGAAATGGGTTTTCTCTTTCCTACCTTCATCTGCAGATTGAGAAGGAACAGACCCATTTTTATCTCCCCCACCATCCTCAGCTGCTGCTGCAACAGGAGCAAGCCTGAGAAGCCTGGAGCTGTAGGTGGAGGAGGTGAAGCTCTTCATGGGCCTTGGAGATTTTCTCAGATGGATTCCAAAAGTTCCAGGCACATGTACTGATGATGGGATATTAAGAGAAAGAAAAGAAGGAGAAAAGTGAGAGGGGAGGAGAGAGAAACGATGATAGGCTTTGTGAAGGAGCATCGATGATGGTGCTCCTTCCTAAAGTGGGCTTGGGCCCTTTGTATAGTTATCACTGTTTGGAATTCCAACAAAAGAGATTCCAGGAATTTTCGTATTTGCTTTGGGATTGGTGGAGAGAGCGAGCAAGAGAGCGGAGAGGAGCAGGGAATTATCTTGCCCATGATATCTATCGTATGGTTTTGTTTTCATGGTTCATGGGCTGCAGGAGCATCCTAAAATGTGCGTCGCTCGGACCTCCACCCTGTAATGTGTGGCCCACCAAAGCTAGGTGGTCGGAGACGCTCCTGTCATGGAATGGGACGGACGATGAAAATTCAGGCGATAGATGAGACGATGGCGTTTTCTGGTCATGGATTGGCCTTTTTCATTAGGGTCAATGGGGCGTGTTTGGGCGGTGGGATTAAAAGAGATTACGTGGTATGGGATTCAAAAAAATATAATTATTAACCGGATTGTCCCGTTGCCATGGGATAAGATTAATGTTATACTTTGTTGGTCATATGGTGGTACATTGAAAAGATATACCTACTATCATTTGAAATTATTGAGAATAACACACGTGTATTATATCTAAACTGTTCATTTGTTTTGTAACCTCATTTTATGGCATTTGCCTAAGATCCAAAACTTATGTGGTCCCGAAGAAGTTTTCAACGGTAAGTATTCAATTCCCGTGGCTTTCTATGGTGGGGTTCACTTGAGCTTTAGATTTACCTGATTTTTTGGCCCATGCTCTAAAATAATCTCGAAAAATGGGTGGACGGCGTGGATATAACCCACACATCATGGTGGGATCTACACAACTTGCTAATATTGAGTGAAATTGGCACAGACCCAATGCAATTCCATCTAATCTAATTCAAGCTTTTCCATTCTTCTCAAACATGATGAATCTCATCCCACCTAATCCCTTCTAATCCCACTGCCCAAACATGCTCTAAGGGCCTGTTTGGCCGAGCAGATCCCATGGTATTAGCAAGGATGGGATCAAATTTAAGGTAATGATGATGGTGTTAGTAGATTGTCTTAAGATCCATAGGATTGCTTATATCCGGACAAGTTCACTGGGTCTGTTTGGCACGCCGTGCATATCCAAGGATTTTACCTTCCAATCCATCCAACCAAGGGATAGGATCAAATTTAAGGTAATGATGGTGATGTCAATGGATTGTCTTAAGATCCTTGGAATTGTTCATATCCCAGAACAAGTTCACCGGATCTGTTTGGCTCATCATGCTTATCCCAGGATATTGTCGATCCCATCCCTTCTAATACCATGGGATCTGCCTGGCCAAACAGGCCCTAAGGACCTATTTGGACAATGGTAATAGAAGAGATTAGGTGGGATGGATTCATCTGGTTCTTTGCCAATTGGGCTCCATGTTTGGGAAGAATGGAAAAGCTTAGAGTTACATTAAATGTAATTGCATTGGTCTCGTGCCAATTTCACTCAATGTTAGCAAGTTGTGTAGGTCCCATCATGATGTGTGGGCTATATCCACACCGTCCACCCAATTATTGAGATTATTTTAGTGCATGAACCAAAAAATTAGGTAAATCTAAGGGCCTGTTTGGCCAGGTAAATCCCACGGTATTAGGAAGGATGGGATCGGCAATATCATGGGATAGGCATGACGAGCCAAACAGATCCTGTGATCTTGTCTTGGAATATGAGCCATCCCATGGATCTTAAGACAATCCACTCACATCACCATCATTACCTTAAAATTGATCCTATCCCTTGGTTGGATGGATTGGAAGGTAAATTGATCTTATCCCTTGGTTGGATGGATTGGAAGGTAAAATCCCAAGATATGAACGGCATGCCAAAGAGACCCAGTGAACTTGTCCCGGGATATAAGCAATCCCATGGATCTTAAGACAATCCACTGACACCATAATTACTACCTTAAAATTGATCCCATCCCTCCTAATACCATGGGATCTGCCTGGCCAAACAGGCCCTAAAGCTTAAGTGAACCCCACCATAGAAAGCAATAGGGATTGAATACTTACTGTTGAAAACTTCTTTGGTGCCACATAAGTTTTGGATCTACCTCATTTTAGGCCCATGCCATAAAATGAGGTTACAAAACAAATGAACGGTTTAGATATAACACATGTGTGTTATTCACGGTAATTTCAAATGATGGTAAGTATATCCATTCAATATACTACCGGCATTAATCTTATCCCATGACAATCCCTGCCATAGTAATAATTATGTTTTTTAATCCCATCCCACCTAATCCCTTCTAATCCCACCCCCAAAATGAATGGTTATGATCATTTGATCTAAGCCCACGTGCTGTTGTCCATGTGGCTGAAATGATCAAAACGAAGGCCCAGGATGGAGGCGGATTGCCTGCGACAGAAATCTAGATAGGGCTCATCTTGATGCTGGTACAAAATCGAATCAGAAACTTCCAACTGTACGACTCATATATGGCCCACTAACCTTTTTAAGCCCACTTGCTTCCTACCTTTCAAGAATAAGCCCCAGCTGTACACCCCATTTCTCAGGTCGAAAATTGCCCTGCTTTCCTTCCGGAAGCGGATTGCCTGGTGCTCGAAGACGAGCGCTGACGATCCTTAAACTCCGAGCTGTACAAACGGCTCAAAAGAGATCAAAGTTACGTGGCCCACTGTGTATTTATTATATCCACAACGTTCATCCGTATTGAGAAAATGACCACTGTAGATAAAACCTTTTACCCAGCGATTTCTATCAAAGAATACAAACTTTAGTTACCAATCTAGACTATCACGTGCGGACAGCGACATTGAGGACGAAACTACCCCTCCTTTCACAGAAACGGATTGGGTACTCCCCCTGCCACCAGCCAATGGTGGATGGTCGGTGGTCTGTGGGCCCCACCATGATGTATGCTATTCATCCATGCCGTCCATATATTTTTCCATATCATTTTATGGTATACGACCAAAAATGAGGTATATGCAAATCAATGTAACATTCAGAAAAGTGTTGAATGAGCGTCAACCATTAAAAACTTTTTGGGGCCCATTGTGATGTTCGTGAGAAATCCTCCCCGTCTAAGTTCATTCATAGGTTACAAAGACCTGGATGAAGAAGAAAAACAAATTTCATAATGATCCAAAACTTCTATAACCCCTAAAAGGGTTTCAATCGTAGACGTTCAATTCCCCATTGCCTTTTACATTGTGGTCTACTTGATAATTAGATCTATCTTATTTTTAGTCTCAAGCCTGAATATGAGCTCGCCAAATAGATGGACGGTTTGGATATAACACATACCTCATAATAAGACCCACAAAAAGCGGTGGGATTACAACAGCAAAAAAACAAACCGTCGATATATCGACAGCCAGTCGATATATCGAAAATGGTCCAGAACTGTCCAGTGAGTTTTCCTCAAAAATCTTACAATTTTCGATATATCGACTGTCTGTCGATATATCGAAAAAGGTGTTTTACCTTTAGCTACGGATTATAACCGTAGCCATAGCTGTAGTCTGTGCCAGTCTATGAAATTTTTTTTTATTTTTTTTTTATTTTTATTTTTTACATGGAGAAATTTATTCTACCTACAATTTTCTTTAATACATATTTATATAAATAGGTATATATAAGCATATAAAAAAAATTTCCCTCTTTTTTTTCATTTATTTCTTTAATCATTTAACAAGAATATCTTCTAAACCAAAATTAGTTACTTGACGTACCATATATGATTTTGGGGTAGGAGAAGCTACTTTAGCCAACTAACCTTGCTATTTTTCAAGATTCCATCAGGTCGATGGTAAAAAATCCATTTCATTCAATCCATGATCATTTCTAGGTTGTCACGCTGAATTTCTAGGTTGTCACGCTCAATTTGCCTTTTCGCTCAATTCTACCTTGCTCTCAATCAATTCTAGTTCCTCGCTCAATTTCTAGCTTCATTTTCCATTAATTTTCTACCTTTACTTTCGATTTTGGCTTCCTCAACTTCTCGTTGCCTCGCTCAATTTTACATTTCATTTTTTTGCTCGCTCAATTTTAGCTTCCTACTCGATTATATTTTGCAAGCTCAATTTTGCTTCAAACTCGATTCATCGTTGCCTCGCTCGATTTCTAGCTTCCTAAACTCGATTTCTAGATTCCCTCGCTGAACTCCTACCTTGCCTCTCTCAATTTCTAGGTTCCCTCGCTCAATTTCTACCTTGCCTCACTCAATTTTCAATTTGCCTACTCAATTTCATATTTGTCCCCCTCAATTTCTAGTTTGACCGCGAAGTGACTGAAATTGACGGCGAAGTGAATGAAATGTATTTTCAACCATCGACCTGATGGAATCTTAGAAAATAAGTAGGTTGGTTGGCTAAAGTAGCTTCTCTTACCCCAAAATCATATGTGGTACGTCAAGTAACTAATTTTGGTTTAGAAGATATTCTTGTTAAATGATTAAAGAAATAAATGAAAAAAAAAGAGGGAAAATTTTTTTATATGCTTATATATACCTATTTATATAAATATGCATGTATTAAAGAAAATTGTAGGTAGAATAAATTTCTACCTACAATTGAGCGAGGTAACGTAGGAATCGAGTGGCAAAAAGCTAGAAAAGCAGGCAATTGAAAATTGAGGCAACGTAGAATTGAAATAAAGGAAACTAGAAATTGAGTGAGGCAAGCTGTAGAAATCGAGCTTAGGCAACGAGAATGAAGGAGGAAGCTAGAAATCGAAATGCAGGCAGCCAGAATTGAGCGAGGCAACGTAGAATCGAGCTTGAGGAAGAAATTGAGCGAGACAAGCTAAAAATTGAGCGAGGCAACGTAGGAATTGAGCGAGGAAGCTAGAAATTGAGCAGGCAAGCCAGAAATGAAGCGAGGAAGGTGAAGTGAGCGAGTGAAGCTAGAAATTGAGCGAGGGAAGGTAGGAATTGAGCGAGGGAAGGTAGGAATTGAGCGAGTGAAGGTAGAAATTGAGCGTGGCAACTTAGAAATTCAACGTGGATTGAATGAAATGGATTTTTTACCATCGACCTGATGGAATCTTGGAAAATAGCAAGGTTAGTTGGCTAAAGTAGCTTCTCCTACCCCAAAATGAGCGAGGGAAGGTAGGAATTGAGCGAGGCAATGTAAGAATTGAGCGAGGGAAGCTAGAAATTGAGCGAGGAAGCTAGAAATTGAGCGAGGCAACATAGGAATTGAGCGAGGAAGCTAGAAATTGAGCGAGGCAACGTAGAATTGAGCGAGGAAGCTAGAAATTGAGTGAGGCAACGTAGAATCGAGGAGCGAGGAGCCAGAATGAGCGAGGAAGGTAGAGAATCGAGAAGTGAACCCAGAAATCGAGCGAGGGAAGGTAGAAATTGAGCGAGGAACCCAGGAATTGAGCGAGGAAGGTAGGAATTGAGCGAGTGAAGCTAAAGAAATTGAGCGAGGAAGGTAGGAATTGAGCGAGGAAGGTACCAGGAATTGAGAGAGGAAGGTAGAATTGAGCGAGGAACCAGAAATTGAGCGAGGAAGGTAGGAATTGAGCGAGGAACCTAGGTGAGCGAGGTAGAAATTGAGCGAGGGAAGGTAGGAATTGAGCGAGGGAACCTAGAAATTGAGCGAGGGAAGGTAGAAATTGAGCGAGGGAACCTAGAAATTCAGCGTGACAACCTAGAAATTCAGCGTGGATTGAATGAAATGGATTTTTTACCATCGACCTGATGGAATCTTGGAAAATAGCAAGGTTAGTTGGCTAAAGTAGCTTCTCCTACCCCAAAATCATATATGGTACGTCAAGTAACTAATTTTGGTTTAGAAGATATTCTTGTTAAATGATTAAAGAAATAAATGAAAAAAAAAAGAGGAAATTTTTTTTTATATGCTTATATATACCTATTTATATAAATATGTATTAAAGAAAATTGTAGGTAGAATAAATTTCTCCATGTAAAAAATAGAAAAAAAAAAAATAAAAATAAATAAAAAATTTCATGGAGTGGCACTGAGTACAGTTATGTCTACGGTTATAATCCGTAGCTAAAGGTAAAATACCTTTTTCAACATATCGACGGATCGATATATCGACAATTGTAGGATTTTTGAGGAAAACTCACTGGGACGCTTCTGGACCATTTTCGATATATCGACGGATTGTCGATATATCGATTTTTTTTTTTTTTTTTTTTTTTTATTTTTTTTGTTGTAATCCCACCACTTTTGTGGGTCCTATTATGAGGTATGTGTTATATCCAAACCGTCCATATTTTTGGCGAACTCGTATTAAGGTTTGAGATGAAAAATAAGACAGATCTAGCTATCAAGTGGACCACACATGTTAAAGGTCGTGGATGATTGAACGTCTACCATTGAAACCCTTTTAGAGGTCACGAAGTTTTGGATCATTATGAAACTTGTTTTTCCTCTTCATCCTGGCCTTTGTGACCTTATGAATAGATTGGATGGAAAATAAATGTTATGGTGGACCCTACAAAATTTTTAACGGTGAAAATCAATTTCCCATTTGCTCTTTGTGGTGTGGTCCAGTTGATCTTTGGATATGATTTTTTTTTTTTGGATAATGCTCCGAAATGATCTTGAAATATGGATGAACGTTGTGGATATAATAAATATATAGCTGTGGGGCCATGTAACTTTGATCTCTTTTAAGCCGTTCGTACAACTCTCAGTTGGAGGAGCGTCAGCGCTCATCTTCGCAGTGAAAAGGAGGGGTAGTTTCGTCCTCAAAGTTGCTGTCCGCACGTGCTAGTCTAGATTGGTAACTAAGTTTGTATTCTTAGATAGAAACCGCTGGGTAAAAGGTTTTGTCTACAGTGGTCATTTTCTCATCCATATTTGTATATCAGTTCGGAGCATTATCAAAAAGAAAAAATCACATCCAAAGCCACACCATAAAGAGTAGCGGGAAAATTGATTTTTACTGTTAAAAATTATGTAGGGCCCGCTATAACATTTAATTTCCATCCAATCTATTCATAAGGTCACAAAGACTTGGATGAAGAAGAAAAACAAATTTCATAATGATCCCCTTGAAAGGGTTCCAATGGTAAATGTTAAAATAATTATGGTAATGCTTTATGCTACGGTCAAATCTATAGCTACGGATTATAACCGTAGCCATACTTGTCATAATCCGTAGCCATAAAGACCTCCCCCAATAATTAAACCCAAATTAGGGTGGGCTTGTCAAACTGGCAACTCCCCCACCACTTGCTGGCGTGTCCAGCAGGGCCACGCCCATTTGGGTACTGTAAGCCAGTCTACCCCCCACTCCTTTTTATTTTCTTTTTTTGTTTTTTTCATACACACTCACGCTTTTTCAATGACATTTTAGAATAAGATAAAGATGACATACATAACTAGGCTAGGTTTTGCAATGACTCAGCCTACATTGCAATTTTCAAGTTGATTTTGTATGAAATGCATGAAATTGACTGTGAAATGCATGGAATTGATCGCAAAGTGAAGGAAATTTACTGTGAAATGCATGGAATTGACCGTGAAGTGAAGGGAATTGACCGTGAAATGCATGGAAATGACCGTAAAGTAAAGGGAATTGATCATGAAATGCATGGAATTGATCGTTAAATGCATGGAATTGACCGTGAAGTGAAGGAAATTGACCGTGAAATGCACGGAATTGACTGTGAAGTGAAGGGAATTGACCGTGAAATGCATGGAATTGACCGTGAAGTGAAGGGAATTGACCGTGAAATGCATTGAATTGACTGTGAAATGAAGGCAATTGACCATGAAATGCATGAAATTAATGAATTGAAATGACTGTGAAGTAAAGGGAATTGATTGTGAAATGCATGGAATTGACCGTGAAGTGAAAGGAATTGACAGTGAAATGAATGGAAATGACCATGAAGTGAAGGGAACTGACTGTGAAATGCATGGAAATGACCGGATCGGATTGGTTCGAGTTGCTACATGGCCTGAACTCGACTCGGTTTGGCGTCGGATCCGAGTGGGTCTACTCAATCCGACCCAACTCTGGCTTTTAGTTCGGGTTGGATCGAATTCAACTGGTCCGGTCGAGTCGGGTTAGATCCTGTCCACCTTTATTTACACACCATGATAATCTGATCAAGAACTAGACCCACCACTGAGTGGGCCCCACTAAGGAGGGAGCCGCATGCCAAAGATCTTTAAACTATCCTGAAAACAACCAAGGCAGTCTTTTAAAAAAAAAAAACAAAAACAAAAACAAAACAAAACTGTAGAACGGTTCAACTTTAATCGCCACATTCCAATTAAGCGAGCATCAGGATCATCTAATGGATGGCTGTGATCCATTCATGGCCGGATAGGCCTCTTGACCATTTCTGAGCACCTTACAAGTGGTACATGCACATGGGATATTAGCAAGAGCCACAAGCCAGCCGTTTGATCACCGAATCCTGGCAGTAGAATGTGGTTTGTCAAGAAGAAATGTTACCCCGGCCCGCCGGACCACTATATCAATTGGTCCACTGAAATGGCCCGCAGGAAACACATACCTGTTGCTCCATTAAAGCATCCCGCAGGACCACCATCGGTCTATTAAAGAATCCGAGATAATCTCATCTTTCATGGGATGGTAGTGGAGGGACCAGCTGATTTGGTGGTCCCATTAACCCACATGATTCCCTGTTGTAAAGTAATCACCATCTTAAGAAAACTATGTTACAATTGTTTCTTTTTAGTAATTTCGATAAAAGATGGTCTATGCCATAAGTTCTTTAAGTAGTCTATACCATTAAAATAAAATAAAATAAATTAAAAATTTTTTTAAAAAAAAAGAAGAAGAGAGAAAAAAACCCAAAGCTTCTAGCGTTTGATGGGAGTAACTGAAGATAAATGGGAGTAATTGCGAGTAAATGGAGGTTCATGGCTTTTAGGTGTGTTTGGATAGGAGTATATAGGTTTGTGAATGAAATTCTCTCTCAATAAATATGAAGTAAAAGGAGTAAAATGACTTTTTAGGCTTCCTCGGAGAGGCGCAGAAGTAAACAAAGGTATTGCTACATATATGTTTGTCGTACATGTTGTTTGCTAATGATATTCCGAAACAATTCAATTATTAGCTATATAACTAAAATTACACCAATAGAACGATCCAAACTGTCCAAAGGTGGGCCATCTAACTGGAAGGTTAAAAAAGTTAGTAAATGACTCGTGTCGTGATTCTTGTGCTCGTGGTTCGATGGTGGCTCAAGATTTCTTTAATTTTAGCTAAAGTATATATTTTAATGGGCTTCTCACAATCATTCCGTCAAATATCATATATATGCACTAATTTAGAATATTAAAGTTAATTTGAGATATCACATATACTTTTGTAAATATATAAAAAGATTTAATTGTATTCTAATTTCTCTCATTTATTTCTTATCCAAATAGAATATTTGATTTCAAATGCATTTCATTCACTCCCATTCAAACACAATTGATTAAGTCATTCACTCCCAACTTGTTTATCCCTAATTTCATTTTCCAATTACAAGGTTTTAAAGCCCTCTGAATTTAGGCCAAGCTTAATTGATATTAGTTTTGTCAGCACAAGCTATTTAAGTCAAGTTGTTTAAATTAGTCACTTTTTTACCTTGTTTACTAAATATGACAAGACAAGGTATAAAGATGGATTATTTCCATTTGCTAAACATGCAGTGAAGTGTAAAGATAATTATGGCATGTGTAGAAAGTAATTTAAATGTGATGGTATATGTAGCATTTATAGTGCATGCACATTCACACTTGTGTTGGGTGCTCGAAGATTGACAGTAGTGCAAAGGCACATGCATGAGGGTTACTTGAATGATCACACATGTGATTCATTTAGCACATGTGATGTGTGTTCTTGGAAAATTGTGATTTTCATGTGTTAATGGACATTTTACTCCACTTTCCCTTCCCTGCAAAGCGCAAAGGCAAGTTGCTTAAAAGCTTTTAGAACTGAAAAGCACTACCAACACAGAAGGAATTCTCTTTGATATGATCTGCTTGTTGCTTGCAGAAACTGACCTGCTCTGTTCCCTAAGCCTAATTGTCCTTACCGACCTCGAACAGTCCTTACCGCCCAGCCCGACAAGAGACTCTCTCTATCACTGCACCTGCCGTGGGCTAAGAGCGGGAGAAAGCAAGAGTTGGATTCCTTCCTCAAGAGCTAGTCTCGATGTGTGAGGTTCTCTTGCAACTATCTAATTACCCTAGAGTCCCGCAACTAGCTATCGGAAAGAGAGATTTTCTTCATGATCTCTCTCCTGTTTGAAAGAAAGGAAAAGATTTGATTCATGCACTTTTTCTTCTCGACTATCCAAAATGGACTACTTCTAGCTTTGCTCGGCCCTAACTGAGTGGATTGATTAATCACCACCATCCCTTATCTGCTCGAAACCCAAAAGAGTTGTTTCTCTACCACTTGACCTAGGTACTAGAATGGAAGAAACACTTTGATTCTCTAAGCCGAGTGCGCTTGTGACCTATCTTATCTAATCGAGAGAGAGGATTTCTACGACCAACTCCCCTCACAAGAGAAAGAGTCGACTTCGGTGCCGGAGAGTTGAAACTGCTAATCGAAATAAGACATACACTTTGACCACATCCACCCGCACTTGCTTACCTGACTAGCCTAGAAAGAAAGAATCTCTTCGACCTTCCCAAGAGTACCGCTCTCATGTAAGAGAGAGATTTAACTACTACCTCCCCGCTTTTTGCTACGAGTAGTTTCTATTACTCGAGTGCCTCCCAGAAAGAGAGGAGACATAGGCCCAACAACAGCTATCTCTTAAAAGCGACTAACAAAAGCAAGCCTCCTTAACTCAAAGAGTGTTTTAGCTTTACTTAAAATGACTCGCCCTAAATTGGAGTCGACTGCGGCACCTTCGGTGATCGGGCTTAACTAGAATGACTTTCCTTAATTCGATTACCGCTAGCTGGAAAGATAGATTGATCTTACCAAAGTTGATTGACTTCCTTTCTCTATACCGCTTGACTTGACTCGGATCAGAGTGAAAATCAAGAGTGGGTGTTTGAGTTTAGAACAACCGCTAACTAAAAACCTTTTAAAGAAAGTGTAGCCCCCCTTATTGCCAAGTGAAGGAGTTTGTTTGTTTGTTTTTTTTTTTTTTTTTTTTAAAATAATAATGTTACGAAGGTCACAAATAGAACCATCGGTTCAAATGTTGAGAATCTAACATCGGGACCACTTGACGTGTCTAGGATGAGTCCTTGCCACTCATTCAACACTGCTACATTGGAGCATGCATTCATTGACCAACAAAAGTACTTTTTTAGTTTGTTATGGGTTCCACTCAAAGCCAAAGACCCCCATGGACTTGGTAGCAAATAGTTTGGATGATGGTTGTGTCCTTGACCCAGTCAGCGGTACTTTTTCAGTTTGTTATGGGTTCCACCCAAAGCCAAAGACCCCCATGGACTTGGTAGCAAATAGTTTGGATGATGGTTGTGTCCTTGACCCAGTCAGCGGTACATCTCCTAGAGAAGCGGCTGAACAACAGCAAACCGTTAGTTTCTTGGAGAATGACCGCACCACCAGCAAGTTCCTGATACTTTAGAGAAAACACAGAGGCAGCAGAAGCAAAGGCATAGCCGACTCTGAACCCATCATAAGTGAAATGTGAGAGATGAGTGTGGTTAAATGTAACACCCCGTACCTTCAGTACACGGGTGTTGCCTTTTAAACCCACACAAAATTAAAATTTATTTGGATTAACCAAAAGCTTGAACTCAACATACACAGGATGGGGATTCTGATCGACGTTAAAGCCATCCAACAGGGTCTTCAAGGGTCAGATCACGCACCATGACAATCAGGAAGGTGAGACTACTCGGACACTCTAAATTAAAGTCATTACAATAGTTAATACTGTTGCAATACACTTGTCACTAACACATGAGAACTAGTTAGTAACAAACCGTGCTTTCAACGTAACTAGTACTTGGCAATAACCGTTGAAGACAAATATCGGGTCCAACCGGCCAATAGATCATGCCAGATAGGCCAACAATAGCTCAAAAAGGTACGTAACGGGCCACCTAGGACTCTCCATCTACCCAAAATGAACCAGAATCCCTGAGTACGGTCCCCAATGTAAATGGATGGAGTGGATTGCCGTAGTAACCTTTCAGTAGGCCTCTACGCAATGCTTATGCACAAAAAAAATACTTGTGCATGAGGTGCACCAAAACCATTGGCTCGGTCAAACATGCCTTGACCGACCATTTTGCAAAAATACAAATCTCTCCCGCCAACGGATATTTTAAACCGACTTACTTCAAATTTTAGGTGGGCCACCACGGCCACTTTCTAAACATTCTAAACCGTTCAAACCATTCATGGGACCAAGACGAAGCATAGCCGTTTTGATCATTCGTTCTGATCGATTGCCACCGTCCATTTCATGCCAAAGATAGCCCGACCAAGGGGCGTGTGGAGAGGTGAGAGAGGGAAACCGACTTCCCCTTTGGGAAGGGCTAAGCTCGGCCGTCCACGTTATGGGCAATCACAGCCGTCCATCTCTCTCTCGCCAACTATAAAGAGGGCCCTGTAGCCCTAGAAATTTTAAGAAGAGAAGAAAAAAAAAAAAAAGAGTTTAAGTGAGAGCAAGAAACAGGGAGTCGTCTCTCCTATTGTAGTTCGAGTGCAGGGTCGGTATCCACCCTCCGCAGGTAACCACTCCTTCTTCTATTTCCTTCCTTTCATTTAAGATAGAATGAAGCCATGAAACCGACCTGCAATTAGGTCAGTATGATTCATGGGGCCGAAATATGGGTTTTACTTCAACATGCTTTGTTTTGTGCCGAGACCGATCGAACAATGGTCTAGCCTCAGGCGGTACATCGACCACGTTACGGTCCCATTTGATGTTATTTTGAGCCTCTGTTGTGCTTCAAAAATGCCTCTCGATAACCGATCAATCAATGGTGCGTGTGTCAAACCGAGAAAGCCGTAGTTGGGTCTCTGTTTACAACTAAAACCGAGCCGATCCAAGACTCTGTTTGGCCGAGAACAACCCATTTACAATGGCTATTTCTGGCCGAGAACAACCCATTTACAATGGTCAGCTTGTTTGACCGAGACTCGGCCAAACAATGGCCGTAAAGCCATGGACAGTGGGATCGAAGCTCTGTTTGAGCTCTTTATCGAAGCCGAAACCATCCGTATAAGTGGTTGTGGTTTGGTCTGAGAAACGAGCTCTTATTAAGCTCTGTTTAGAGCTGAAATGAGGAAGAAGATATGTTAGGTGGCAGGCTCTTGAACGAGCACTATGAAAGGCAGAGAGAAACAGCCATGAATGACTCCTAGTTCAAACTCTCCATCGAAATTTGTTTTCGGTTGAAGCCGAGCCAAACCATCGCTCTGTTTGAGCCGAACTCGAGCCTCATGTTGGACGGAAAATATGAAGAGAGACAACACCTCTTCTTTGGGCCAGTCCGGCGTTAAAGGGTGGGCCGAAAACGGCTTCCTTCATCGGCCACGCGGCATGGGTCTTGTTTTCACGAAAATACGTGGGTGCTCTTGGGCCCCGCATAAAACGCAGTGGGCCTCACCAACGTCGTGGGCCGACCCCGAATGTGGGCCCTGCATCGACCGTGGGCCCCACCAACTGTTGTGGGTGGCTCAGTGTCGTGCCACCATTGGCCCTTTAAATTTGGACCGTCCATCAGGGACGTTACGTCCAGAGAAAAAGGCCCTGGGCCGGAGGTCCAGATCCGGACATGTTCCTTTCATTACTCTTATAATTTTATGTATATATACATGTATATATATACATACGTATATAATCGTGTATCTAATAGTATGCGTAAGTGGTGGGCCCCACCTGGAACCCACCTGTGTAATACATAAACGGTGCATGCACGCTGATGGCGAGGTTACTGTATATGTACAGTTAACGTTACTCTGCCATTCAGTCCATGCCAAAAAAAAAGGTGAGATCTCATCATACCTGATGAGTCTTGAAGATCCGAATGGTCCACCTGGAGAAGGACCTCAGAAAACCCCTTGGTGCCAATTTTCATTTGGAACCAAAACTTGGGTGGGCCACAATTAATGCAAATAGTTTCTTCTCTTGAACTACATTTATCTTTTCTATGGCCCACCAGAACCTCGGATTAGGGTGAAAATTCACTCCCTAAGGTTCCTCGGGATTCTACACCTTATGGACCATTTGGATTCGACACCCAGGCTCACATGTGTAAAGGTATACACGTGCATAGGTGCATGGGTGCCCTGCCTCATGTATTCATGCATGGTGAGTCCTGCATACGTAAGCATGCAAGACCCACCTCTTACGTATGTTGATTGTGGGCCGTCCAAGGTCTGGACGTAGTCCACCTTGGGTATATCCAGTCCGTCCATCCATTTGGTTGGTGGACCACACGTGTGGGCCCCACACCGATGTACATATCTCGTATGTACAGGTCCGTGTGGAACCCATGCATGTGTGAAGCCATGATTGTTTTACATACATTAAAAAAATGTACTATTTGCTACAGTTATAATATGCCATATAATGCCAATATGATATACATGCTGTATACGGTGGTGTATTAGACAATATATCTATAAGGTATATGATGTATACATATATACCATATAATATTCACCACGTGTACATAGATATACTAGGCAATGTATATATCATATATATAGTGTGCAAGCTTCTCTCTAGGGTGATGGCCACATATGGGGGCCCCACCACGAGATAGATATTTATTTACACGGTCTGTGCAATAAATTTCACCAACTAGATAATGTATATGTTGAGCCCACCTATTGGGACAAATACCGGCAAGCCTACACTCCTCTCAAATAAGCACCCAAACCATCGTAATTGAGGTCGTTCAACTAACCATGGCATCCTGGAATCATAGGATTTATCAACTAATGCCAAAGATAATTTCCAGGAATCTGTTCAAGTGACGCAGAGACTCTAGTTTCTCAAGAGGGCTCACACCCAAGGACACTGTACAACGTATCTGGTGATGATTCTTTCCCCTTAAGCTTTTCACCCTTAACTAGACCAGAAATAACAGTTTTATTAGTGAAAATGGTTAGCTAGACTAATGATAAACGTGTATGAGAATAAACCATATTTACTTGATTTATCTATTTAACATAATAATTCTCATGCTTACTATTATTTAGATTCTTGATATTTCTGAATTGTCTAAGTAAATAGTCTAGTCATTTATGCCATGTAAACTCAGCTGTTGTATATTGATATGAATACATGTGTCATTCCTTATTTCCTTTTCATATTGTAATATATGTTGTTATGATATACATACTGATAAAATCTCTCCATGGGAAGTCCTAACAAAGGAGAGTCCGTGCTTGGGGTGTAACTAGATGGTTGTGACATAAGTAGGCCCCTGACATGGAGGTTTTGGTTGTGGTACTTGATCATGGGGTTTACCAACCATGTGTGGTTTCACCTAACTGACTGGGGGTGAAACTCATAACATTTCCAAATACCGTCATTTACTCATTTTTGAATCATTCATGCTGACATGTTTAAATCGCCACTTTTGGTAATTTCAACATTTTACCCCTAGTCGGCATTGGTGGTAGCACCTTATGTTGAATTGATTGACCACATGTTAGTGAGTGCTACACACACCCTAAGACAGTAGTCTCATGGGCCGGGGATGGTGGTCATGGGACACTATGCCCGAGCCGTCGGCCTACGCTGGGCCATGTGCTCCCCGTAGTGACCGTGAGCTTATTTAAAATGGCTGAGTGTAATTGGATTAATAACGGATTGGGTAATCATGCATACATCGCACAGACCAGCATCTATTGCTATCGTACGTGATGTACGTATTATTCCGACTGGATGATGTTTCCCAGGTTCGATGATTGCATGGGTGGCGGCCCTGTCCGCACGGATGAGTATTCCCGGGGCGTGAATGCATTGCATGGGCGGCGGCCCTGTCCGCACTGATGAGTATTCCCGGGGCGTGAACGCATTGCATGGGCGGCGGCCCTGTCCGCACGGATGAGCATCCCCGGGGCGTGAACGCATTCCATACATCCATGCACTTAATAAGACTGCATCTACTGTGTTTTGGATTATCTGTATGCTTTTATGTTATTCCTTGTTTAGGGCGGCGGTGTGCAAATCTTAGTGGGAGATCACACTGAGTTGGCCACTCATTCATCAATATTCAACCGTACAGAGGACACAGGAACAGAGGGAGTTGCGGAGGAGCCGGAGACGACGGAGGTCGAGGAGGAGGCTTACAATGAGGAGCCGTACCAGACGTACATTTGCTTATTTTGGATTAAATCAGTAGCTTTCTTGCTTATTAACATTTCATTTCATGTTGAGAACTAAAGTTTTGTATTTGGGCCCCAGCCGAGTGGCCCAGGATTTATTATTGCTTGGGTTTATCTATACTACGCTTAATTCCGTTAATCGCACTTTGATTTGAGTTTGATTATCTATTTGTTTATCAGTTAACACTTGGGTTTTCGAGAGATGAGTGCTATACTCGGGTCTCGAAAACCGGGGCGTTACATTAAAGTTGCCTAAGGAAGGCGGGTACCAACCGCAAGCTTAAACCATTGCGGGACCGTTCACTCTGCAAGAGAAGGTCGGGGAGAATGCGTTCAAACTAGAACTGCCCGCCACCCCGTCTTCAATGTTGATCAGCTGAGATTGTTCGAGCCCTCCATAAATACTTGGATTGACTTCATGAGGCAAAAAGATGATAGTCTCTCTTCCCTTCGTCAACATAGAGAGAATGGAAAAGACATAGGAATTAGAAAAAATAAATAAAATTGAAATCGAATTATCAGTAAGGGACAGGTGGAAAATTTCATTCATAGAACCCCCAATCATTTTTGTCGTGGATCGCCAGTTCCACGGATGGGCATGAGTTGGTCATTCGAGTAACTAACATCGTAGGTTGGCCAGGTTGGTTTTCCCCATACATGAATTTGCATTTGACTCACAACTAGAGGTGGGCATCGAGTCGAGTCGGACTGGATTGGGTTCAACTCGACTCGATCCGATTTTTCAAGAACCTGACCCGAACTCGATCCGATCCGGGACTGAGTCTAGCAGAGCTGACTTGATCCGATCTGAATCCTTGCTGGCTTAACCCGAATCGAGTCCGACTCGGTCTGGGAAACTGAATTGAGTCGGATTTAGTTGAGTCTAGGGAGAGAGAGGGAGTGAAAGGAGGAGAGAAAGAAGGAGATGTGGGAAACTGGGAGAGAAAGAAGGAGAGAAAGGAGGAGAGAAGGAAGGAGAGGAGGCAAATCGAGAGAGAAAGAGGGAGAGAAAGGAGGAGAAATGGGTGGGTGCGGCGCCTCCTTCGAGTAGAGAAAGAGGGGTTAGGGTTTGTTTGGATTTCGGATCAAATCGGTCCGAATTGACCATGATCCAAACTCGATCCGATGTACGATCGGATCTGAGTGGTCCTACTCGATCTGCACAGATCCTGGCCTTTGGTTTGGTTTGGATCGGGTCGGATCCACCGGATCAGGTCGGATTTGCCAGATCGGGTCAGATTCTGCCTAGCTCTACTCATAACAACATATGAATTAAAGTAGCAGCAATTTGGGATCCAGCTGCAGTTTCACCAATTTCTTTGATTAATCACCCTCGAAGGGACTTATCCCTCAATTAAAGTTAGAGCTGGGCATGTCTGACCCGATCTGGTAGATCTGACCCGATCTAACCAAATCTGACCCGATTCGAACCGAACCGATGGCATGGATCAGGTCGAATCGAGTAGGCCCACTCAAATCCGACCATACATCGAGTCGAGTTCAGATCAGTGGCCAATCCGGACCGATCGAATCCGGAATCCGATCCGATTGGATTCGATCTGATCGGATCCGCACAATATTCATTCAACACTGTATTCTATAATGTTGTCTACTTGAGATCGAGATATACCTCATTTTTTATTTAATACCATAAAATGATTTAGAAAAATAGATGGACAATGTTGATGAAATAAATACATCATGGTGGTCCAAAGAGCACTGACCATCAGCCATGGGGCGGTCGCAGAGTAGCAGCCAATCCCTCTCTCATATCATGGACTGAAGTGCATCGAGCACCTATCTAAGGGAGAGAGAGAGGGAAGTAGTTCTATTCGGTCAAGCTCGTGGGAACTTTCCAAGAGGTCGAGCTGTGTGGGTCCCACCGTGATGCGTGTGAAACATTAACACCGTGCATTTGATGGGTCTCCTTTAAATTAGGGGATATCCTAAAAATCAGCCGCATACGGAACTTTGGTGGGCCATACCATCTAAAACATGTGAAGACATACCTAAAACATATAAAAGCACCTGGTGGTGTGGTCCATATGAGTAATGGATCTGGCTAATTGTTTTACTCATGTCTCAACGTCGAGTATAGTACATGATGGACGGATTGGATATTACACGTATAAAGTGATGGCCCCACAGATTTGGGTGTTTTACGGTTTGCGTACAGCAGATGTGGTAACCGATTCCACTGAAACGCTTCAGATGTCTCATGTCTGACACTGATGACCCACCTGACTGATAAATACATCCATCACGCTATCGTTACTTTCGTACGGACTTTCGCCGACATGGACGGAACGACTTCATGTGGGTGAGATCCACACCGTCCATCAGGCGATCTACCTTTTTCTTGGACTGGGCCCCAAAATTCAGGGCTATTAAAGAATCAGGTAGGCTATACCGTGGAAAAAGGTTGAGTTGGGACACGCACCATTAAAATAGTTCAAATTGCGTGTGGGGTCCACTGTCAATTGTATATGCCATCCAAGCCATTCATCTGATGCACCATGCCAGGATGAATGGATTTCCCTAAAATCAATACAGACGAAGACTCATGTGGACTACAACACGTGAAAATGGAACTAAGCACCTTATGGACGGGATGGATCTGATGCATGTTTGTCCCACGCAGGATCCGCGTGCCCACGTGAGTCAGGCTCGTGCAATCCGCGTGCTTAAGTAGAGAAAAACTTTGATACTCAGGCTGAGGGTGAAGTATGATACACGGGCGGTTGGAAATTACTTAAAGATTGCAGATGTGGCATAAAATTAATTTATATTAAACTTTCTATATTATGGGTCCCACTTTATATATCAAGAACCAATAATTGAAGATGCTGTCTGCCAATTGGATTGGAGGAAATTGATTGGACGGCTAAAATGGCCCTATTTCAACAACCGAGTGTTAAACGAGTCAAAGGTTAGGATTATTCAAGAAATCTGATTTTGGGACTGTGACCTAGCGATCGTGGGTCCCACACGGTTTAGTTCGAGTTTATGTATGACACGGGTACAATTACCTGGGTGCCTGTGTAGAAAGCGTCAACCAATGTTGGAGTATGCGAACCAATTATATTACGTCTGTACATAACTTTCAACCTTTCACAAACTGGCGCTGGCAGTGGCTGGCAGGTGTACCAATTCACCGGCCACGTATGTGATTTGACGTCAACAGATTCTTGGGTCCAATCATGAGGTATGTGCTCTGTAAGGGTTGATTTGAAAAATAAGAGAAATTTAAAGATCAAATGTAACACAATGCAAAAAGCAGCGGGGTTAAAGGTCTACCATTAAATGAAGATTGAAGATTCTATCTTAGCCATATCTCCCTGACCGAGTCCGACTCGATGCCCACCTCTAAAGTAACAATGTCTTTTAACTGATCTTATCGCAGATACATATTCAACCAAATGCCGATATGAGATCACTTCCAACACGGGCTTTACTCACCCAAGCAATGGCATACGATAGGTTTGATAAGCCCACACGTGTGTGGAGCTCTGCCCATCATCACACAAGTACACATGTCAAAAATGAGTTCAGATCATTCCTTCAAGTGGGACAGAGATTATTCACATACCGTAATCTTCTGCTCTAAAACCAGCATGTTTTTGCTTCCCAGGTAGGCCATAGTATACAAACCAAACTGATGTCTAAGCCAAATTTCCATCAATCTGTTTTACAGTGGCAGCCGGACTACAAAGTATGGCCCACATGAAGGAAAGCCAAGATCAGGCACACATGCACCATATCGGCACCTGAGCTTCAAATGAGTAGGCTTAGCAAACTTCCAGCACACAAATAGTTTAAACTAGTTAGAAAGCTGTGCCATCCATGGGTACACACCAGCCATCTATTTGTTTTATACGCCGGCATACCTGAAGAGCAAAATGGCCCGCACCGCAAGCCAAAAAGGCATAAACAGGGTAGCCCACCTGATGGAAAGCTCGGTCTCACAAAAGGAGAGGTATGTTGGAGATAGAGGAAAATAGAATTCTGAGTGGAATTATAAAACACCGACGTTTACCCACTGATCAATGCATCCATTCAAAAAACAAAAATTACTTTCTAGTCAGGTACTCCAATGCGGAGAGAAATGGTGAGGGAAGTGGGGTGAGGAGAGATTTAAGGGGCGATTCATCATGTACTCCAAGGTGGAGGCTGAGTGAGAAATCTAGACCTCTAGTCAGGAGAAGGGCACCATGAACATGCCTTCATCCAAAAGACAAAGAGTTCCAAGAAACATATGCATTCCACATTGGCCCATGAGATACATTAAACAGACTCTTGACCTTATTTTTCCTAACCATTCGTTTTTCTACTTGGGATGATGATGATTGATTTTTCATATGCACACAGGCTACCTGATGTGCAGACTGGCCCAATTGTTGTGGCGAGCATGCTCATGGTAGCGCCCATCTAATGAATGGGCAGGATCTCACATATGCATTCCACATTGGCCCATGAGATGATAATAGCCACTCCAATCCCTCCTCATGGGAATTGCCTCGGCACTTCTCCAAACGGTGTTTCACATACCAGAAATGGGCATTTTACTGCTGAAAATGATTCAAACAGCAATGTAGCTAAACGAGCAATCTAAAATGGATTCAAACAGAACGGTAGCTTCATGAACATTCTATATACATGTGTTTTATGTGATGTACACGAGAACAATAACCAAAAACAATAAGGAGACTGAAAGCAAATCATTCCCCATCTCAATAGGATACCTCGTAAGAATCTTCAGACGCTTCAGAGCTCTCGTATGCTGATTCGTAACCTTCAGAGGTTTCACCGGAATCTACATTCTCTACCACATTCTCTACAGTTTGAACAAACTGAAGCAAGTAATGCACTCCATTGATCACGTCATACACCATCAAACCTATCCGTCCTCCCACCCAACTACCCAAATGGCTTCCCACAAGATAACCCACCCTCCCAAGTCTCTGTTCTCCTTGGAAACCTCCTGCATAGGTCCCGAACAAGGTTCCCGTGCCTCTTAGGAATCCTTCTGTCATTGTACCCCCATAATATATAGCTTCAAAGAAGTCCCACCCTGACGATATAATAGGCCCAATGATGCGTTTGGTTTGTCGGGATGCTAGCTTTGCAGCTTTAGCTCCAACTTTCTGTGCTTGCTTTGCTGCAGCACTGGCACTAAGCCCTTCTACCAATGCATCAGTCAGGGCGACCTCAATAGCTTTATGTCTTACTTTCTCAACATGGGCAGTTCTGATATTGTTGAAATATAGCTTAACACTCTCCTTAACTACACATGCTAGACTACCTGAGCCCATGTCGAAGCAGTTTAAAAATGTGAACTTCCCACTTTTAGATGATGCCTCCTCTCCAACCAGCTCTCTGCATTTTTCGGCTGCATAGGAAATGTTGTGTGTATGGCATATGAATCAAAATGGCATTGATATAGGTAAAGAGACCAGACTATTGCTTTTTAGTATGTCATAGAAAATCACCCCCATCTACACACATTATTTTTTCCAATCTACACACATACATGACAACAACTTGATGAATTCCTTGTCTTGGTTTTCCCCCTTGCAAGGGAGCTATTTTACGGAATCCCTTCCAGTGTTTTAAATAGCAAATAGCGTAGTGTAGCATTCACCCCTCTTAAGCTTCAAGCTTAAGCTACATAATGTACAACTTATGCTACAAGCCACTTCTAGATTTTTACTTAAGGTTGTGCTTGGTTGCGCTGAATAATGAAATGTCATGACATTTTGCACCAAATTAGTCTGATTAATAATGAAATTTAATGACATTTGCTGCAACTAAACACGTCCTAAATAAATAGGAAAAATAGGCAAGGATTAAAAATAAAGATAAATAAAGAGCAACGTAACTGATTTAATACTATTGCTTGCATTATTTTAGTAAAATCGTTGAAAAGATTAACTAATTTTTATTTAAAATGAAAAATGTAACAATTCATTGAAATATAAATTGATTTTCATGTTTAGTGAAAAATAACTTGGTAGTGTAAGCTACGTAGCGTGTACCATAGGTATGTGGCATGAAATGCAGGCTATAGGTGACTTATGCTATTTTCATGAGCTACGTGGCATTATGGCTAAGTTATGCTACGTATCGTAAGCTACACTACATAGCGAATCTATTTAAAACACTAATCCCTTCACCTTTGATACTTCTAATGATCTCAAGGTTCAAAATATCATCATCAGAGCACGTGTCAGCTGACCTGAAAACCAATGTGTCAGTACCTGTTGGCCGATACCCACGTGTGAATTTTGGCCGATTCGGTGCTTTGTCACTGACACAGAAAATTGTCTTTTTCTCAAAATAACAGTATGGTGATCGGTGTGGGAAGAAAGGAATGGGAGGTGTTTTAATGATGTTTCCAATCCGGCGGGGTTCATAGTCAAAAGAGTGCACCAGTATATTATCGAATGGGCTTCTAATGTGGTGAATTTAAAGGGCTATAATCTGCTTTTGTTTGGAGGGTAACTGGTTTGCTATCTCAGCAGGTTGTTCCCCTCTTTGTATTTTTCCTCCTTTAAATAAAGTTTCTGTTATCTCTCTCTCAAAAAAAAAAAAGTATCAGCATGAACAATACAGAATGTGTCTGCTGCTATCTCGAACCTTGATGGGTGCATCAGCATATCCAAAAGCTTTCTCATATTCCCAAGTGGTTTCATCTACAGGGCCGAAAAGGTTTTGATAGCTTTCTCTGGCTGACAAGTTATAAACTACGCCACTCTGCATCTCGACTGAATTCCAAAACATATGCAACAATGAGACCAAATATGAAGTTGCTTATCACTGGGCGTATGAAAGTGATAAACTGAGCAAAACGTTGGCATGGACATCAATTTGACTCTTACTATTGATCAAACAAAGACAATAGAGTCATGAAAAAACCACAATGTAACCAGGGATTGTAGTATGTGACGCAGATCACAAAAGGGCCTGTTAGTCTTTCTTGTGGCTTACATAGCCTTGATCCTACATTCCATCAAAGGTCAACACATACTGAAGTTGATTGCTGCTTTGTTACAGAAACGTTAACCCGCTGCTCATCAAAGACTCCTTCTGTCATAAGAAAAGAAGATTTAGCTGTTGCCCCTTGGTTGTTGAAGGAGACTCTTAAAATGTACTCACTTTGGCTTTCATGAAAGGCATGGCACCTTGGAAGCATGCACTTATTTTTAATGAGAAAAAGGCCAGTGAATACGTTTCTAATTTCTTTTAGGCAAGTGTCGAGGGAGGCCAATGCCTTGATAGATGTCTTGGCTTAGGTTTTAACTCTTAACATGTCAGTCAATGAGTGTGTTCTCCATTATCCTTTGTCTCTATGTATAGCTCGTCTTCTTTTTTATTGTAATTGCCAAAAAAGAGAGGAAAAATAAAAAATAAAGAACGGGTAGAAGGAGATCCAACCTTTCCACCAGGAAGAGAGAACTTTTCAGTTTATCATAAGGAATTGTTGACTTGTATCATAGCCTGATGGAGAGTGTTGAACAATGAAGAAAATGAGTGTTGTAACTTGAAGATGTGTAGTATTATTTCTATAGCCTATTTTAATTCGTTGAAATTGAAAATAGGAAAATTAATTTCCAAGAAAATTGGTGGAAATGAAACACTATTTCCGGTGTTGTTTTCACGCCAATTTTCCTACTAAGGAAGTTAGTTTAATTTTCCAGTTTTATTGTTTGACAGCCACATTATTTCCACAGAATTTTTTTTCTATGGTTTGGCATGCATGTCAATAAATATCTGGAATCAATGGCCCATCTCTTACTGTCACACGTGCGGTGATCGACTAATGGGGGGCCCACAGTTAAGATCATCTAAAAATCAGCCCAACATGAAAATGCACATGGTTGGGACGAACTAATGGTGGCCTACATGGGAAATTAGAAATGGACCTAGATCAGATCGACTAACAATGGGCCCCACACCACATGGTTAAGATCATCTAGTGATGGGTCCCACATGGGAATACTCAAATACACATGACTATAATTGACTAACAATGGCTACACGTGGCCAAAATCATTTAACAATGGGTCCCATCCCACCTGGAAATACACGAGTCGAAGATTGATGGGACCACATGGTTAAGATCATTTAATGATGAGCTCATGTGGTATACACATGGTTAGGATTGACTAATGATGGTCCCAGGATGGAAATATACATGTTTACCATCACTTAACTATGGGTCCCACATGGCTAAAATCATCTAATGATGGGCGGCCAACATGCGTACGATCAACTAGTGATCAGCCTCACATTGTAAGATGGACACAACAAGCAAATACAGATGGTTATGATCAACTAACGACAGGCCACATATGGTTACAATCACCAACTATGGGCCCCATGTGGAAAGACAACTGTCTAGGAGTGACTAATGATGAGCCCTGCATAGTTAATATCATCTCATTGTAATCTCCGTGTGAAAACAATGCTTAGGGTTGACTAAGGATGAGCCCACATGGTTACAATCATCTAAAGAATGAAGGAGACAAAGTAGACTTGAGATGGTGAAGGAGAGGAAAATATGAAATTGTATTTCTTAGGCTTTGAAAAGGAAATTGAAATGAGCCAATTTCTTGGAAATTTGAAAAAATGGAAATTGATTTTCCATGGAATTTTGAAAAATAAAACAAAAGAAACAATGGAAAATTTATTTCCACGGATAAATTGATTTCCACTTTCAATTTCAACAAATCCAAACAGGGCGGTAATTTTAACCATGTATTCATTTAGTATCAAGAGTATTGTTGCAGTTTCTGCAGACTTGTACCATGTATGTATTTGTTTTTTACACGTCGCTGAATCAATCAATACATTTACAACTCGTCCACATTTAGTCTCTTGCAACATTTCATTCACATGTGATGGTCCATCTAGTAGGAATTCCAACCATCATGGATGAACCTTAACTATCACTACGCAGTTTGCTCGCAAGGTTTGGGAAGGAATTTTCAATCAATTCAATGTCCACTGGCTTGTGCCAGGTTCAATTGAAGGCCCTCTTTACAGCTTGGCATGGAGGAAGAGGCGGTATCTGAAGGAGAAAGGAATGTGACCTATCCCTTCTATCGGTTATATGGGCTATTTGGAGGGGGAAAAATAGCCGGAATTTTAAGGATGCCAAGTAAGAAGCATTTGTTGGTGCTTCAGGGGGCAATGAATGATGTAATTACTTGAGTTAGCATAGCTTCTACCCTTGACCTTGTCTGGTAAGGTCAGCGGGGTTCTTGTATCTTTTGCCCATCAGACTTTTCTAATAAATTATCTTTATCGTTCCAAAAAAAAAAAAAAAAAAACTTTACTATCAAAAAATATTCTTAAGCAATTAAAGATATGATTGTAATTATCAAAATATATCAAAATAACTGATGCGGACACAAGCGCATTCAAGGTGTACCAACGAAGAAAGCGTCAACCACAAGTGCCGTTCTTATGGATAGGCGACTATTGAGGGGCTGAAGACTTTTCACATGTGATTGGACATATAGAAGACCCCACCCAGGGAAGACACATGTGAAGGAAGATTGGAGAAAGAAGACCGAGCGCTCGAACTTTCCCGTACTTATATTATTTGCGCGTTTTTGCTTAGTTAGGGGTATTTTAGTAAGTTTATGTCTTTATTTGCTTATTCTAGGGGTATTTTAGTAAGTTTATGTCTTTATTTGCTTATTCTGGGGGTATTTTAGTAATTTTATGTCTTTATTTGTTTATTTAAGTTGGCAAAAGCCCTAAATCCGAATTTCAACTATTGATTAATGAAAAGCAAACCCTTTGGTTGCCTCCTTCCTCTCCTCTCTAATGGTGCTTCTTTTCTTCCCTTGATCTTTTTCTTCTAATTTCTTCTTGTGCCCCTCCAACTTCTTCAAGGTAATAATTTTCTTCCTTCTATTTTCCAGTTTTGGCTAATCCTTCTTCAATCAAAATCTTGAGAACCGATCTAAACCCTAAAACCCCAAATTCTCAAATCCCTAATCCGAGAAACTTCTTGGTTCTTCGGACTAGTGATCTTCATTGATCGATTGGGTATGACCATGTAAGATCGGGAGGTTTCATCCCTCGCCGGATCCAACCTAAGTAGTAATTGAACTCCATACTCCATGGTTGTGGTGATGGCCCGCTCCATTGCATGTTTCCTGTATGATTTTCTCAGTTATGATGATTACTGCTAGAATTTTAGATCATTTATTCCTTTTATTTCCGCTGTTTAATTATGTTCATGAGCATGCATCATAATTAGGGCTGTCCTGCGTCAAATTTGGTATCAAAGCCTAGGCTTGCATGGTTTTTTGTCTAGATCGAGTCATCAAATTAGGGTTTTGATTTTTAGGTTTAATTTAGAAAGTTTTCAATTTTAGAAACATTCCAGATTTCCAGATTTCCAGATTTAAAAAGTTTTCAATTTTAGCAAGTTCCTAATCTGAAAATTTTCCAGATTCGAGTTGTTTCCTGTTTCAACTTAATTGTGCCAGTTCATAGTAGTTTTGCATTCACCGCATTCATCTTGAAAGTCATAACACCTAGTAGTCTAGTTGGGTAGAGTTTGGTTCAAGTCTTCATTGTATGCCCACGAGAAGAGGTAGAGGTTTCGGACTTCAACCTACCATGAATAACGAGCAGTTATCTGAGCAACTTGCTCAATTGATACAAAAGATAACCGCCCTAAAAGCGGGTCAAAAGCATGAGTTTGCCCGCCTTGAGAACCAAATTACCACTACCATGACTAAGGTTGAGCAACTAGAGGCGTCCCAAAAGGAAAACCCTGCTGTAGGGGATGATGCACACTCCCAAGTGGGAGGAATCATTGAAGAACGCGCTGTCACACGTGGTGGTAGTGAGGATAGAGATCGTGGTAATGGTCGTAGTGTGGTGCGAGAGGCACGAGCCACATGTGATCATCAAGACCGCTATGATCCAGATGAGCGTGCGATAAAGAGTGTGAGAGTTGAGGCCCCGAGTTTTGATGGGCGCTTGGATCCCAAGGCATTCCTTGACTGGGTTGCTGACATGGACTACTACGTTGAGTGGTATGGCATGTTGAAAAACCGTCAAATGCGGTTTGCTAAGATGAAGCTTGTAGATCAAGCCAAGCTCTTCTGGACCAACACCGAGCGTAGGATAGAGAGAGTTGGTAGAACCCCTATCACACATTGGTATGAGATGAAAGAGAAGTTGAAGGAGAAGTACCTTCCTCTCTCATACCGTCAGAAGCTTCTTGACCAATGACAATCCTTACGCTAAGGGTCAATGTTTGTCGCTGACTACATCGCTAAATTTGAAGAGTATATGATGCGATGTGATATCCGAGAAGACCCTCTAATAACGCTCTGGCGTTTCAAGACGGGCCTTTGTGCTGATCTTCAGCACGAGCTTATGACTCGGCCCTTAACGAACTTGGATGAAGCATATCAAGTCGTGTAGGAGTTAGAGCAATATCTGAAGGCTCCTGTCGTTTGTCGTTTTGAGCCCCGAGACTCCAGTGCTAGATCTAGTTCCCAGGGAACTAGACCTAATATTGGTAGTCAACCTAGGGCACAGGCGACCATTCCGCCTAGGCCTAGAGAGGACAAGGGCAAAGGGGGTTCTTGGTACCGGTCCTAGTAACATGAGCCAAGTGAGGTGCTATGAGTGTGGCGATCTTGGCCACATGTCTAATCAGTGTCCTACGAAGAGCCGTGAGAGAACCTTAGTTATAGGCGAGTCCCACGAGGGTGGAGATGACCAAGGTGACTATGAAGTTGAAGAGTATCACCCTGAAGAAGGATTTACTGATGGAGAAGAAGTGGATGAAGAAGCAACGCTTGCAGTAGTCAGGCGTGTGCTAGCTCAGTCTAGAAGTAGTGCTGACTGGCATCGAAGCACTATCTTCTACACTATTGCCAAGTGTGGTGAAAAGAATTATAAGGTGATAGTGGACAGTGGAAGTTGTCAGAATGTGATTTCCACTAGCACCTTAGATCGCTTAAAACTGAAATCCACACCTCATCCAGACCCGTATAAAGTTTCTTAGGTTAACAAGACATCCCTACCTGTCACTAAGCAATGTCTAGTCCCCATCGACTTTAGGTCATACAAAGAGTCCTTGTGGTGTGATATTTTACCTATGGATGTGGGACATGTTATCCTAGGTAGATTGTGGCTATTCGATAATGATGTCACGATCTTTGGCCGTTCAAATGCGTGTACTTTTATGTATAACGGTAAAAAGATCAAACTTAATCCCATGCCACCTAAGAATACACTAGGGAAGAAGAATGATGAGAAGGCAAATGAGCCCAGAGGAATGGGGAAATCCAAACCTAAGTCTCTACATATAATCAGCGCAAGAGAGTTTAAAAAAGAGGCTAAGGAGGATTCTATGGTGTATGCCCTTGTGGCTAGAGAGATTACACCTGAGGTTCCATTAGAGTTGCCACGTGAGGTGACCTCGGTCCTGAAGGAATACAATGATGTATTTCCTGAAGACTTACCAAATAAGTTGCCACCTATGAGGGACATGTAGCATGCCATTGATTTTGTCCAAGGGTCTACTTTACCGAACTTTCCTCACTACAGGATGAACCCTGCAGAGCATGCAGAGTTGAAGAAGCAAGTTGATGAGCTTCTGCAAAAGGATTTCATCCAAGAGAGTATGAGCCCGTGTGCCGTGACTACATTGTTGACGCCAAAAAAAGACGGCACGTGGCGCATGTGTGTGGATAACTGTGCCATAAACAAAATTACTGTTAAGTATGGGTTTATTATACCTAGACTTGATGATATGCTTGACATGATGGCCAGGTCCACTATATTCTCTAAGATAGACCTCAAGAGTAGATATCACCAAATCCGTATACGCCCAGGAGATGAGTGGAAGACAGCGTTTAAGACGAAAGATGGGTTGTATGAGTGGTTGGTCATGCCCTTCGGCTTGACTAACGCACCCAGTACTTTCATGCGGGTGATGACACAAACTTTGAGGCCGTTCATGGAAAAATTCCTAGTGGTGTACTTTGACGATATTCTTATTTATAGTACCACTAAGGAATCACACCTTGAACATTTAAAGAAGGTCTATAGTGTCCTTAGGAAGGAAAAGTTGTACGCTAATCTTAAGAAATGTGCATTCATGTCTAGCCAAGTTGTGTTCTTAGGATTTATAGTGTCATCTGAAGGGATGCGCGCAGACCTTGAAAAAGTCAGGGCCATAGTTGAGTGGCCAGAACCAAGGAACATTCATGAGGTGCGAAGCTTTCACGGCCTAGCAACTTTTTATCGTCAGTTCATTAGGAGTTTTAGCACGATCATGGCTACCATTACCGAGTGCATGAAAAAGGGAGAGTTCGTGCGGTCTAAAGCCGTAGTCAAGGCTTTTAAAGAAATTAAGGGCAAGATGGTGGAAGCTCCTGTCATGCGTCTACTTGACTTTTCTGAAGTCTTTGAAGTAGCGTATAATGCGTCTGGTATCGGTATAGGTGGAGTGTTGAGTCAAGAAGGACATCCAGTGACCTATTTCAGTGAGAAACTGAATGAGGTAAAATAAAAATACTCCACTTACGACAAAGAATTTTATGCGGTAATGCAATCCCTGAGACATTGGCGACACTATCTCCTACCGCAAGAATTCGTTTTGTTTTCTGACCACGAGGCTTTGAGATATTTGCATTCTCAGAAGAAACTCAACCTAAGGCATGCCAAGTGGGTAGCGTTTCTTCAGGAATATTCGTTTGTTTTGAAACACAAGGCCGGGGTTGAAAACAAACCAGCGGATGCCCTTAGTAGGAGAGTGGCGTTACTCAACTCCTTGAGTGTAGAGGTAGTCGGATTTGAGCAACTGAAAGATGAATACCCCATATGTCCTGATTTTGGGAGTACTTACGCGTCGCTTTCTAGTGACCAACATATTATGGGTGAATATGTTCTTAAAGATGGCATTCTTTTCAAGGGAGACAGACTTTGTATTCCCCGTAGTCTCTTCGTGAATTCCTCATCTGGGAGCTTCATTCAGGAGGGATAGCTGGCCATTTTGGTCGTGATAAAACCATTGCCCTCGTAAAAGATCGTTTCTATTGGCCAAGCCTCAAGCGAGACGTAGCCAAAGTTTTAAGGCAATGTCGAACATGTCAGCTGACAAAGAAAAGAAAGCAAAATACCGGGCTGTACACGCCATTGCCAGTGCCGCATGCTCCGTGGCAGGACATTAGTATGGACTTCGTGCTTGGGCTTCCCAAGACTATAAAAAAGCACGATTCCGTTTTTGTCGTTGTGGACCGTTTTTCTAAAATGGTGCATTTCCTCCCATGTTCAAAGACGTCGGATGCATCTCATGTTGCTCGTCTCTTTTTTGTTGGTGTGGTGCGTCTTCATGGGTTACCTAAAACCATAGTGTCTGATCGTGATGTTCGATTTACTAGATATTTTTGGAAGACACTGTGGCACATTATGGGAACTCGTTTGCAATTTTCTACTGCTTACCACCTACAAACAGATGGTCAAACCGAAGTGGTAAACCGTAGCCTTAGAAATATTCTACATTGTCTAGTGGGTGAACATGTTAAGACTTGGGACCTAATTTTACCAACTGCTGAACTTGCTTATAATGGGTCAGTTAATAGATCTACAAGATTAAGTCCTTTTGAAATTGTAAGTGGTTATAAACCTAGAATGCCCATAGATCTCTTACCTATGTCTGTTACCCGAAGGTCTTCTGAGTCAGCCGATGCATTTGCACGCCATATTCATGATTTGCATACACATATTAGACAGGGGGGTAAAAAAAGAACAATTATGATTATAAAGTTTCAGCTGATTCTCATCGTAGAGTGCAAGAATTTCAAGAAGGAGACTGTAATGGTGCAAATAAGGCTAGAGCGATTCTTTCAAGGATCTGCAAAAAAATTACAAGCGCGTAGTGCTGGACCATTCAAGATATTACAAAAGGTTGAGTCCAACGCGTATCGGGTTGACCTTCCACCTGAAATGAGCATTAATCCAACTTTTAATGTGGAAGATCTAGTCCGTGCCCATACTCCCATTGTTGATACATCGTCCCTTTCATGGCCTTTTTCTGAGTTTGCTACCCAACCCCTTCCACCCCCTCCTCCACCCATTACCCATAAAGAAGAAATTGAGGAAATCTTGGATGACGAGATAGTATTCACAAGAGATGGAGGTTTCCAAAGGTATCTTGTCAAGTGGAAGAACAAACAATCGTCTGAATTTACGTGGCTGTCGGGCGACGCATTGCAGGGTATTGATCCAGATCTACTAGAGTGCTACAAAAGTTTCAACTCGTCGGAGTCAAGTTTTTCTCACTCGAGAGGAATTGATGCGGACACAAGCGTATTCAAGGTGTACCAACGAAGAAAGCGCCAACCACAAGTGCCGTCCTTGTGGATAGGCGACTATTGAGGAGCTGAAGACCTTTCACATGTGATTGGACACATAGAAGACCCCACTCAGGGAAGACACATGTGAAGGAAGATTGGAGAAAGAAGACCGAGCGCCCGAACTTTTCCATACTTATGTTATTTGCGCATTTTTGCTTAGTTAGGGGTATTTTAGTAAGTTTATGTCTTTATTTACTTATTCTAGGGGTATTTTAGTAAGTTTATGTCTTTATTTGCTTATTCTAAGGGTATTTTAGTAATTTTATGTCTTTATTTGCTTATTTAAGTGGGCAAAAGCCCTAAATCCGAATTTCAACTATTGATTAATGAAAAGCAAACCCTTTGGTTGCCTCCTTCCTCTCTTCTCTCTAATGGTGTTTCTTTTCTTCCCTTGATCTTCTTCTTCTAATTTCTTCTTGTGCCCCTCCAACTTCTTCAAGGTTATAATTTTCTACATTCTATTTTCCAGTTTTGGCTAATCCTTTTTCGATCAAAATCTTGAGAACCGATCTAAACCTTAAAACCCCAAATTCTCAAATCCCTAATCCGAGAAATTTCTTGGTTCTTCGAACTAGTGATCTTCATTGATCGATTGGGTGTGACCATGCAAGATCGGGAGATCTCATCCCTCGCCGGATCCAACCTACGTAGTAATTGAACTCCATACTCCATGGTTGTGGTGATGGCCCGCTTCATTGCATGTTTCCTTTATGATTTTCTCAGTTATGATGATTACTGCTAGAATTTTAGATCATTTATTCCTTTTATTTTCGCTGTTTAATTATGTTCATGAGCATGCATCATAATTAGGGTTGTCCTGCGTCAATAACCAAATAGGAGATTCAAATGAGGGTACTCTGCAAAACCTGGGGTGCTAGCTTTGGGTTGAATGGTTGTCAGTGTGGATCTTTGGACTAGTAGAAAATATTCAAATGAGAACTTTGATGGCCAAAGACCAATCATAAGCATAGTTGGCTCTGATCCTAAAATTATTGAGAAACAATTGTTATTTGGGATGTCTACGAAATGCTGCCTGTTTTTTTTTTTTTTTTTCCTTCTTTGTTTGCTTGATTAGACAGAACCACCCAAAAATAATAATTAGATATCACCACCCAATTTTTATCAAATCAAAGCAACATAGGTTAGCTTATTTCTGAAAATGATGAAAATACCCCTAAGAAGTAATAATGGTGGACCGCGAACTAGACCATTCAAAAATATATGGACAGCGATCCTGACCATTCCAACACGGTGGATGGTATTATAGGCCATTCAGCACTAGATGGTTAGCATTTGGACTGTTCAAAGGTAGATGAATAGCTATTTAGACCATTCAAAAGTACATAGACAGTGAAATGGACCATTCCAAGATGGTGGGCAGTGATCTGGACCGTTCCAAGGTAGGTGGACAGGGATCTAAACCGTCTCAAGATGATGGACAGCAATTTGAAACAATCCTTCCATCAATACATGCAAAGATATGACAGAAATAAGCTGATGTCTGTCACTGAGATTTGACAAACAATGGTAAAATAAATAGACCCCTCAATATGTGGGTGGTGACATCTAAAAGGTCCTTAAAATGCCTGTAAGTTAGAAAAAAGAGAGACCAGAGAGAGGTACTGCAACTCCCCTCTTTATAGAGCTGGTACATCTTCTCCCTACCATTCCGATTTCAAAAATATAACCATAGCACCTGTAAGTCACTTACAAGTAAGTGAAAGCACAGCTCTTTGTCATGTTTACAAATGTAACTTTCCATCTGTAAGGGGTAGTTTGGATGCCTGTAAGTTTTTAAGTTGTGAGTCTTGTGACTTTTGCCTATGAAAGTCACTTTGGGGGCGTTTGGATCATAAGTTACTTAAGATAAGCTACTTATGCCTCAAGTAGCTTATCTTGGTTTCAACTTATCAATATGAAGTGATTAAGTACCTTTAAGTAAAAAAGTTACTTATAATTGATCTTAAAACAAACTTACTTATCTACTACTGTAAGTAGAAAAAAGTAACTTATTTGGTGGTATCCAAACGAGTCCTTTATATGCTTGCTACCTGTTCCCTCAGCCCCATGAAGTTTCCTGGCAGTTTTTGCCTGTAAGTGGACTTACAGGTGAATTTCCTCCCCCCAAACACCACCTGTAAGTCACTTCCCACTTAGAGAAACTTACCCCACCTAGAAGTCACTTACAAATAATCCAACTTAGACACATCCAAACGATCCCTATAATAAAAATAAATAAATAAAAATTTTAAAATTGGGTAGTTCTGTCTAATTAAGCCAAAAAACGGGTAGCGTTATATAAAAATCCCTTGTTGTTTTATGTGTACGACCTGACAAATCCCTTGTCGTTTGTGAATTGGAAGTGAGAGCAAGCTCTAATCAGGCCCATCTCTTAACCTCTCAGGCCTATATAGACCCGGCCCAGTCGCATCCTAGCAAGAAGAACACAAATCGTACCGATCATAGAATCAAAACATCAACAGCAATTAACCCCATCCAAACGACCAATGCAATTGAAAAAATCGAGAATTTCATTCGGAATAGAATCGAAGAACACAAACAAACCAGAAAGAGAGAGACGAAAATGATCCGATGCATGTATGTATATACGCATGATTCATGTATGTATGTACAGTACCGGTGATGCTGAGGGCGATAAGGCCACCGACGAAGAGCGCCAGCCGAACTCTCCTCTTCTGTAAATCCAGCATTTTTCTCGTTCTGCAAAACCCTAACCCTAATTTTCAGAGTCTTTCCGTATATGCTTCGAATGAGGAAAAAGGGTTTTTAAGGTCGGAGGAAACTTCCTGGTCTTCGTCTTCCGAGAAAGGTCTTGCTTTTGCTTTTGCTTTTGGTTATTGAAAGAGAAGAGGGAAGAAAATGCGAAGTGAAGAAGTCGATCTCGAATGGAAGCGTATTGCGTGGTGGGGTGTGTCGACGTCACCCAGTTCTGTGGGCCCACCATGGTGTATGTGTCATATCCAAACCGTCCATACATTTTTCGAGATCGTATGTGTCATATCCAAACCGTCCATACATTTTTCGAGATCATTTTATGACATAGGCCCAAAAATTAGGCTGATCAAAATCTTAAATGGACCACACCATAGAAATCAGTGGGGACAGTGACGGCCACCGTTGAAACCTTTCTACGGCCCACCATGATGTTTATTTGACATCCAACCTGTTCATAAGTTCAATTATAATTAGATGAAAGAAAAATACAAATACAAGATTGATCTGAAACTTCCGTGGACTTAAGAAGTTTTCAATGGTAGACGTTCAATCCTGCTGCTTTCTTTAGTGTGGCCCAGTTGAGCTTTGGATCTCCTCATTTTTGGTGCATTTCATAAAATGATATAAGAAAATGTATTTGGACGGTGTGGATATAACATATAGCTTATGGTAGGGCCTAGTTAACTTGGTGACGTCAGTCGGTGGTGTGTTGCACGCCAGGCAATCGGCTTCGATGTCCATTCTCGAATGAGGAAAAGTTTCATACTCTGGTGGAGCATGATGATTAATACACGTGAAGTAAGGATTTTAAATATAGAATACAGTTAAAGAGATTAAAACGTCCAAATTGTTAATATTTTCTTTGAATATAAAATAAAATAAGATATTTTCACCGATTTGATTATGTAAATATCTCGTTGATATACACATATCGGACGGTTAAAATGATAAGGCCCGAATTCAGAAAACGAGTCTCCACCAATCGGAGATCTAGGCTGTTTAAGCCAATTGCTTTTGGGTTGATGACCTATCAAACTTAGTTCCAGAAATCTGAACGTTTTTTTAAAAAATTTTTAATTTAATATATGAAACGTGTACGATCTATGAGTGCCAGCGTATCCAGCACCATATTCTGTCAGAGTATCAAAGGGACGCGGGTTTCCTGTGAAGCCATTCCGTGAAAGTTCCTGCGCTGGGAAACTAGGTGGGGCACCGTGATATTTGTAAGAAAGCCACCCCGTCCATCGTTCAGGAAAAGAGGCCAAAAATGAGTCGGATCCAATGCTCAAGTGGGCTGGAAATGTGAGTTTTGAACGTCCATGGTTAAAATATTTGTAGGGCCACAAGTTTTGAATTAGGCTAAAGTTTTTGTTTTCAGCTCATCCGGGTATTAATGACGTTACGAACGGTATGAATGGCATGGAAACATCATAGTCGACCTCGGGAAAGTTTCAACGGTAGGAATTTCCCACCCATCGTTTCCTTTAGTGTGGCCCGCTTGAGTCTTAGATCCTGCGAAAGTTTGGCCTCAAGACCTAAAATGATCTTTAAAAACTTACAGACGGAGTGGATTTCTTACGAACATGACAGTGGGCCCCACTTAAATTTCCAGCGCAGCTAAGGCTGAAAGTCGGGTAGGTTGGGCCGGGTTGGTGCTCAACCCTAGCCCAACCAAAGGTTCCTATACCTCAATCCTAACCCAACTCAACCCAACCTCAGGTACGGAATTCTCAACCCAAGCCTAACCCAAGTGGGTTCGGTCAAGTTGGTCGGTAGATATATACTAATATTTTCATTATTAAGTTAGTCTATTTATTATATTTTCAATATAAGTTTTATTTTTTATACCTATAATTTTATTAATTATATATGTAGTTATCTATCGTAAAGAATATTTTTTTTCTAAACAACAAGCTAAAATATATGATAATTATTCCTTCAAAGGTGTATCGTGTATCAAGCAATATATTTGAGAAAGAGAAATCTAGTGTATCTTGTTAGATTGAGTCATCGGAAATGACGTGGACCAATAAAACCTGATGGCATTGGAATTTTTTATGCCTTCAACACAAACGATCCCTACTCAGTTATAATTAACTTATAAGGAACTTATATATTAATCGAGTTCGGGTTGGGTCGGGCAACCTAATGCCTTAACTTGAGCCCAACTCAAATTTTATTAGTTAGTGTTTATATGGCCCAAGCTTGAGACCAAACTTAATATATCTTGCCCAAGCCTAATCCAATGACAGGTCCGTCGGGTCGAACCCGCCCAACTTTCAGCCCTGAGCGCAGCAACTTCCCGCGAGTCAGGAAATACGCGTCCGTTTTGAATAGGGAAGAGAATTCCATCCAACGATGCCCGGACAATAAGCCGTCTGACTGAGACTCCTGTGGTTCCCAAGTTATGTATCTGTTTATCCACTCCGTCCATCAATTTTTTTAGATAATTTAGGATATAAATCCAAAAATAATGAAGATCCAATTCGAAATTAGACCACACCAGAGATTACTCTTGCAACAAATGCAAAAAATCTCACCATTTGGTGTGGTCCATTTGAGTGTTGGACATGACTCATTGTTTTGTTTCGTGCATTAAAATGATCTGAAAAAACATGTATGGACGGTGTGGATAAATAGATACGTGACAGTGAGCTCCACAGGAGTCCTGCTCGGACGGCCTATGTCCGGGTGGGGTCGGACGCAATCCGTTTCACTTGAAGAGGCAGTTTGCTTCCGGATGAGGGCCGAGGGGAAGCGGATTACCTATCACCCGGGCAACAGCTTAGTTGGTGTTACCCCCTACCGTGAGGCCCACTTTGATAATGTATTGTATATCCACTCTATCCATCCGTTTCTACAGATCATTTTAGAGCGGTATCACAAACATTAAGCAGATCAAATTCTCAGGTGGGCCACACCACACGAAACAGTGGTGATTGAATGCCTCACCATTAAAAATTCCAAAGCGCCATAGTAAGGTTTTCATCATTTTTATTTACCATCCAACCTTTTAATAATGTCAAGAAGATCTGGATGAAGGGAAAATACAAATATCAGCTTGATCCAAAACTTTTGTAGTCCATGAAAAAGTTTTTAATGATCATTTGTCATTGTTTCTAGTGGTATGGTCCACCCGAGATTATTATCTTCTTAAGGTTTAGGTTCGACTCGACAAATGAGACTTTAAAACAGATGGATGGTGTGGATATAATTAAAAAAACATATCTAAGTGGGGCCCACATGGTTAGGGTAACACCCACTAAGCTGTTACCCGGGTAACAACTAATCTGGTCCCGAGGGTTAGTGGGGAAATGGATTGGCTACTCCTGCACAAACCGATTTAGCTCGGTTAGTTCACTCGACTCGACTCAAAAAAGCTCGAATCAACTTGGTTTGAAACTGAGTTCAAGTCGAGTCGATTTTTTCAGCTCAAAAAAATTTCGAACTGAGTTTGAGCTTGGCCAAGCTCAACTCAACTTAGATTAAACCCCGACTCGAATCGAACCAGTTAAGTGACTCGTTAACTTTGATATTGATGTTGCTCACCAAGCGTTTGACGAAATGACTCAAAGAAGTGTTGGCTGGAGGCAAGGAATGTATGTATATGAAATAAATATGTTTTTTCTTGATTTTGATGTTACCGACAAAGTGTTTGATGAAATACCTATAAAACCGCTGCTACCATTTTACATACAGTGAGATTTTGAAGGTACAGTTCATGTGTTTGTGGGAATGTTGCATAGGTGAACTTGACTCGAATTGGCTTAAGCTGTTGACCAAATTGAGCCGAGCTAGCCAGTCAGGCTCGAGGATTGAGTCGAGCCGAGTTCAAGCTGGGGTCACCTAGTGGCCGAGCCAAGTCGATCTGTGCCAAGCTCGACTCGGATCAACTCGTGCACACCTTTAGCTACCCCCCTACCACCAGCCTAGTGGTTGGTGGTTGGTGCTCTATGGGACCCACCAGATGTGTGTGTTTCTTTCATGCCGTTCATTCATTTTTACCGATCATTTTAGGGCTTAATACCAAAAATGTAATAGTCAACGTTTAATCAACACAGTTTCCTGTAATGCGGTCCACGTGAGATTGGGATATACCTATTTTTTGGGCTCGTATCATAAAATGATCTAGAAAAATAGATGGACGGCGTGGATGAAACACACACATCATGATAGGGCCCACAGAGCACCGACCGAGTTCCAAACCGCCATTGGCTGGTGGCAAGGGAAGTAGCCAAACCGTTTCCGGCCGGTTGGTGGCGGGCGCAGATTCAGCTGGGCCAGAATCTAACCGAGTTCCATCAAATCATGATTGTGGGGCCCACCTTGATGTATGTGTTGTATATCCACGCTGTGAATATATTTTTCTATCTGATTTTACTATGCTTGCCCAAAAAATGAAACAAATCCAAATCTTAGGTGGACCATACCATGTAAAATAGTGGTGATTAAATGCCTATCATTTGAAACTACTTTGCTATCCAACTTGCGGATAAGATGAAACAGACCTCTCGATGAAGGAAAAATACAAATATCAGCTTGATCCAAAACTTTTGCAGCTAATAAGAAGTTTTAAATGTTAATCACCACATGGTGGACCACTTATAATTTTAATTTACTTTAGTTTTGGGCTAAATAAATGAATAATATGGATATACCCATGATCATGACCTAACGGAACTTGGTAAGGTCCACATGCAAAACGTTAGTTGCAAGTGTGCCACCTTGTCCATCTGTTTCACCAACTCATGTTAAGGTATGAAACACAAAGTGAGGCAAATCCAAACTCAAGTGGGCCACACAAAATGAAAATTGTGGGGATGGAAATGCCTACCGTTGAAACCTTTCTAAAACCCAAGATGACATTAATATGTCATTCAAACTATTCATAAGATCGTTCTATTAGGATGAATTCGAAATACAAATATTAGCCAAATACAAAACTTATGTGTTTGTTTTTCATTGTTAGCATTTTCATCACTTTGGTTTTCTATCAAGTGGCTTACTTTAGCTTTAGATATGCTTCCTTTATAGGCTAACTCCTAGAAGCAGCTGGTGAAATCAATGGACAAGATGAATTTCTAATGAGCACATTACAGTAGCCCCCACATGGATCCCTCTACATGAACATTTTGTTGGCGAGGCACCGGCAACTCACATCCCCATATGTATAATCTCCACCTATACTAAGAAGCTTGAGATGGCGTGTTTTATAAAATAATTGAATATATATAATAAAATGAATTGAAACAAAAAAGAAAACCAAACACACGTGAACTCCATTGAAACACTACTTCTCAAAAGAATCATAGTCCTAATAATATTATAGAAAAAGGAATTCAGAAAAGAGTTTTTTTTATGTAACTTTAATACGACCCATACACAATATTTCTCTTCCATACATGAAAATACCGTAAATACCTTACCCTCATGCTATTTGTGTCGAGGGTAGCACTCCTAACCCTGCCGAACCTGTTTGGGTGCAAAGGCACCCCAAACACACGCAGAGGGTAAGCCTCCCACATTTTTCATTGGGATCATATCAATAACATTTCATTTATTATTCTGCAAAATACAAGACATTTATCACAACATAATGAAATATCATAAAGATAATCAGTCAAGTTAGCCAGCTCAATTTGCTCCAATTTTAGATAGTAGGTTTGGCCCAAGCCTAGAAGTAGGCTATCTAAGTAAATGAGTTTGGTTGCTACTGAACCTTATCCCATCTAACCCGCGACCCTACCTAACCCAAAAGCTGATAAAGTTTAATACAAGATAAATATACAAACATATACACAAACTCAGAATGCTTAGCTACGCAACGCATGAAACTTGTGTGAACTTTTTTGAGAACTCATCCTACGTGATGTGACTTCAAAATCTGAACGGTCCACATGAAGCGGCACCTCATGAAACCCGCCGTCTTAACTTTTACTTTGATCCAAAACTTTGATGGGCCATGAAAAATGAAAACAGTTCCTCCCTTGATTGCATTTCTCTCTTCTGTGGTCCATCAGAATTTTGGATTAGAATGAAAATTTTTCCCATGGAATTTCATGGGATTCTGCATCACGTGGACCGTTCGGATTAGACGCCCATGATACGCGTACACATGCATAGGTGCGCAAATGAGCATTCCTCTCTCTCTCTCTATATATATGTGTGTGTGTGTATATGTATATATACATATATGTACATATGGATATGTACATGGACAGAGAGAGAGAGAGAGAGAGAGAGAGAGAGAGAGAGAGAGAGAGAGAGAGAGAGAGAGAGAGAGAGAGAGAGAGAGAGAGAGAGAGAGAGAGAGTGTGTGTGTGTGTGTGTGTGTGTGAAGAATGCTCAGCTACGCATCGGTTCGCACGTCATTATGTGCGAACCTTCCTATCAACCGTCAGTCTGGATGAAGGCGCTCTTAGCGCGAGCTTAAAAAAGCGAGTTTCCTTCTCTCACACGCTTCTTCACCCACTCTTTCCAAAAGATGCAGCGGAAGCCATTTCACATAAAATTTTTTTGCTAGAATGCTAGGTGGGTCCCACCAAGATGTTAGTGATAAATCTACGCCATCCATACATTTTTAAAAATAATTTTATGGTATAAACCCAAAACTGAGGTAGATTAAATTCTCACGTGGGCCACATAGTGTTGATTGAACTCTCACCATTAAAAATTTCGTGGGGCTACCAAAATTTTGGATCAAGCTAATATTCGCTTTTTTTTTTTTTCCATCATCTAGGTCTATATGACCTAATCTACAAGTTGGATGTCAAATAAATATCACGGTGGGCCCTAAAAAATATTTAACGATGAGAATCATTATCACCGTTGCTTCCTATCGTGTGGTCCACTTGAGATTTGGATCTGCCTCAGTTTTGGGATAATACCCTGAAATGATAAGAAAAAATGGATGGACGGGGTAGATTTCTCAAAAACATCATGTCGGCTCCACCTAGATTTTCAACGAACTTTGCAAATTGCATGCCTCATTAGGGGCGGATTTGATTTCCTGTGAAAGCCTTTCGCAGGAAGTTCCTGCGCAAGGATATTGAGTGGGGCCCACCACCATGTTTTTGGGAAATATACTCCATTCATCCATTTGTCTAGCTCATTTTAGGAAAATCAACCAAAAACGAGTGGATCCAAAAACTAAAGTGGGCCACACGAGAGGGAAAAATGGGGAAAGAAATACCTACCCTTGAAACCTTCCTGGGCTCCACCTTGATGTTTATATGCCATCCAAACCGTTTATAAGGTCATTAACACAGGGATGAAGTGAAAATACAAAAAAATCTATCCTGAAAAAAGCTTTTATGGTCATAAAAAATGTTTCAACGGTTCTCACTGAATCCCTACTATTTCCTCTCGTGTGGCCCAGTCGAGTCTTGGATCCACATCATTTTTTGTCGCTTGTCCTAAAATTAGCTTGCAAAACGGATGAATGGAGTATATCTTCCAAAAACATGGTGGTGGGCCCCACCCAGCATATCCTTGCGCAGGGACTTCTAGCCAAAGGCTTTCGCAAGAAATCCACGTCACGACAAGTTGAGTAGCTGACGCGGATTGGATACCGACAGAGGTTGAGTAGCCAGAGTCGCTACTGGAGTGACATCACCAAGTTCTGTGTGCCCCACATGATGTATGTGTTGTATTCCCACCGTCCATACATTTGGAGAGATCATTTTAGGATATGGTCCAAAGAATGAGGTAGATCCAAGGCTGGGGTGGACCCCACCATAGAAAATAGTGGTAAGAGTGATGCCCACAATTGAAACAAAAGGTCCACCATAATTTTTATTTAAGATCCAATCTGTTCATGTGTTAACGCAGACATAAAAGAAGGGAAAACACAAATATTAGCTTGATAGAGAACTTTTGTGGCCCTCAGAACTTTTTAATGGTGGGCATCACTCTCCCCACTGTTTTCTGTGGTGGGGTTCACTAAATCTTTGGATCTGACTCATTCTTTGGATCATGCCCTAATATGATCTCTCCAAATGGATGGGCGGTGTAGATACAAAACATACATCATGGTGTGGCCCATAAAATTTGGCGACGTTCACTTCATTAGGGATATTCTTGTGTTTGATACCAAAAACTTGGCTATGATACCAACTTGGAGAGATCGTATTAGGTCATGATCCAAAGAATGAGTCAAATCCAAAGATCTAGTGGACCCCACCACAGAAAATAGTGAGGAGAGTGACGCCCACCATTAAAAAGTTCTGAGGGCCACAAAAGTTCTCGATGAAGCTAATATTTGTGTTTTCCCTTCTTTCATGTCTGCGTTAACACATGAACAGATTGGATCTCAAATAAAAATTATGGTGGACCTTTTGAAGGTTTCAATGGTGGGCGTCACTCTCACCACTGTTTTCTATGGTGGGGTCCACCCCAGCCTTGGATCTACCTCGTTCTTTGGACCATATCTTAAAATGATCTCTCCAAATGTATGAACGGTGGGCATATAACACATACATCATGTGGGGCACACATAACCTGGTGACGTCACTTCAGTAGCGACTCTGGCTACTCAACCTCTACTAGTATCCAATTCACGTCAGCTACTCAACCTCTATCGGAGACGCGGATTTCCCGCACAAGCCTTCCTGGATTGGGAACCTGGGTGGGGCTCACTGTTATATTTTTCAGAAATCCTATCCATCCATCTGTTTTTTGAGTTCATTTTAAGATATGAGGAGAAAAATGAACCGTATCCAATTCTCAAGTGGGCCAAAGACATGATAATTGAATGTCGACAGTTGAAATATTCGTGGGGCCAAAAAAGTTTTGAATCATGCTATTATTTATGTTTTCGGTTCATCCCAGTACAAATGACGTTATTAACGGTATGGATGGCATGTAAACATCACTGTCGAACTTAGGGAGGTTTCAACGGTGGAAATTTCCCTAATTACCTTTTCCTTTAGTGCGGCCCACTTGAGTCTTTTATCTTGATAAATTTTGGTTTTATCCCCTAAACAAAAAATGGATGGACGAAGAGGATTTCTCACAAATATGACAGTGGGCCCACTTGGGTTCTCAGCGCAGGAACTTAGGAAATCTGCGTCCCTCTGTCGGTATCCAGTCCGCGTCCCTAATGACGCACGCAATTTGCAAAGTTCGTTGGAAATCTAGTTGGGGCCTACCATGATGTTTTTGAGAAATCTACCCCGTCCCTCCATTTTTCCTTCTCATTTCAGTGCATTATCCCAAAACTGAGGCAGATCCAATTCTCAAGTCCATCACATCATAGGAAGCAACGGTGATAATGATTCTCATCGTTAAATATTTTTTAGGGCCCACCGTGATATTTATTTGACATCCAACCTGTAGATTAAGTCATATAGACCTGGATGATGAAAAAAAACAAATATCAGCTTGATCCAAAATTTTGGTACCCCCAGGAAGTTTTTAATGGTGAGAGTTCATTCAACACTGTGTGGCCCACTTGAGAATTTGATCTACCTCAGTTTTGGGTTCATACCATAAAATTATTTTTTAAAATGTATGGACGGCGTGGATTTATTACTAATATTAGTGGGACCTACCTAACATTCCAGCGGAAGAAGTTTATGTGAAAAGGCTTCCGCCACATCCTTCGGAGGGTGGATGAAGAGGCGTGCGAGAGAAGGAAACTCGCTTTTTTAAGCTCGCGCTTAGATTGCCTTCATCCTGACCGTCTACCTTATTCGACGATTGATAGGAAGGTTCACAAGTAATAACATGCGAACTGATGCATAGATGAGTGTTCCTCTATATCCTCATATATATATATATATATGTATAAGAAGTGTTCACACACAACTTGTTGGACGCTGCATTTTAGTCCAACTAGCTTGGCATTTAATGTGGAGAGGGGGCGTTTGCTTCACCGTAGCTTTTTAAGAGGTTGTTTGAGAATGATCCCCAGCTTGGGTGGGCCCCACTATAGTATTAATAGAAAATTCACCTTGACCATCATGTATGTTAACCCAGGTTAGACATAGGAACCAAAAATCAACTCCATCCATGGTTTAAGTGGACTGCACAATTAGAAATATTGTGCTGAAAAATCTTACCCTCCAAAATGATTCATTTGGTGAGGCCCACTTCAATCATGTGTGGATCTTATTTTTTGGTCCCACACCTAGAATTTTCCATCGTATCTAATGGTTGGAATGGATTTCACATATTCATGAACGGGGTCCTATAAAAATCAAATGTGGACGTTTCTACCTCAAATGTTCTATTGGTGTGGCTCACTTGAATTACAAATCTACCTTATATTTCTACTCAAGACCTACAGTGAGGTTGCACATCTGATGGTCGGAGTGGATCTTATATATATATGACTTGGTGGGCCATGTCAAAAATCAAGGTTGGCTTTTTCTCTTGTTGTTGAACTTCTTCGTATTTCTGAGAGAAATGGCGCATATTCCCATAAAAAGTAGGAGTGGATTAGGTGCAGCCTGTCCTCATGCAGTACTGTGCATCCCTAACCCTCTGGCCTACCCTATATACTTATTATATATTCATGCCCTACATCCATATTTTCAGCTCATAATTGGACATGATTCTAAAAATGAAGTAGATAAAATTGTCAGGTGGACCACACCACAAAAACTGTGGTGATTAGCCATTAAAATTTTTTTGAGGACCAACAGTTTTGAATCAAGCTGAAATTTCTTTTTTATTTTTAATGTACTTCATCAAGGTCTTTGTAAACTTATCATTGGTTGGCAAGTAAAAAATTACAGTGGGCCCTAGAAAATTTTTAATGGTAAGAGTTTAATATCCACTATTTCCTATGGTGTGGACCCCTCGAGATTTATAACTGCTTCATTTTTTAGATTAATGTTCTGAAATGAGTTGAAAAAACCAATGAACAGTGTGGATATACAATACCTACATCAATGTGGGAGGCATGATCAGGGATAAACTGTGTTGCATGAGTAAGCGGCGCAGTTAATCTACTCTTTTTCAAAAAGAAATCTAATCGTCACTTTTTTCTGTAATGGTTGGGAAGAAGCTTAACGAGGTAAGAGGAACACATAACCTTATTTTTATTGGGTCCATCATGATATTGTGATGTGCATGTGACATCAAATCCGACCGTCGGATGTGTCATCTCATTCTACATCTTGATACAAAATATCAAACTGACTTTTGATTCAGGTAGGCCACACCAATAGAACAAAAGAGAGAGATGCCAACCTCTAATTTTTATAAGACTCACAATCATGAGTAAATGAAATCAACTCCAACCATTAGATACCACACCAAAGGTTAAACGTAGAACTCAAAATTCAGAGTCATACTTGATTTAAGTGTGCCTCATCAAAGGAATTATTTTGAAATGTAAGCCTTTTTTGCACACTATTTCTAACTGTGCAGTCCACTTGCACCATGGATGAAGTTCAATTTTGGTTCCTATACCTAACATGGTTTGACATACATGATGGTCAAGGTGGATTCCAAGAACGTGTGTAAGGTATATAGAGAAGCTCCATATATTCGGAGTAGTTATCCTTTAGGAAGACGGTGATCGACCTCGTCACATTCATCCTGCAGCGTTCGAGTCTAGTAATTGGGTCAGGCTCGAACCGGATCGAAACCCAGCCCATTGCCACCATCCAATGGTCCAGTTTCAACAAACAAGTGCGACCTTCAATCATTCCCTGGGTGGCCCAAGACGGTTCATTTGGTGGGCCTGAAAAATGACGGTTGATGCATCCATGTGAAATTACAAAATGTTCACTAAAGGGGGGTGAAGGTGGAGACTTTTGGTCCAACGGTCATCCAAGGCATGGCCCACTAGATCAACTATCTAGCTCGAGAAATGAAAATACACCTGCTAGTATAAGTACTGAAAGATCTAAGCCACTCATATTCTGATGTAGGGCTGTCAATAGGCCGGGTTGATCTCGTGGGCTGCTTCATGTTGGGCTTGGGCTGGAATTCTTATGACAGAGCGGCCCAATAGTCTAGGCCCATTAATAGTTGGGTGGGGCTTGGACTCTCTCTAGGAGTCCATCAGCTCTCCGATTTAGGGTTTCAAGTGCATTTTTGGACCCACTACTATCTTAATGGTCTGGGAATGTATGTCTTTTGGCTCGCACGCCTGGGGTGATCTCAGACCTATAAATTACTATGCAGGTGGGCTTGGACAGACTTCGGATGGGCCCATTATCAGCCCTTTTCTGAGGCCCAGGGAATCTACGCCGTGGGGCAACCTACGAGCGGTCTGGATCTTTCACTCATGATTCGTATCGTCATGAATTGCGAATTTGAGACCTAAAAACTAATTCCTAGAGCAAACCCACAGGCATAAAGGCTCGGCCCATGATATAGAGCAAGTCAAAGAAAATCTAAGAGATGGCTAGGATCAAAATAAATTTAGCTAGAGGTTGGATTCAAGGGTCTAGCGTGGACGATAGCTTCTGATGGTTATCTATTTCATCGATGTAATATGTTATTGGAGGACGCGGATTGCGCCGTACCCCGTCCGGGCAGGGCTCTGTGGAGCCCACCGCGATGTAGCTGTTTTATCCCGCCGTTCAACGATTTTTTCAGAGAATTTTAGTACATGAACCAAAAAATGAGGCAGGTCTAAGGATTGAGTGGACCACACCAAAGGAACCTACACTAATATGACACCCACCGTTGAAACCTTTCTAAGGGCCCACATGATGTTTTTTTTACCATAAAACCTATTCATCAGGTCACGTAGACGTGGATGAAGTGAAAACACGAATATCAGCTTGATCCGAAACTTCTCTGGCTCTCAAGAAGCTTTTAATGGTGGACGTTCAATCCCCACTTTGTGGTCTACTCAAGCATTGGACCTGCCTCATTTTTTGGTTCACGTGTTAAAATTTTCTGAAAAAATCGTTGGACGGCAGGATAAAACAGATACATCTCGGTGGGCTCCACAGAGCCCTGCCCGGACGGGACGCAATCCGCGTCCGTTACTGGAAAGCTATCAAGGAGCTCTCATTATTACTTATAAACGTTGTCTCCTTCTCCTTTAATTTTTTTTTTTTTTTAATTTTTAAATAGCTTTTTCAGAAATTAATTTTGAGTTTTAAATTAATTTTAAAAATAATTTTTATTTTAAAATTGGTGAGTCATAAAATCAGTGTGCTGGGGCAGAAAGGTTGTAATGTAAATGTAATGGTGGTAATCATATGTTATGAGATCATAAAGATTAAGATGACTGGTATAAAAAAAGTGATCCATAAAGGTTACCATTATAATCCTATCGTGGGATTGTTTTATTTATTTATTTTTATTTTTTATTTATTTACACACACCTTTACACACTCACACCATAGTAGGATTTCCCCACTTATGAATACTTGAAACTGCCGAGAGTCTACCGCCGGAGAAAGAGTAAGGACCTACCTAGTGGGATTTCACTAAATACTACAATGGGTAGTAGAACCAATGACCTTATGTTGAAATTGTAGCAAGTATACTTCTAAGGCATTCCTACCCTTTCATGTTTGGTGATCCACTCCAAAGTATAGATATGGTGAAATACAAGTAGAGCATCATCAAACTTAGAGAAGTCCTAAACTTTCAAATCAATGACTCACAGAGCAACAATCAAATCGACGGTCCACATTAAATGGGGAGAAGTTACATACCAAAAGTGCTTATGTGTTCAAATTAGAGAGTTTTATTCAATAATTGTTAACGGCTTGGATTAATGAATGCCAGATCCAACTCATGTAGTCCTGACATATTGTATTGTAATGTGCATGTATGTATGAGAGCAAGCCTCATTTGATAATGCATCATAATTTATTCTAATCATTCATTAAAATGAATATTTGTTTCTCATCACATTGGGTGATTAATTCCAAATCATTGGTCTATGATTGTGAGAGAGAGAGAGCCGCAATTCCTTTGATATAAAAAACAAAGGTGTGGCCCACTTGATATGCAGATCCTCCTGATTTTTGTTCCAGATAATAATTATTGTGGGGCCTACCATTTTCACGGTAATGATGTCCTGTGCGTGCATTTAGCAAAAAAAGTTGTCATGGTACCGCAAGTTGTGGTACTTGCGTTTAAGTACTCAGATGTGTACAGGCGCAGTAGGTAGGAAGTACCTGTATTTGGTGGATCCGTGACTATGGATCCCACCGCGATGTATGTGTCGATGTATGTGTTTCATTCATGCCGTCCTTCAGTTTTTCAAGATCATTTCAGGGCATTAAATGAAGGATATCCAAATCTCAAGTGGACCACATGATGAAAAACCCTAGTGATTAAACCCTCACTATTAAAACAAGATTATTTGTGTTTTCCCTTCATCCAGTGTGACCTTATCAGTAGGTTGGATGGAAAATAAATATTACAGTGGGCCTTGGGAAGTTTCTAATGGTAGATGTTCTATCATCATGATTTACTGTGGTGTGGTCCACTTGAGATTTGGATCTACTTTTTTTTTTTTTTTTTTTTTCTTAGTGCCCTAAAATGACCTAAAATGAGCTAGCAAAATGCATCGGACGACAATATCAATATAAAACACATACATCGTGGTGGGTCCCACAGTCACATATCCATGGAGGTAGCTGGTTGCCTAGATCCACCAAGTCCACAACTACAAGGTCCTATCATGTGCTGCTCACATGCTTCTTACTTGGAAAGGGCGGGGTGGAAAACGGACCCTAGTTCAGGACTACACCTATTGGACGGCCCGCACCATCTAATGGATGGCTAGTATGAACATTAGGCAGGGAAAAGGAGAACAAAACTGCTGATTAGGATTATCCAATTGGTATGTGTTTACATTTATTTTTGGTGCCCTGATCTTGTCCAATAGAAAATTGTCATGTGATGACATTACGTGTTTGGGACACATGGAAAACGTACTAGCTGCTGAAAAGATATTCAATTAATTTTCCTTTGACATTATGCATTTCATTATTAATGTGATGACATAGACCCTTATACATACTTTTAGAAAATGAATTATCACATGACACATGGCGACAATCAACATGCCTATTTATGAGACAATGTAGCACACACGTTAATAAAGTCATGTTGAGAGAACGAATCTAATCATAAATATGGCGATGATATTCTTGATGAGGCCGTTTATCACAGTGCTTCTAAAATGATAGATCTTCCCAGAGGAGAACTAGCAACGCTTGAGAATGTTCTAAATATTAGAAAATCAGACCAATGTCCAAGCCAATTCAGTTGTGGTTCGGACCCATGTCGGGAGAGATAGACACATCGGTTCAGTCAATTTCCACATTCTGTGCATTAATCAAAATAAAGAGAATGAGAGAACTAGGTCAAACCTGGCCCGATAATAGATCAATATCAGATGTCAAATCTCACCTCACTTTAAGCCATCACATATTGGATGGTTAAATGCATGAGATGTTTTGATCTGGATTGCCAAAGCTCTCAAAGTTAATAAAGTGAGCCATCAGCAAAAATGTTGATTAACTATGGTCGATTTAGGTCTAGCCCTTGAGGTTTGCAAATTTTGGTATGGTTGTCTTCATCAGAAGAAATTTGGTGGTTCCAGACCCAATCTTTAGTAGGTCATGAACACCTGAACTACAAATCATCTATGTATCCGAGAAGCTTGTATGTCTAATTGGAGTCTTTTCTCCCAATCCAAGTTGTTAATTCTGGAGTAACCAAAGGGATTCCCATATCTAGAAATACGACATGAGCACGAAGAATTCAAAAACAACAAGGACGCCTAGCGAGGGGTTTCACCGCCTTGACAAGGTATAAAAGCAGTACATGAAGAAAAGCTTGAGGCTCCATTTTAAACACATTTATCTTTCCTAAATTTAGCTTAACATAGGTAGTTACTGCATAATAACTCCTACTATAGTACCTTAAGAGTATGAGTAAATATCATCAACCTTAAGTTGTAGGATTATGTTTAATTGAATTTCGATTCAGCTGATCATGCTAATGCGATCACATTCTACTGACCACCCGCCTCGAACATTTGTTCTATTAGACGAATCAAGTATTTATCTTAGTTTAGTTTTGCTTTCATTTATTTATTTGGTTGATTATTACTTTGATGATTATAATGTACCATACATTTTAAATATAAATAAAGTTGACATTTGTTTAGCCTTATCATGTTTATTTGTGCATTCTTAATCATTTGACAGGCATACAAACTTAGAAATTGGTAAAAATAAAAATTCCTTAAGGTTGTACACTCACGTCTATCATCATAAGGCAAAAAGAACTCATTTTAAATGGTTAATCCCTACCCTTTCATAAATCGCCTAAACCAAACACAAATCAATAATTGAGAGGATAATTGGATATCGGTCTACTCTCCAATTTATTCATATCGATGTTGGGGGCATTAGCAATTCAATTAAAACCTTTGATTCCAGAAAACTGTGGCACACCTACTCATTTCTCTCACACGAACAACCAATCTAAGTCCTTGCTTACAGGTGTAGCTTGGCTTAATTGAATTGACAGCAACAACGTGAATTTTTAAATGTTGGCCACTCATGGTATGTCTCACCATATATGTACAGCTCCAATCCACCTTCATTCTGCCAACATGAGGTTGGTCGCATGGGAGTTCTCATCTGGTGGAACATAGATTGGGTACTAACCCCAACTCGTTCCTAGATAAGAACCGATGGGGCCTCTGTCGGACCACCATGATGTATGGGTTTTCCATCCATTTAGTCTTATCATTTTAAGAAACAAGCCAAAAAATGAGACACTTTCAATTCTCAAGTGGATATTTGTAATCTAGTGCTCTTCCTATTAAGATTACTTTGCCCTTGATTGATATTTGATGGAAAGCACTTGATTGATATTTCTGTTCATGTTCATTGCTTGTCATGGCTATCATATTTTAATTTCTAATAAAGGGTTTGAAATAAATGTAAGAGTAGTTTGGTAATTTAACTACCAATGGTTCAAAATTTACCTTTTGCCCTAAGAGTGTACAAATTTTACCCTTTTAGAATTTTTAGAATTTATTATTCTTTTTTTTAAATTTAAATAATAATGTAACGTGTACATGCACTTTCCCTCCCTCTCAAGGGCGGCTCCTGACTGAGGTGGGTGGGACCCCCGACCGTAGGGCTCACAATGATGTATGTACCTTAAATCTACACCATCCAATCATTTTAACAGCTCATTTTCGGGCATGATCCAAAAATAAAGTTAACCCAAATCTTAAGTAGACAAGACTAAAGGAAACCATCATGATTGAATCCCCATCATTAAAAACTTCATAGATTCCACCATCCAACCAGCTAAAAAGGTCGCAAAGACCTAGATGAAGAGAGTACACAAATATCATCTTGATCCAAAGCTTTTGTGACCCACGAGAAGTTTTTAATGATCTATTACCACTGTTTTATGTCCTATGGTCCATCTGAGATTTGGATCCACTTCATTTTTTTGGATCATGTCCTAGAATGAGCTTTCAATACGGATGGATGACATGGGTGTAGTCACATACATTATGGTGGGTCCCACAATCCAGGTCCCACCCACCTCACCATTTCTCAAGATTTCTCGATGTCCATTTGATTTCTCATTCTTCCTCTCTCCGTCCATGTGCCATACCCCTGGTGTGTAGAGGAATGCTCACATGCTCACCTTCTTAGGTGAGTTCCATATGCACCTTTGTACACATGTCATACATAGAATCTGAACAGTTCACATGCTGCAGCACCCCTTGAAACTCTATGGGCCCAATTTTCAGCCCAATCTAAAACTCTGGTGAGCCATAGTAAAGAGAAATGCAAATCAAGGAAGGAAACCATTTCCTTTTGTCATGGCCCACCAGAGTTGTGTATCCGGCTGAAAGTTGGGCTAGTGAGATTCGAAGGGATGCCACATCACGTGGACCGTTCAGATTCGGTACCCATGATATGTGTGCAAGGGTACACATGAGTACTCACTTAAAAAGGTGCTCAGGTGAGCATTCCTCTCTCTCTCTCTCTCTCTCTCTCTCTCTCTCTCTCTCTATATATATATATATATATATATATATATGTGGAAAAGGTACAATGCGCTCTGAGCTGATTTTAACGCCCCATGAGGTCAAGGTATGTGGGCCCCACCGTGATGCGTTTCGAACATCTACCCCATCAGTCAGATGCACCATTCCATCGTGAGCCTAGGTCTCAAAAATCAAGTCAATCCATGACTTGGGTAGGTCACACCACATACAAAAGTGGAGAGGGGCCGTGCACCATTAAAACATTCATAATCATTTTTTGGGTCCACCGAGATGTGGTTTGAAAATCCAGCCCATCCATTATGTGTGTCCCACTTGGATGAGGGTTCAGACCAAGTTTTAGCAGCATTCAAAAATCAGGTGGGCCCCACCAAGTGCTTTTATATGTTTTAACAGTGTCTTCACATAATTTTAGATGGTATGGCCCACCTGAGTTCCGTATACGGCTGATTTGTGGAATATCCCATAATTTAAAGGGTACCCATCAAATGCATGGTGTTGATGGTCGAAACACATCACGGTGGGGCCCACACAGCTCGACCTCACGGGAGCTTATAGTCCGCTCGAGCGCATAGTGTATATATGTGTGTGTGTGTGTGCGCGCGCGCGTGTGTGTGTGCAGAAAAGGTTCTATGCGCTGGAGGTGATGGGAATGTCCCATGAGGTCAAGCTGTGTGGGCCCCACCGTGATGTGTTTCGAACATCTACCCTATCAGTCAGATGCACCATTCCATCGTGGGCTTAGGTTTCAAACATTAAGTCAATCTATGACTTTTGTGGGCCACACCACATACAGAAGTTGAGAGGGGCTGTGCACCATTAAAACATTCATAATCAGTTTTTGGGCCCACCGAGATGTGGTTTGCAAATCCAGACCATCCATTATGTGTGTCCCACTTGGATGAGGGTTCACACCAAGTTTCAGATGCATGCAAATTTCAGGTGGGCCCCACCAAGTGCTTTTATATGTTTTTGGCATGTCTTCACATGATTTTAGATGGTATGGCCCACCTGAGTTCCGTATACGGATTATTTTTGGGATATCCCATAATTTAAAGGGGACCCATCAAATGCATGGTGTTGATGATCGACACGCATCACGGTGGGGCCCACAGAGCTCGACCTCATGGGAGCTTATAGTGAGGTCAAGCGCATAGTACTAGCGCATATATATATATATATATATATATATAGGGGTGTACACAGGTTGGGCTGAGTCGAATTGGCCTCAGCTCGTCCAGGCCCATTCAACAGCCACACAAGGCTCGAACCCGACTGAGCCTGGTCACCGAGCCAACATCTCCAGCCCGAACCGGGCCCGGCGCGAGTTCGGGCCAGTTTCGAACCTGAGTTCGGGCTAGTTTCGAACCTTACAGCAAGTTCATGGGAAGGGTTTTGGCAGGTAATCCGCGTCCCATTACAAGACCCTCGATCAACGGTTTAGATAGTTGAACTATAGACTCCACAAAAAATCTAACTAGTCAGGACATTTACATACATTTGACAAAGCATAAAATAAAACATTTTATACAAATTAAATACAGTCATACACGGGCCGGGCCGAGGCGAGTTGGATTTCGGACCGAGTCGGGCCGAACTGGAAGGTATCCGAACTCGGCCTGAACTCACTTTCGGGCCTAGAAAATTGGCCCATCCTGACCCGAACTCAATTTCGGGTTAGGCCGAGTCGGGCTTTTTTGGGCCGGGTCGAGCGAGCTAACCGAGCTAACCCAGTTTGTATACACCCCTATATATATGTGTGTATGTGTGTGTCTATATTTATGCAATCATGCCTGTTATTCTTTGAGGCCGAAGCTTCTACAAGTGTTGTAGGTAAAAGTCCAACCTACCGAAACTAATTCACGTGCATAGAAAACGATTTCATATACATCTAGAACCTATTTATATAAGAGGTGCACTCACATGGTACCATATGTGCCGATGTTATACATGATGTGTACATCCAAACCACTCTGTTTATTATTTATATGCACCCCTTGATATCAGGCCAACAGAAGCTCAGGTGGGCCACACCACATGGAGCAATTGTGAAGAGACACCCAACCAATAAAAACGTTCAAATAGTTTGTGGGGCCCACCATGCTGTGCAGATCCCAACCTATCCATTTATCACCCTGGCAGGATGAACGGACAAAAATAAAAAAATAAAAATCAGATTATTCCATAACTCATATAGGCCACACTAGAGGTTTTAGGCATTAGTTTATATTGTTCCATTGCGATGTGGGCCGCCTAAATTTTTTAGATTGGCCTTATTTTTTGTTATGGTGAGCATGAGGTGGAGAACATGGTAGATGGGGTGGATTTGATGCAAACATCATGTGGGCCCCACAATAGCCTGGCACTTATAGCAAGTTGCGGTGGTACCGATACCATGGGAATGCACCTCTTTATGTAAAGCTCATTCACATGCCTATAAAACTTAATTAAATGTTTAGGGTGGGTGTTCATTGTTTTCTATAGCGTGGCCCACTTGATGGTTGTATTAGCCTAGTTTTCTTGTGTCTTATTTTTTAGTGGAGAGAAATTGCTAGACAAGTTGGATGACATACACAGAACAAACAGGCCCCACTTACAGCTAATTGCACTGAAGTCCAATCTACAATGATTTCTCAACAATGATTGTGAGAAACCCATCTGCTTAATATAAAATTTACACTCCTATATTTAAAAAAAAAAAAGGTTTTTAATAAATGATCCATTAATTTAAGTAATTATCATTTGAGTATGTTTGGTTCGGATAGATATTTTAAGGGATTGCCCGATGCGAGCAAAGGAGTCGCGGCTCGGGTAGGTCCCATCATGATGTTTATGTAAAATCCACCCTAACTAGCGGGTGTGTCATCCTCATGTTAAGCAAAGAGCCAAAAATTAATCTCATCTATGATTCAAATGGACCATATGATTGGAAGTAATTTATAAGGCAACCCTCGCCGTGGGCCTAACATAGGGTCACACATCTAATGGTTGGAATTGACTTCACATACGCATCAAAGTAGGTCAAAAAAAAAATAATAAAAAAAAAAATCGAGGGTAACTTTACCATGGCAAGTGTTCCACAAACACATATTTAAAGGGAATTTTAAAGGATAATCGCCCTTGATTTCACATGGGCCACCTTAATATGCATGTGAGATTCAGTCCAACCATTAAATTTGCAATACTACTTTAAGCACAGGAAAAAAAAGGAAGAATAAGCTGAACTAAGATTTCAGGTGGGTCACAGTAAAGAAATAGTAAGGAGAGACACATCCACCTTCGATTTCTACATCCATTGCGATGATTATATGAAATCCACTCCATCCATCAAATCCCACACCAAAATTTAGGCATGATCCAGGTGAGTCACACCAAGGGAAAAAGTTTGAAGGGTAAAGGTTGCCTGTACAATTTTCCAACTGTGTAGTTCACCTCAATCACTAATGGGGCTAATTTGTTTTGCCATGTGCCTAACATGGCGTGACGCATGTACTTGTCGAGGTGGATTTCACATAAACATCAAAGTGGGCCCGCTGACCTCAGCCATTTGTTTGCATGGTCAACCCTACTTAGTTTATTAAAAACCTTTCTGAAATAGGCACCCAAAAGCAAATTCTATATAAGCAGGAGTTTTTTTTTTTTATACAATTCACCCCAAAATTAAAAAACTACACTGACATGAGCTTTTAGACCCAACTCACAAACAGCCAATATTTGAATGATAACCTAACGAAAAGCATGCTTTCTTGGTAATTAACCCTTAATCACGCGTGGAAATGGAATGTGTTGGTCAATGGACAGAGCAGATAATATAATAGATGTTTCTCGCTCACTTGATTATCAAATGGATCATATCTCAAACCTTGCAAAATCAGGAGCTGACCGGCCCCAAATCCAACATTTAAGGCCTGTTTGGATTCACCTTCAAAGGGGCGTCTGAGGTGCAAACGCACTTTTGAGCCAAACCGGAGTTTATGATATGTCTGTTTGGATGCACTTTACAAATCTCCATTTCACAAGACTAAATAGGCAGAGGAAAACGTCCGTCTTTATAGAGTAGAAAAATAAAAAGTTTAAAACCCCTTTTATGAAAACCCCCTTCTGTGCAAGTCCATCATAATAAGGGCTCTTAAATGAATTAGATCACCTAAAGCTAGACTTAGCCCAAACCTGACCTGATTTGGACCACCTAAAAATAGACCTCTTAAAAAAGAGAACCCTTATTAAGACCTCCAATTATGATAATCAAGGCATTTAACTAATAGTATAAACAAAACAAAGCTTCACAAGAGTATATGCCTATGTATTGCACTTTGGGTGCATTGGGACTTTATATGTTAAGTGGGACCCATTGCAATGACCGGAATGGTTTACTTGATGGCCTCACCATATATGGGGATATTAAGAAATAAATAAATAATTAGTTATTAATTTGAAAATTTTTAGCCTTTTAATTATTCTAAGATTAAGAAGACCATCCATTTTCAATGAAAAAGAGTCAAATGATCAGAGGGTAAAAAATTCTAATCTAAATGTTTTTATTATTTGACAATCACCCTTCCAAGGTAAGACCCATGGCATCAACCGTTCTGATTATTGAAAAATAACTCTAGATCTAAGCTCGGGTCCTGAAGTTTCCCATCCCATGGCAATATGCGTAGATGTACCCTAGCAGACTTCTATGAAACATGTGCATTATTGCTTACAAGAATTTTATATTAAATAGGGAATTAGAAACTAAACCAACCTACCTTAGACCTAACCCAAACTGGGTCCATAAATAATGGGTCAGGTCTATATCCTTGATGCATGGATGAACGTGATGAGGTCGATCACCGTCTTCTTCAAGAATAACTACTTCAAATCCATGAAGTTTCTCTGGACTCCTCATAGAGACTTCTTGAATCCAAAAGGAAAAAAGCAAGAAAATAGAAATAATATTTAAAAAAATTCATAAATTGATTAATGATTGAAATAAACAAGTCTACAACCTTTTAAATAGGGATACCAAGCCTTGGAAGAAGTTTTGGAATTAAACTATAACTAAGACTCCCTAAAATTCATAACTTATTATAAATAGTAAATTTACTGTTTATAGTAAGTGTCCTATGCATGTTAACCACATTATTCTCCTAATTTTTCTAAACACTTTTCATGTTGGACACAACTCCTAAAGCCCAACGGATGAAGAGTTACAATCAAAACAAAACTTCCTAAAAATGGTAAAAATGAAAATAAAAAAGGAAATTTAACTGTTGATATGATGGAATCTATCAAATTCGGCGTGGGCTGGGTTGGTTGTATAAAGTAACTCGTCCTATACCAAAATCATATATAGTATGTCAAGTAACTCATTTTGGTTTGCGAGATATGCTTGTTTTAAGGTTCTGACGTTCTTGATGACTTCTGCCTCCAATCGGCCCTTCTCTACTCCATCTTAGACATGAAAGTGTCCACAACCCGCTCTACATCAATCCTCTTAGGCTTAGGATGGACTAGAGCCAAACCCAACCCCAGGTAAATCTTATTTGGACTTGGATACTCAAAACTCTGACCAATGTACTAATGGACCAAGTCTTTAACAACAATCTTAATGTAACTCCGGAACAGTCAGGGCTTGGTGATCGACCAGATCTATTGGTACCTGGAATAATAATAATGGTCGGTGTCTAAAATATTCGCACCGATAACTACCGTGAAATGGAAGAAAACAAGAACAACTTTAAGGAGGAAAAATAAAATAAAATCGTGATGGGTACAACCATAGATTCCAAGAAGAATCATGAAGCATGATGACAAGATGACAAGGGCATTGTAAATTAGAAAGAGAAACTTTTACACTGTAGCAAAGGAAGTGGATTGCCTGGTGAACCTAGAGCAAAGGAAGTGGATTGCGTTGTGACCCTTGATGTGGCGGAGATTTGATTGGGTCATATGCTTCTTACAGAGATTGAACCTAGTTAAGTAGGTATTCGACCGAACAACTTTTAAACATGTTTTGTATGAGCTCCATCCCCAACAGTGGTATGTAACTCAATCAAACCCCGCCACCGTGGGTCACTAGACATTTCACGTTTTCTGGTAAAGTGTAATGGATGATACACATGCACACAGAAGTTCCTTAGGACTTGTTTACTAAGGAATTTAAAAAAAAAAAAAAAAAAAAAAAAAAAAAAAACAATGAAGGGACTGTTTCGACTTTTTATTTATCATTTGAATGTTTGACAAGAAAATTAGTGAGGATCCTCGAAAACGGGTCTTGAAAGAAATTTGTAGGTACTGATTTAAATTTGTAGGCACAATCATGATGTATGTGACTTATCCATGCCACTCATTTGTTTTATCAGCACATTTTAGGGCCTGATCCAAAAAATAGGCATATCTAAAGCTCAAGTTGACCACACATTAGAAAACCATGGTTTTAAAGATCTCCACCGTTGAAAACTGTTTTGTCCCTGAGGCCCACAGTGATGTTTATTTGTCACATAATCATAGATAAAAGGAACCCAAAACTATCAGCTTGATCAAAGAATTACAGGGCTCCTTGGCAGTTTTCAATGATAGGCATTCAATTTTAACCATTTCTTTTGGTGTTGTCCAATATAGTTTCAAATCTGCCTCACTTTTCGGCTCATGCTCTAGAACGATATGACCAAAGGTACAAACGGTGTGGATAAAACACAAAAATCTCGGTGGGCCCCATAATTTTAAAGCTTTTCTTCTCAAATTACATGAAGAAAAATTGTCAAATAGGATGGTTATCAACATTACATTGGGAAGCAAGCTTTAATTATAGTATAAAATAATTATTACATATTTACTCTAATTTACAATCAAAATTATAAAATCAAACAGCCTCAAAAAATTGTAATAATCGTTTTTATTTGTAGTCATTAGAAATGATTCCATTTCTAAGTCTGTTTGTTTTGCAAGCTGAAATTTTAAATTCATTAATTAGTCGTTATTTCTCCAAATGTACAGTTTTCTTTTCAAATCAAACAGGAGAAAATGTTATGTCAGAAGGAAATTAGTTTTTTCCTCTCTTTCAGTCAAATCAGACTGTCCACATTGTGGGACCCAATTTAAATATATCATGAACTAAAAATTATGTTTTTTAACTATCCCACTATTGAATTTGTGGACATTTATTGAACTCTAAAGATATAAAAATTATCCACTAGTCCGATTTGATTAAACACGCATCCACCAATAAGAGATTAGGATTGTTTAACAAATCTGATTTTGTAATTGTGTATTAGACAGTGGGTTACTCGGTTTAATCTGTTTAATTTGACTTATGCTCATGTACTTTCTAAGTGCCTGCATATCAAACAACATACGCAACTGGAGTATAAAATAACTCCCCATATAAAGTATCCATCGTTCTACACACATGAATCAATACCTAATATCATGTGGGCCGCAAATTATGGGCTGTGGGTTGTACCTAAGCCCGACTTTTATGTCCAACAACTAAAGTAAGCGGCACGTGGGCTTTCAGTGGTCTAGAAGTCCTCATGTGGGCCCTGACCATCTAGAATTATTGATGGTGGGCCAAGTATTTTGTTGGTCAGCGCCATGTGGGCCCGGTCTTGAGCTAGATTTCTTTCGCTGGCTGGTCGCCTTCATGCAAGTCTAGTCTTCAATGTGGTGCGGAACGCCGTCCTGAAACGTCGTGAGATGAAAATAGCTCCGACGGTCATTTTCACCCGTGCAAGATTCAAGAAATCCTCCTTCTACTTGCTTAGAACTCATTTAAGCTCTACATCCTAATTACATGTCATTATTTAGTAGAATCATCAATGGGTGCACCTGGACCAATCAAAATTAAGATTTGAATAGGGCCCACCAAAGAGGCCCAGCCCAAACAGTTCAAAATCTGGGCCAAAAGAAGCCCAAGCTTAGCCCATAGACAGCTGAATGAGTTTGAGTTTTACCAACTGGCAGCAGAATCCGAATGTTCCTCTGTTCACCCAAATAGGGCTGGTCCCTATGGTAGTTTTGCACTATTAACAAAATGGTGATGACTCATCATACCACATGTGGCAAATCTATCCAGACCATTCAAATTTTGGGTCCTGCTGTGGATGAAGCGTATCTCTAATATGACAGTAATCAAACCATCCTAACCATCTAATTAATGACTATCTAATGGATCATTAAGAGCCTCTTTGGATTACCAGTTACCAACGTAATGTAAATGGAAAGTGTCATCGTTACGACTTCACCACCATGAATAATTGTCAATTATATGGAGATGTTTTCAAAAAATAGGTTTAGGAATTTGTACTTATTTAATGTTTTTATGTTGTTACCATGAAAATACCGAATGTACTCATTGCAGGCATTTATGGGGTAAAATATTGTACGCAAACAATACTGTACCAATGCACGATTAATGATTTGACATTAAAGTAGTAAAAAAATACAATCATTATGCCCTTGAAAAAGCAAAACGCAGGAATCGACCAAGTACAAATGTTGTCAAGAGATAGATAAGGAAATATTTATTTTATCCATTAGTAATGTAAAGGAAATGGATAATAAATTGCTGTAATTTATTTTTTAAAATTTTATTATTATTATTTTTTTGATTTGTTCTACGTACACACACCACATGGGTACTCAAACCCATGACCTCAACATTGAAACATGCTTTATTTATGGGTGATAGTCTTCTAAATTACTTCTCTCTTAACAAGTGTTGCATTTGATTATAATGATGATAATTTTATGTGATTTGATTTATCCATGTAAAATTATAACGATGTTATTTTACATTACCTCAATGTTAAATTATCATAAAAATAAATTGATGTTGTTGTTTGATTTATATATATATATATATATATATATATATATATATATATATATATATATATATATATATATATATATATATATATATAAGTGATTATATGTACAATGATCACAAATTACTTATCTATTGAATACAATTGCATCTCACTAGACTATTTATGTGTTTGGTTTGGTAGTGATAAAACAGTAATGATAACTACTTTATATTACCATGAAAAATAGGCAAAAGAAACAAACCCTAAGTATGAATAGTGAATGGTCCAATTTGAAATAGAAAAGAAAATTTAATTGTTAATATTATTTTCTCAATGCCATTTTTCATTTATGCTCAATGCACAATTGGGGCAATGATTCGCCGGATTGCCATACAATTAAGCCATGTGTACATTTGAAGATCACCAAATGGTTAAGAATGAGCATAAGAGCTAGGACGAATCCGAGTCCTTTAGCTTCATGGATTTTGAGATATTAGGAATCAAAATTCAGGTTTTAAAATTCAGATCATGTTTACCATTTTTAAAACCATGAACTTCAATTCATCTTAGATTGAAAATAATCAAATGATCCTTTTCAAAATCTAAGAGAAAAGTTAAGAGTGCAAAATCTAGAATTTTCAATCATCTCCTATTGTCTTAATTGATTTATCTTCCTCTCTTTTAAGTCCCCTTAAGTCAACATTCAGAGCATTCTAGCTGCCAAACATAATTTCTAAAAGCCTAAAACTCCAACCATCATGCATGATTTCTAGATTTTATAATTCTATAAGATTGAAAATTCAATATGCTAAATAAATCTCATAAAATTGAGGGGACATGACGTCATGACTCGGCAGCATTACAAGATGATGATGCATCTCAGCTTTCCCATCTATCACCATGATGGTGATGACAGGTGAAGGACATTGCACAAGAATCATGTGAAGATTTATGATGGACAACTGCACCCTAAAAGAGACTGATATGTACTATACATTGCAGGAGCATGGCCATGCATGTGAATTGGCTGGAAGCAGCCACAATACATGTGGTTGTGAGAAGGAATGTATCTGTTTCTCCATCCAAAATATCCAGATAATAGGCTTGAAGGGGAATGATTTCCAGCCTCCAAAGCTCTTTTCTAGGTTAACCTAATACCTAATGTGGGCCCCAGGTGATGTGTCAATGAAATTCAATTTATCCATCATGGTGCCCCTTCATGTTCTCTTTAGAGCTCAAAAATCATGCAATCGTAGACCTAGGTGTGCTACACCACATGATTTTAGAGGTTTTGTGGGTTGGTGCACTAGAGTTTTAGAACCATGCACTTATTCATGTTGGAATGGATCTTAGAATGAATTGGATGGTCTTGGATTCAGGAGTGGCCCTTAGCTCGGTATTAGTCGGTGCTAGAAAAAGCTCCATGGGCTCCACCATAATGTATGTGTTTTGTCCATGCTATCCATTCATTTTTTCATATTGTTTTATAGCACGAGCCTAAAAATAAGCAGAACTAAATTTTAGGTGAATTAGAACAATAAGAAACAGTGGTGATTGAACGCTCATCATTTAAAACTTCCTAGTGCCACAAAAGTTTTGGATCAAGCTAATATATGTGTTATCCATTCGTCTAGGTTTGTGTGACCTAATGAACGGGTTAGATGGCAAATAAACATTATAGTGAACCCTAGGAATTTTTAATGGTTACTGTTTGATCACCGTTATATCTTGTGGTGTGGTCTAACATTGATTTGGATATGCCTCATTTTCTAGCTCATTCTTAAGATGAGATGGAAAATAGATGGACGGCATGGAAAAGACACATAAATCATGGTGGGGCCCACAACTTTTTCATACCAGTACTAAGGTGGGTACCTGAGGGTCACTATGAATCCGAGTGGGAATTGGATGGCATATTCAAAACAGGGTGTGAATGGTGTGACCACAAGCAATCCAGAAGGTTTTTAATGGTGGGTGTCCTATTCTAATTGTTGTTGGAAAATAGAGTTTGGAAAACTATTTGGATTAAATAAAATTTTAAAAATAAAACTAAAAAAATTATCAATTTGTAAAAGTTAAGGCATGATTTGGAATGGTTTGGCTTGAAATCGAATTGGCCCTCATTGGATTGCATCTCAAGTACAAAAAGATTCTCTAGACAATTAACCTCTTAGACACAATGACCATCACCCAGTCTCAACGGTAGGCTCAAACTATTTGTAGTTTTAATCTGAACAAAAAAACAATACTTAATTATACATTGAAAGCAAAATCAAACTTTTTCTTTCATTCTTTTTCACTTATAGACTTTGAGAGGATACCCTTAAGGTTGTAAAGACACCCTTTCAAAAAGGACAGTGAGTATTGAGTTTAAACCCAATTAGTGGGGCCATCAGGTTTGAGAAAACACAACCTTCCAAAACAAAAATATCAAGGGCAACCTTTCATGCTTGTGTAAAAAGATATATCCACAGGCATGTGTGCATATATGGCTACAGCTAGGGTCCAACCCAACGAAAATATTAAAATACCAACTTATTTTAAAATAACTTTAAAATATATACAAAAGTTGTTCCATTTATTGAACCCACTTAAGTTTTAGAGTAGCATGAGGTTGGACGCCAAGGAGAACGTTAAGAGGGTGCACATGATGCACGAATTTTGGATGTCATGAACACATCACAAAAAAACGAAACACATCATCTTATAGGTGAAATTTAACATCCATAACTTTGTAGTGCATCCGGCCTCACAAAGGGACTAGATTGCATGGCGACTCAAATACCATGTAGCTTGGAGGTGTTGGGTGTAGTGGGGAAGTGATTAGGTCATGCACACTGTCAGAAATGGACCCATGCACAACATGTTTGAAAGTTGTTTTCTTGCTATGCCCACCTTTGACAACAGCACATGGTTGCCTCACCCCAGGAGCACCCAGCTACGTGGTGTTTAGCTCACCACACAAATAAAGTCCTTGGAAAGGTTGATATTTAAGCTTATAGTATTTGAATTATGGTCACTTTCTGGTACCAGGACTCTGATTACGTAGTGACCCATACACAACATAGCCCAATAATACTGATATGTGAGCTAGGTCACATCAGGAGGTGAGTTGTTGTTGTCGATGGGCCTATTTGATTATATACTTCCTAACAACTTTCAAATATGTTTTGTGTGGCCATGTATTTAACAAGTGATCCAATCCAATCCTGCCACATTCCATCACCGCTGAGTTATGAATCACGTGGTATTAGAGTCACCAAGTAATCCACTTCCACGTGCCAATGGCTTCTTCTATGCCAATAGAACCCAACGCCCACCATGTACTATGATGTATCTACTTTATCATGCCACATATATATATATATATGTATATATATATATATGTATATATATATATATAGCAGAACGCTCACCTGCGAACCAGTTTGTATGGACTACATACGAACTTTTTTGAGAACTCATCACATCTGATGAGTCTCAAAAATCTGAACGGTCCACATAAAGCAGAACCTCTTGAAACCCAATGGTACCAATTTTTACTTTGAACCAGAACTTCGGTGGGCCATGAAAAATGCAAACAGTTTCTTCCCTTGATTTGAATTTCTCTTTGCTATGGCCCACCAGAATCTTAAATCAGGGTGAAAATTCACCCCTTGAGGTTTCATGGGATTCCGCATCTTATGGACCGTTCGGATTTGACACCCATGACACGTGTGCAAAGGTGCGCACATGCGTAGGTGAGCATGCCTATATATATATATATATATATATATATATATATATATATATATTTAAGTACATGAACCCAAATTAAATCATATCCAAAGCTGTATCCGGCCCCACCAAGTAATATAACAACATCTCACTGTCAAACCTTCCTAATGCCCACGGTAATATTTATTTGTCATTCAATCTGTTCATCAGATCACACAAACCTAGATGAAGGGAAAACACAAACATTAACTTGATCCAAAACTTCTATGACCCAAAGAAGTTTTCAACTGTAAGTGTTCAATCTCCACTGTTTCCTTTGGTGTTGTACACTTAATCTTTATATCTACTTCAATTTCAATCTCATACGTTAAAATGAGCTAATAAAAACGATGGACACCACGGATAAAACACATACATCTCTTTGGGCCCACAAGAGTCCTTACACCACGCAGCTAGGTGGTCTTGTATTAACCATGCAATCCGCATCCACGATAAAATTGAGGCAGTACAGATACATCACGATGGGCTCGCCCACCGACATGCCCGTTCGAAGCTAGGAATGGGCGGGGGTGGTACGCAATCTGCGTCCGTGCGGGATGCGGATTGCGTACTACCCTGCCCGTCCCTAGCTCCGAACGGGCAGGGTATTTGTACATCCAAGCTGTCAATTCTTTTTCTCAAATTATTTTAAGGCATCGAAACAAAAATGAGACAGATCCAAGGATCAAGTGGACCACACCAAATAATAAGCTTGGTTGCATTAAAATGCACAAAGCATTAAATGTAAGTTGCATTAAATGCAAAAGTCATTTATAGTGTGGTCCATTTTATCGTTGGATCCGCCTTATTTTTGTTTTGATGCCTTAAAATAATCTAAGAAAAGGGATAGACAGCTTAGATGTATAGATACATCATGGTGGGCCCACCCATAGATCTGCCTGTTTGAAGCTAAGGACGGGCTGGGGTAGTACGCAATCCGCGTCCGTGCGTATATGCTTACTACGGAAGCGGATTGGCTGGTGTACCACACACCGGCCGGCGCGGATTAGGTACTAATGCCGCCTGTTCAGAGCTCGGGATAGAGGCTCAGAGGGCCACCGTAACGCCCCGGAAAATCGGGGGCGTTACAGATGGTATCAAAGCAATAGTTTGGAATCCTTTGGGCCATGGGTCATGAACTCACCAACGCATCCGCCGACATTGGAAAACACAAAAGAGACGTATAACGCTAGGAACCATCCTGCACCCGAACCAACAACTTTAGACGGAAGGAAGAATTTGCAAGGGGTTATGAATGGGTAGCGAGAGAGGGAATCAGAGGGTCTTGACTTGACGACAAAATTTGATTTGATTGAATGGGAGGTCTAGTTAGTTTAGTCCGCCAAGTTCTATCTGTGGGGCCAACCAATTAGGTGAAATGGATTTTAGAGTAACGATGAATGTAGGTGTGAAGGAGTGTCCTGGGATGAGCGCATCCCATGTTCCATGATGCCTGTCAAAATGTATCTAATTAAAGGTAAATTGATTTCCTTCCAAATATACTTGGAAAGTTCATCGTCAAGGATTTGGAAATCCCGCAACATACCTCTCAATCCAAGGCTCATCCAAAGAAAGCCTATGGAGTCAATTTTGAATCTCACCCCACACTCATTTAGGACTTGCCATTCCCAATCGTGGGTTGGGATTAGCATTGTAATCCCATTTCGTGTAGCTTAATGCTACTAGTCAAGTAATTAGGTCTAAGTCCCTCCGCCTTTAGTTTTTAGGGACATTGGTAGGAACGAGTCGGATACTAGATGATTGGACGGTAGAAGCCCTTGTCCGAGCCCAATGAGCCAATACCTGGGACCAAGCATATTAATCGACCCATTCGGGAGCAATTAAGTGGGGCGAATGAAACTTTATCGAAATAGAGAAAATATGAAGCGAAACTAAGGGATTAGATGGTGAAACCATAGTCTTAGGCCAAATTTGATAGTTCAGACCCATTCTAGGATAAAGACTGGGAGTGAACGAAAATTTACCGAAAATAGTGAAATGAGAAAAACTGGGTTTTTGCCCCTAACTGGGAGGAATCTCATGAAACCAGTAGGTCCATTGTGTAGATCAGCTCGTTCTACCCCAAATTCATATATGGCACGTCGAACAACTCATTCCGGTTTGCGAGATATGACCATTGCAAGGAGCCCCCGCCAGGAAGCCAGAGGACCCGCGTGGCCACCCCGCCGACCCGCGTGGCCACCCCGCCAGCTGTCCAGAGGCCCGCGTGGCCACCCCGCCGACCCGCGTGGCCACCCCGCCGACAAGTGTCCCCCGCCAAAATTTCTGCGATTTTTAGTCAACTTCAAAAATTCATAACTCTTTCGTTACAACTCCGATTTAGGTGATTCAAAAAGCAGATTGAACCTTGATGAGTCTAGTTTTATATAAAAATAAGAAAAAAAATAAAATAAAAATTTTAATATGGTTAAAATTAGAATGTTCTGACAACTGTCCAAAAATTTTAAAATTCAGTACTATTTTTCCTAGAATTTTAATAATTTATTTATAACTCCAAATGGGATGAAATTTGGTGGGATGACTTAAAACTTGATGATAAATCATCATAAAATTTTAAAAATAACCCAAGTTACTAAACGTATAAGAAACGTTGCAAGAAGATGGGTCCCCTCCTCCCTTTCAATGTTCACACAGTGGGGCCCATTTCCCTTGCTATGTGGGACTACCTAGAGTCCATAAAACATCTCTACTACGCCCATTACCCTCCACCATCCCTTCTAAACCCTAGGAAGGATCTCTTCTCTCCCATTCTCAAACAAATCCACAAACCCAACTCCAAAACCCCTCCTCTCTCCCCACTCTCATTTCTTTTCTTTCTTACCTTCCTCATTCCCTCTCATCACTCACCTCTCTTCCTAACTCACTCAAAATTCCATACCTCCATCATTCTCATTCCCAAAACTCCATTTCAAACTTCCCTTCACTCCCAACATTCATCCATCACTCTCAAATCCCTCATCCAAATCTCATTTCAACTCTCATTTCCTCATCCACCTATACCCATCTTCAAACCCCATTCCTAAAACCACCTTCATTTCTTTCACCTTTCCAAATCGGGGGCATTACAGCCACCAAGGGGTACCCTTGTTGTATAAATTTTATCCACACCGTCGATCCATTTTTACATATCATTTTAGATTATGACCCCAAAAATAACTAAGATCCAAGGCTTAAGTGGACCAGAAAGTGTGAATTAAATTTCTATAGTTGAAAATTTATTGGGAGCCACATAAATTTTGGATCAAGATTACATTTGCTTTTTCAGTTAATCCAAGTGTATATTTCCATATCAACGGTTTGGCTGTCAAATAAACAATACGGTGGACCCCACCACAAATAGGAGTGGAGATAATGATTAATTATGTTAAAAAATTGGTAGGGCCCACCATAACATTTATTTTCCATCCAATCTGTTCATAAGGTCACAAAAACCTTAATAAAGAGAAATAACAAATTTCGTATTGATCCAAAACTTTTGTGACCCCAAAAAGAGTTTCAATGGTAGACGTTCAACCCCCCACTGCTTTTTGCAGTGTAGTCCACTTGATAGTTAGATTTGTTTTATTTTTCGTATCAAGCCTTAAGGCGATCTCGCCAAATGGATGGACAGTTTTGATATAACACATACCTCTTGATAAGACCCACATAATTTACCGACGTCAATACAACAGCTATATAAGGGGTGTGAGGTACACCAGCCAATCCGCTTCCGCTTACGACATGCTCGGGCAGAATATGAGGTACGATTCCTTCAGAGAAAGGATCCTAAAGGGATCGCCGCTTATTTGTCTCGTAGTCATAGGGGACAGCGTGGGACCACACCTGTGATGAACGATCATTAAAAGACAAGAGAAAGTTGGGACAAGAGCAGTCCTGAAGATGCTTTCAAGGGAGTACGGTCTGCAGGAAGGAAAGCTTTCACATGCAACCCCTGCATTTAGGCCACACTTCACATTCAACTACCACACATTTCAACATTAAAAATAAAATATCTAGTGATACAAAATCAACATGGGACACGGTAAGGTGACCTTATAGGTATTAACTAGATAGTCTAATTAATCATGGATTTGGACCGTCATAATGTGGGCCATGCTCCCCATAATCACTTGCATGGGATTATTCTAACCATTCTATCAAACCCAACCCACCTAAATAGCTAGTGAGACCCATGAAGAGGAATATTATATATATATATATATATATATATATATATATATATATATATATATATATATATATATATATATATATATATATATGTGGAAATTGGTTTGATGCAATCCACCTCACAGGAACTTCCCATGGTAGACTCTCAGGAGTTTCAACACCTGGTCAAGCGTTCGGGTATCCATAGGTGGTGAAATCCCACTATGGCGTGAGTGTGTGTAAAAAAAAAAAAAAAAACAAACAAACAAACTTCCCATGAGGTTGAGTTGTGTGGGCCCCACAGTGATGTAGGTCAAACATCAACCCTATCAGTCACGTGCACCATTCTATGGTGGGCATTGGGCTTAAAAATCAAGTCAATCCATGACTAGTGTGGGCCACGCCATATACAAAAGTTGAGAGGGGTTACCCTCCCGTTAAAACATTCATAATAATTTGTTGGGCCCACCGAGATGTGATTCACAAATCTAGACCATCTATTATGTGTGTCCTACTTGGATGAGGGGTCAGACTAGGTTTCAGACGCATCCAAATTTTAGGTGGGCCGCAACAAGTGCTTTTATATGTTTTAGGCATGTCTTCACATGATTTTAGATGGTATGGCCCACCTAAGTTCCTTATACGACTGATTTTTAGGATATCCCATAATTTAAAGGGGGAACCATCAAATGCACGGTGTTGATTTTTGACACGCATCACGATGGGGCCCACATGGTTCAACCTCATGGGAAGTTCGTATGGCCCACTTGAGTTCCGTATAGGGCTGATTTTTACTTGAGTACATACAACTGATTTTTGGGATATCCCATAATTTAAAAGGGGACCCATCAAATGCATGGCGTTGATGTTCGACACGCATCACGATGCGGCCCACATGACTCCAACGATCCTAAGTTGGAGCATAGTGGATGTTGAATTTAAAGGACCTACTGCTGGATAGATACTTTTAGTAAAATCCTCTCGAGAGTACGATAGTAGCATCTAAATGTGCAAACGTGGTGGAGGGCGGAGTCGATCAAATCTAGATCTATGGTCCGAAACTACGGGATATAAAATGATCCAATCCACTGCATATATAAAATGATCCAATCCATATATATATATATACATATATATATACATATATATATATATATATATATATATATATATAGAGAGAGAGAGAGAGAGTCATGCTCCCCTGCGCACCTACGCACGTGCGCATCTTTGTACACGCGCCATGGTTGTCTAATCTGAACGATCCATGTGATGTAGAATCCCATGAAACCCCATGCGCCAAATTTTCACCTCGATCTAAAATTCTGGTGGGCCATGGAAAAGAGAAATGCAAATCAAGGGAGGAAACTGTTTTCATTTTTTATGGCCCATCAAAGTTTTAGATCAAAGTAAAACTTAGGCCTGGGGGGTTTCACGAGGTGTTGCTTCACATGAACGGCTCAGATTTTGGATCCCCATCACATATGATGGGTTCTCAAAAAAGTTTGTACGTAGTACGTACGAACTGATTCGCAGGTGAGCGTTTCCGTGTGTGTGTGTGTGTGTGTGTATATATATATATATATATATATATATATATATATATATATATATATATATGGGAAAAGGTACTATGCGCTCTAGCTGATGGGAATGTCCCATGAGGTCAAGCTGTGTGGGCCCCACCGTGATGCATTTCAAACATCTACCCCATCAGTCAGATGCACCATTCCATTGTGGGCCTAGGTCTCAAAAATCAAGTCAATACGTTACTTGTGTGGGCCACACCATATACAGAAGTTGAGAGGGGCCGTGCACCATTAAAACATTCATAATCATTTTTTGGGCCCACTAATGATGTGGTTTGCAAATCCAGCTCATCCATTATGTGTGTCCCACTTGGATGAGGGTTCGGACCAAGTTTCAGACGCATGCAAATTTCATGTGGCCCCACCAAGTGCTTTTATATGTTTTTGGCATGTCTTCACATGATTTTAGATGGTATGGCCCACCTGAGTTCCGTATACGGCTGATTTTTGGGATATCTCATAATTCAAAGGGGACCCATCAAATGCACGGTGTTGATGGTTGACACGCATCACGGTGGGGCCCACACAGCTCGACCTCATGGGAGCTTATCGTGAGCTCGAGCACATAGTACGCTTTCCCTATATATATATATATATATATATATATATATATATATATATATATATATATATATATATATATATATATATATAGATTGCATTGGAAGTACGAACCGTAGGTGCACTGATTTATTTATGTTCTTTTCTTTTCTTAATATAAAATCTTAGGTGCTGAATGGGTGGAGCAGTGGAGTGTTGATGTGTTGGGCATGTGACCTATGCATTTATTTTTTTGATTAATTTCAAGGCATGAACCCAAAAACCAAACAGATTTGTGCATCAAGTGGACCATAGTATCAGAAGAAACAATGGGGATAATGACACCCATTGTGGAAACCTTTGTAGGGTCCACTGTAATGTTTACTTGGCATCTAACCTATTGATAAGTTCACTCAAATTGGATAAATGGAAAACATAAATATTTGTCTGATTCAAAACTTATATAGCCTCCAGGAAGTTTTTTATGGTGGGTGTTCAATCACCATTGTTTTCATGTAGTGTGGTCCACTTAAGCTTTGGATTTGCTTTGTTCATGCCCTAAAATTAGGGAACAAAATCATGCCCTAAAATGAGGGAACAAAATTGATGGACAACATGGATATAAAACATATACATCATGTTGGGCCCTATAGCACTCGACACATCTACGCACTACCGTTGGGAGTGGTGTTGGCAACACCACCCATTCCGCGTCCTAAAATCTTTAACAAATAATGTCTTTGTTGAATTTTATCTTTATTAGTGGGAAAGAAATTGAAAGAAATGCCATGCATTTTTCATTGATGAGGCCTTTTGTACCTAAAGTAAAGAGAAAAGCACCTATTCTGCGGATTAATCATTGAAATTTAGAAAATTAGGTGGTGTGGCCAGAACTTGATATTTCCACTTGTTATCCAAACAAAATCTATATATATATATATATATATATATATATATATATATATATATATATATATATATATATATATATAGCTCTAAAACACTAAGGCTAAAGTTATCTAACCTATCCGCCACCTGTTTCCAATATTGGGGCCCACCTTTTAAGTAGACCAGATTAATTTTAGGGAAAGCATAATTCGACCAATTGGTGAATAAATTTGATGTTAGACCTATATGCCATGATAGCATATGTGCGGAGGTTATAGATACACTCGTGTAATTAACAAACCTTCCAAAAAGAAAGAGAATTTCAACTTTATGAGTACTTTTTACAAGTTTGTAGAAGCATAAATGCCTATAGGAAAACAAACATAGCACTTCTAGATAAAAATCACAAATTTGAAAATCATGTTTCTTTAATTGATTAATTAAATGGCTAACCAAACACGTTAAAGCTTAAAATATGATTTCAAAATCTAAATCACAAAAAAATCTCTTTTAAACAAAGCCAAACAATGCCTTAATTAATTAGTTTTATAATTTGACTCACTAAAATTTGTTTAACAACTACATAACCTTAATAAATTAAGACTTGAAAATGATTATCAATACTTACTGTTATTATTAAGTTCCACTTGCATCCATCATATCAAAACTTCTTTTGAAGATATTAAACTTATTTGTACTAAATGCTTTAGTGAAATATCTGCTACTTAGTCACTTATAAAAACACGAATCAACTCTATATTTTGCACATAACTTTCTCGGGAATAAAGTAGTAGGCTTCTAGTAAACTTCAACACATGCTTCATTCATGAGATGAAACATTAGATTTAACACTAGCATGATCAAGCTAACACCATCAATCATTATTAGAACATGATATTAGACTTTTTCTCCAAAGACTTCCAATAATTGTATCAATAAACACATTCATATGTAGCTAGCATCGCAGCTCGGTATTCAACCTTTGTAGTACATAATGCAATAGTGGATTATTTTTACTTCGTTATGACACACTTTTCAAACCAAGAATGAAATAGTAACTTGATGTTAAACGGTGTGTAAATGGATGATCAGCCCAATTTGCATCACAATATCTTGTAAGCGTTATTAATACACCATACTTGTAAAATACACATTCATTGATGGTTGCTTTCACATATTTAAATATACGCTTCTCTGCATCTATATATGCTTTTCTCGATTCATTCATAAACTGACTGGTTATGCCAAATCTAAGCAAGTAATGGTTAGGTATATCAAGCTACCAACCATCTCTTGGTAAGTACATGCATTTGCGAATATCTTTCTTGTATCCTTCATAAGCTTATGATTCACTTCAAGTAGTGTCAATGTCGATTTTCAACCTAATAAAGTAAATTTTTTAAGCAAGTTTAAACTAAACTTCTTTTGTAAAATTAAATTTATCTTTTATCTCTTATCACTTCAATATATATTCAAAAGTACTAAATGTCTCTCGAATTCTTGATTTCAAACATTTTGGGAGAATTTTTTTTATAACTATTTCACCTTATTTTATAACACTACTCATGATAATTAAATCATCTAGGTTGACAATATATATAATTATTCTGTTAATAAAGTGCTATGTAAAAGTATATGCATTAAGAAAAGAAGAAACAAAACCGCTTGAAAGAAATAATTTTTTAATATTTGTCAACAAAATTGTTAATACTTGTTTTACATCATATAGTGTCCTTTTAAGCATACACACTCGCCGATATCGTTGTTTAATAATACATTCTTTACATCTATCTAATGAAGCATCCAATCTTTTGTAGTTGTCAAGTTATAAGAACACGCATGGTAAAGATTTTAGCCATTGGACTATATTTCATTGTAGTCTTCCGCATGGTTAATAGTTCTGAGAAAAACTTTCAGCCACCGAACAGGCCTTGTAATGCTTCATTGTGCCAGCGGTTTTAATTTTATTTTGTATATACACTTACAATAAATATGTTTTTTTCCTTTAAAAGCTCAGCTAGGCTATACATGTCATTCTTCTTTAATACATTAGTCTCTTCCTCCATGGCCCATTTTTGTTGATGATCACTAACTGCTTTAACTTGTATAAATCCATGAACCACATCAAGCCTAATATATATTTATGATATAATAGTATGCAAGTCTTTTAACATGAGACCTTTCATGAGATATCTTTTTACGTCATTACCACTCAATGATAGTGTGGCATTTTTTTCTTAGTTTTGCAAGCTAATTAAGTTTATTATTTTTTATCGACTGAAGTGATTGTGTAATGCAAGGTCTTACATCTTGTTATGCATTTCATAAAGTCATTGAAGACTCCATTTCATTATTTGAAACTTGCTTGTGAAGTGAAATCTCATCAAAATTCACGTCATAGCTCTTGTGAATATAATGATTTACTCTGGATGACACCAGTGTGCTTTTATCTCAAATGAATATACAAGAAAAAGCCTATTGAAGGGGTAGCTACTTGGCAACCTATGACTGAGATTTTTTAGTAGAAAGTCCATTAAAAATTTCACCCACTCAATCTTTCTCAATATGTTAGTGTGCGATATTAAACTCATATATGTATTTTGTCCTTTAGATAGGTTATATCTTATAACATAATCATGGAGTAGGAGTCTATATATGTCCATGTCTTTTAGAGATGCATTTAGACATTTTAATCATAGGTTGTTAACATGTAGAGCAAGTTATATTGGGTTAAAGGGTGAAAATAAATTTAAGAGTCTTTTCATATGAGGGTAGTGAGAAGAAAGCGCCATGAACATAATTTTTTCCTTCAGGGCGAGATGTCTCAAGTTAGAGATTTCATTAAGGATTTCTTTTGTTCATTTAAATTATAGAAGCTGCATGTGTATTCCTCAATAGTAGATGGGATGTTTTCCAATCACACCCATGATTGCGTTAGCAAATTGTGGTTGTTCATGGTTGCATTAGAAGTGAAAAGGAAGGTGAATCGACATGTCTTTAGTAGGATTGATGAGTGCTTATTTCTCTACACCAACTTGTAATTTCATCCCAGTAATAGTGAATTTGCTTATCACTCTACCCGTAGATGTAGTTTTTTGTGGTGAACCATATAAATCATGTGTCTTGTGTGTATTGTGGTTGTGCGTTTTCCTGGAGTTCGTGATTGTTGGTTGTGCATAAAAGGTATTCATCAATTTATTAACTACTTTTTTTATACACACCCACACCACATACTCACACATACACCCACCTCACATGGGTGCTCATCCTATTATCTCAATGTTGAAACAAAGTCTATCTACCACTTAGCCATGGAGCCATACTCAATTTGTTAACCAATGAATTCCCTTTTCCTTTTCACATCTGTTGCATGTGCCATGCCCTATAATGGCCGGTCGAGAGCTTGTATTTGAAATGCATTAGACTCTAAATCATAAAATCCTCATATGCATTTGGCAACTTGTATATATAATGCACATAAATCCAAAATCAAGAATATTTTAAAATTTTGTAGTTATCTTTATAGAAATTTAAAATTGATTATTAAATCAACTCTAATATCCTAAATTAGAGTACATATTTGATATTCAACAAAAATGATTGTAATAATCCCATTGAAATAAATGCTTTGATAAAAATGATGAAATTCCAAGCCTCAGGCAGCCCACAAGCATAAGATCACAAATGAGTGACTTGCTAATGTTTTTTAACCATCAATTTACATGACCAATGTTTGGAATGTTTGCATTATTCTATGGATATAATTTTAGTGGTGCAGCTTATTACTTATTTGTTTTGGGATATCATCCTTGCCGAGTGACATCTTTGTTAGCGTGACTCTCTGGCCTTTGAAGGAACAAAAAGAGCCATTTGATTTCGAATCATAGGAAAGAATTCAAAACACACCAAAATCATGTATTTCAAATACCTCCAGTTCCAAATTCGTCTAGATCTAACCTATTGGACTATTATTGGATTTTGAATGCACTTGAGTCACAAATACAAACCATTTCAATGCTTGCATTTGATATCAACTAAATATATCATAATAAAATTCAAAAAAAACAAAAACCCCACATCACATGTTTCATCAAACACCTAATACTAACATTCCAAAGAAAAAAACACAAAAATAAACAACCCTATGTTCAAACAAAAGAAAAAGAAAAAAGAAAAAACAAGCTAAGATGATTTCAGTATTGAAACATGTGTGGAGATGCAACTATAGGCTGATATGGGACTGGAAGCTGCCATGGTCTCATCATAGGATCCGGAATTTCAGGTATATCCATTGCCATACCACTAATCTCCTCCATCAGGTGAAGAACAGAGTTCAAAGACTGCAATCTCTCTGTTAATTCCATCACTTGGGTCCTCAGAATCGTGTTCTCCGATTCCAATTTCATGTAATGCTGTGTAGCTACATCGACACGTGCCGCAATCTGATTGTTCTCAGTCTTCAGCTGGCCCAATTGAGTAATCAGATCATCCAAATGCTGCTGCTTCCTCATTCGGGACCTCCGGGCAGATTCTCTGTTGGATAGCATCCTTCTCTTCTTCCTTGGATCCATCACATTGCGAGGATCTTCATCGGATCCAGAATTATGATTTTGATGGGCAGTCGACATTGTTTTTTTAATGAAAGATTGAGCGAGTTTGGGGAACGATTGACTGAAAGATCAACGTTCTTAGGAGTCAATCGAATCGAGAGGTGAGAAACAGATCATGAAAACACGTAGAACCAGTAGAGAAATACGACAGAGAACGACTGTACAAGACAGATAAGGCGTCGAAGAACCGTATAGTTCATAAATACTACTATAAATGAATTTTCCAGAGAAATAGGCCTGAAACCATCGAAATCATGACCGGAATATTCAAATTATAAACTATAAATCTTCCAAACCAAAACAGAAAACTGGATTGAATTGGAAATAGCTGGTTCCAAACACAGAAAAATCAAATTTGGGAATTGGGTCAGGCTCTATTCAAGGAATCTCTGGGAGAATTCTAATAAAAAACACAAAATCTCCGAGAAAAAAGGAGTCTGGAATTGGGTTGTCAAGAAAACACCAGAAACACCGAAAAGATTAGATATTTGGAGATGGGTTTCTTCAAACAAGCAACCTATCAAAGAAAACAATGAGAAGCAGAAAAATCTCCCAAAAAAGCAGTTTCTGGAATTGGGTTTTCTGTAGACAGAGAAATCTATCAGAAAAACTACAAATCAAACCAAAAGACAATGTTTTCAGAACTGCGTTTCTCCAAACAAGCAATCCCACCTGAGAAATCAACGAAGAAAGAGCGAAATACCTAGCTAGAACGAACTACTCTGAAGCGAAAATGGCAGAATTCAGAACCTAAGATAGCCAATGTGAAGAACAGAAGCCGATAAGAGAGGAGGAGGGAAGGTAGAAGACGATACGAGAAGGGTAATTTATAGGATGAAAAGAAGGGGGTTTTTGTAATTGCCTATACTTTTTAGGAGGCACACCGAATCTACCTTAAATGGGTTGTTGAGGGGGTTTTTTGTAAAAAAGAAAAGTTGGGTGAGGAAATCGTGCCGAACTCGCCAACCATTTCACAGCTGTGGGAATTGAACATAAGGTAACAAAAACAGAAATTAGATACAGCGGCTGTACCATGAGTTTCAACAATCCATCCTTTTAACGTAGATTTGTCAAACGTATAAAAAATCTAATCCGTGGAAAATATGAAATATAATATTTTTATTATATATGATTCAAATAATTTCTATCCACTCATTGATAAGGACACACTCAAAATCAACGGATAACTAATGGTATAACTCAGTGTACTGTTATGGCCAATTCAATGGATGGATCAGATTCATTTTGATATACACTCTTAATTATATTCTTTTACATACTTTGAACGGACTTGAATTTCTACATATGTTATATCTCCCCACATAAGTAATGGATGTATCAGAAATTCTGATACAGCAGCTGTTTCTTATAATTTCTCTGACAGAAAACCTTAATAAAACAAGTAAACACCTGGCGGCATAAAAGAGAAACTTTCTTACTCTCGAAACGTGTGATGGATGATACGCAGGTTCCTATAAATTACTGGGGCGTGTTTGGCAGTGGGATTAGAAGGGATTAGGTGGGATGGGATTCATCTGGACCTATCCCAACTCCACTCCATGTTTGGGAAGAATGAAAAGCTTGGAATGAGATTAGATGGAATTGCATTGGGTCCGTGTCAATTTCACTCAATGTTAGCAAGTTGTGTAGGTCCCATTATGATGTGTGGGCTATATCCACACTGTCCACCCATTTTTTGAGATTATTTTAGAGCACGGGACAAAAAATCAGGTAAATCTAAAGCTCAAGTGGACCCCACCATAGAAAGCAACAGGGATTGAATACTTACCGTTGAAAACTTCTTTGGGACCACATAAGTTTTAGATCTATCTCGTTTTTAGGCTCATTCCATAAAATGAGGTTACAAAACAAATGAACGGTTTAGATATAACACATGTATGTTATTCCCAGTAATTTCAAATAATAGTGGGTATATCCATTCAATGTACCACCGCATTACCAATAAAGCATGGCCTTAATCTTATCCCGTGGCAACATGGACAATTCCTACCATGGGTAATAATTATATTTTTTAAATCTCATCCCACCTAATCCCTTCTAATCCCACCGCCCAAACACCCCGTGAGAAACTACTCTCGAAAATTGTGATGGATGATACACAGGTTCTTATAAATCCCTGAGAAACTAAGTACTTAGCATGCAAGTAATTCAAGCTAAACTGTACAATTTGTGGGACTTACGAGACAAATTGATACTTTTAGTTTACATGAATTGGACCGTTAAAAATGAAAACATCCAACGGTTTTAATTCAACAAAAATAAATTAGATATGAGAATTGTTTGACCATCCTAATTTTGTTAGTATAAGTTAGGGACAATATTTCACATTATTTATTCGGTTTAATTTGAGGTAAAGATATGCTACGTGTACAATTTGCCAATTTCTAAGTGCCTGCGTAGCAAGTGTCATACTCTGCCAGAGTATCAAATATCTCCCCGTCAGAAAACTTTCTAATGAGACGGGGTTTTTTTTACTAATTAAGTGAGTCGTGGTTTTGTAACTCGGTGGATGGATATCTAATTAATCAAGAGTATCCAATCGGTGGGCCATGTTTTGAATTCTACAAATTGCATCTATTGAACGGTCCAAGATGCTCCTGGATGTTCCGTTAGACTGAGCTGTTGCAAGGGGGCCACTTGGACGGTACGGCTGATCAATCTGAAACGTCCATTTTATCCATCAATAAAATCATGAACTACCATGCGTAGATCACAATAATGAAATAATTTTAACCGTTTGATCAATTGTTAACATAAAAATAGGTCCAATCAACAATCCGAGCCGTCTATTTGTTAGGACCCATCATGTATACCTTACCCTTGCATTTATAAGAAAATCATAACCGTCCTATTGATGGGTTGAAGAATGGATGGCTATAAAAGAAGATGACTATCAATTATTAATGGTTGATTTATTTCCCAAATGAATGGGAATATTTTGGAACGAAACTGGAAAGGATAAGGATAATCGTTGAAATGGATATATATTGACGGCTGGTTTCAACTTTCAATCAAGGCGATTCCATTCCACCGGAGGCGACTTGCCTGCGCCCCCATTCCAGAAAGTTTCTGCGGTCGGAAGCTATGTGGGGACCACGTAGATTCCCATGGAAATCCACTCCGTTCATCAGTTTTCTCAAGCTTACATTAGGACATGAGTCAAACAATCAGGAAGATCCAAAGCTTAGGTGGATCACACCACATGAAAGATTGGGGATTAAACATCCACCGTTGGAAAGTTTGTGGGGTCCATGGAAGTTTTTGATCAGAATGATATATGTTCCTGCAGTTCATCCCAGTGGTAATAACCTTATTAATGGCTTGGATGATATATAAAGATTATGGTCGGCTTCTCAACGGTAGATGTGTGGTCCACTTTAGTCTTGGATCTTCTTAATTTTTGGATCCTGTCCTATTGTGACTTGAAAAACGGATAGACGGAGTGGATTTCTCACGGGAATCTCTGTGGGCCCCACAGCTTCTGAGAACGGTCCCATCTCCATGGGCCCCACGTACGAACTCTCGCGTTTTGAATGAGGCTGATTTTTGGGCGATACAATGAACATGGGACGCGGATTAGGTGAATCGGGGGTAACAGAACAGTGGGTGAATCGCAGACCGTGGGGCCTACCTTGTCTTATATGTTGTATATCCACGCCGTCCATCCCTTTTTCCCACTCAATTTGTGGCATGGGCCAAAAAATGAAGCAGATCCAAATATCAGGTAGACCACACCATAGGAAACAGTGTTCATTAAATTTCCATCATTAAAAACTTCCTGAGGTCCACTGTAATGCTTATATGCCATCCAAACCGTTGATAAGCTTACACAGAACTGGACGATTGTTAAACACAAATATCCGTTTGATCCAAGACCCATGCCCTAAAATACTGAAAAATGGATGGACTGCATGTATATACAGCACAAGTGTATACATGTGAGTCGTGATTCTCACGTTGCCGTGTTCAAGTTGTGTCATGATTTTGTAACTCGGTGCATGCATATCTGATTGATCAAGACCATCCAATCGGTGGACCATGTTTTGAATTCTACAAATTGTACCTATCCAACGGTCCTTCCTGGATGTTCTTGCAAAGGCCCACTCGGACGGTACCGTTGATCAATCTGAAACGTCCATTTTGTCCATCGTACAAATCATTATCTACCAGTAACATAAAAATAGGTCCAATCAACAATCCGATCCGTCTATTTGTCAGGACCCATCATGTACAGCTCATTCCTTGTATTTATAAGAAAATCGTAACCGTCCCATCAATGGGTTGGAGAATGAATGGCTATAAAAGAAGATGGCTAACTTAGATGGATAGGATCAACCAAAAAAGATAAAGATTCAAGAATCGAGGGCTGATTTATTTCCCCAATAAATGCTAATATTTTGGAAGAAAGTGGAAAAGATAAGGATTATCGTTGCAATGAATATTGACAGCTGATTTGACTCGAAACGATTCCATTCTATCGGACGCGAATTGCCTGCGCCCTTGTTCACATGAAGCTCCTTGGTCGGAAGCTATGTGGGGTCCACATAGATTTCTGTGAAGAATCCACTCCGTCCATCAGTTTCTAAATCTTATATTAGAATAATATGCCAAAAATCAGATGGATCCAAGATTCAGGTGGACCACACCACATGAAAGAGCGAGGATTGAAAACCCACCGTCGGAATCTTCATGGGGGCGACGGAAGTTTCGGATGAGGATTGAAAACCTTATTAGCGGCTTGGTTGGCATATAAACATTACGGTCAGCTTCAAGAAAGTTTCAATGGTAGATATTCCCATTCTCACTTTTTGATATTGTGTGGCCCCTGAGTTTTGGATGTACTTAATTTTTAAAATCCTATTCTAATTTGATCTTAAAAACGGATGGACGGAGTGGATTTCTTATAGGCACCTCTTTTTACGGAAACGGATCGGCTACTCCCCGACACCAGCCAATGGCTGATGGTGGGTGCTCTGTGGGTCCCACCATGATGTGTGTTTTTCATCCATGCCTTCCATTTATTTTTATAGATCATTTTAAAAGGAGAAACCAAACATTAGGTATATCCCAATCTCCGCCATTGATGTTTATGAGTCGACCATTAAAAACATTCTGGGGGCCATAAAAGTTTTGGATCAAGCTGATTTTTGTTTATTCCCTTCATCTGGGCCTATATGACATAATCAATAGATTGGATGTCAAATAAAAAGTACAGTGGGCCTTAGGAGGATTTTAATGGTGGATATCCAATTGCTATTGTTTTCATGTGGTGTGGTCCACCTGAGATTTATATTCGTCTCAATTTTGAGATAATACCATAAAATCATCTGTAAAAATGTATGAACGGAATGGATGAAACAAATACATCATGGTGGGGCCTACAGAGAACCGACCATCAGCCACGGGGCTGGTGTCAGGGTAGTATCCAATCCGTTTCCTCTTTTTACATCTGCACCGGACTGCCCTACAACAGAGCAGAATAGGTGTTACCCGGGGAACACGTAGGTGGGTGTTGCCTTGACCGTGGGCCCCACCTTGATGTATATGTCGTGTATCCATGCCGTCCATTATTTTTTTCCAACTCACTTTAGGACGGCCCAAAAATGAAGCAGATCCAAATCTAAATTGAACCACACCCACCGTTAAAAACTTTGTAGTGCCTACGGTAATATCTACCATAAGGCCACACAGACATGTATGAAAGGAAAATACAAATATCATCTTCATCCAAAACTTTTGTGGACCCAGTCAATTTTTAATGGTGGGCGTTTGGTGCATTTGTTTAAATGGGATTGGGTGGGAGTAGGTTTTAAATAGCATGTACAGTAATAATGTCCTGACTCACGTAAGGTATGGGCTGTAAAGCCCTTTCTCGGAATCAACGCCTTCGAAGGGTTTTTGCGATCTTACTTTGGGTTTTGTTTGGCTAGTGGTCAGTGTTACGTAGGCCTCATCGTAATGTATGTGTTTTATCTATGCCGTCCATCCATTTTGAAATATAATTTTAATGCTTGATCCCAAAATTGAGGTAAATATAAATATCAGGTGGACCACACCATGGGAAAACAATAGTGATTAAATTACACCATTAAAAACATCTCAGAGCCAACTGTGCGGCCCACTTGAGATTTGGATCAAATTCAATTTTGAGCCCATACCATAAAATGACATGAAAGAATGGGTGGACGGCATGGATGAAACACACACATCATGGTGGGACCCATAAAGCACCAACTGGTAGTGGCAAGATGAGTAGCCAATCCGTTTCCCAAATATACAGTGATATTAGCATTTTTGGACTCATCTAAGTCTTAGAGGCCATATAAATAAGTTGAATGACAAATAAAAATTAATGTAAGGCATCCTTTTCATCAGCTTCATTTTTTAGGTTCATGCACTAAAATGAGTTGGCACGGGTTCATGTACTAAAATGTGTTGGCAAAATAAAAATACCGCATCATACAAAACATATACAGCTAGAGCTTTTTCATTAACAATGGAAAGGGTGCAGAAATACCCTGTGGCCCGCTGATGGTAGGTACGGACAAAGGATGCGGATTGGCCAGTGAGGCTGCTGGTAAACGGTAGTGGTTGGTGCTCTATGGGCCCCTCATGATACATGTATTTCATCTATGCCGTATCTTAAATATGGAATAAACTCAAAACTTAGGTGGTGCTTGGCTAATGGTATTGAAAAGGATTAGAAAGGATGGGATTCAAAAAATCATAATTATTAAATATGGCCTAAGGGATAAGCTTAATTCCATGTAATGTTTGTAATACGGTAGTAGATTGAATGGATATACCCACCATCATTTGAAACTATTGAGACGAACACATATGTGTTATATCCAAATTGTTCATCTGTTTTGTAACCTCATTTTATGGCACGTGCCTAAAAATGAGGCAGATCCAAAACTTATGTGGCCCCAAAGAGGTTTTCAACAGTAGGTATTCAATCCCCGCTGTTTTCTATGGCGGGGTCCATTTGAGCTTTAGATCTACCTGATTTTTTGGCCCATGCTCTAAAATGATCTCAAAAAATGGGTGGACGGTGTGGATATAGCCCACACATCATGGTAGGACCTACACAACTTGCTAACATTGAGTGAAATTGGCACCGGACCAATGCAATTCCATCTAATCTAATTCCAAGCTTTTCCATTCTTCCCAGAGTTGAATTGGCACAGGACCCATCCCACCCAATCCCTTCTAATCCCACTGCCCAAACACGCCCTAAGTTGAATTGGGATGGGACCAAATGCAAATCCATCCCACCTAATCCCGTGCACGAAACGCCCCATTAGGCATATCAAAGTATCGAGTAGACTACATCACATGAAACTAAACTATGTCGATTGAACACCAACCACAAAAACTTCTTAGAGGCCATGAAAGTTTTGGATCAAGCTGATATTTGTTTTTACTTTTATCTCGGTCTTTATAAACTAATCAATAAGTTGGATGCCAAATAAACATCACAGTGGGCCCTACGAGGTTTTAACAGAGGACATTAAATCACTGCTGTTTTTATGTGGTGTGGTCCACCTGAGATTTAGATCTGCCTCATTTTTGTCTGAAAGCCCTAAAATGATCCGTAAAAATAGATAGACGGTATGGATAAAACACATACATCATGTTGAGGCCCATAAAGCATCCGACCAAAAGCCAGGTGGATGGCAGCGTGGCTAGCCAAACCGCGTCCACCTACAAAACGGATAAGTAGTTGCTGCACGGTTGAGTCGGTCGGGTCTGTTTTCACTGTATTTTTTATTATAATATCAAAGTCTAAGAAGTTTACCATATGCAAAGGACAATTTTTAAAAGATTAAGGGGTTGATATATTCCAATTCATGGCCCATTACATGAATGGCTCAGATTATTATTGAAAGATAACCCCACATCCAAAAGCCCAAAGTGCTCATCAATCTTATAACAATACATCAGGATGTATATTACTTTAAAGGCGCATTCATCAAGTGTGTCATTATACACATGATGTATTTTTAAGGCAATCTACACTGTAAGATGGAGCATAACCAATGGTTAATCATTTGATGGACATAAATTGAATGGCTAGGATTTCATGATCAGTATCAGTTTATAGATATGATCCATGTATGGTATGCTCGACAATTTGGATGGTTTGGATAGCTATACATAGTGTCAAATGCAAAGAGAGTAAGACCACCATTCACACCATTTTCTTTATGAAGGAGAAATTGTTTATGGAAAGGACAACATGGAGGACTTATGATTGGGTGGTCCACATGATTTCATAAGCATGATATGAGCCATTAATTCCATGGCACCTCTTGAGAATATTCTAGGTCTAAAATTGCATTGGAGTGCCATCTTACTAATGGCATGACTGTACCATTAGTATTAATAAAAAACAATAAAGTCTACCTAAGTTAGATGAATCATCACGACATCAAATAGGTGGGCCCTTTATTAGGTTTTAAGGGTTTATTCCAAAGGTTGTTCGCATCATTCCTCTTGAAAAGAATTTGATTTTCATGGAATCCAATCTTTTTATGGTGTGTGAAAATTTATATAATTATTTTTCATTCCAAAGGTTTTATTCAAGAAATGTGGGTATAAATTTTTCAAAAAAAAAAAAAAATTACAGATTTTCAAGATTATTTTAACTCTTTGATTATTAATAATTTAACATTTTCATGGAAAACAATAATCTTTAGACATTATGCTTAAATTATCAGACAATTGAGCTCTTCAAGAGGGTTACAATAAACAAAATAACTAATGGTTAGATCTTTTTCTAGCCATTCATTTGTTTTGATATGCTATGTGTTGTAGGGAATTCGGACCGACTAAGGAAAAGAGGTTAGGTTGGAATTTTACACACTTCGTCAGATCGGACAAAGACAGTACGACTAAACACTCGCTCTACTGCTCTTGACCGAGCATGATACAAGGTCAAGCTCGGCCCATCAAGAGCAGGTCAGAAGACCTCACGACTCACCCATAACCAAGAGGGACACTACTCCCGCACCCCAGATCGGCATGATCCCAGGTCGGTATGACCCCAGGTCAGCACGATTCTCCTTCCACCAAGATCCGACCTGATCTCAACTGCGTCCACCGGAGATCCTAGCTGAAAATCTAGGAAGCTTATCGCGATACAGATCTGCCCGAGATTTCAGCCGAGAATATAGGGCAATTCTTACTACGCATAATAGGATTGGGATCCCACTAGCCTCTCTATAATTATAAATAGGAGTACATCACATGGTAAAAAGTACGCACAATCTCTAACCTAAGACCTCTTACTCGACTAGACCCAGATTCCCTACTTATGCATTAGAGAGTCTCCTTTGTTCGTCCCTTGTGTAGGTACATGAACGTCCAACGAAGGCTAACTAGATTTTTGCATCAATACTATGGGCAAAAATGTGTGAAATTAATGGCATGATTATTTTTATGCTAGAAAATCTATACAATGAAGCTCACCTATGAATACTTAGATATGCATGCATGTTTATGGGGCTCCCATAAATGTTTAGTAATAACAAACTTTCTAAACCAAATAATCAAATTACCATTGTATTATGTAGTTTTTTAGTTTTTAAGAATTCAGGTTTTGCATGTCCATGTTTTAAATTTATCTATAAAGCAACCTAATGGTAGTCCTCTAAAAAAAATGAAAGTCGAAGTGGCACATGTATTGTGATCAAACTACTCAAGAGATGGTCCCACCATAGACAGGCCACTAAAAAATCACACCACTCTTTCAATTATGGCCGTTTATTTTAGCTGAAATTCTTACCATAGAGCACAATGACCAAAAAATCACACTACTGTTTCAGTTATGGCCATTCCTATTGTAGAGATGGATGACCAAAAAATCGCACCACTCTTTCAATTATAGCCATTCATTTTAATGGACATTCCTACCATAGAGCTGGATGAGCGATCAATAACCCATTTTGTGCTCTGAGTTGTCTATTTCTCTATAGTTGGGGTCATTAAAGGGTAAAATTTTGGCCCATCATATCCAAGGTGGGACTGTCTCTGAGACTCTTACCAGTTATCGTTGTTCTTTTGCACCGATCACAATCATGGTCACGTCATACAAGTACCTTGGGTCTCGCTCCATGGCTTAGACGTAGACGTGCTCTTTTAACATGAGATCATTGGATCCAGTGCTCATGCCCGTCGGTGGATGTGTTCAAAATATATATATGTGTGTGTGTATGTGTGTGTGTGGAAAAGGTACAATGCTCTCTAGCTCACTGCTCCGTCGCATGAGGTCGAGCTGTGTGGGCCCCACCGTGATGCGTTTCAAACATCTACCCTATCAGTCAGATGCATCATTCCATCGTGGGCCTAGTTCCCAAAAATCAAGTCAATCTGTGACTTGTGCGGGCCACACCATATACAGAAGTGGAGAGGGGGCCGTTCACCATTAAAACATTCAAAACCATTTCCGAGGGCCCACCAAGATGTGGTTTGCAAATCCAGCCCATCCATTATGTGTGTCCCACTTGAATGAGGGTTGAGACCAAGTTTCAGGCGCATGCAAAACTCAGGTGGGCCCCACCAAGTGCTTTTATATGTTTTAACGGTGTCTTCACATAATTTTAGATGGTATGGCCCGCCTGAGTTCCGTAAACAGCTGTTTTTTGAGATATCCCATAATTTAAGGGTACCCATCAAATGCACGGTATTGATGGTCGACATACATCACGGTGGGGCCCACACAGCTCGACCTCATGATAAGCTTATAATCAACTGGAGCGCATTGTACCTTTTCATATATATATATATATATATATATATATATATATATATATATATATATATACACACGTGTGTGTTTGTGGAAAAGGTATAAGGAAAAGGTATCATGTGCTCTCGACCGTATTATACCTTCCATAAGGTCAAGAGCTGGCATCACATTATTCATCATATGGTAAAAATTTTAAACAACGGGAAAATTTTATAGGAAACCGAAGAAACGCGTAGCAGCTTAGATACTAAAATAGCTATAAACGTTATTGCAGTGACATCACCAAGTTCTGTGGGCCCACCATGACGTATGTTTTATATACACCTTCCATCTATTTGGAGAGATCGTTTTATGGCAATATGCAAAGAATGAGTTAAATCCAAAGCTTCAGTGGACCCAACATAGAAAATAGTGGGGATAGTGAGGCCTACCATTGAAAACTTCTAAAGGCCACAAAAGTTTTAGATCAAGTTGATATTTGTGTTTTCTCTTATTTCATGTCTTTTTTAACTTTTGAATAGGTTGGATTTCAAATAAACATTATGGTGGGCCTTGGGATAGTTTCAATGATGGGAATCACTCTCCCCACTATTTTCTGTGGTGGGTCCAATACAGATTTTTATCTGCCTCATTCTTTGATTCATGCCCTAAAATGATATTTCAAAATGGATGGACGGTGTGGATACAACACATATATCATAGTGGGGCTCACAGAACTTGATGACTAGCTTCAGTAGCCGACTCGCTACTCAACTCAGCTATGCATACATCTACTTACTCAACGGTGCGTACATCTACTTCCAGATTATAAGGGGAAGCGGATTGGCTGGTGTACCTCACCTAGCGGTATAGCTGCTGTATTGACATTAGCAAGTTTTTTTGGTCTAATCATGAGGTATGTGTTATATATATCCAAACCGTCCATCCATTTGGTGAGCTCATTTTAAGGCTTTGGACGAAAAATAAGACAGATCTAACTATCAATTGGACCACACTGCAAAAAGTAGTGTGAGATTGAACGTCTACCATTGAAACCCTTTTTGGGTCACAGAAGTTTTGGATCAGTATGAAATTTTTTTTTTCCTCTTCATTCAAGTCCTTTTGACCTTATGAACAGATTGGATAGAAAATAAACGTTATGGTAAGCGCTACAAAATTTTCAACGGTGAAAATCATTATCTCCGTCACTATTTGTGGTGTGGTCTAGATGATCTTTGGATATGATTCATTTTTTGAATAATGCTCTAAAATGATCTCTAAAAATAGATAAACCGTGTAGGTATAATGAATACATCAGTGTGGGCCCATGTAACTTTGATCTCCTTTAAATCGTTCGTACAACCTGGAGCTGGAGGAGCGTCAGTGCTTGACTCGCACGACACGTACCTACAGCAGCTATATGGTATGGCTGGTGTGAGGTACACTAGCCAATCCCAATCCGCTTCCATTACAACGCAGATGGTGTCCTACCACCTCCCGGACGGCGTCCAGGCATGGCTTTGTGGGGCCCAACGCGATGTAAATGTTTTATATCCACGCTGTTCAACGATTTTTTCAGATCATTTTAATATACGAACCAAAAAATGAGGCAGATCCAAGGCTTAAGTGGACCACAAGGTGGGGATTGAATGTCCACCATTAAAAACTTCTTACGAGCCGAAGAAGTTCTTGATCAAGCTGATATTTGTGTTTTCTCTTTATCCACGTCTACATGACCTTATTAATAAGTTGGATTGTAAAAATTCAATAACAACTTATTTTTCCCTACATAACCATTACAGTGCGCCCTAGGAGTTTGTAACGGTAGAAATTCAATAACAACTGTTTTCCCATGGTGTGGTCCATCTTCAGATATAACTTATTTTTTCTGTAAATCCCTTAAATTATATTTCAAAATGGATGGACGGCATGGATAGAAAATATACATCATGATGGGATCCACATAGCACCAGTTTTGTTTCTCCAGTTTCTTATAAAATCTCCCGTTGTTTATATTTTTACCATCTGACTAATAATGTGCTGCCAGCACTCGACCTTATGAAAGGTATAATACGATCGAGCATATGGTACCTTTTCTATATATATGTGTATATATATATATATATATAGAGAGAGAGAGAGAGAGAGAGAGAGAGAGAGAGAGAGAGAGAGAGAGAGAGTACCCTACGATTGTAGGTGCTCTTAAAGTGTATGCTAATAATTATTACATTGGTCTTTATGATACTTTGTAGAATACATTACTCTACCGGTCCTTAATCATGCCCTAGTGATAGGCTTATAAGAGTTTCAACACAAAGTTATAGGTTTGAGTATCCATTATAGTGAAATCTCAATGTAGTGAGAGCGGAAATTTTCAGAAAAAATAAAATAAAATAAAATACACATCCCTTGTCCATTGTTTTGACAGCTTATTTTAGACCATGGTACCATAAATTAAGCAATAAAAGTTTCATATAGACCACACCACAAAAACAGTGGCCATTGAAAGCCACCATGAAAAACTTCCCAAATGTTTACCATAATTATTTATTTTATTTTACCATCCAACCTATTGATAAAGTCACACGGACTTGGACGAAAGAAAAAGTCAAAAAGAAAACAAAACAAAAAATCCAAAAATAAAAACAAATCAGCTTGATCTAAACTTTTATAGCCTATAAAAGGTTTTTAATGGTCAATAACTATTATTTCCTATAGTGTGGTCCACCTGAAATTATTATATGCTTTAGTTTTTGGACCTTGGCTTAAAATAAGCTGGAAAAACAGATACACAGCATATTTATACATTGCATACAGGTCACACCCACATCACTGGCTCGGGGTCGCAACCAAGTCGGGCTTTAGAAGAACTGAAATATGGTAGATATTCCAACATTAAATGTGGCTGGTTTATCTTTTAATCAGTTTTGTCTTAAGCCCAAAAATCAGGCTGAGTCAAAACTCAGGTGGACCACATCATGGGAAACGGTGATGATCGAGACTCCACACAAATTTCCTGAGTCACCATGATGTTTGTATCCCATCCAGCCCGTTCATTAGGTGACCTCCATCAAGATGAAGAGACATCAAAAAAATAATAATAGCCTCATAGAAAACTCATGTAAACCATACCACTTGAATATAGAGGTTTTTAGCAAGATATTACATTTAGTCCTGTGGTGGTGTGGCCCACCTGAGTTTTGGAACAAGCTAATTGTTACCGTGTGAGGTGAATATGAAGATGGACAGACCTGATATCACACACACATCACAGTGGGACCCTCGCCAGCCAAGTGTTGTATAGGATATGGGTCCTCATACACCACATGGGTGGAAACGGATTGGCTACTCCCCCTGCCACTAGCCTGGTGGCTAGTGGTCGGTGCTCTGCGGACCCCACTATGAAGTATGTCTTTTATCCATTCCGTTCATCCATTTTTAAGTATCATTTTAGGAAGTGATACCAAAAATTAGAAGGATATAAATCTAAGGTGGACCACACAACAGGAAAACAATAGTGATTGGATATCCACCACTAAAATCCTCCTAAGGCCCACTGTGCTGTTTATTTAACATCCAATCTGTTGATTAGGTCATACAGACCTAGATGAAGATAAAAAATAAAGATCTTATTGATCCAAAACTCTTATGGCCCCCAAAAAGTTTTTAATGGTTGATGTTCATCAAAAAATTTTCGTATAATGTGGTCGACTTGAGATTTGGATATATCTTATTTTTGGGCTCATAACATAAAATGATCTAGAAAAATATATGGACGGCATGGATGAAACACATACATAATGGTGGGGCCCACAGAGCACCGACCACTACCCATTGGCTAGTGGCAGGGGAGTGGCTAATCCGTTCTCCACATGGTACTCCAACTCATGACCTCAGCGTTGAAATGCATACTGTCCGGAGCAGTGAGTTGGACCCATGGATCTGCTACTCAATGCTGGAAAATCATGACTGAGTCGACTCGGATTATACTCAACTCGGTGGACTTCTGTGTTTTCATATACCATGCTCTGAATTGCACGGAGTCATCAATGCCACAAACCATCAGTTGATGCACGTGGGATGTATCCTATCCGTCCAATTAGTGGACCACCTCTTATATGAGTAATATGCCAAGAATCATGCAAATTGAGATCGTGACCATCTAATCCATTTGTTATTTTGGACAGTTAAAAGAATGAACAACTGTTCAAAAAAAGTTTATCAGTGAAATGGTTTACAACATATTTCAAAATGTTTTGCCGCTGGGCCATGAATAAGGTGGACCATCAATTCAATGAACAGGATAGAAGTACATTTTCACCAATATAGATGTAAACATTAGACTGTCCACTCATCTTGCGGACGGAACTGGAATGCGTTGGACGCGGATTAGCTACTGACATCGTCAGTAGCCAATACTGCTACTGAAGTCACGTCACTAAGTTATGTGGGTCCCACCATGATGTATGTGTTACATCCACACTGTCCATCCATTTGGAGACATCATATTGGTGCATAAACCAAAGAACGAGGTATATTGAAAGCTCAAGTGAATCACACCAGAAAAAAAATAAGTGGGGATTAAATGCATACCATTAAAGATTTCTTATGGAATACAGAAGTTTTGGATCAAGCTGATATTTGTTTCTTTCATTCATCCATGTCTGTGTTAATTTATGAACAGGTTAGATCTCAAATAAATATCATGGTGGGCCCTAGGAAGGTTTCAATGGTGGGTGTCACTGTCTCCACTATTTTATATGGTGGGTCCACTTAAGATTAAAATGTGCTTCATTCTTTAGCTCATGCTCGAAAATGCTCTCTTCAAATGGATGGACGGTGTGGATGCTATACATACACCACAGTGAGGTCCACAAAACTCCGTCACATCACTTGAGTAGTGAAACTGAACCTGTCTGTAACTAGAGGTGTACACAAACTGAGCTAGCTCGTTTAGCTTACTCGACTTGACTCGAAAAAGCTCGATTCAACTCGGTTCAAAGCTGAGTTCGAGCAGAATTTTTTAGCTCGAAAATAAGTTTGAGCCAAGTTTGAGTTGGCATAGCTCGACTCGACTCGTATCAAACTCGGCTTGAATCGAACTCGGATCGAATCAGTTCGGTGACTCGGTTATTTTGATATTGATGTTGCTCACCAAGTGTTTGATAAAATGACTCAAAGAACTGTGGCCGAAGATAAGGAAGGTATGTATATGAAACCAACACCTTTTTTTTCTTTATTTTATGTTGCTTACAAGGTATTTGATAAAATATCTGTAAAACCATTGCTACTGTCTCAAATATAATGAGATTTTGAAGGTGCACTCCAGGTGTTTGTGAAAATGCTACAATAGCGAACTCGGCTTGAACTTAGCTCAAACCGGCCCGAGCTAGTGACCGAACCGAGCTGAGCTGGTGACCGAACCGAGCCAAGCTGGCCAGTCAGGCTCGAAGACCGAGCCAAGCTAAGTTCGAGCTGAGGCCAGCTCAACTCGGTGCGAATCGATGTACACCCCTATCTGTAACTAATCTGCGTCCGATTGCATCTGGCCCCGCCCATCTTTAGCAAGGAACAGTTAGATCTGTGTGGGGTCCACCATGATGTATCTGTTTATCCACGCCGTCCATCCCTTCTCTCAGACAATTTTAAGGTATGAACCCAAAGATAAGGCATATCCAATTCTCAAATAGACCACACCAAAGATGACTCTTACATTTAATGCTTTGTGCATTTAATACAACCCAAGCATATTATTTGGTGTGTTCCACTTTAGTAGTGGATCTTCCTTATTTTTGGGATCATACCTTAGAATGATATGAGAAAAGAGATGGACGGCGTGGATAAACAAATAGATCAAGGTGCCCCTAGATCTGCCTGTCAGTGGCTAGAGAAGGACGGGGTAGGACGCAATCCGACGTCCCATGTGAACATGGAATCTGGATTGTTAGGAATTTTGTCAAAACAGCCCATCGTTTTCATATAAAGGTGCCCTACGTGATGAGTCGACCGGTCTCTTTCTTGAGCAATGACCGGTGGGGCCCAACTTACGAACTGCTCCTATGTCGCATACACATTTCATGCGCGAGAATATACCAAGAACGATACAATAGTATCAGGAAAACCTACCAACACAAGCCAATAAAGGGCTACATTAAGAACATATACGGTATACTAACAGTTATCTGGACCGTCCAAATCATAGGCCCCATTGCAGATGAAGCATAACCCAAATTTCACACTAATCAGACAACCATAACCACCTTATTTAGATTGTTAAATCTGCACCATTGGCTGCATTACGTTAACTATTATTTGATAGACCCAAATAACAGATGATCAGAACCGTTCATCCAGTGTGATTTTCGTGCTTTAGTGGGCCCATGACTGGGACGGTCTAGATGGACTACATGCCATCTGTATGAAGGATGGAACACCATAAATTAAAAGATGGTAGTGAGCTATCATGAATAATCGCTATTTTGTAAGCACATGAAGCATGATTTGAGAAGATGTGGACCATCTGAAAACACCATCACGCATCTAAATATATTTTATTACCAGAAAACCACGTATCACATCTTAATTATTTTTTAATTTCGTCCGGAAGTTCGAACACGGTTTTGGTGGGCCACCAAAATCAAGGAATCTAGACCATTTGATTGCTCCCATCACATCAACATGATGCAATTTTATTTTTTTTTAATCTGTAAGCTGAATTGTTAATAGATAAGAGGCGGTTCATCTAGAAGTTCTTGTAAAGGGTTGTGCTTGAGCCCATGTGGTATGTGTATGACATCCAACCATGTAGCTGTTTTGGTCCACCTTAAAATTCAGATCAGCCCACCAAAAAATAAAAATAAAAAATCTTGTAGGCCACGACGTGGAGTTGGACGTTTTTGGGTGGTTTTAATGTATGGTGTGGTCCACCTAATGATCAGATAGGACTGATTTTTGGGCATCCCATCATAGAGTCTCTCCAGGCTCCAATCCAAGCACAAAGGAAAAGATGAGTGTACTGATAGTATTACGTGTGAGATTGTGTCTGAAATCATAGAGTCTCTCCATCCAAGCACAAAGGAAAAGATGAGTGACTGGAAATGTGTCTAAAATCACACTGATCAAGGAATCTGACCGTCCAATTGATAAATGTCAAATGGACGGTTAAAAATAATACAATTAGTAAAAGTAGGTTTTTACTATCATCTCATCAACGTTAACTTCTGGGTTGCACTCCATCCACCGTTGGATCATAATTTGAACCGTCTGGATTGCCGTACAACTATGCCATGTGTACAGTCAAAGAGCAAACTACGGTAAGAATCTAACCCCTGGTATGAACAGGACCCTGAATGGGCTAGGCTAGCCCGGCCCTCCTGCAGGCTCGTATAAAACATTAGCCCGGGCCCGCCCATTTACACACGAGACAGGCTCGGACTGTCGCTAAGAGCCTGTCGACCGTACCAGAGGCCGGCCCAGTCAGGGGCGGCTCTAAGGGGTAGGCAGGTGAGGCAATCGCCTAAGCCCCCTAATTATGAAGGCCCAGGATTATAGGAATAGGCTTTTAATACTCTGATAGCGTTTGGTAATCTATACACATGCATTGGGAAATTACAACCTTTGAACATTTTTAAATTAAATTAAACAGATATAAAAGTGGGTCCCAATTTAGATGGTTCATGAAAAACAAAAACAAATACACACAATGGCTGTATCTCCTAACTAGTTGATTCTTGTATACTAAACAAATTATTTGAATTCAACTTACAAATTCCCACTAATTGGAAGATAGAATAGTTAAATCAATGGATTTTTTGTAATTTAGCCTACCTAGAATGGATCACCTAATTTAGACGGTTTGGATGGAGCAAAAATATGCTATATTAATAATCTAGGAGTGACTATTTATTAACTATAACACTGTGCTAGAGTACTATACAATTCTAAATTCATTATTCTCACAATAGACGCGGATTACTGGCAAGCCACTTTAGGGATTCCTGTAGCCCTGAGCTCTGTGGGGTCCACATTATTATGTGTTATATCTGTTCCGTTGATCCATTTCTTCATCCCATTTTAGAATATTAGAAAAAACATGAAGCAGAACATAAGCTAAAGTGGACCACAACGCAGAAGAAAAGCGGATATTGATTGCTCACCATTAAAAACTTTTCTGCAGGCGGCTGAAATTTTGGATAAGCTGATATTTATGTTTTCCTTTCATCCATCTAGGATTCACCTTATGAACGGTTTAGCAATTTTATCCATTGAAATTGATTTATTGGGTAAACTTGAATACGAAAGTTTATTTAGTAATTTTGCATCTAAAAAGTCAAGAAGCAAATTTATGGTTTAATTTTAAATTTATTAATTTTAAAAAAAAAAAAAAAAAAAAAAAAACTAAAAAGCCTCATCTTTGTGACTTGCCTAAGGCCCCCAAGAATGTTGAGTCGCCCCTGGGCCCAGAAAGCCTATTAAGTGCTTCCAGGTCATTCTTGTCATGTACAATGCATGGTAGGCACATTTAATGAACAGCCCAGATCTTGCACAAAAGTAGTTGGCCACGCTAGGCCGAGGCCATCTATAATTATCAATGGCTGAGATTGACCCTATTATTTTATTGCCCATCATTAGTCTCGAACTTATGCTTTACTTCATAGGTGAGCTAAAATAAACCTCAGCCCGGCCCGAACCCGGTAACAGCTGTTTATGTGTACATATAAACCCTTATTTCAAACCCGGCACCTCCTTCATGGCGACGTATCATATAACATTCACATACATACATTCACGTTAAATACATGCATGCATGGAGAATGATAAAAAAGATCACTTGAAAAAAAAAAAAAAAAATTAAAAAAAAAATTGTCTCCTCATTCATGGATTAGTGGGCCCTCCATGTAAGTATCATATTCGTTGAGGTAAGACGGCACACATCTATTCATACACAATAAAGTCTTATCTTTAAAAGGGTAATGAGAAAGACATCATTCATTATTTTTCTTTGAACGGATCAAAGAAAGGGGATTTGCAAGCCACCGTAGGAAAATTACAACAAAGGAAATTGATAGCCTTGAAGACTTTTGAAGGAAAATGAATTTTCAATCGAGTACATTTATTTATTGGGTCCTCACGTTTCAAAAATCAAGCCTATTAAACAGTCCTGTCCATTGATTTTCTTCTGACCATTGACTATTTTACTCTTCTACCATTGCTTTAATAGACATGTATAGATTGATGGGATTTTTTTATACACATGCCATCGACGTGTTTTTAGTTTGTACGAGTGGGCCCATGGTCGATGGCCCATGCACCAAAAAATGTAAGATCCTGACTACATAGGAGTTTTTGGTGCTGTATTTTACTTCTCAACTGCATGTTTGCTGACCACCTATTTAAGGGTTGGGATTTTTAACTATTGGAGTTTTGGGTTGGGATTTTTAAATATTGGAGTTTTTGGAACCATACACCATTCATAGTGGGACACACCATATCAAGGGTTTGGATAACTAAACCTAGGGCACACAAGTATGTACCAAAAGCTTGTAGACTTCTTTTTTTAATTTTTTACGCACTCACACACACCCACATAACACAATGGATACTTCTAAGGGTAATTTTTTAGTATAGACCTGGCATACCACCCACCTTTTTTCAGTTGACCCGAAGAAAAACTTAAATTATCAAAGTATACTTCTATTTGTATGGACGAACCTAGAAAGATGAAAATACCCTTACTTTTTTCAACTACTTTATCCTAACAGCTATGAGTATTTTTCATACTTCTATACTCTAAAAATTCACTTTGATGAGATAAATTTTCGGATGGCGAAAAAAAATAGACATAGTTCAGATTCGTCTACGGTGCTAATTTTTTCCACTTATACTAGTAGAAGAGTAAAATCTCATGCACTAGAGATGTGGTCATTTACACAAATGGACTTGGTCGGCTAACAGTCTAGATTACTGAACCATTGGGCCCACTTGTCAGAAATCAGGTTGGCCAACTCTTAAAGTCTACTCACATAAACAGAAACAATGGATGGCTAAAAGTTACCCAAGGAGTCCAAGTTCAACATAAACACACTAAGGATGATTCAACCACTCTGATCTTTTAGTGATGTCATCAAAATGGTAGGGCCCATCTGATGTATGGCTTGGATGTTCCAAACACGCATCCTTGTAGTGTGAAGAGGAAGACAGACCCTCCAATTGCAGATTGAGAAAAAAATAAAATAAAAGAAGATATGTCAAAGTACTTTTTTCCTCTCAACCTTTTCTTTAGAAGTGGTACTCTTACATCAGCCCTTTTTAGTGGAAGAAAAAAACGATTTTAATTATAAAATTGGGTATTTAAGAGGGTAAAATTACCATAATTATCCTGGGCCGCAGGTATCCGATTTTAACGGGTCCGGGTATAATTTTTGGACCCGTTAATAAATCAAGCCAGGTTTGGATCTAGCCTTTTGCACCTGGTTAAAAATAGTCTAGTCCAATTCTGATTGAGTCCATCAAATTGGACCATTTAAAATTGGGTCGGGTCCATTTAATTTTAATAGTAGAATATAATAAGACATATATATATATATATATATATATATATATATATATATATATATATATATATATATATATACACGCACACAGGAAAAGGTACAATGCGAAGAGCTGACAATAAGATCCCGTGAGGTCGAGTTGTGTGGGCCCCACCGTGATGCGTGTCAACCATCAACACCGTGCATTTGATGGGTCCCCTTTAAATTATTGGATATCCCAAAAATCAGCTGTATACGGAACTTAGGTGGGCCATACCATCTAAAATTATGTGAAGACACCGTTAAAACATATAAAAGCACTTGGTGGGGCCCACCTGAGTTTTTTATGCACTTGAAACTTGGTCTGAACCCTCATTCAAGTGGGACACATATAATGGATGGGCTGGATTTGCTAACCACATCTCGTTGGGCCCTCAAAATTGGTTATGAATGTTTTAATGGTGCACGGCTCCTCTCCACTTCTGTATGTGGTGTGGCCCACAAAAGTCACGGATTGACTTGATTTTTGAGAACTAGGTCCGATGGAATGGTGCATCTGACTGATGGGGTAGATGTTCAAAACGCATCACGGTGGGGCCCACACAGCTCAACCACATGGGAAGGACTGGTGAGGTCAAGCGCATGGTACCTTTTCCCTATATATATAGAGAGAGAGTCATGCTCCCCTGTGTCCCTACGCACGTGTGCACCTTTGCACATGTGCCATGGGTGTTTAATCTGAACGGTCCATGTAATGCGGAATCCCATGAAACCTCATGTAACAAATTTTCACTCCAATCTAAAATACTGGTGGGTAATAGCAAAGAGAAATGCAAATCAAGGGAGGAAACTATTTTCATTTTTCATGGCCCATCGAAGTTTTAGATCAAAGTAAAAGTTGGGCCTAGGAGGTTTCACGAGGTGCTGCTTCACATGAACGGTTCACATTTTGGATCCACATCACGTATGATGGGTTCTCAAAAAAGTTCGTACCTAGTAGGTACGAACAAGTATCATTGGTGTATTATATATATATATATATATATATATATATATATATATATATATATATATATATATATATATATATATGGGAAAAGGTACTATGCGCTCGACCTCACGAGTCTGTCCCAAGAGGTCGAGTTGTGTGGGTCCCACCGTGATGCGTTTCGAACATCTACCCCATCAGGGTCGACCTCACGGGGCCCACACAACTTGACCTCACGGGATCTTATCGTTAGCTCAAGTGTATAGTACATTTTTCATATATATATATATATATATATATATATATATATATATATATATATATATATATATATATATATATAGAGAGAGAGAGAGAGAGAGAGTCATGCTCCCCACGCACGTGCACACCTTTGCACACGTGCCATGGGTGTCTAATCTAAACGGTCCATGTGATGCGAAATCCAATGAAACCCTATGTGATAAATTTGCACCCCAATCTAAAATCCTGGTGGGCCATAGCAAAGAAAAATGCAAATCAAGGGAGGAAACTGTTTTCATTATTCATGGCCCATCCAAGTTTTAGATCAAAGTAAAACTTGGGCTTGGGAGGTTTCATGAGGTGCTGCTTCACATGAACAGTTCAGATTTTGGATCCACATCACGTATGATGGGTTCTCAAAAAAGTTCGTACGTAGTAAGTACGAACTGATTTGCAGGTGAGCATTTCCGATATATATATATATATATATATATATATATATATATATATATATATATATATATATAGCCAAATGCACTGGACTCGTACGAATTTTTTGAAAACTCATCATCCGTGATGCGAGCCAAAAATCTGAGCGGTCCACATGATGTAGCATCCCATGAAACTCTCAGGACCCAATTTCTGCTTTGATTCATTACTTGGCAGGCCATGGAAAAAGAAAACAAATTTTTCCTTTGATTTGCATCTCTCTATGGCCCACCAGAGTTTTAGATCAGGGTGAAAACTGGTCCCTGTAGATTTCATGAGATGCCGCATCACATGGACTGTTCAGATTAGAAACCCATGACACATGTGCAAAGGTATGCACGTGCGCGCAGGTGCAAGGTGAGCATGCCTCATGTGTGTATATATATATATATATATATATATATATATATATATATATATTAGGAATATTTTTAAAGTGGTAAATATATGTGCAATCTAATCCATCTTATGTATGGGGTTGACCATGTAGACACTCTCTTTTGGCTCAGACCGAATGAGAAACATGGATGTAAAGACCCCAGGCGTGCCCGATGGCTATACGAACCCAATCAAATCCAAATCCGGGCATTTAGAATGAGATCTGTACCCTCGGTTAGCGACCTGAACCCGGCGCCTTGCCAACCATGATTAGTCCAGCCAAAGAGTGTGCAGGTCCTTTTGCAATTTCAAGATTTTTCACACAACCCTGACTGTGGGGCCCATCTTGATGCATGTGTTCTATATCCACGGCGTAGATTTGTTATTCAAGCTCATTTTAGAAGTGGGCCCAAAAAAGAAGTAGATCGAAATCTCAGGTGAACCACACCACATAAAGTTTTAAATCATCAATCACCACTCTTTTCTATGCTGTGGTCCATCTGAGATTTGGATCTACTTCATTTTTTGGCCCATTCCCAAAAATAATCTGGAAAAATGGATGGACAGCATGGATATATAAAATATACAACAAGGTAGGCCCCACAGTTAAGGATCCACCGAAGCCTCACCCTTGCTTATCACATCCAGGCCGTCCAAATGGGCAGACCCATCATAAAACATCACACGGAGAGCTAAATTGATCAGGATTGTATTGAACGGCCCACTTCATAAATGACTGGATTATAATAATTTTTACTCCAGGTGATCTTTGTGGTATGGCCCACCATTTTCACAGCCCTGATGTTACACCATAGTAACAAAGTTGAAAATAAAAGATTGTATTTTAAAGTTCTCATACAACGTCGTATGTGAACATTTCTACACGATTATTTGCTAACATTATCATCTTAGAAAGTAGTTATGTCCACGGAACATATAGATAAGGGGCACTATAACAAAAGGCACAGCATCCACTGAGAAATCGGTGCACGTGTACGTTATCTCATGCAGCACACAAGTTGTATTGTAACATTTGCAAGTGGACCAATCAACTATCAAGCCATCAGAATTGAAAAGCAACGGTCGTAGATGCTTTCTAAAGCTATTTTGATGGCTCTTTAATTTATGTGGTTTTTAATGTTAAAATAATGGCACTGAAACTCATCACATTTTCTTAATAGTGGGCCCAGCTTAGTTTATGTGAGGAACACGTGTGATATTTCCATTACTAGGGTTTTGTATGCTGGGCTTGTTATGTGTGATTTTTAAAAATAAAAATAAAAAAGGGAGGTTAGAATGTACACGTGCGTTTGGGAACGGATTGGCTACTCCCCCTGACACCAGCCAATGGCTGGTGGTCGGTGCTATGTGGGCCACACCATGATGTATGTGTTTCATCCATGCTATCCATCTGTTTTTAAAGATCATTTTATAGTATAATTCAAAAAATGAGGTATATCAAAATCTCAAGTGGACCACATTAGAGGAAACAGTGTTGAATGAGGGTCGAACATTAAAAACATTTTGGGGGCCATAAAAGTTGTGGATCAAGCTGATATTTGGTTTTTCTCTTCATCTAGGCCTGTATGATCTAATCAATAGATTGGATGTCAAATAAACAGTATATTGGGTCTTAAGAGGATTTTAATGATTGATATCCAATCACTATTGTTTTCATGTGGTGTGATCCACCTGAGATTTATATCCCTCTCATTTTTGGAAGAAAACAATAAAATGATCTTTAAAAACGTATGAACGGAATGGATGAAACACATACATCATGGTGGGGCCCACAGAGCACCGAACATCAGCCACGGAGCTGGTGTCAGGGGGAGTGGCCAATCCGTTTCCTGTGCGTTTGTGCAACGGGCCAACAGGAAGTTCCTGTAGGTGGAAGCTATTTGGGGCCCACTAAGATGTACGTGTGACATCTACACCGTCCATCGGGTTTTTTAAGATGTACATGTATCATATGCACGTTGGCTTTGCTCATACCGACGTACCGTGCTACTCTAGCTACCAAAGTATAAATAAAATACCATATACTAATATTAATATACACCGTAGAAAATAATATCTTTATACTCGATGGAGAAGATGCCACGTATTGATTATTGGGTAGAGCTGGCCCACCATTTTTACATGTTCTTCTTGTGTCTAGATGCATGCACAAACATCCTTACATGTGATTAAGGTAAGGAAAATTGACAAATATTTCGATAATGTTACTTTAATTTAGTTGTCCACAATGGTGCTGTTAAGCCCACATGATGAATTTAAAAAGCCATTATCTTTGTGATTTCTGTGGGCCCACATTATGACCTTTTGCCGGCCACTGAAATTTTTAAGGAATTATATATACGTCTAGATGCATCAGCACGTGAACTAAAATGGGACACATGATTCAATGATCTTGACTGTTGATTTGACATGGCCCACCATGGATGGAGTATGACAGGAAAGTTTTGTGATTCTATAGATCTCGTGTATGACTGTCATTTCTAGCTTTTGTTTTTCCACCAAAACTTTCTTTTTGGCCGTCTGATCAAAAGGGGAAGCGGATTGGGTACTAAGTCAGTAGGGTAAAGGTACTGAGTAAATTCTGTGGGGCCCACTGTGATTTATTCATTTTATCCATACCGTACATCCATATTAACAGATAATTTTAGGGCTTGATCCAAAAAATGAAGCATATCTAAAGCTCAAGTGGACCACACCACAGGAAAGAGTATGAAATGAAAGTCTGCCGTTGAAATTTTCTTGGGAACCACAGAAGTTTTGGGTCAATCTGGTATTTGTGTTTTTCCTTCATCCATGTCTCTGTGATATCATGGAAAGGTTGGATGGCAAATAAACATCACCTTAGGCCCTAAGAAGATTTCAACGGTGGAAATCATTATTCCTACTGTTTCCTATGGTGTGGTCCACTTGAGGTTGGTATATTCTTCAATTTTTGGCTCAACCTCTAAGATGATCTGAAAAAACGGATGGACGGTGTGGATAAACCACATACATTCACAGTGGGCCCACAGAGTTTACCCAGTACAATAAAAGCCTACCAATCAAGGGTGTGGGACTTGTATGATCTCAAAGAATTTTAGACATCGTCTACTACGCATGGTGGGTCCCCCCAAAACTAGGGGCTTAGGACGTTCTGATGCACCGAACTTAGTTATTTCTTGATTATATATCTTCGTGAAATTATTAATGGGTTTTTATTAATTTTGCTCCTTTTAAAAAAAAAAAAACGTTTGATTCTGTTTTATTATCTATCTCTAGGTGGACAAGCTATCCATAGTCACCAGCTATATTCCAAGATGTTAATAGTTAAACAAGGAAAAAAGATGAAAAAAAAAAATACAATTACAAGGAATAGTGTATATAGTCTGAGGGCCATTTATTGTTTTATTGTATGTTTGGCCAACTTATAATCTGCCGACCTAATTCTTTAACTAGATCATATAAGTAGTGGGTCCCAATTCATATATGGCTTGGATTGATGTATGGATCAATAGAATTCTTTGTCGGGCAAGCAAAACATGTATTGGCATATTATTATATTTTCATGTACCAGCCTTGCACATACATAAACCATTTTAGTCTTTTTACACGGAGGATGCTTTGTATATGGTTGACCATCTTGTAGGATGTTGATGCAGAAATCTGGGCATCCTTCCAAGATCCTAGTGGTCCTGCAATATAAGACAAGTATAGAGACCCTAGTTATAGTAGGGGACCTTCGATGCCAAAGTTAGAATAGGAGTTTTGGGTCTAATAGAATGTAAGGTTTTTTAGAAGCGATTTGTGCATTCCTTTTCTCATTGCAAGGGTATATGTGTGTGTGTGTATTCTTCAATGGCAATGTCAGGCATGACAATGAATCTGCTACCTGATAATGAGGGGTGTACACGAACCAAGCTAGCTCGTTTAGCTCGCTCGACTGGACTTGAAAAAGCTTGATTTGACTTGGTTCGAAGCTGAGTTAGAGCCGAGTCAAGTTAATTTTTTGAGCTCGAAAATGAGTTCGAGTTGGCCCCAACTCGACTCAACTCGGATCGAACCAGTTCAGTGATTTAGTTACTTTGATATTGATGTTGCTCACCAAGTGTTTGATAAAATTATGATTCAAAGAAGTGTGGCTGGTGGCAAGGAAGGTTATATATGAAACCAATACCTTATTTTCTTGATTTTTATGTTGCTTAGAAGGTGTTTGATAAAATACTTGTAAAACAATTGTTGCTATCTCAAATATAGTGAGATTTTGAAGGTGCAGTCTAAGTGTTTGTAAAAATGCCTCGATAGAGAACTCGGCCCGATCTTGGCTTGAACTCGGCTCGAGCAGGCCCGTGCTGCTGACCAAATCAAGCCGAGCTGGCCAATTAGGCTCGAGGATCGAGCTGAGCCAAGTTCGAGCTGAGGTTAGCTAGTGGTCGAGCTGAGTCGAGCTGAGGCTAGCTCGACTCGGTTCAACTCGATGTACACCCCAACCGATAACGTTTCATATTAGGATTCCAATTCCAAGGACGCTACGGTTGTCTTCTCGAGATTCTCGACGAAGATTCATGAGAGGATCCTTCTAATAGATCTCCAGACGGTTGATAATTAACCAGGTTGAGGTTTAAGGCTGAGCTCAACCTTGAGCTCGGACAAGCCGAGGTTGACCTCGAGGTCGGATGGGCTAGACCTTGAGGTCAGACGAGTCGAGGCCGAGCTTGAGGTCGGACGGACCAAGGTCGACGTCGAGGTTGGATGGGTCGAAGTCAAGTAAGCCTATATCAATGAGCAAATCGTCCTCGGGACCTCGATCGATTTATGGGTCATGGTCAGTCTTTTACCGTTGCACAAGTCGGGTTACCATCTAAGGTCATCCTATCCTGAGGTCAATGGCCATTGTTGATCGAGGCATGTAGAAGATAGAGTCGAGGCCGAGCCACGTCCCTTTAAGTGCTCTGTGTTCTATCTCATCTTGCATTATTTGGTCAGTCCATTTTCACCCAAGCCATAAGTTACCTGTATGTGTAATCATGGTTACAATTTTTTATAATTCAGACATAATCCGGTAAGAAATGATGATGTGCATATATCGAAAGTGAAGCAAGCGGGTAACAAAAAGTATAAAAAAAATTATTTTTTTAAAAGAAATTTTTTACTTTTCACTAAAGGTCATGTAACGTACTAATATTCAACTGTGGTCATCTGCATCTTGTGTGCGTATGAGATCGTGTATGGCTTAAGGACCATTTGTTGTTTTCTTGTATGTCGTATGTCTGGCCAACCTATAATCCACTCAACTAATTCTTCGACCAGATCATGTAAGTAATGGGTCCCACTTCATATACGGCTTGGATTGATGTATAAACAAGTAGAGTTCCATATAATGCAAGCAAAACATGTATTAGCATATTATTATGAGGTAAACGCCCCAAAATATATCACATTTTAAGGATAAAACCAGTCCTTTCATGACTTGGCTTATTATTATAATACTATTGTTGCATATATCACGGAAGATGGGTTGATCTGAACCATCCATGAATAAACTATTATTTAAAATTAATAAAAACTAAGTAATCATACAAATCCTTTTGGTATGCCTCAAATGGACCATGAAAAACAATATTGATTAATGGTATACGGATGACCATGTATAATAAGAGATAGAGAGTTTGGGTTTTCCAATCTGTCTAGTTTCAGTACAAGGATTATCTATGATCTGGACCATCAGATGGATGGGCCAAATTGACTCTCCCTGCCACGTGTACGATGGAGGCAGTCACTATCATATCACCATAGAGCGGCTATATACACCTTTGTTTTTTTCAATGTTTTTAAACAACCGTATACTGTCATTTAAGTGTATATTAAAGAAATTGTGGTTTGCTAGAATACATCCGGGTGTACCTATTATAATAGGTAATATCAGGACAGTACCCATAGATTTGGGTTCTTTTAAGTGATGTAAACCGTTTAATTCGTATGGCTTCCCTTAGATAAGATAAATCTCAAAGAAAATGTCAAATTTATTTCTTCATCACTTTGATTATATAAAGATTATCATGAACGTTTAATTCAAAGTCAAAGAACCAAGTGTTAAAATTATCTAATTTAAGAGTTTTTTTTTTATTATCCATCCATCACAAAAATTAAGACCCATTATATAAACGGTTTGGATCATTTCAAAATCATCCAGATTCAAAGAATAAATTAGTCCCAACATATCCTACTACATTGCATCAGGATTTATTCTAATAAACTACCCAAAACCATCACATTTGAAACGTTAGAAAATAATAATATAGTGAAATTAATAAACAACCATTTTAAAAAATGGTGGTGACTCTCAAAACATGCACATAACATCTTTGAACACAATCCAAACCGTCCAAATCACTGACCCCACCATGGATCCAGCATAATCATAAAAGACCAAATAAAAAACAGTGTTACCCATAATAATTTTTTCCTTCAAAACTAAAAACTTAACTATTTTACTTTTAGCCATCCATTTGAGATCCATTAATTAGATGGTTAGGATTACTTGATCTTATCTACTTTAGAGGTACGCAACATCCATAATGTGTCCAACAATTTGGATGGTCTTGATCGATAAAAACCAGTGCCACGTGTGAGTAAGATGAGTCACCATCATTTTTAAACGGCACAAAACCAACATATTAGTCAATCCTCAATGCACATAACTACAAACGTTTCAATTAGCTTTCACACTACAAATATAAATCCCATTTCTTCACTATATAAAACCACCACACATTTTCCCCCCACATTATAATAACACAATAACCCCATCATGGCCCACCTTTTACATATGGTCGTGATGATCCTATTCATAGCTTGTGTGGCTACTTGCAAGAAAATCGACCCTATACGTGCCGAACGGGGAATATCTGACCTCGCGCCGATACCGGAGTTAGATCTAGATGAGATTTGCATCACTAGATTAACCGATAGTTGCACGACCCTGCTAAGCAATGCTTTTCTGAACCAGTCGGTGGTGACGGACAAAAATTGTTGTTGGAAAATGATTCGATTGGGAAATATTTGTTGGACCTCTATTATTAGAGCTTTCGCCGACCAGTGCCATGTCCTACCATATATCATGAAGAAATGCAAAGAATTAGTGGGAGTTGCTTCGTCGAGGAAGATAGCCACACTTCCACCGACATGAAGATATACACACGTATGGTAAGCATATACAAGAGACTGGGCGTCTTAGATGCATACTAAATATCAAACAATGACAATGGACTTATAATTGTGTAAAGTCTCTTTCCCCATATAATAAAGTATTGTGGTAAATAAATATTATTGTTTTTTTGAACTTTTTCTTCAAGTGCAATAGATAATTTCAATACTTTATATATATATATATATATATATATATATATATATATATATATATATATATATATATATATATATATATATATATGAGTCATGCTCCCCTGCGCACTTATGCACGTGCACACCTTTGCACACGTGACATGGGTGTCTAATCTGAACGGTCCATGTGATGCGGAATCCCATGAAACCTCATATGACAAATTTTCACTCTGATCTAAAATTCTGGTGGGTCATAGCAAAGAGAAATGCAAATCAAGGGAGGAAACTGTTTTCATTTTTCATGGCCCATCCAAGTTTTAGATCAAAGTAAAACTTGGGCCCGGGGGGGTTCACGAGGTGCTGCTTCACATGAACGGTTCAGATTTTAGATCCCCATCACTTATGATGGGTTCTCAAAAAAGTTGGTATGTAGTATGTACGAACTGATTCGCAAGTGAGCGTTTCCGTGTATATATATATATATATATATATATATATATATATATATATATATATATATATATATATATATAATTGGAATGACCATTAGATAAGTCACCTCATAAAATTACTATGGCCGAAAACTTAGCCTTGTCCAAAAATCTACTAGGTCATGGTGAAGTGAGAGGCAAATTAAAGGAGAAAATTACCTCTCGCTTTATTATGGCCCATTAGATATTTAGAACAGGCTAACTTTTGGGCTTTTAGAATTTTACGTGGTGATTCATTCGATAGATGATTTAAATTTTGTGAACATATCATGGGTCAAAAAGTGCTCAAGAGTTTTTGGCAGAATCCATTCTATACCACTTTGGTGCGACCAAACGCGCCCATACCACATTGGTTAAGGGTGTGGGAATTGAGGTTGGGTTCACTTGACTCGGCTTTGGGTTGAATGCCTGAGCTTGACTACTTGCTTGGCCCTTGAACTGGGTTTAGACTTCAAATGCATGGTACAATCAATTTTTTTGAGTGGGCTTGGGCTCAAGTTAGTAGATTCTACATGGCTTGGCCCAGCGTCGCCAGACCTGGCCTCATGCTTATATGTGTTATATATATCCTACAATTCTTTGACTAGATCATATAATCCACCCATTCAATTCTTTGACTAGATCATATAAGTGGCGTGTCCCACTTCATACACAACTTGGATTGATGTATGGATCAATAGAATTCTGTGTAGGGCAAGCAATCATGTATCATCATATTATTATATTATTATATTATCATGTACCAGCCTTGCACATACATAAACCATCTTAGTCATTTTGGATGGAGGATGCTTTGCATATGGTTGACTATCATGTAAGACATGAGTTATCTTTATGTGTAACTATGGTTATAGTTTCCTATAATTCATACATAATCTGGTAAGAAATTATAATATGCGCATATCAGAAGTGGAGCGAGCACTGAAAGGTATTTAATAAAAAATAAAATATAAAAATAAATGAAAATTTTATTTTCCACTGAAGGTAACGTAAGGTACTGGGACTCATTTATGGGATGCACCTTGTTTGTGTAAGGGATAGTATATCCCAACTGATTCTTCGACCAGATCATGTGAGTGATGGGTCCCACTTCATACACGGCTTGGAATGATGTATAAATCAGTAGAGTTCCGTATAAAGCAAGCAAAACATGCATTGACAGATTATTATAAGGCTAAACGTCCCAAAGAATATCACAGTTTAAGGATAAAACAAATCCTTTAATGTATTGGCTGATTATTACAATACGGTTGTCCCATATGGCACGAAAAATAGTTAGATCTGAACCATCCATGAATGGACTATTATTTAAAAATAATATAAACTAAGTGATCCTGCAAATCCTTATGGTGGGCCTCAAATGGATCGTGAAAAACAATATTAGTTAATGATTTAACTAATATTTAGAGAGAGAGAGCTTGGGGTTTTCCAATCTCTCTGGTTTCAGCACAGGGGTTATCCATGACATGGACCACTAGGTGAAAGGGCTAAATTGATTCTCTCCCTGCCACGTGTACGATGGAGACAGTCACTATCATATCACGGGAGAATGGCTATATGCACCTTTTATTATTATTATTATTATTATTATTATTATTATTTTAAAGTTCTTAAACAATTGCATACTATAATTTAAGTGTATATTTAGGAAATGGATGTTTGCTAGAATACATGCTGGTGTATTATAATAAGATGCATGCTATAATTTATTGTTGGAAAATGACTCGATTGGGAAATATTTGTTGGACTTCTATTATTAGAGCTTTCTCCGATCGGTGCCATGTCCTACTATATATCACAAAGAAATGCAAAGAATTAGTGGGAGTTGCTTTGTCGAGGAAGATAACCACACTTACTTCCACCAACATGAAGATACGCACACATGATATTGGTAAGTATATACGTGAGATTGGGTGTCTTAGATGACTAAAAATCAAACAATGACAGTGGACCTATAGTTGTGTAAAGTCTCCTTCCTGTTGTAATAAAGTATTGAGGTAAATAAATATTATTGTTTTTCTTTTCCTTAAGTGTAATAGATAATTTTATTATATATATAGAGTAATGGTCTCCTCCGCAGTGTACCGTAAGGAGTTTATATACAAGTCTTTGTGTAAGCCGTAAGATGAGGAAAACGGGTAGAATTCAACTTCATTGAGAGAGAGAGAGAGAGAGAGAGTCGGACTCTTTCCCACACTCATGGGAGAAATTTGGAATTGCAAGAGGATTTTCTGGGGAAGCCTTTCGCATGAGGATCATCCAAAAAGATTCTGTGTGAGGCCTATTATGATGTTTGTGATAAATCCAATCCGTTCATTCGTTTTTCGAAATCATCTTAGGACATGCGACCAAGAATGAGGAGGTTCCAAAAATTAAATGGGCCACATGAGAGGAAATAGTGGGAATTTAGTGACCACCGTTGAAATTTAAGGTGTTGAGCCCATAATTGAAGCACATACACAGATCAATTGGATCATACCCTTTATAGGCCCCATAATGATGTTTATTTGTCATCCAACATGTTCATATGATTATACAGACATGGATGAAGGTAAAACACAAATATAAGCTTAATTCGTGGCTCCTAAGAATTTTTCAATGGTAGATGTTCAATTCAACTGTTTCGAGTGGTGTGGTCAATTTGAACATTTAATGTGCCTGATTTTTTGTGTTAATCCCTAAAATTATCTGGTGAAATAAATGGACGATGAGGATAAAATACATAAATTATGGCGGACACCACGGATTTTACTCAGTACGCTAAGGGTGTGTTTGGGCGGTGGGATTAGAAGGGATTAGGTGGGATGGGATTCATCTGGTCCCATGCCAATTCCACTCCATGCTTGGGAAGAATGGAAAAGCTCGGAATTAGATTAGATGGAATTGCATTGGTACGTTCAAATTTCACTCGATGTTAGCAAGTTGTGTAAGTCCCACCATGATGTGTGGGCTATATCCACACCAGTCACCCATTTTTTGAGATTATTTTAGAGCATAGGCCAAAAAACAGGTATATCTAAAGCTCAAGTGGACCCCACCATAGAAAGCAACGAGGATTGAATACTTACCATTGAAAACTTCTTTGGGGTCACATAAGTTTTCGATCTACCTCACTTTTAGGCCCATGCCATAAAATGAGGTTACAAAACAAATGAACAGTTTAGATATAACACATGTGTGTTATTCTTAGTAATTTCAAATGATGGTGAGTATATCCATTCAATGTACCACCGTATTACCAACAAAGCATGAAAGTAATCTTATTCCACGTCAATAGGACAATCCCTGGGTAATAATTATGTTTTTTAAATTACATCCCACCTAATCCCTTCTCATCCCACGGCCCAGGGATCATCTGTTTGCCGAAAGCACCACTCTCCGGGTGAAGATTAGATACTGACGGGTTGAGTAGCTGGACTTGCTACCGAAGTGACATCACCAATTTCCGTGGGCTCCACCATGATGTATGTTTTGCGTCGAAGCGTTTCATCCATTTTGAGAGATCATTTTAGGATAATATCCAAAGAATGAATTAAATCCAAATCTCCAATGGACCCTAGCACAGAAACAGTGGGGACAGTGACGCCCACCAATAAAAACTTCCAAAGGCGATGGAAGTTTTAGATCAAGATAATATTTGTGTTTTTCCTTCTTTCATGTATTTTTTTTAACTTTTGAACAGGTAAGATTTCAAATAAACATTATAGTGATTATAGTGAGCCTTAGGATAGTTTCAACGGTGGGAATCACTTCCCCACTGTTTTCTACGGTGGGTCCACTACAGCTATTTATCTACCTCATTCTTTGGCTCATGCCCTAGAATGATATCTCAAAATGGATGGCCGGTGTATATACAACACATACACATCATAGTAAGGCCCACGGAACTTGGTGACGTCACTTCAGTAGCGGACACGCTACTCAACCTGCCGATATCTAATCCGTGTCCCGAATTTCATGCTTTTTTCTTGGTCAATCTCAATCACCGATGCAATTACACACAGTCGAGTGCGGATCCTCTGTTTCCTGGAAACAGCGAGCAGCTTAATCTAATATTATTATTGGTCGACGTGCCTGTAAATGCCATGTCACCGGCTTTTTTTAATATATTAAAAAAAAGTACGTTTCAGGAAAGATCTAACGCCGTTAGACGGTTTCGTTTGGAAATCGGATTGCATACCGATTACGGTAGGCTCTTGCTCTTACAATACTGAGTAAACTCAGTTGGGCCTACCTTTTATGTAGGTAGTCTATCCAGGCCGTCCATCCATTTTTCCATCTAATTTAAGTCATTGAGCCCAAAATTGAAATATATCCAAATATCAATGGGATCATACCCACTGTTTATATGATTTCCACTGTTTGAAACCTTGCTAGGTCCCACGGTGATGTTTATTTGTCATCCAACCTGTCCATAAAATCATTCAGGCATGGAAGGAGAGAAAACACAAATATGAGCTTCATCCAAAACCTTTGTAGCCCCAGAGAAATTTTCAATGATAAACGTTCAATTCAACTGTTTCCTATGGTGTGGTCCATTTGAACATTGTATATACTTCATTTTTTGGTCTCAAGCCCTAAAAATATTCAGTAAAATTGATAGACGAAGCAGATAAAATACATAAATCATGATAAACCTCACCGAGTTTAATCATTACACTTACGTGGCGAGTTCCTACGCAATCCGCTTCCTACCACCAGGGGATTCAGCGCGCTACTCAAGTTACGTCACCTAGTTATGTGGGTGCCACGATGATTTATGTTTTGTATCGATACCATCCATCCATTTGGAGAGATCATTTTAAGCATGAGCCATAGAATGAATTAGATCCAAAAGTTGAGTGGAGCCCACCACAAAAAACAGTGGAGAGAGTCATGCCCACCCTTAAAAACTTCTAAGGGTCAAAAGTTTTCCATCAAGCTGATATTTGTGTTTTCCCTTCTTCAATGTCTGCATTAACTTAAGGTTCACCGTGATTTTTACTTAAGCATGGGTTGAGTAGCTAGACTTGCTAGTAAGGTGATGGTCACGTAGTTATGTCGGTCCCACCATAATGTATGTTTTGTATCCACATAGTCCATCCATGCGGAGAGATCATTTTAGGGCATGAGCCGAAGAATGAATTAGATTCAAAACTTGAGTGGAACCACCACAGAAAACAGTAAAGAGAGTACACTCACCATTAAAAACTTCAAAAGGCCACAAAAGTTTTGGATCAAGCTGATATTTGTGTTTCTGCTTCTTTAATATTAGTGTTTACTTATGAACAAGTTAGATCTCAAATAAAAATCACGATGGACTTTAGGAAGGCTTCAACAGTGGACGTCACTCTCCTCACTATTTTCTATGGTGGGGTTCACTCTAGCTTTGGATCTACTTCATTCTTTTGATCATGTCCTAAAATGATCTATCCAAATGGATGTAAAGTGTGGATACAACACATACATCATGGTGGGCCCCACAGAACTTGGTGGCGTCACTTCAGTAGCGAGTCTAGCTACTCAACGTGTCGGTAGCTAATCTGCCTCCAATTTCATTTTTCTAAAATTTAATTAGGTCATGTCATCTCATGGTAATTTTATAAGTTTTAAAAAAAAAAAAATTTACAAAATCTACTTGATTAGTAAAGAATATTAGCTGCAACCCAAGATGAGTGATATTCATAAGTTCCTTTCCGTGGGCCCACCTTGATCTATGCATTGTATATCTACTCCATCCATTCGTTTTCTATATCTGATTCAGGTCAAGTCTTAGAATAATATGAGAAAACGGATAGATGGAGTAGATACACAACGCATAGATCAACATGAGCCCACAGGTGAGGATCCTACGGACATCACTCAACCTGGGTCGCAGCTAATATTTCTTGCTAATCAAAAAAAATTTGTAAATATTTTTTTATCTAATAAAATTATCATGAGATGACATGGTCTAATTAAATTTTAGAAGAAACAAATTGGAGGCGAATTACCTACCTACAAGTTGACTGGCTAGACTCGCTACTAAAGTGACGCCACCAAGTTCTGTGGGGCCCACCATATTATATGTCTTGTATCCACATAGTCCATCGATTTAGAGAGATCTTTTTAGGGCATGATCAAAAGAATGAGGTAGATCCAAAGTTATAGTGAACCCCACCATAGAAAATAGTGAGGAGAGTGACGTCCACCATTGAAGCCTTCCTAACGTCCACGTGATTTTTATTTGAAATCTAACTTATTTATAAGTTTACACATATGTTAAAGAAGCAGAAACACAAATATCAGCTTAATTGAAAACTTTCGTGGCCTTTAGAAGTTTTTAATGGTGAGCGTACTCTCTTCACTGTTTTCTGTGGTGAGGTCCACTCAAGTTTTGGATCTGATTCATTCTTTGGCTCATGCCCTAAAATGATCTCTCCAAATGGTTGGATGGTGTGGATACAAAACATACATCATGGTGGGACCGACATAACTACATGACGTACTCAACCTGTGCGTTGAATCCCCAAATGAAAACTTAAATAAAAATCAAGGTGGACCTTAATTTAACACAAACATTGAAGAAGGGAAAACACAAATATCAGTTTGATCAAAAACCTTTGTAACCCTTAGAAGTTTTTAATGGTGGGCATGACTCTCTCCATTATTTTTTGTGGTGGGGTCAACTCGAGTTTTGGATCTAGTTCATTCTATGGCTCATGCCCTAAAATGATCTCTCCAAATGGATGGATGGTGTGGATACAAAACATACATCATGGTGGGACCCACATAAGTAGGTGACGTCACTTTAGTAGCAAGTCTGGCTGCTCCATCCGCGTGCGCTGAATCCAAGAATGGAAGGAAGCAGATTGCGTAGTAACTCACTTAGTCAAAGTACTGATTAAACTCTGCGGGTTCCACCATGATTTATGTATTTTATCCGCTCCGTCCATCAATTTTATCAGATAATTTTAAAGGTTGAGACCAAAGATGAAGCATTACAATTTTCAAATGGACCACACCATATGAAACAGTTGAATTGAACATTTACCGTTGAAATTTTCCAGGGGGCTACAAAAGTTTTGGATCAAGTTTATATCTGTGTTTTCTCTTCATTCATGTCTATATAATCTTATGAATGGGTTGGATGACAAATAAACATTACCGTGGGGCCTAGCAAGGTTTAAACGGTGGAAATCATTATCCCCACTGTTTAGTGTGGTATGATCCGCTTGATATGTGGGTATACTTTTATTTTGGGCTCAACCCCTTAAATTAGATGAAAAAAATGGATGGACAGCATGATAGACCACATATATACAAGGTGGACATAACTAGTTTACTCAGTACGGTAAGAGCAAGAGCCTACCGTACTAGGTATGCAATCCGATTTACAGACATAGCCGTCTAACGGCGTTGGACTTTTCATTAAATGTAAATTTTTTAAATATATTTTAAAAAATCCGGTGATGTGGCACTTAGAGTGACGTGGACCAACAATAATAGTGGATTCAGCGGCTCACTGTTTCCACGAAACAGAGGATCCGCGGTCCAATTAAATTACGACAATAGGCAAACAGAGGATCCACTTCCCATATTGTAGCCACCGCGTGAATCCGGGGAAGTGGATTGGCTGGTGTCCGAGTACCTCACAACAGCTGTACAGCTGTTGTATCAATGCCAGCAAGTTCTGTTCATCCTATCGCGAGGTATGTGTTATATCTAAATCGTCCAATTATTTTTCAAGCTTGTCTTTAGGCTTGAGAGGAAAAATAAGACAGATCTAACTATCAGGCAGACCACACTGCAAAAAGTAGTGGAATATTGAACGTATATCATTAAAACCATTTTTTGGGGTCACATAATTTTTGGATCAATATAATATTTTTCCTCTTTATTCAGGTCTTTGTAACCTTATGATCAAATTGGATGGAAAATAAATGTTATGGTGGGCCCTACGAATGGTGAAAATCATGATCTCTGTTGTTGTTTGTAGTGTGGTCCATATGATCTTTGAATATGATTCATTTTTTGGATAATGCTCTAAAAATAAATAAACAGTGTAGATATAATAAATACATCACTATGGGGCCATGTAAGTTTGATCTCTTTTGAACCGTTAGTACAACTTGGAGCTCGAGCGACACACACCTACAACAGCTACATATCGGGTGTGTGGTACACCAGCCATTCCGCTTCCGTGAATCCTGAGGTTTTTGTACAATTGTCCCTTCTTTTTATGGTGGTGGGCTCAAAATATTGTGTACAATGTTCTCAATTAAGGTGAAAATTTGCATTTCTCTTTGTTATGGCCCACCAGAGTTTTAAATAGGTGCGCACATAGGCATCTCTCTCTCTCTCTCTCTCTCTCTCTCTCTCTATATATATATATATATATATATATATATATATATATCTCCAAACGACCCATTAGATAAGTCACCTCATAAAATTACTATGGTCCAAAACTTAGCCCTGTCCAAAAATCTAACTAGGTCATAGCGAAGTTAGATGCAAATCAAAGGAGAAAATTACCTCTGGCTTTATTATGGCCCATTAGATATTTAAATCAGGCTAACTTTTGGGCTCTTTGAGCTTTATGAGGTGATTCATTCAATGGACAATTTAGATTTTGTGCACATATGACGTGTCAAAGAGTTTTTGGCGGAATCCGTTCCATACCACTTTGGTGCAACCAAACGCACCCATACCACTTTGGTTATTTCAGGGTATGGGAATAGAGGTGGGTAATGGACTCAATAGCCCTCTTGACTCGGCTTTGGGTTGAATGCCTGAGCTCGGGTACTTGCTCGGCCCTTCAGATGGGCTTGGGCTCAAGTTAGTGGGATTTTTCATGGTTTGGCCCAGCGTAGCCTGACCTGATTTCATGCATACATGTGTTATATCCTACAATTCTTTGAATAGATCATTTAATTCGACCATTAAATTCTTTGACTAGATCATATAAGTGGTGGGTCCCACTTGACTTGGATCAATAGAATTCTGTGTAGTGCACGCAAACATGTGTCGGCATATTATTATATTATTATATTGTCATGTACCAGCCTCGCACATGCATAAGCCATCTTAGTCATTTTGGATGGAGGATGCTTTGCATATGGTTGACTATCATGTAGGATATAAGTTATCTGTATGTGTAACCATGGCTACAATTTCTTATAATTCAGATATAATGCGGTAAGAAATTATGATGTCGCATATTAAAAGTGAAGTTGACAATGTAAAGTATTAAAAATAAAAATAAAAATAAAAATAAAAAATCTTTACTTTTTACTAGGGGTCATGTAAGGTACCGGGACTAGAGGTGTACACGAGTTGAGCTTGGCATAGCTCGACTTGGCTCGGCTACTAGCTGACCTTAGCTCAGTCCTCGAGCCTGATTGGCCAACTCGACTCGGCTCGGTTCGGTTAGCAACTCGGGCCAGTTCGAGCCGAGTTCGTCTATGCAATATTTTCACAAGCACATGGCCTATACCTTTAAATTCTCACTAAATGTAAAACGACAGCAGCGGTTTTACAAGTATTTCATCAAATACCTTGTAGGCAACATCAAAATCAAGAAAAATGGAATTTGTTAGATGAAACATACCTTCTTGCAACCAGCCAACACTTCATTGAGTCATTTCATAAAACACTTGGTGAGCAACATCAATATCAAAGTAACTGAGTCACCGAACTGGTTCGATCCGAGTTCAATACAAGTTGGGTTCGATCCGATTTGAGTCGAGCTTGAGCAAGCTTGATCTCGGTTTAAAATATTTTCGAGTTAAAAAAATCAGCTCAAACTCAATTTCGAACCAAGTTGAATCGAAATTTTTCGAGTAGAGTCGAATGAGCTAACCGAGCTAACTGGGTTCGTGTACCACCCTAATTGGGACTCAATTGTGGGTCATCTGCACCTTTGTTTGTGAATGGAATAGTATATAGCCTGAGGACCATATATTGTCTTCTTTTATGTCTGGCCAACTTATAATCCACCCAACGGATTCCTCGACCAGATCATGTGAGTGATGGGTCCCACTTCATACACGCCTTGGAATGATGTACAGATCAGTAAAGTTCCGTATAAAGCAAGCAAAACATGTATTGGCTAAACGTCCTTTTAAGGATAAAACCAATCCTTTTAATGTATTGGCTGATTATTACAATACGGCATGGAAAATAGGTAGATCTGAACCATCCATGAACGGACTATTATTTAAAAATAATAGAAGTTATACATGATATGGACCACTAGGTGGAAGGGCCAAATTGGTTGTCTCCCTGCCACGTGTACGATGGAGCAGTCACTATCATATTACCTTTTTTATTTTTATTTTATTTTAAAAGTTATTAAACAACTGCATACTATCATTTAAGTGCCTATTTAGGAAATGGAGGTTTGCTAGAATACATCCTGGTGTATTATAATAGGATACATCGGGGCAGTATCCATATATTTAAGTTCTTTCATTGATCCAAACCGTTTAATTGGTAGGGCTTCACTTGGATCAGAGAAATCTCAAAGAAAATGTCAAATCGATTCATTCACCACTTTGATTATATAAAGGCTATGATGACCGTCTAATTCAAAGCTAAATAATCAAATTATCAAGTGTTAAAATTGTCATCCACCATAAAAATTGAGACCCATTATATAAACGGTTTGGATCATTTCAAAATTATCCAGATTCAAAGAGCAAAGTCCCAACAAATCCTACTACAGTGCGTTAGGATGTTAAACCACCGAAAATCATTGCATTTGAAACGAGAGAAAATATAGTGAAATTAGTAAACAACCATTTTTTAAAATGGTGGTGACTCTCAAAACGTGCACATAACATCTTTGGACATAATCCAAACCGTCCAAATCACTGACCCCACCATGGATCCAGCATAATTATAAAAGATCATAAAGAATATAGTGTTAACCATATTAATTTTTTCCCTTCAAAACTGGAAACTTGACTGTTTTACTTTTAGCCATCCATTTGAGAGCCATTAATTAGATGGTTGGGATTATTTGATCATTTCTATTTTCGATGTACGCAACATCCATGATGTGTCCAATAATTTGGATGGTATTGATAGATACAAATCAGTGCCACGTATGAGTAGGATGAGTCAGCATCATTTTTAAACAGCACGAAACTAACGTAGTAGTCGGCAATCAAAGCACATAAGTGCGGATGTTTCAGTTGGCTTTCACATGACAAATATAAATCCCATTTCCCCACTAGATAAAACCACCCCTACATTACAGTAACATAAGTCAGATGCACCATTCTATGGTGGGCCTTGGGCTTAAAAATTAAGTCAATCCATGACTTTTGTGGGCCACACTACGTACAAAAGTTGAGAGGGGTTACTCTCTCATTAAAACATTCATAATCATTTGTTGGGCCCACCGAGATGTGGTTCACAAATCTAACCCATCTATTATGTGTGTCCCACTTGGATGAGAGGTCAGACCAAGTTTCAGATGCATCCAAATTTTAGATGGGCTGCACCAAATGATTTTATATGTTTTAGGCATGTCTTCACATGATTTTAGATGTTATGGCCCACTGAGTTCATAATTTAAATGGGACCCATCAAATGCACGGTGTTGATGTTCGACACGCATCACAGTGGGGCCCATAGAGCGAGACCTCATGGGAAGTTCCCGTGAGGCCGAGAGCATAGAACCATTTCACAAATATATATATATATATATATATATATATATATATATATATATATATATATATATATATATATATATATATATAGACACACACATAACGATGAGTACATACATGAGGTAGGGTGTTTTCAGATAACTAAAAATCAAACAATGATAGAGAGCTTGTAATTATGTAAGGTCACTCTCCCTTTGTAATAAAGTAGGGTCCTTGCTCTTACCCGGGTGGTAGACTCCCTGGAGTTTCAACACCGGGTCATGGGTTTGAGTACCCACGGTGGTGAAATCCCACCGCGTGCGTGTGTGGAGTGTGTGTGCGTGTGGCATGAGTGTGTTTAAAAAAAAAAAAAAAGTATTGTGGTGAATAAATTTTATATTTTTTTCTTTATGGTGTAAGGCCCATATGAATTTTAAGCTTAGATCATGGGACTTCCTTTATGGTGCATGGGGAGAGAAATGTGATGGTTTGAGATGTATTGGTGATGTGCACTTTGAACACCACGAGGCCCATCTTTGTTCGAAAGAAGGCCCATTTGTGGGTATATTGCTCACTTGGAGTGGACTCTCTCAGGATGCATAATGGCCTTTTTCTTGGACATAATATCTTGTAAAGGCCCACATTGACTCTGTCTGCACTAAGTTCCTCTCTAAGTTTCATCACGAGCCAAACCCTAAACCATAAACCCTAAACCCAATCGCGTTTCCATCACAAGCCATCCATGTGGCCCGAGTAGTGCTCTTTAATTTATCTTGACTTTAGGCTCAAAACTACTCATGAATTCAAAGTGTGCTTATTCAAACTCTCCCTTGATTTAAACCAAAGGAGGGCCTATTTTTATTATTATTATCATTTTTATTTTTATTTTTCAACACAGACGCGCACACACACACACCCACACACTCACACCATAGTGGGATTTCACCACCTATGGGTACTCAAACCCTTGACCAGGTGTTGAAACTCCTAAGAGTCTACCACTGGAGCAAGAGTAAGGACCCAAAGGTGGGCCCATTTTGTGAATCATTTGATCATTGTTTCAATTCTTGGGTTTCAATGGCCTTTTTGGATGTAACCCTCTTCTTGACCCATGAAGTAACTCTTAGGCTCAAGAAACTCTTTTGGGATGTTAGTGGGCCCTTTCTTAGCCCACCTTATTCATCTTGACCAAAATTTATTGATTGGGTCATATGAGTTACATGGGATAGTAACGGTCCTACTTTTCGCCCGTCTTGCAATCTTGAACTTACAATTCTTAATTATAGGGCTAAGAGAGCTTATGGATGAAAACGGGCCAAAACTAAGCCCATTAATTCTTTTAAACTCAAGGATACATCTATGGGCTAAGAGGGGCTTCATGGTTCAAAGTAGGCCCCCAAACCAAGCCCACTGGGATATTTCAATTTTTAGATCCGTTCACAAAAGGGCCCGATTCAAACCCACTATTTAATTCAAAACTTCTAGATCCATCCATATGGCCAAGGGGGCTACATGGACTGGTCCTAAATCAAGCCCATGACTTGTAAATTTCTAGATGATCATGAATGGGCTCAAATCAAGCCCACAAAGCACTTGTAATCTTAAGAAATTGTCGGTGAGTTGTAATGGGCCTACATTAAACCCCTTTAAGCAAATCAAACTTGGATCCATCTACGTGGGCAAAAAGGCTACACGGATCATGACATGGGTCCAAATCAAGCCCAATAAGCAATTTCAAGTTCAAGGTTCATCCATGGATCAGAACGAGTTTGCACCAATCTCACGAAGCAATTTGAACTTAGGATCGATCTATGTGGCCTAGAGGGCTACATGGATTATGAAACGGGCCTAGATCAAGCCCAACGAGAATTTTAAGCTCAAGATTTATTCATGTGACCCAAATAGGGGTGTACATCGAGTCGAACCGAGTCGAGTTGGCCTCAGCTCGACTCGGCTCGGCCACTAGCTGACCTTAGCTCGTGCTTGGCTCGGTCCTCGAGCCTGACTGGCCAACTCGGCTCAGTTCAGTCAACAGCTCGGGTGAGTTCGAGCCAAGATCGAGCCGAGTTCACCATTGCAGCATTTTCACAAACACTGGGATTGCACCTTCAAAATCTCACTATATTTGAGACAGCGACAATGGTTTTACAGGTATTTTATCAAACACCTTCTAAGCAACATAAAAATCTTTTTTGTTTTTAAGGGTGTTGGTTTCATATACATACCTTCATTGCCACCAACCACACTTCTTTGAGTCATTTCATCAAACACTTGGTGAGCAACATCAATATCAAAGTAACTGAGTCACTGAACTGGTTCGATCCGAGTATGATTCGATTTGGGTTCGATCCGAGTCGAGTCGAAGTGTGGCCAACTCGAACTCGGCTCGAACGCATTTTCGAGCTCAAAAAATCAGCTCGACTCGACCAAAACTCAGCTTCGAATCTAGTCAAATCGAGCTAACCGAGCTAGCTCGATTCGTGTACACCTCTAGACCCAAATAGCTGCATCGGTCATGGAATGAGCCCAACTCAAGCTCATTAAGCAATTCAATGGAGACACGTTATAAGTGGCTAAGAACGATCTTCCCTTCTCCAATTACATCAATTTGCTGCTGAGGAGGGGATATCATTTTTAACAACTTACGTTATAACAATACTGAGCGAAGGTACTTACTCGTAATTACGAGCTGTTCTTGCAAAGACAACACGTCGAGATCGAGGTGGTGCAGGGCCTTCAATAGATCACTGCCACAATATTACCCTCATTCCATGAGGCAGAGGTCACCTCTTGGATTATGGCAAGGAGGAAGGTCAAGGGGTCTGTCATCCCTCAAAAATCAGAACATGGGCTACTCAGACTCTGATCTTACATTATAAGATATGACTTATAGTTTCAATAAAATACTTCAAATATATCATTACAATCATCTGAACTTTCACTTCACCTTTTTTTTATAACAACTGATACTAACTTCCACTTTCTATTACTAGGGCTTGAAAGTCCATTTTACCAATGGACTTTCACTTTTTTACACCCTATATCAAGCCCCTTTGCCAATGAGAGGATGCCACTTGGCGCTCTCACTCCCTTAGCCAACTCACTCCTCCCATCTATTTTTTGGCCACCAACTTCACCAAAATCTCTTAAATGTCATCCATTTCACCTACAAATACTCCTCTCCTCACATATTTCCACACACACCAAAACACTAAGAGGAGAGGAGGGAGATGACTCTCATCCAACCTAGTCACCCTTCTAAGCTTAGCCCATTTAACCCATTTAACCCAAGCCATCTTTCCTAACCAAACCCATCCAACTTGGTACCTCATTCCCAACGAACCTTACCCATCTTACCCAACCAACCTAGCCCATCCAAACCCTCCAACCTAATCTAGTCGATCCAAGGTGCCCATCCAAAGTATATCTCATATCTAAGCTAATCCAATCCACTTAAAGACATCATCCAACCAATAGAAATCATCTCAACAGTCTAGATCTTATGGAGTCATTTCAACCATGTGCCTAACACCTTCATTCTATGCCGTTGTGATCCTTTACTCATAATCTCAGGTTGTAGATTAGGAATCACGATAAAAACAATGGATCATCAAATTCTCCGGTTTATAAATATTCTACAGGATCTAGCTGACTACAGAATTATGAGTTAATTGGCTAGTGGTGAGTCTAAGTCAAATATCTAATATCCAAAGTCAAATTATACAACTGTACAAGTAAAAAAGCTTGAAAAGGACCCTGTGATCAAGCGTTCATACCCGTCTATAAAATCAAATATCCCATTCTTCCAAATAAGGGTGTCAGTGGGCCGGGTTGGCCTGTCTCAACTGGCTTGGGCTGGAGTACAAGGCCTGAGGGCCACCTTAGGCTTAAAAATTAAGCCCCTTACAAAATTAGGTTGGGTTTGGATATAGATATTTAAAAGCCTGCAAGCTTGGTACGGCTTGTTAAACTCTCACCTCCAACTCTCTCTCTCTCTCTCTCTCTCTTAGTGGCAACGATTAAATTGCTCCAGTGACAAGGTAAGGCTTTTGAAATCCTCAAGGTAAATCCTCTAGGGACGCCTTGATGTTTTGCACATAATCCTAGCTAAATAGTTCCACCCAAACCCTAACCGTAGTTGGGACCAGATTCCTTATCCTTTACAACACTTCCTTGCGTGTCATGCTCAAGCTCTGCGTGATCATGGTGCTTTTACAAAAGATAATATGCCAATTTGTCCAAACATCATATTTTAACTATAAATAATAAAACTTAACACGATGAAAAACTTAAATGGGTCATATCATGACTAAAACCTATAAATGCAAACGGTATACTCAAACTAAGTTTTTAATGTTACGTTTTGGTCATGATATGATGAATCAGTTGGATGGTACATAAAAATGACCGATGGCCCTAGAAAAGTTTATATGGTGGGGATTTCCATTCCCAGCATTTACTATTTCATGGCCCACCTTAACTTTCAATCAGCGTGATTATTATGTCAAACTCATAGAAAGTAATTTCTTAGCAGATGAATGGAGCAAGCGTTTATAATGGTAGGACTGATCATTGTTGAAGTATCCTATCATCCGTGTGATAAAAAAGCTATTGGGGTCACCTTGATGTTTGCGAGACATTGCCTCATTTATCTATTTTGTCTGTTATGACATAGGCCCCAAAATAAAGTAGATCCAAAACTCAAGTGAGCCATATGATAGGAAAAAGTGGGCAAAGAAATGACTAAGCCGAGACATCCTAGCATGTCGTGATGCTTATATGCCATCCGTACCATTCAAAAGGCTATTCTTACTGAGATGAACTAAAATATTAGCCTGATCCAAATTTCTATAACTCTAGATTATTTTATCGATGACGTCAAATCATCATTGTTTCTAGTTATACAACCCACTTGGGTTTTAGATTTGCCCCATTTTTATGCCTTTGTAAAATATAGCGAATCTATTACAAACATCATAATGACCCTACCTAGCTTTCTTTTGTGGTGGGAATCACCTTGTTAAACAGGGTGAATTTCTTATAAACATCCCAGTGGGCCCCACCTAGCTTTCTTTCATAGGTGGGATGGGATGCTAGTTGCTACCCTACCAGACTCAGCTATACATGGATGGTCCCGCTGGGGGCTTTTTGGGCCCACCAAGATTTAATTTGCGTTTTATCCTAACCCAGTAAGCTCTTATCGTACTGAGTAAACTCAGTTGGGCCCTCCTTAAATGTATGTGGTCTATCCAAACCGTCCATCATTTTTTCATCTAATTTAAGAGGTTGAGCCCAAAATTGAAGCATATACAAAGATCAAGTGGATCATACCACTGGAAACAGTAAGGATAATGATTTTTACCATTGAAACATTTCTAAGCCCCTCAATGATGTGTCATCCAGCCAGTTCATGAAATTATAAAGACATGGATGAAGGCAAAACAAAAATATAAGCTTGATTAAAAACTTCTGTAGCACTCAAGAATTTTTCAACAGTAGACATACAATTCAACACTTTCCTGTGGTGTGGTCTATTTGAAAATTGGATATGCCTCATTTTTGGGCTCAAGCCCTAAAATTATTTGTTAAAATGGATGGACAGAGCGGATAAAGCATATAAACCATATTGGACCTCAAAGAATTTACTCACTATGGATGAGTTCAAATATGAGATAGATTGAATGCTAAAGTGGACCACACTACAAAATCAGTGAGGATTAGATGCCAACAACAGAAAGCCTCTTGGGGTCACTGAAGTTTTGGGTAAAAGACCTGACCTTATGAACAGGTTAGACGGCAAATAAACATGATGGCGGGCCCTGTGAAGGTTTCGACCACGGTGTCAATCTCACCGTTGCTTCCTGTGTTACGATCCACTCGAGCCTTCGATCCGACTCTTTTTTCTTCTTTTTTTTCATCTCTAAAATGATCTTTCAAAATGGATGGACGGCTTGGATAAAACACGTATATCGTGGTGGCCCCCACAGCCCCTGACAACACCGTGCGTTGCCTGAGCAGATCTCAGAAACCCTACCTTCTTCCTGCAAGAAACCCTTCTCCTTCCCTTCAAATCGCGGGATTCTCGATCTCCAAATTCACATACGTCTCTCTCTCTAGACCGTCAATCTGGTGGGCCGAACCCTCGATCGGCCTCAGTTCAAGAGATCACAAAGGTGCGTTTCCCCCTCTTTCCTTCTTTTTAAAAATTTAGAACGTTGGCATGTAAGGATTGCAAGTGACTTACAGCTAAAGGTGAATTTCTCCCCCCCAAACACCACCTGGAAGTGACTTATCTGTTCAATTCTCCGGCATTAGGGTTTTTCATCTCTGTTTGATGCCAAAATGACCACTCTCTGCAAGCAACCCCACTCCCCGGCTCTTTCAAAATTCAATCCCAGCCATTCAATCCTTCCCCGCACTCGCTTCATAACTGTCCGATGCAACCACACTCCATACGAGTTATCAGTTGAACCCTCACCGGTCTCCACATTAATCAAATCTTTCGCCCCTGCCACGATCGCTAATCTCGGCCCTGGTTTCGACTTCCTTGGTTGCGCTGTTGATGGCATTGGCGATACCGTCACCCTTCGCATCGATCCAACGGTCCATCCCGGCTCCCTCTCCATCTCCTCCATCCACAGTGCCGACATTGCCACCTCGAAGAAGCTCAGCTGTGATCCTCGCTGGAATTGTGCGGGGATCGCCGGCATGGCTGTCATGCGCATGATTGGCATCCGCTCAGTGGGCCTCTCCATGACCCTTGAGAAGGGCTTACCGCTCGGCAGCGGACTCGGGTCCAGTGCTGCCAGTGCTGCCGCTGCGGCAGTTGCCATGAATGAGATCTTTGGCAGGCCTCTGTCCAACAGGGACCTCATCCTCGCTGGGCTTGAATCGGAGGCGAAGGTCAGCGGCCACCACGCCGACAACATCGCCCCAGCGATCATGGGTGGGTTCGTGTTGGTCCGCAGTTACGAGCCACTCGATTTAATGCAGCTACAGTTCCCGGCTGGCACGGAGCTGTTCTTTGTTCTTGTCAGCCCAAAATTTGAGGCGCCCACGAAGAAGATGCGGGCGGTGCTGCCGAAGGAGGTCGGGATGAAGATGCATGTGGCGAATTGCAGCCAGGCCGCTGCACTGGTGGCCGCTGTGCTTCAGGGGGATGGGAGGCTATTGGGCTCGGCACTTTCATCAGATGGGATTGTGGAGCCGAGCAGGATTCCATTAATTCCGGGGATGGCAGCTGTGAAGAGGGCAGCATTGGAAGCTGGGGCATTCGGATGCACAATAAGTGGGGCAGGGCCCACTGCAGTCGCAGTGACGGACAATGAGGAGAAGGGGAGAGTTATCGGGGCACGGATGGTTAAGGCCTTCTTGGAGGAAGGGAAATTGCCGGCGTCGGCGACAGTCCAGAGGCTTGATCGGGTCGGCGCAAGGGTTGTTTCCAGCAGCAGCACAAGTTGAGAACAATGCAGGTAAATTCTTCTTTCTTTCTTTCTGTTTTTGCCTATATTGATTGAAGCATTTGAATGTATAGTTTTCTAACTAATGCAAATGTAGTTGAGAATTTTCGGTCGTTAGGTGTTGAAGCGTTTCTAATCACTTTCACCATTGTATGTCTACTACCAATTTGCAATGACAACAAAACTTTAATCGTGATTTTTACCTGGTTGTTGAGTCATTTTATGATTTTTTTTTTTGGCTAATGCATGCATATCTTAGTAATATTAATGTACTCTTCTTGTCTGTTGGGTCTATGGAGTGAATTGATTGATACATCTGCTTCGTGTCTTTGAAATTGTTCTAAACATGGATTCTATCTCTTGAGTCGGGTGTTTGGAGATAATTCAGGCTATGGTACAGCCAAATGCGACATGTCACAACATAATAATACTGCAATTACATTGGTGAAGGAGGTCTTAGCCTTTTGACATTGGCACTGTGATATAATGGTTCAAGGTTAGACCTAGTCATATCTCCCTCAATGAAAAATATGTGAAAAGTGTTGGAGAGAGCCAACCCAAAGTTCCGCTAAGGAAAATAAGGATTTGTTAAGTACACACCTTAACACTATATACATAATAACATGTTTGAATCCTGACATTGTATTCAAGGTGACCCATAAACCAAAAAGGAAATCATTAAGGTGCATGCACATCTAAAACATGTATTCACATGTCTAAATTAAGCTACGCTTGCTTAAATACATGTATATTCCAATTTTAACATATGATATATGAGAATAACCTATTTAATGGATGAAATAACTACCATAACTGTACATAGACACATGAACACGGATACACACAGGATGTGGGTTCCATTAAAGACACCATAGAAATGTGGGCTCCTCAAAAGACCAGTAGACACAACACATTGGGCAACCCCACTTTACATGAACTTTTACACACATACACTTACGGCATTGTGGTGTAACGCAATGTTCGAAATATCGGTATCACGTTATGTATCGCACCCTTGGGATATGGATACATATCGGTTATCGCATGGGATATATCGGTCGTATCGCGTAATGTATCGTTGTTGTTGGAAACATGGGGAAATTGTTCGAATTTTTCACTGAAACTTCAGTGATTATTTAAAAAGACATCAATACACACTTATAAATCAAAACATTACAAAAAACAAGTGCACATAATAGGTTTTCTTTGTATGGGGTTTTAATCTATGTGCTGTTTAATTGAATTCATGCAAGTATAATCAAAGTCTATTCATATAATTTATAAATGCAAGAAGACGTGTGGAAACACAAGTAATACATTCGAAAGAAAAAGAAGAATCACTAGATCAGGTTGCCTGTTTGATTTTATGTTTGGACACAAAAATTGTAGCTGATTTGTGAAAAATTGAGAAAATTTGATTATTATTTTTTTCCAATTTTCTGTAACTCGGCCCATCTCCTCCAAATCTCGAATTCGAACCTCCCAATCCATGATTTTTCATGCAAAACATGAAAATCATGGATTTGTAACAATTCGACATTGATTTAACATATGTTACAGAAAAAAAAAAAAAAAAAAAAAGGATTGAAAATTGAAAATGCTTACTGGATCGAACATGTGGGATATATCCCACTACTCGTGTGTTTTGTATTGCACAGGTGGGATACAAGATATATCGCAGGATATATCGGCCGATATCGTCGATACTTAAAACACTGATCCCAACCACCTGGTGTAGATCAAGCTTCCTCCTCAACCCTTGCGACACTCCGTCCATCAACCACCCCCACCCCCCAAACAACCCTCTTGTCAGTTAATTCGGGCCACAGATCAGTTGCATTCATTACCTTCATCATTCCCGCATTTGCATCATCACATCCCTTCCAACTGCGCTGCTTCTCTAGTCTATTCGAGCGTATGCTCTGGGACTTGCCAATGTTCCCGAATCCTACTAAACCAAAAACTCGAATTGGTTAGATCGTTTTCTTTTATTACTCGTCTCTCTCAAGTAAACGGGTGTTGGCAGATCGCCTGTGTTCGATCTCACTCCCAATTCTGAGTTGGATACGCATCATTCATCATCCATTCATTTTTCTTTCCTTCCTCGTCTCTCTCAGGTAAACGGGAACGGGTGTTGGCAGATCGCTTGCCATTTGATCGCTCACTCCTAATCCTGAGTTAGACACGCATCATTAATCATCCATTCATTTTTCTTTTCTTCCTCGTCTCTCTCAAGTAAACAAGTGTTGGTAGATCACCTGCGGTCGATCTCTCACTCCTAATCCTGAGTTAGACACTCATCATTCATTTCATTCCCAGGCATACATAAACGCTAGGCTGATCAATCCCTTGAAATTTGTGAATCCCACAAAGTAGAGACCACACTCACATGTAGGCGGAGGAGGTGCCTAACACCTTCCTTTTTTATCACCGAGGTCCCTTAGAATCCCAAGTTGTAGATCAGGATTCATTATAAAATAAAGGATCATCGAATTCTCTAGTTTCTAAAGATTCTGTAGGGTCTGGCAGACTACAGAAAATTGAGTTAATTGACTAGTGGCGGCTCCAAGTCAAATATTTCATATCCTGAGTCAAACTACAAAAGCACATGAGCCAAAGTCTGAAAAAAGAAAGGGCCCTGTGACCACGATCCCAGTGTTTAGCGTTCACACAATCTTTCCTATCTAAGGCCCCATACTCAAAGAGTGACAAGCTTTCACATCCTTTCTCACTACCTCGACCCAAGTCCTCTTAGAGCTTCCTCTCATCCACTCTTTTCAAGCCCTTCAACCACAATCAACATTCCCCTCCTTAATGGAGCGATCTCCAGTCTTCATTGCACATGACCAATCTATCAATTTACTCTTAATCATTTTCGCTCTCATTGGAACTAATAAGCAACTACAAATGATCTTATTCTTAATTTTACCCTTGTCTTCACATACATCCATCTCAACATTGTAATCTCCACAACACTTGCTCATGTTACCTTCCAAACTACCCTACACTACCTCGTAAAGATAGCTGGTCGAATAACCGTCTTATAAAAAATTATCCGTAGTTTCTTAGGTAAACAACAATCACACAACAATCAAGAGGCACATCTCCATTTGTGTACCCAACTTTCTATTGGAAACATCCTCATCAACCATCTGTTTGAGTAATTGCTTTGAGGAATCTTTGGGACATCGGAATCTTAACTTCTGCCTTTCTTCTATAACATTTCCTATTTAAGTTCCAATCAAATATTTTTTTTCTTGGTTCTACTAATTTTAAGCCTTTAGACTCCAATACTTTTAAAGAACCTCCATATTAGCATTCCCTCTCTCATGCCATCGACCAAATGTACACCAGCAAACCTCATCTTGGAGACTAGCAGTTATTTCATCTATAAGAAGTGCCCACCCTCAATGGAGACTTACAGCAACTTGGAATTCATTGGTCTCACCCAAAGCCATTCTTATTGCATAATGGTACTTTCACACACATCTTTAATGATGCTGATGTATATTCCTGAGACCCATTTCTTCATCACCCACCACATAATATTCCTAAATACCCTATCATACACTTTCTCCAAATCTATAAAAACATGTGGAGATCCTTCCTCTTCTCCCTAGACTTGGGCATCAATTATCTAAGTAGAAAAATAGCTTCAATCATTGATCGCCATGGCAAGAAACCAAAGATCAAGTCGTGTGGAGATCCTTGTTTCATGTTTGAGTCTTTGTTCCACCACCCTCCTAGAGCTTCATACCATAGTTGCCTAAATCAATATTTCTATGCTCAAACTGCAAATCAATTTGAGCAATCTCATTCTCGCTTTTGAATCACTAAAATCCACTAATATTGGTCGATTTTAGTTGTACCAATTCGATTCAAAATTCATTACCAATTCGGGACAGTTCACAAATAAATTCAACATAGTTCGATTCATAATCGGGCCAGATTGGTGCGACTTCAGGATTTGTATCAAATAAGTTGGCTATAAATTTGTCAAAAGAATTTTAATTTGCTTTGGATTTAATAACTTCTCAACGGGGTACTAAATCTGTAATTTACTTTGAGTTTGGAAAGTTCCAAAACCATAGTGTGCTGTAAGGGCCGTTACGGGATCATAAAGGGCGTTATATAAAGGTAACAATGGCAACCGTTACACATTACGGGGTTATAACAGTTGTAATAACCGTTATGGAAAAAATGACCTGTAACCACCGTTTATGGCCTGTCACGCTCCCTGTAAAGGCTGTAACAGCCCCGTAATGGTTTGTTACAACGCAAATACAGGTTTTTCGAATGTTTTTTCAATGTTACGGGGCAAATACATGTTTTTTGCCTTTTTTTCTTTCAACAAACAAAGAGACCGTAACAGCCGTTACGGGGGCCATAACAGCTGCCCCCGTAACGGCTGTTACGACCCGTATCGTAAAGGTAACGGTAGTGACCGTTATGGCTACTGTTACCGTTACGGAATAACTTGTCCAAACAGATAATGTACCCTACTTGCAAAGCTATTTAACAGAGAGCCTGTGAATCAGATTACCAGAGCAACCCTCAGAAAAATTCCACCATACAATTTCAATAATTGCAATTGCAAGATGCTTTTCAATTCCAATTTAAAACTCCATCACATGGGGATCTAGTTGTAAGTTTTATCACAATAATTTCCTTCCATTTAAACTGGGCTCATTGATCAATTGAGTGGGCCTACCTGATCTTGGCTTGGTGTGCATTAATGCTGAGGGGCACAGTGAGTGTCCAGCCCCACACCAATATGTTGATTCATACCAATGACTGTCATTGATTTTGATGGCGTGTTCCGATTGATCAGCAGATTGGCCTGATTTTCTTATCAATATTCTACACATTGGATATGTTGGTGGGAAAAAATAAAAAGCTGCGTTGTATCTGATGATTTCCTAGGAACTTGGAAATGAAATTCTCTCTGTACTTGGAGACATGTTGGAATGGAACTGGATTCCAAAATCCTGCACAACACCTATTGTGTTGGAAGGTAGAAGTGCTTGAGCTCTGTGGGGCCCACCATGTTGTTTGCATAACACCCTCTCCATACATCAGGTGCCCCCCTCAAATTTAGGCCCTGAGACCTAAAATCATCCCCATCCAAGACACATGTGGGCCAAATTACAGGGAATAATTGGTAGGAGTGCCAACCCTTTGTGTGGGATACACCACGTTATTTATATTCCATGAAAGACATTTATCATGTGCCACTAACCAAGATAAAGGGACAATCCAAAGGTCAGCCTGATCCAAAACTCGGGCGAGCCACACCGTGTGGACTTTCAAATTTTAGGTGTGATTTAACATTGTTCCTTATTGTGTGGCCCAGCTGAGTTTAGAGTTCCAGATGGACACAAGCAACACAATGGCCCCACAAAGCTATGGCGTTATACGAGCATTTTGCAACCTAGGATATAAAATGTTTCATATGAATTGGTTTTGCATACTATATGAATTGGAACAAACTATGTTGAATTAGAAGATGGTATTGGTCTGCCGGATTAGGTGAACTTGAACTGCAAATTGAGCGAACTAAAAACGAACTAAATGAGCCTATCCAATGAACTGAAGAATTTTGATAAGTGTCGAACTGTGACCTATGAATTCAAACTCGATTTGCCGCAATTCAGGTAGCTGTGCTTCTTACTGCAACAATAACTTTAACCTGTAATAGTGGGTGCAACTTTGAGCATCTCCTTTTTTCTTGTAAATAGTTATCAGGATGCTTCAACCCTCTACTTTGACATGAGACGAGGTTTGGTGTTGACCACGGACAAAAGGTGTTAATCAAACATAAGGACTGTGGAAAATCTGACATTCTGAATTATATTCTGGATTGACCTGACTGTGCTGGGGGGTGGGGGAGGCATAGAGAGAAACTTAACACATTAACTTCACCAGAAAATGGATAGTTCAAGTCAAAGCTTTGATAGCTAAGGTTATCCTGGGTAGATGAAGCAAATGGTGCTTAATGAAGTTAAAAGGTGGTTTGAGCATCTTTTAGCTGTCCCCATTTCATCAGGGGTGAAAGTTTTGGCCCTAAATATAGCCTTATGGACATTTCGCTATGGTTTTCTTGCACATTATGCACACAAGTAATACATGCAATCAACCAAATTAGAGATTTTGAGGGCACCACAATTATTTTGGATACCATGGATGGTTAAGGAACTTTTAATTTTCCTTGTCCAACCCTCTTCTTCTCCTCTCTGCTCTCCCCAACTGTAGATATCATCAGATTGAACTTTTCTCTTCCTCATATCTATTGAGTTGAGATTCTCCGTTTTACATTTTATCAGATCTCACATCTCTTTTTTCCCCTTTTAGAACTATTGGACATGCACACAGAATTTACCAAGCCTTTGTCAGAAAATAAACCAACATAACATTATGACGAAATAAAATCAGCACTGTGTGTTTACCTCTTTCTATTGAACTTAAATACAATTGCATATAGCATCTCAAACCAGAAGACTTACCAACAACATGTAGCTAAAATTATTCCGATTATTAGAAAAGGAAAAGCCACCACCGAAAGAACCGTGAAAACAGCATGGCCAATGCTTTCGTCATACCTAAGGACCAAAAAAAAAAAAAAACCAAGGTCAGAACCCAAAAGTGATCAGAACAAAAAAAATAATCAATACAATAAAGAAATGGTGGTGTAGAGAAGTTTGGACAATCTTGTTGTCAAATCATTACTTTATTTTTGTTTTCATTTTCAATCTGGGTAGTTATACTTTCTAGTGTGATTGGTAATTTTCCACATGAAGAGATTGAAAGGGCAGATTAGACAGATTTAAAGGGTAGATTAGACATTTGCAAAATTAAAATGAACTTTTGATTTTTCATTAGTGTAAAAAGCTTGAGTTCCAATTTTTGAATTTTTCTTGGGACAGTTTCATCATCATCATCTAAACCTTATCGCAATTAATTGGTGTCGTCTCTCTCTCTCTCTCTAATTTATTATTGCATGCATTATGAGTTGTGTTTGTCAACTAAGGGTTGAAAGTTGTGGTAGCTTGTCAAATGCTTATTCTCCACTTTGCATGTGCTTAAAATCTTGAATTTGAAGTGTGCTAGTAGGGTTAGGTTTTATAGAGACAAATTTAGTTGAGTTTATCCTAGAAGTCCAGCCCTAGATCATTTTTACAGTCTGCAACACACTTTTTGTAGTTAAAGAGGAGATTTCTTATATTGTTTGCAAGTCATCGGAAATCAAGATCAATTTAATGTAGCAAAATGCTTCTAATAATAATTTTTTTTAAAAAATCTTGTAATGCTTTCAGGTTATTGGAAAGCCTTAGTTTAACTTTGCAAAATTCTTCAATTTAAGCGTAGCAAGATTTCTGGTAATGCTTTCAGGTAACTGAAAATCAAGTTTAGTTTAGTTGCATCTCTTCTTTTCCTTCTTGATTATGGTTGCAGTCATCAACATATAGGCAAATCTGGATAATTACCAAGGTTTAAAATCACTGTATGGCATAACGTATTGTTCACCACTGATACGGAGTCGTTCGCCCCTGTATCGGGAAGTTTTTGAGCTGATGTGGGCTGCTACAGCCGTATCGTTCATGGACGATATAGGTGCAAATCCGGCAATATGTACTGGTTTCAGACGATACTTTAAACCTTGATAGTTACCCTCAAGAAATCTGCTGCTCAGGTTTGAGACTTGGATTTCTCTACGTGCTGCCTAAACAAAACTTCGAGAGAATCCAATTCAACAGAAAGAACAATGAAAGATTGTAAAATTTATGGAAAATGGGGAAAAATGAGATAGTCTGAAAACTTCATACAAACGGTAACCATTTCTTGGAGCAATAGCACATCACAGCTCACGTCAAATCAGAAGTTGACTCATGGATAGTACAATAAAGAAAATTATAAACTTACGCTGCACAATAAGCCGAAGTTGCAACTGCCAGAAGGAGGCTGCAAATTACAACAAAGGCAGGATCATCTCGTGCCCACTGATTCTTCGTTTCTGAGACCAAAAACAAAAACAGACACCAGCTCAATTTCTCGTATTTCTGTTATAGCAAGTCCCACGGCTAAATGAAGGGGGAGAAGAAAATGTAATCAACCAACACATATGGAGATTTGCAATTCATCAGATTCATTTAAACATAAAGCAATATAAAAGTGAAAAATACCATATGAATAAAAGTACCTCAACTATCAAAACAGAACCAATAAAGGTATCTTGTAATAGAAAAGAAACAAGATGAAAAAGATGCTAGTTTGCTGTTGCAGAATTCTTACTATGTCAATGTTAAAGGACTTACAAACTTCACGTGAAATTATTATGTTTTGCCTCATCGTAAGATTTTGATAATATTGGTCCCGGGTGACTAGTTACTTGAAGTCCTGGTATTTCAGCTAGAATGACGTCAGATACATTAGCATATTTAATCTCATCATATTCAGCCCATAAAGTAAAAAAGCCTGGATAATATTCTTGAATAGGCAAAGTTCCTTGATGATATAGAGCAATGTCAAATTCTAATTGGAATTGATGTGCAGAATTTCCTTGATGATATACCTTTTTTAAATATTCCCACATGTCCTTTGCGGTTTTGTAGGGTTTGAGATGCAAAATGAATTGAGGATCTATTGATCCAAGAATCCAGGATTTGATTTTCGTATCCTGAATATGCCAGGAGGATATCTTTTTCTCATCCTCTGTAGGCAGCGGATTAGATCCGGAGATATGCCCCCATAATTCCTTGCCTTGAAGGTATACTTGGAATTGGAAAGCCCAATAGGTATAATTTTTACTTGTAAATTGAACAAAAAATATCTCAGACTTCTCCATTTCTATGATTGACAGCCAAGAATGAATCATATCTGTGAACGAGGTATAGAAAACAAACAGATCAGCCCTATCTGCGACTATCGACTGCACAGGGGAGTCCCAGTAAATGATCAAGCAATGGATCAGATCCAATAACCAACAAGAGAACCTTGATGCTGTGTGGATTAGGTAAAACCTGACGCATAAAACTAGAAAACCATGACTGTGATCAGAAATCCTACCTCTGATGAGCAAAAAATGCTAAAAATCGTCTAACTATTCTGAATATTCAGGCTGTCATGAACTAGAGTAATTTCTGACGTTGCTTGGACGATTGCAGACTCGTTCTGTACGAACTGAGAGAAGATGCTGCAACTTTCTCGTATTGTAGCAAATAAAAAAAATTGATGGGAATGACGAGACAAGGAAGTCTATAAATCAAAGACGAGAAGTCTCCGATCGCAAAGGAAATCACACGAACATCATAGAGAGCACCGTGGTTCTAATACCATGATATTTCTACAGAAATCTGAAGAAGTTCCTGGCTATCCAATATCTGCCCTTTTTCTGGACACACGCACAGAGAGAGAGAGAGAGAGAGAGAGAGAGAGAGAGAGAGAGAGAGAGAGAGTCACCAAGTCGAGTTTGACTTGGGTCTTGGCAGGTAAACCAAGAAGGTGAAGAAGTTTCTGGCTATCCAATATCTGCCCTTTTTCTAGACACACACAGAGAGAGAGAGAGAGAGAGAGAGAGAGCATTATCAAGGCTACGCGTGTGTACAAGGAAGTCATCTCCATGCCACCTCACGTGCCATCGTTGCACACGGATCACATATACAATATCTGAACCATCCATCAAGTTGGACCCACCACCAAGATGCCTCAGTCCAAAAATCAAGTGCGTACAAAGAGAGCTTTGCTAAGCCCGCATTCGTGTACAAGGTAGATAACGCGGGGGCATTTTCACACCGGGCTCGAGTGGGGTGGCCAGTGAGATGCAGGGGCACACTTGGGCAGCCCGTGTGAGGCAGGTGGCTCGTGAGATGCGGGCCCCACCCGTGTGACTCGGGTGGCTCATGTGAGGCGGTACCATGGTGTGCCGTAAAGGCCGTTACGGGGCCGTAAAGGCCGTTACGTAAAGGTAACGGTAGCAACCGTTACACGTTACGGGGTCGTAACAGCCGTAACAACCGTTATTGAAAAAAATTACCAGTAATTGCCGTTAATGGCACGTTACATCCCCTATAAAGGCCATAATAGTCCCTTAATGGTCTATTACAGGACATATATAAGTTTTTCATACTTTTTAATCAACATTACGGGGTAAATAAAAGTTTTTTTCGGGGGTTTTTTCAATAAATAAAAAATAAAAAAGAGAGACCGTAATGGCCGTTACAGGGCTGTAACAACCGTTATGCCCCCTATCATAAAGGTAACGGTGGTGGCCGTTACGGCCACCGTTACCGTTACGGAACACCTTGGGCAGTACCCATGTGATTTGGGGCCCACGAGGGGGGTTCAACCAAGGGCTTAACCCATGAGATGTGGGGCCTGAGCAATGAGATAAAGGGATTAATTCGCCATACTCTAACAGTTCGAGCTTTTAGAGCAAGTGGTTAATTGTCTTGCATCAAATTGGCATTAGAGCGGGAGGTCTTGTGTTCGAGACTCCCCACCGAGGGTGATTAATGCAGGGGCATTTTCACACCGGACTCGAGTGGGGTGGCCTGTGAGATGCAGGGGCACACTCGAGGTGGGCGGCCTGTGTGAGGCAGGTGGCTCGTGAGATGCGGGCCCCACCCGTGTGACTCAAGTGGCTCGTGTGAGGCGGTACCTGTGTGATTTGGGGCCCACGAGGGAGGTTCAACCGAGGGCCTAACCCATGAGACGTGGGGCCTGAGCAATGAGATAAAGGGATTAATTCGTCATACTCTAACAGTTCGAGCTTTTAGAGCAAGTGGTTAATTGTCCTGCATCAGTAGACCATCTACATGCCACCACCTATACCATCATGGCACAAAGATACAAGCAATGTTCGAAATATCGGTATCACGTTACGTATTGCACCCTTGGGATATGGATACGTATCAGTTATTGCATGGGATATATTGGTTGTATCGCGTAATGTATCATTGTTATTGGAAACATGAGGAAATATTGAAAATTGGTCGAATTTTTCAATGAAATTTCAGTGATTGTTAAAAAAGACATCAATACACACTTACAAATCAAAACATTACAAAAATCAAGTGTACATAATAGGTTTTCTTTGTATGGGGTCCTAATTTATGCGTTGTCTAACTGAATTGATGCAAGTATATTCAAAGTTTATTCATATAACTTGTAAATGTAAGAATACGTGTGGAAACACAAGCAATACATTCAAAAGCAAAAAAGAAGAATCACCAAATCAGGTTACATACATGTTTAGTTTTATGTTTGGACACAAAGATTGCAACCAATTTGCGAAAAATTGGAAATTTTTTAATTTTTTTCAATTTTCTGCAACTCAGTCCATTCCCTCCAAATTTCAAAATCGAAGCTCTGAATTCATGATTTTTCATGCAAAACATGAAACAACATGGATTTGTAAGAATTCGACACTGACTTAACATGATTTATAGGAAAAAAAAAAAAGATCGAAAATAAAAAAATGCTCACCAGATCGAATATGTGGGATATATCCTACTACTTGTGCTTTTCGTATCGCACAAGTGGGATACAAGAAATATCATGGGATATATTGGCTGATATCGTCGATATTTAAAACACTGGTGTAACGCCTAACAACAGATTGTTAGTCAAGAACAATCTTGATGAAAATAGAGATTTTGGTGAATTAGCCTGAAAGGTTCATTGTTCAATGTTTAGAACAAAAGCATTTTCAGCTAGTGAATCTCTTTATGGATTGAAACAAGCTCCTTGCATGTGGTATGCGAAGTTTACTTACCTCTTTTATCTTATGGATTTGTTGCTATTGGTAGTTTTTCCAATGCTATATCTCGAGATTAGTGGTGGTTATATCTTTTTGTTATTGCTCTATGTCAATGATGTCTTGCTTGATAATAATAATATACTTGGTACATGTAAAGAACTGGTTGAAACCAGCTTTCAATATTAAGGATATGGGTGAAGCACATTGTATCTTAGGAACCAGGATTCTAAGAACTTGCAAGAGAAAGACAATTAATTTATTTCAACTTCACTATATTGAGAAGATCTTGAAAGATCATGGATTATTAATCAACTAATACTTCTATGGATGTTACTTAAAAATTGTCGAAAGACATGTCTTACCCATGGTGTTGGTCTTAAGTATCTTAAAAAATGCAAAAATTGCCTTCTGCTGGTGTGGTTGATATCCTGATCTATGTAGTAACATGTGCAGGACCAGATATAACAAACGCTATTCGTGTGATGAGCAGACTCACAAAGTCATCGAGGTATTGAAAATTGGCGTGCAATCAACAGAATTATGAAATATCTAAAGAGAATAAAGACATTGGTTTGTTCTCCGGAGGTCATTCTTCACTCTTAGAAGGGTATAGTGGTGTAGTTGTTCGAACAACGTAGATGACAAATAATAGACTAGTGGGTAGATATTCACATGTGGTAGTGGTGTTATTTCTTGGGCGAGCAAGAAGAGGATTGCATATCACAATCCACCGTAGAATCTAAATATATTGCCTTTTGTTTGGTACGCATGGAGGCCGAATGGTTGAAATAATTTTTAATGATTTTCCCATTTCAAACCTAGTTGCTCTATTAAAATATATTTTGACAATGCGTCTGCTATTGCCATGGGAAAGAACTCAAAGGATAAAACGCATTGAAAGAAAGTTTCACAACATACGTGATTTGATGAGAACAAAAATTGATTAGTTTGTAATACATTTCATTAAAGCTTATGCTTGCAGATTTCTTAATGAAATTCATGACATCACAGAAGATGAAGGAACATTTTGAGAAGGTGGGATTTAATTGTGGAACTTTTCAACTTGCGATTTATTTTTCTACTTGTTTTTTTGCAAAATCATGAAATAAATGTTTTTTGTAGTGAGACCCATATTGACATGTAGAAATGTTCTTTCTTTTAGCATATCATGCATAAATAAATTAAAATTTGATTTACATTGCAAGACCTGTGAAAGTTTTTTTTTTTGGTGGGGTCGGCATAGCAAGTAGTTGATAGTAAGCATCGAGAGTTGACACACTCAAAATCTTAATGAAGAAGTCATAAGGTAAAATAAAATCCTTAATGAATCAAGTCACAAGGTTGGTGCAGAAAGTAGTTAAAGCTTCAGATGCAAGTCGAGTTGCAAAAGTAAAAGATCTATGAATCCAACCTTTATTTGACGAGGTTTGCTAATTCTACCCTCTTTGATAGACATGTATCGAGTGAGCCAAAGTCCTAAAGTTGATTCATGCGTTAAAATCAATTCCTCGGTTCTTCACTTGTTTCTGTGTGTACCTAGAGAAGAATGAGGGGAGGCGTCTTCAGGAGGTTTGCTAAGTCCACATACATGTAAAGCCATACACATGCACATGAGGTCATACATTCAAATATAAATGTGTATGATCCCCCCCCCCCCCCCCCCCAAAAAAAAAAAAGAAGATAATTGTACTCTTCAGGTGATCCACAAAATATCAAGCAAATTGACAGCTATTTCATTTATGTCTGGATCTTAGATGATGATGATTCAATGTCTGGAGATGTTGTACACGTTTATGAGATGTGGACTCTTCATCTATTTGGCCCTACTGTGGGTGGCACTTATCTTAAAAAAATCACATTGGTCAGGCGATCCTATCCATGGATTAGAAGACCCTTAGAAATTGGTTGTCTAGGAAAATGTCAATCAATGGTAGGATTTTGATGAGCAAACATGATTCATTTGTGGTTTTAATTTTCAGTAGAAAAGTTAATTTATATTTTATTGATGAAGTGGAGGATATGATTTGAGTGTCCCCATAGGGTCTGCATTTACTTGGTTGGCAGGAAAGAATTGGGTGTGTATAGTGGACAACTTGCAGAAACTACGAAACTACAAATGATCATTCCTGATGTTTGCATTGGATCTCTTCTGGATGTGGAGTCAGTTGACCACATGCTTGTTCACTGCATTTTAGCTGGAACAGTTTGGAGTTGATTTTATGTGTTCCAATGCCGTTGGGTGGTGCCAGATTCTATTGGGGATTTGTTCGTAGCTTGGCGTGGGGCGGTAATGCTCTTGAAGGGAAAGCACTAAGTAAATTATCACTTCTAGCTGGATTATGGTTGATTTGGCTGAACACAATGAGAGGCTTTGCTAACCATCATTGGTGTCCTGGTAAGGTGTTCAAAGGGCAGAATTGGATGTTATCTCATGGGCGATGATTCTCAAGGGCTTTACCTCTTTTTGGTAGCTTCTTTTCATTCTTTCTGGCTTATCTTCACTTGATTTTAATGGGATGATCTGCCAGAAGCTTTTGCAAGGTTGATGCCATGGATGCATGGACCCCCCTTCAGAGTACTTGGACCACAGTTTTTTTTTTGGGCTTCCATATGGACAAGATGATAGGATCTGGTTTTGGTCTTTTTGGCCTTTTGTTTGCTTTGTGATGGACTTGAATGCCTTGGATATGGTGTCTTGCTCTCATATGCAACATACAAGGGACTTAATCCAAGCTTTTTGTAGATGCAGCTGAGGAGAATCCTAAGCAGTATCAAAATGTCCTGGGCGATAGCTTAATTCTACTAAATAGCAGCAAGATCAGAAACCTATTCTTTAATCTCAGAAGCCTGTATGTTACAATCTAATATTCAGCTCTTCAGAGATTATCTGAGAATATGAGAAAAGGCACTTGATGAGACACTACTTAATCTGGATTTATGGCCTATCAATCTCTGAAGAAGCATTTGCCAGTCTCATAAGATGAAATTTTGGAAAGGCGACCCAGAGTGCAGAAAGTCACAGATTCATCCAGAGATATTTAGGAAAATGCTAGCTTGCACCAGAGTCTTCAAAGGCTCTACTGAAACATGGTCCACAAGAACTAGGCTTCAACACATGCAAGTTTGGCTAGAAAAAACAACAGCAAGATCCCTGTCAAAATGGAAGAAGAAATACTTCCGTGGAAGCAGAGGGATGATCCAGAGCCGGCTGAAGGACGGACCCATATCTGACGAATATATTCTGCTAAGACAGGCTTACATTGCAGCATTTGAAGAAGGATCAGTACACAATGGCCAAAACATCCTCAAACAAGTCTGCACTTGATCTCCTAATGGTAAGTCCATGAATGGGATTGGTTGACTCGACATGACTCGGCCTGACTCAAACCAAGTAACTCGCCTTAAGTTGTAGGATTTTATTAGAATTAAATATGTTAGGTGCACAGTTCAAAACCCCCAAAACTCGACTTGACCCAACCCGACTCAATGTTCAACCAGGTTGGGTTGACTCAAAGACTCATATTTAATTATTATAAATTGAAAATATTATGATTTATTAATAGATAGTTAAAATAATGAGTTCTTGTATAAGTAATAGAAATCTTAATTCTAAGTAGTAATATTACTGATACCTCACTAATCAATGTCGTTAACCCCAGTGTTCGAAATATCGGTATCGCACGATGTATCGCACCCTTGGGATACAGATACGTATCGGTTATCGCACGGGATATATCGTTTGTATCGCATAGTTTATCGCACTTTTTGGGAAACATGGGGAAACATTAGGAAAATGGTTGAATTTTTTAATGAAACTTTGGGGATTGTTAAAAAGGCCCTTAATACACACTTTTAAATCATAAAGTTTCAAAAAAGAAGTATACATAATAGATTTCTTTTGTATAGGGTCCTAAGCTATGTGCTAGCCAATTGAACTAAGACAACTATATTTAGTATCAACCCCGTCCATCCATTTTTCCATATCATTTCAGGACATTATCCAAAAAATAAAATAGATCCAATAATTAGGTAGACTATACCATAGGAAACAATGGTGATTGACCATTAGTGGACCACAAAAGTTTTGGATCAAGCTAATAATAGTTTTTTCTCTTCATTCAAACCATAAATTTATCTGGTAAAATGGATGGATGGAGTGAATTGAAAATACAAATATTAGTCTGATTCAAAACTTATGTGGCCCCACGAATATTTCAAGTGTAGATGTTCAATCCTCACATTTTTGGCACACTTGAGTATTAGATCCTACTCATTTTTTATTCCATGTCCTAAAATGATCTCACAAAGCAGATGGATGGAGTGGATTCCTCATAAACATCATGGTAGGGCCCACCATAATGAGTCATATCCAAAGCTCAAGTGGACCACACCACAAATACCAGCAGGGACTGATTCTCACCATTAATACATTCGTAGGGCCCACCATAATGTTTATTTTCCATCCAATCAGTTAATTAGGTCACACGGACCTGGATGAAGAGGAAAAATAAATATCATATTGATCCAAAACTTCCGTGACCCCAAAAGGGTTTCAATGGTAGACGTTCAACCTACCACTGTTGTTTGCAATGTGGTCCAGTTGATCTTTGGATCTGTCTTATTTTTCATCAAGCCTTACGAAGAGCTCGCCAAATGGACAAACGGTTTGGATATAACACATACCTCATGATGGGACCCACATAACTTGATGACATCAACAATGGCTCGGTGGGCGCGGATGGGAACGGATTGGCTACTCCCCCTGACACCATGCCCGTGGGTGGTGTTCGGTGGTCTGTGGGCCCCACCATGATGTATGTGTTTCATCCATTTCTTTCATCCATTTTTAAAGATCATTTTAGGGCTTCATCCTAAAAATAAGAGGGATATAACTCTTAGGTGGACCACACCACAGAAAACAATAGTGATTGGATATCCATCATTTAAATCCTCCTAAGGCCCACTGTACTGTTTATATGACATCCAATTGTTGATTAGGTCATAAAGACCCAGATGAAGGGAAAAAATAAAGATCAGGTTGATCCAATAGTTTTATGGCCCCCAAAATTTTTTTAATGGTCGACGTTCATTCAACACTGTTTCCTCTAATGTGGTCCACTTGAGATTGGGATATACCTCATTTTTTTTATCATATTATAAAATGATCTATAAAAATATATGGACGGCATGGATGAAACACATACATCATGGTGGGGCCCACAGACCACCGAACATCAGCTGGCAGGGGGAGTAGCCAATCCGTTTTCGGCGCGGAGTAGGTTGAGTAGGGACGCGGATTTCCTGCGAAAGCCTTTCGCCCGAAGTTCCTGCTCCGGAAACTTGGGTGGGCCCAACGTGATGTTTTTAAGAAATCCACCCCGTACATCCGTTTTCTGAGATCATTTTACGACTTGAAACCAAAACTGATAAGGATCCAAGTCTCAAGTAGGCCGCACTAGAGTAAAAGGTGGGTAGAAAAATTCCTACCGTTGAAAACTTTCTGGTATAGAAAGTGATGTTTACCTAACATCCATACCGTTAATAACGTCATCCCTACTTGGATGAACTGAAAACACAAATATCAGCCTGATTCAAAACTTTTGTGGCCCACGAATATTTCAACTGTGTACGTTCAATACTCACAGTTTAGGTCCACTTGAGTACTGGATACAGCTCATTTTTGGCCTATCAACCTAAAAATATCTCGGAAAACGGATGGCCGGGATGGATTTCTCAAAAACATCACGTTGGGCCCCACCCAGGTTTCCAAAGCAGGAACTACCTGCGAAAGCAAATCCGCTTCCGTTGAGTAGCGAGACTGGCTACTGAATTGATGTCACCAAGTTCCGTGGGCCCCACCATAATGTATGTTTTGTATCCACACCGTCCATCCATTTGGAGAGAACATTTTATGCCATGAGTTTAAGAATGACTAAGATTCAAAGCTCTAATGGACCCCACCACAGAAAGCAGTAGAGGAGTGACGCCCACCGTTAAAAACTTCTGAGGGCCACAAAAGTTTTCGTTTAAGCTGATATATATTTTTTCCCTTTTATAAAGTTTTTTTTAACTTATTAACGGATTGGATCTCAAATAAACATCACGGTGGACCTTAGGAAGGTTTCAACGGTGGAAGTCACTTTCTCCACTGTTTTTTGTAGTGGGGTCCATTACAGATTTTTATCTGTCTCGTTATTTGACTCATGTCCTAAAATGATATCTCCGAATGGATGGACAGTGTGGATATAACACATTCATCATGGTGGGACCCACGTAACTTGGTGACGTCACTTCATAGCTATCTCGCTACTCAACCTGCCAGTAGCTAATCCGCGTCCAAAAAACAAGCTCAAACGAGCCTCATCGCAGAGGCAGAGCGATCTCGCCACTCAACCCGTTGGTTTTTAAGCAGAGAGGGTTTCGGAAGCAGAGAGGGTTCCGGAGCTTCCCGAACCCTAAAATTTCTCCCAAATCTTCCGGAACCCTAAAATTGCGAGGATGTCTCCGGATTTCTCTTCCGATCATGGCGTTCTCTCCTACAGGTACCGAAATCCACCCTCTATTTTTTTTTTCCCGATTTTTTCAAATGATGACGTCGATGTCCGACAATAATGGAGAGGAAATCGTGCGATATCGTCAAAATATCGTGCGATATCGACGATATATCGGCCGATATCTGGATTTTGGATTTTTTTGTATCTTCCGGGGGTTATCGCGAGTATATCGTCTCGCAGGGGTGCGATAACGATAATATCGGCCGATATATCGGCCGATAGTATCGATATTTCGAACACTGGTTAACCCCTAGTTGAGGCTATGGTTTCTAATATCAGTCCCAACACATTTAAGTTTTAGTAAAATCCCACAACTTAAGGCAAGTGATTTGGCTGGAGTAATGCTGACTCCTGTTGAGTCAATCAAGTAGATCTTGCTGTGCTGAATTGACCTGGTCGAGTTTCAAGTCGACTTAGCGAGTTTGAGAACTATGGTTGGGAGAGAGATTCACCCTGACTTTGATGAGGGAGGCAACTAACCTAAATTAGTGAGGTATTAACAATGTTGCTTTTTTGAGTTGGGATTTAAATCACCTATAAGAGATCTAACTATTTTAATTATCTATTAACAATCCTAATATTTTCAAATTATAATAACTAAATATTGAGTGGAGTCAGGTCGAGTCTTCGAGTCAACCTGACCTAGATGAACATCAAGTCCAATCGAGTTTTCAGGTTTTTTTTTTTTAATTATTATTATTATTATGATCATGACAGGTAGATCTATCACAAAGCGGCCAGGGAGATTTGCGGTGCCTTCTTGACTTATCCGTCTAAGTTGGGTGTTTCGAGGCCACTCGAGGAGTTCATGTATAGTTGGGGCAATGATCCATTTAAAATGAGGGTAATGTAGATGTTATGGCTATTTGTTGGGAGATTTGGAAAGAACCATTTCAAGAGAGATTCAGAAAGAAATAACTGATTCTTTGAAGAATATAACTACTATTTTTGGATGTGGTGGAAAAAATCATGTTCTATCATCTCGCCAGCCTATGCTTGTTGAGAGGGGCGTAGCTTGTGTTTCCAAGATCTTGGGTCCACTTATCCCCGAAGGGGACTCGGGGCTCTCCAGCATTTCATATTTTTCGGAGGCTCTTCTCCTTTCTCTTGATGTGTTTTATGTATCATTTTCTAACCCTAACATAATTAGCAATTATTAATTATAAATATAATTCCTCAGTTCTCATAGGCTAACTAGTAAATATTAACAAGGGCTTAATTATTTATTTAAAAATAATTAAATCTGACTAGCATGACCTATCTGGGTCACAACCACTCGGTTATAGGAGCTAAAACTCATGTGACCCTGAGCAGTTCTATTCTGAAAATGGGTTATACAGGGTCATGGTCCTTTTAGATTGTCAATTTAGGTCTGAAACGGTTCGACTACCCGTTCAGAAAAGACTTTGTTGAGTCCATTTCCCATACGAGGTTTGCTTGAATACATCCCGAAGTATTGTAATATTGGGACTAGCTGTTGGATTTGGGCTTTTATCAATGGTACGGATCGTTTATTTGGTAGGGGCTTCACTTGGATAGGGGATGCCCAAAGCTACTCTTGGTTGAATATTTCAACCTTGTGATGTGATTGTACAAAGGTTATGGAGACCGTTTGCTATTGAATATTTCAACCCTGTGATTATACAAAAGTTATGTATGGTGATTGTTTGTGTTGAAGCAAATGAGCCAAATTATCTAAGGGTCCAAATAATCCAACTAAGAGCTTTTAAAGTGAAGGAATACTGAAGCAATGACGTCACAAGGAGCAGGGGCTTCGTAGGGAGCGGGGGAAATCGAAGGAGTAGTGGTTCCGCAAGGAGCAGGGGCTTCGCAACCATCATCTGGAGGGGTAGGAGAAGAATGGAGAAACGTTCGACCTCGTAAAGCAAAACAAATCCAACTTAAAAGGGACATCGCAAGTTATCCGACACTATTTGCGAGGGGCTTTCCTAGCGGATGGCTGCCCATTAACTTCTTAAGAGTGTTCGGGAAAGCAGGAACGGTGATGGATGTTGTTTTACCAAGAAACAAAGATAATGGGTCATACATGGGCTTCGCCCTGGTCAGAATGAGCTCCGAGGATGAACTCCTTAGGGCTATCCAAGAGCTCCATGGCAAAAGCTTTGGGGGAGTAAAAATGCTAGTTCAAAAGGCAAGATTCTGACCTAATTTTAGATACAAACCGGGAGATCGAAAATCAAAATAGAAATCAACATCAATGACGCAAAAGAGATCGCTTCATAATCATGTATTCTGGTAAGGCTCATCTTCTTTTAAAGATGTACTTACTAACGCTATAGGGGGAGCCAACCCAAACCATGATCGACAACTTGCAGTTGTAAATAGTAGAAAGACGATGGAAGAGGGACACGTTCCTGTGATCGATGGAGAGGACACCTCAATCCACATCAGCCACAACACGATCAATCAATCCATTAAGTCCCTCCAAGACTCCATAGTGGTGATTACCAAAGAAGGATCATTGATTTCTCAAGTCAGAGGCTGGCTAGACGAGTGCTGCAGTTACCCGCCTCATACCTACCACATCAGACCCATAGGCATCAATGAGCTATGGATCAAATTATCTCCGGGTGCCAATCCGGACCTCCTACTCATTGCGGGAGCACTGGATAAAGATGGTCCAGTCTCCAGAATCCTCAGTTGGGAGGAATTTTCGACGTTCGGTAGCGAGGACGTATGGATGCTAATTTGGTAAGTTTCCTTGGAGCTGTGGAACGAAGAATTTTTCCTGGCAGTGGCAGTTAAGCAGTGTAAATTCATCGAACTATACCCTAAAACGAAACTGGGAGAAGAAATGGGGGTCATAAGGGTCAGGGTAAGAAGGAAAAAGGGCGAGGCAGTTCCTCCATTCATCTAAATCCATGCAGCTGACAGAAACCTCTTCCTTCCTATCCAAATGGAAACGAAGGACTCTACAATCGCACGCTGGGGCGATATTTGGAGACTCAAAGAGGGATCATCTTCGGCAGCTCCGGCGACAACAGAAGCGGCGATACTTCCAATGGAAGAAGGAGCACAATTCCCATTCGTCTCAAGAGCACCAGATCTTCCAGGGAAGACATGTAGCGATCCTGTTGGGGGAAGCTTTGATTTCGTCAGGCCTTCGGTGGATCGTTTGACGCGTGTCCCTCCATCGCCCATCGGCCTCAATCGTCTGACATACAATAGCTCAACTTCTCATCCTCTATTGCGAACGGACGAAATCGCGACACATACCCTTCTAGCTGTACAAGCGGCCAGCGATGATAGTCAAACCATCGAGTGCATCAACACGCGTGGTACCCTACCTTATACAGGTGTTGGCTCGTGTTGGCTCTAACGAGTCTCGAGACCCGACAATCCATTCGGATTCCGAGCTCGGGCCTGGGATGCACCGCGATATTGCAACTATCGCTGGGGACCCGATTGTTAACTCGATCCTTTCATTCGGATCCGAGTTGGATCCCTCGAATACGGCGACCCGAGTCTCTCCCAATCCTGACTTATCTCTCAAAGCGATCCCCTTTCCCAAATGTCGTCTACTTTCCCGTCTTGAAATCGTCGATCCAACCAGGAAATCTTCGCCTTTGCCTCAGAAGGTGTGGAGATTAAATTCTCCGTTGTTAGACCTAAACTCTGAGATAACTGGCCTTCTTGCAGCACCACCTCTGGATATCCAATCAAAAGCAGAATCCTCCCCGCGCTCTTCGGAAGGAGATCTTGCCCTCGCCTGCAACTCTGATTGTCGTTCTGGATCCTCTGTTGAAGCGGGCTTTGCTTTCTTGCCCAGATCCATGGTGTCCAGAGACGCAACGTTTGATCAAGCCCTGGTCATGTTATTTCAAGACCAGTTGAGGGAAGATATCATAGAAGCCGAACCATTGCAGATTAGGATGGGAAAACTGGATGAAGCCATATTCGATAATTCTGAGCCTAGGGCGAAGCTGGAAGTTCTTCGGACAAACTTGGTCGATACCATCCAAAGGAAAAAATGGATCAGGGATGCCATGGGCCACATTGGAAGATCTATTGGTCTCTCTTTTGGCGATCACCCAGAGGATTACATTGCTCTATTCCAGTACATAGAATCCCGCAGTAGACCTCTGATTCAAGTCAGATCGCCAAAACATTCCTCACCCAAATCCAACAGCAACAGGGAACTTCAAAACCTTCTACATCAATGGTATGTATACGGAAGGTGGCAGGAAAGCATCAAGGGGTAGATCAGTTTCTAGATGAAGATTTTATCCTGGAATGTCAGAGGGGTGGGGTCTAAACAGAAGAGAAGACTCCTTAAAGATATTTGTGGCAGATGCAAGGCAGATGTGATCTGTATGCAGGAAACTAAAGTTCAAAATTTCAACGTCAAACTTATGGGGTCCCTCTAGAAGGAGAGAGACATGAAATGGGCTTCAGTAGACGCCAAAGGCAGTGCGGGAGGTATTCTTCTGGCTTGGAAGTAGACAATTTGGGACATGAAGCAATGCTGGACAGGAGAATATGCAGTTTCGGCCATCCTAAAAGAGGTATGCTCGAATTTTAAATGTCTAATAACTGCTGTTTATGGTCCTAATCAGGAAGATAAAAGGAGTGCCTTCTGGGAAGAGTTGAAGACAGCCCGTCGGCTCTTCGATGGCCCCTGGTGCTTGGGAGGGGACTTTAATATCATGCGCTACGCAAAAGAGAAATGAAAAGGGGGGAGAACCACTGCGGCTATGCGACGCTTCTCGCACTGGATTGAAGAGCAGGAACTTCTGGACCTTCCTCTGATTGGTGCTAGATTCACCTGGTCCAATCAACGTGCGTCCCCGACTATGTCCAGATTGGACGGATTCCTGCTTTCTGCTGATTGGCTAGAAGCATTCCCGATGGTGTCTCAAACTGCTCTTCCGAGACCCACATCCGATCATTGCCCCCTTCTGCTCTCAGTGGAAGATCAGGACTGGGGCCCAAAGCCTTTTAGATTCGACTCATCCTGGCTCTCGATTGAAGGCTTCCATCAACTCATAAAAGATTGGTGGACAGGTTTTCAAGTCGAGGGCTACATTGGGTATAGGCTTTGCTGCAAATTGAAACTCCTTAAAGACAAGATAAAGGGATGGAAAACAACGGACCTTCGAAAAAGGGATTTGGAAACTCAAGATCTTCTCTCCTAGCTTCAGGTAGTTGATGCGACGGCTGAAGCTGGTCACTTGTCCTCAGCCGATGAGATCAGAAGAATCCATTTGATTCAGCAATACTCCTCAAGGATGCTTGAAGAGGAGATTTCCTGGAAGCAAAAATCGCAAAGCAAATGGATCAAAGAGGGTGATAAAAATACCAATTTTTTTCACAGCATTGCTCTGTGCGTGCTCGCGTTAACAAAATCAGCAGCATAATGGTTAATGGCACTTGATTAGAAGACGAGGACAAAATCGCCGCAAAATTCATCCAATATTTCAACAGTCTTCTCTAGGGTGAGACCTTTCCTAGGCCTAATCTAGATCTTCTTCAGTTAGATCGTATCTCAGAGGCAGATCATGAAGGTTTAGAATCTCGTTTTTCGATCGAAGAAGTTAAAGGGGCCATGGACTCGCTGATTGGGGATAAAGCTCCCGGCCCGGACAGCTTCTCTATTCTCTTCTTCCAATCTTTTTGGAATATTCTCAAGGATGATGTTATGGAGTTCATGAATGAGTTTCACGACAGAGGGAGGATCTCTAAATCCCTTGGGGCTTCTTTTATTGCTCTCATCCCTAAAATTACGGAGCAGAATCTACATCAGATTTCAGACCTATTAGCCTTGTTGGGGGGCCTTACAAGATCTTGCCAAAGGTCCTCTCTTCCAGGCTGAAAGGGGTGATGGGAAAGATCATATCTGAAAATTAGAGCGCCTTTATTTTGGGAAGGCAAATCATTGATAGTGCACTCATTGCATTTGAATGCTTAGATTCAAGTCATAAATCAGGTGTTAAAGGCCTAATATGCAAACTGGACCTTGAGAAGGCGTATGACCATGTCGATTGGGACTTCTTACAGTATATGCTTCAGCGTATGGGGATTGGGGTCAAATGGAGAGCATGGATGAAGGAATGTGTAGGTTCTACTTCTCGATTATTCTTAATGGGTCCCCCAAAGGCTTCTTCAAGAGCACTAGGGGCCTTCGTCAAGGTGATCCGCTATCTCCCTTCCTTTTCTTAATTGTTGGAGAGGCGCTATCCAAAATGCTGAGCAAAGGTCAGGAAGAAGGCATCATCAGTGGCTTTAGAGTGAAAGGAATGAACACAACCATCTCTCACATCCAGTTCGCAGACGATACCCTTTTATTCTGTGAAGCTAATCAGGAGAAAGTGAGCAATCTTTGCACCACTATCAGATGCTTCGAAGTAGTGTCGAGATTGAAAGTGAATCTTGGAAAGTCTAAGATGCTTGGAGTGAATATGGAGGATGATAGCGAATTACAGGAGTTCGCTAACCTCTTTGACTATCCTACGGGTAGCTTCCCTACCTCGTTCATGGGCCTTTCGCTTTGTATTGGAAAGCCTCCTCCATCTTTATGGGACAAGGTCATCAATAGGTTTGAGAAATATCTTACAAGATGGAAATGTAGATATCTATCTTTGGGAGGGCGTCTCACCCTGATCAAAGTTGCGCTTTCAAATCTTCCATTATACTTCATATCCCTATTCAAGTGCCCGGCTCCAATTCTTTCAACTCTTGGAAGACTCAAGCAAGATTTCTTATGGCATGGGCATGAAGAGAAATTTTTTTTTTTTCATTTGGTAGATTGGAAGGAGGTTTGCAAGGGGAGAAATGAAGGTGGTGCAGAAGTAAAGGATCTGAAAACAATGAACCGAGCCCTCTTAGGTAAATGGATCTGGAGGCTTGGGACCGAGAATGGGACCTTATGGGACTCCTTAATTAAAAGCAAATATGGACACTCTGAGGGTGGCTGGTGGACTAAGGATTCCACGCGATACAGAGCTTCCACCTTGTGGAGAGATGTGATCTCCATCAAAGATAGGGTCCTCAAGGGCATTGGCTTTGCTCTCAGAAACGGCAAAAAGATTCGGTTTTGGGAAGATGCGTGGATGGGAACCGCTACCCTTAAAGAAGAATTCCCAAGCATCTTCCGGCTAGCTCCAAATCGGAACAGCAACATGGCGGACTGCTTCTCAGTGATAGGGGAAGAAATCGTCTGGAGTATTGTGTGTAGAAGAGATCTCCAGGACTGGGAATTGGATGACTGTATGGCCCTCCTTAATCGCCTGAATAGCTGCAATCCGGTTCATCTCAAGGAAGACTCCCTACTATGGCATTTCGACAAATCAGGCCACTTCTCTGTTAAATCATTATACAGTTCTATGGGAACTGCTCCTATCACTTTCGTCAATCTGATCGAGAGAGTGTGGAAGTTCAAAGCTCCGCCAAAGATGGTGGTCTTTGGGTGGCTCGTCGCAATGAAGAAGGTCCTCACGGTTGATAACCTGACGAAAAGGGGCATGGTTCTTACTAATGTTTGCCTTCACTGCCCTCTCATCAGTCATATATGGGCTGCCATCCTCCCCATTTTTGGTATGCATTGGTCCTTTCCAGAATCCGCTGAGAGTCTTCTCTCAGCTTGGCAAGGTGCTAATCCAGGAAATAACAGAAAGGAGATCTGGAGAATGGTTCTCCTCGCTATCTGATGGACCGTTTGGGAAGAAAGAAATGGGAGATGTTTCAGGGACTTCTCTAATTCAGCAGACTCTCTAGTCAATAGGGTGAAATATTTCATGGTCGAATGGATTTCCAATGTTGCTTCTTTTAAAGGATGTAATTTGTCTTTTTTAGGTGGGTAATTTGCTCGCTTCCTCAGCGGGCTGTTTCCCTCCCTCTTTTGTAATCTGTTTTCCCTATCTATATAGTCTTCGTTGCCTTTCAAAAAAAAATTCCAACTGAGAGCTTTTATATGTTGATTTTCCATCATACAAGGTGGGACTCGACATATAAACGGTTTGAATCCTTGGAGGATGACCCAGATTCAAAGGCTAAAATTGTTCAGCTTTATTGAAGGAAACCTCACAGAGAATTTTCCCCATGCCATTGAGTTCCAGCTGTTGAATACATCTTACATACCCAGCTCACTCATGTACCCTTGTTGCATTGATATCTTCCTAGCCTTTTATATATATATATATATATATATATATATATATATATATATATATATATATATATATATATATCAACATATGATTTTTTAAATTGCCCAATGTTAGTTAAAAAACAATAAAACTTGACTTGATATTTTGTGTGTGTGTGTGTGTGTGTGTGTGTGTATCAACATATGATTTTTTCAATTGCCCAATGTTAGTTTTAAAACAATAAAACTTGACTTGATATTTAGTAATAATAAATATCGTAGAGCAATGAGAGAGATTTTTAATAGGACGTGTATAAATAAAAGACCAAAGATGATATGGGCACAACACAGTGAGTGGGTAGATGACGTTAGTTTTTTTTTTTTTTTCCTTAAACCTTTGTATTCTTGACTTTGAACCTAAACCCCCCTTGATATTATTGCAAGATTGTGAAGGTTGTGGGACCATTCTTAAACTTAAAAGGGCATTCTTGTTGGTCAATCATTAGAGTTTCAGTTTTTTTTCATTAGGGTTTGCTTAGATGCATGAACAACTCTTCAAGAATGCACATTAAATGCTGAGATTACGCATTGAATTTCTGATAGTATATCCATTAAAAAAAAAGTATTTATGATTGTTCCAGAAGAAATGGAACAAAAGATTCAACAGAACTAGGATAGTTATCACGTGCAGTCTATCAAATCCTAGTTTTAGAGGCGCATAATAGATTGTTATGAACATCATGAGTTGTCCTATAATAAAACTAGGAATCTAGATCATCTGCTTGTCACAAGCATGAATTCTCTGTTTTCCTGCATTGTGATTGGTCCATGTCATTACTGACATTGTCAGCATTGCTGCATTAAATGTAGTATGTGATGATGTAGCCGAATCACATTGCAACAAACAGGGAATCCCAGCCTGTGACAAGCAGAGGATCCAGACTCTAAAACTAGTTGTTGCTGATACCTACTTCTCGGTTCATTCTTCCATAACTCGAGCTTGGAGATGGAAGATATAAGAGGGCCTTATGGAGAATATGGTCAGAAATCTATAATAAAGTCCGACCATAACGACCAAATTTATAATCTTCATGCATAAGGGTAATAGATTACCTAGTAGAAAAGATTTCAAAATCATCACAAACCTCACTCATTAGCGCAAGCAATTTATCATTGTCTATAGAGTCTGAAATGCACGAACATCTCATTAGGATGAGAATATTATTATTGTCTATAAAGTCTGAAATACACCTGGATGCAGCATTCACTTAAGACATGCTTGCTTGGACAAGGTTGTCCAAAAAATCGGATACCATACCCTGCCATATGTAACCCAAAACTACAAGATTTGAAGAGCTTATTTCACATTTTAGAACCCACTAACTAGGTTTGGAACTGCCCACATGTGCTACAGCTCACCTCTTCAACATAATTTCTACAAATGCAAAACAGGAACATCTGTAGAGAACCCTGTCAATGCGACCAAATTTCTGAAGTGAGTTGTTGTCTGTGCATCCAAACAACCACGAAATAATATTTACACATGGTCTGGTGTATTTGTGCATTATACATGGTTTTCAAATCTTGATATTTCAGACAAGAGGTTGGCTAATATGAACCATTGGCCTGTTGATTCACACCATCCATACCATCCATGGAACAAGAACATTTGCAAGACTCATAGATGACAAAAACCAATATAAAAGATCTTTTGAAATTGAATGTGGGTCATTGCCATATTGCTCTTCTTAATTGTCTACATGTAAGCCACTTATCATAAGTTAAGATTGTCCTGTCAACCGTAATTTCAAGTCATAAGTCTGTCTGTGGTGGGACATAAACACAACAATGATGTGGATCACTGAACTCAGAATCCATGTTTCAATATTTATAGAACCTGTGTACATTGTGCAAAGATGCACATAGGCCCATGGCCTTGTGTGTATCCCATCCAACCCATGCGTTAAGTGTACCTCAACATGATGTTGGGATGGTCCAAAATTAGGCACATCCAATCATTAAGTGGGCCACATCATAGGAAACAATTGACAACCATCCAAAAAAAATCTCCAAATTCATGATGGTTCAATCAGCATGATTTTTGGAGTGTCCAACTTTCATTGTGGGCAAACCCTTTAGATTAAGATCTTTCTACAAGAGCAGCATTTGGGAAACAGTGAGATAAGAGCATATCTCCTATTTTAGTATCACACCATTTTAGAAATGGTGTTGATAATGGCACTGATCAAGAAACCCTAACCATTCAATTAATAGCTATCAAATGGATGGTTAAAAGCTATAACATAGTGAGTGGCTCAAATTCCAGCGAGACCTGGCTGCAATCCCAGAAGCAGCTATGTGGGGGGGACCCTGGCCATAGGGCCCACCTTTATGAATGCATTGTATATCCATGCTGTCCATCTGTTTTTCCAGATTATTTTAGGACATGGTTCGAAAAATGAAGCAGATACAAATTTCAGGTGGAACACACAACAGGAAACAGTGGTCATTGAATGCCTACCATTAAAAACTTCCTGGGATCCACCATACCTTTTATTGAACATCCAACCTGTTGATAAGGTCACACCGAGATGATGAGAGGAAAAAAATAAATATGAGCTCAATCCAAAAGTTTTGTGGCCTACAAATGTTTTAAATGGTCAACAACTAATATTTCCTGTGTTGCGGTCCGCCTGAAATTTTTATCTGTTTCATTTTTGGGACCATGCCCTAAAATAAGATTGCAAGACAGATGAACAGCGTGGATATACAATGCATACATCGAGGTGGGCCCTATGCTCAAGGTCCTGCCCACATGGTTGGCTCTCCACTTAATGTGGAAGGCTAAATGCTGAAAGTGTTGGTGCATTAAAATTTTTTAAAAAAACTTTTAAATAAAATATCCCTGAAATATTTCAAAATTATACTTCATGGTTCCATCCATGATTCTTAAATTTGCTGACTCAACTTAGAATTCATCCGAGTCAACTCATCTCAACATGATTTCGACTCGGTCGAGTCAAGTTGACCCAACGATATTAGACATCTAGTCGAGTCTTAGAGTTTTTTGAACTATGCCCAGTAGCCCCTAGACTAGGCAGAACACTGCTTCAAGGCCCAAGACTCTGGTCTAGTTAGACCTACACGCAGTTGGATCAGGTATATAAATGGGCCAGGATAAAAAGGCCCACTAGCTAATCAGATATCCATGCTTGGCCCAACTCACAAGAAAGAGCTTGGATAGTTGGAGACGAAGCTTAAGAAGGTACTTTCTTTGAAAATCTAGATCCAACTTGTTGATGCAAAAATTCGGTTTGATCCCTTAGACCTTCATGTACCTGCACAAAAAGAATAACAAAGGATACCCTGGTTTGAGCAGGGGACCCTCCGATGCCAAAGTCAGGCTTGGATTCCGGGTCTAAATGTATCGAGGGGTTTTGAGAAAGAATTTTTGCATACCTCACAAGATGATGGAGGTTCTCCCTTTATAGCTGCTGGAGCGTTTAATCGTAGGAGGATTCTCCTCCTAGTATTGCGCAATCGTAAGAGGATTCTCCTCCTCGTATCGCGAAGTTAGGATTGTGCCCGTCTCTAGTCCTCATCTGATCCTGTGAGCTTCGGGATCGGGGATCTTATCCCGAGATATTTGGGATGAGGCCTTGTTTCGCGCTGTCCCTCCTTTGTTGGCCGATCCGATAAGAAGGTCGGTCTGATGCATGCTCGGACTGTCGGTTCGTCGTCCGGACCGACTTGTCTTTTGTCTCGGTTTATAGAGTGTATAACTTCGCCTCGGATCCGACGTATCCTTCGGCGACCCGAGGCGACGACCCGAGGCGCTAAGTCCGAGTCTCAGGACTTGGTATTTTTGGTCCCAACAGTAAGCCCCCTTACTCCGTGTGTCTCATATAACACTTAGGAGTAGCGAGTTTTGAGTCGGTTCATAACTTGGTCCGAGACAATAAATAGGCATTTAATGCACTCCGTGTCACCTTTGATGGGAGACGGTTCAGTTTCTGACATCGCATGCGTCGGCAACTGTCAAATCGCTCACCCCGCCAATGAGGTTCGGACACGTAGCAAGGGCATTATTATCGTCAGTCGACGTGCGCCACGTGTCGAGTGGGGGAGTCGATGCAGGCGTCGAATCATTTCTCCATTAATTACCTCCGCCACATGGCAATCTTATAAAAGGGTGGGGGTCCCGCATTTCGAACTTCTATTGTCATTCCCGCTTTGTATTTCCTGTGGAGCTTTTTGGTCTTTCCTCTTCTTCCTTTCCTCTTTCTTGACTGTCAGCGGCTCTTTTCACCATTTCCGCTGTCCTTCCTTCCTCCGGTGAGTCTCTCCTTCCTCTTTATTTAGTGATAATGACGGCTAAAGGTTCTCAAAGTCCCCGGGGGGGGAGTTTCCGGAGATGAAGGCGAAGCGCAACGTTTTTGGAACGTTGCGGAATCGCCTTCCTTACTAACGGAGATAGCAGTTGATGCGAACGCTGCTTTTCTTTCTGAGAGGGTTACTGAAGCTCCGGCGGAGCGCCCTGCTTCCGTTGATCCTTCTCGGGGTGGGTCGTCTTTAATAACACGCCCGGGAAGGCCTAATCTTCCAAGGGATATGGAAGAAGAAGAAGAGGAGGAGGAAGAGAAAATATTGATTGCTGAGGGAACCTCTGGGTCGGTTCCTGTTGATAAGTCGGCACATGCCGAGTCTGAAGGAGAAGGATCGGGGGATGACCTAAGCGGCCCGGTTCCTTCGGTCTTAACTGAGGCGGATTTGGACAGAATCCGAATCGGGTACCACATCCCTGAATCGGTTATCACTTATCTCCCCCGTCCGAAAGACTTACCGGATCATCCTCCTACTGGGGCGGTCGCGATCTACTAAGTCTCGATGCAATGCGGCTTACGTCTGCCCCTTCAGCCCATTGTCCGGAGAGTTTTGTCTCGTATTCGGATTGTACCGGGGCAAATAGTTCTGAATGGGTGGAGGAGCTTACTCGGGTGTGCGGTATTGTGGGCTGAGATGGAATAGCTGCCGCTAACAGTCGACGAATTTCTTCACTTATACCAAGTGCGCGTGAATCCGAACTACGCCGGCTTTTATGTCTTCGCTGCTTGGCGGGGCGGAGGCGGCTCCCTAATAACTGACCCTCCCACTTCCAACAAGCATTGGAGAGAACGTTGGTTTTGGGCCTGTGATCGTTGGGAGACGGCTGAGTCCGGGTCCTACGAGGCTCGTGTTCCTCGGGCGTTTCAGAGAGCAGGTGACTTGGCTCTTCTCTCTTGCCCTTTTTTATTTTTGTAATATTCTGAGTCTGACGGGCTTGTGTCTGGTAGACATCCCAAAGAAGCGGCAAAAGCTCGACTCCAGTGCTTCAGCTCGGATCAAAGAGTTGAGGACGTTGGATCCGGCAGATAGGTCCTGGAAGGTGCTCTTACAACCGGAGCGTCTTCATCTCGCAGGTCTAGACTCGACCGTCACAGGTAATTGAAATTGTATTTTCATGTGCCTTTTGAACTTTTCCTGATTTACTTCGTCTTTTTTTTTTTTATTTATAAATCTGCCCGAAGCTCGTCCCCATCTAAGGATTGTTTCCGAATCAGCCCCCTCGGAGATGACTGGAACTCGTCCTCCTCTTAGGGCGGTTTCGAAGTTAAAGGCTCCTCCGCGATCAGTCCTTTTGTCAGAGCCTCGGCCGCCGAAGAAACAAAGAGTAGTGCAGAATGAGAAGGAGCCTGCGGGTTCTTCTACCCCTGCTGTCGTCGTAATTCCGGATCCTGATCCGGAAGAAAGGGTGGAAGTGACGGTGGCCACTGCCTCGGAACCTCAGGCGGCACCTGACTCGGGACATGTTGCAACAGATGTTCCGAGATAGGAGGAAGAGACAAGGGCTGCGTCTTCCAGAGGGGAAGAAGAGACGAGGACTGCATCCTCCAGAGGGGAGGAAACGAACCAGGAAGGGCCGTCTATCTTGCAGAAGATGGTGTCGGGGATGGTTCCCTGGGCCTTAGCCCATGGGAGCTAAAATGAGTTCATCAGTCTCTACAATGTTCCTTCGTAGCAAACCATCGGCCATGCAGCGAGGATACTTTTTGAACTTGCTCCTTACTTGGTTAAGGCCTGCAAAGAGTTATCCTCGGCCCATCGGCTGCAGACCCTTCTGTCGGAAGCAGAAGGGCAACGTGAGAATGCTGAGTTACGGGTCGGCGTTCTGATGGGCGAGGCAGCCCTTGCCCGGAAAGTTGCCGAAGACACAAAAGCAGAGGTGACTTTTTCCAGGAGAGCCCTTGATGAAGCGCAAGCCGAGGTTACTCAAGTGTTGGCTCTCCTCTCCCGAGCTGAAGAAGAGAACCGTCGAATCCTTGCAGTCCATGCTTCCTGTGCAGATGACTTGGCTCGGGCTAAGCTTGAGGCGGCGGAGCTTATTCAGCAGGCCAACGAGAAAACTCAGGAGGCTGAGAAGGCTAGGGACCAAGCCGTTCAAGCATTCCTTGAGTCAGCGGAGTTCGAGGATGAGAGGGATCACTTGTTCCAAAGCGGATTTCTGGAATGTGTCAAAGACATAAAGAAATCTTTTTCTGACCTTGATCTCTCAGAAATCGAGGGTGGAGGAGCCTCGGAATCCGAGAATCCGGATGCCGCTGCTGAAGTCATTGCTGGAGATGTTTCGGGTTCCGTTCCTACCGGAGGACAGTAACCAGGGCCCCCTTTTTTTTTGATGTAATTTGCATGTGTTTGATGAATGAAAGAAAAACGCTTTAGTTTTATTCATTTGACTTGGCGATAATCTTTCTTAAGTTCAGAGTCTTTAAATATTGAGTATCGAGCTAAGGATAGTAAATCTTGAGGTGCTCAGCGTTCCACGGATGCGGCAGCGATTGTCCGTTTAGATCTTCTAATTGGTATATTCCTGGCCGGATAGTTCCCGAGACAATGTAAGGTCCTTCCCAGTTTGGTCCTAATGTACCCGATCCAATCTCCTTAGTATTGGAAAATACTTTTCGGAGAACCATATCTCCCATCCGAAACCGTCTGATCTTAATTCGGGCATTATAGAACCGAGTCACTTGTCGTTGTCGGGCTTCTGTACGCAGTCGTGCCACTTCCCTTTGTTCGTCAAGGAGATCGACTCCGAGTGTAAGGAGTTCTTCATTTTCTTCCGCATTGAACGAAGTGACTCGAGCCGAAGGTAAGCCGATTTCAACGGGAGTGACGGCTTCCGAGCCGTAAGCGAGTGAAAAGGGAGTTTCTCCTGTGGCGGTTCGAGCTGTGGTTCGGTAAGCCCAAAGAATTTTCGGGAGTTCTTCGGCCCATGCTCCTTTGGCTCGGTCAAGCTTGGTTCGGAGATGTTGCTTGATAATCTTGTTAACCGCCTCAACTTGTCCATTAGTTTGAGGATGATGGGGCGAAGAATAAACGTTTCTGATTCCGAGGTTGCCGCACATCTCGCGAAAGCTTCTGTTATCGAATTGCCTTCCATTGTCCGTAATAATGGTACGGGGTACTCCGAATCGGCAGATAATGTTCTTCCATACGAAATCGGTGATCTTCTGTTCGGTTATCTTAGCTAATGGCTCTGCCTCGGCCCACTTTGTGAAATAATCTACTGCTACCACAGCAAACTTGGTCTGACCTTTTCCCATAGGGAGTGGACCAATAATGTCGACACCCCACTGTGCGAAGGGCCAAGGACCAGTCATTGGCGTTAATGCCTCGGGAGCTTGCCTTGGAATTGCTGCGAACCTTTGACATTTGTCACATTTTTGGACGAGCTTGCGAGCGTCGTGTTGGATAGTGGGCCAGTAATATCCCTATCGTAGGACCTTGTGGGCAAGAGACCGCCCTCCAGAGTGGTTTCCACAGATTCCTTCGTGGATTTCACGTAATACATAGTTCGCCTCATCGGGTTTGAGGCACCGCAGCAACGGAGCGTAGTAGCCTTTCTTATAGAGAGTACTGTTGAGTATGGTGTAACGGGAGGCTCGGAATCTCACTCATCGAGCCTCGGCACGATCTTCAGGCAGTTTCCCCTTGTCAAGGTATTGGCGGATTGGATCGACCCAGGATGGTTCCGAGACGATTGTATTCACGGCTTTGCTAACTGGTTCATTTATGCTCGGCTTATCGACGTATTCGACAGGGACGGACTTGGGTATATCATCTTCATCGGCAGAGGCGAGCTTTGCTAATACGTCGGCTTTGCCGTTTTCCGTACGAGGGATCCGAGTAACATGACAGAGTTGAAATCTATTGATAAGTTCTTTCGCTTTCTCCATGTATGCTCTTAATTGGTCTTTCCGTGTCTGGTATACACCGGTAACTTGATTAACAACCAACTGAGAATCGCTGAAAACACTTAGGTGCGTGACTCCCATGCTAGCGGCGAGTCGTAGGCCGAGTAACAATGCTTCATATTCCGCTGTATTATTCGATGCTTGGAATCCAAGTCGTAAGGCATACTGTATATAGGTATGGTCGGGGGTTTCCAGCACAATCCCAGCCCCACTTGCCTTCGAGTTGGAAGAGCCATCGACAAATAGTTTCCAGAGAATGGGGCAGGGTAGGGTTGGTGTAGCGGCTGTTGTTGGAACTGCAACATCCTTTGGCATATCGTTGACCGGGAGTTCGGTTGGTGGTGTTCCCTCGGCAATAAAATCAGCTACGGCTTGCCCTTTGATTGCTACCTTCGGTTTGTATTGAATGTCAAACTCACTCAGTTCGATAACCCATTTCGTGAGTCGGCCGGAAGCTTCTGGTTTCTGCAATATCTGGCGAAGCGGGAGATCGGTCATCACGATGATGGTATGGGCATGGAAATATCCTGAGTCGGCGAGAAGAAATTATTAGTGCCAAGGCTACTTTTTCCAAGCTTGGGTATCTCGTTTCGGCAATAATGCTTTGCTGACGTAATATACCGGCAGCTGCTTTCCTTCGGATTCTCGTATCAAAGCTGAGCTAACCGCTGCCTCGGATACTGCTAGGTTAAGCAACAGGGATTCGCCTGATTCGGGCTTTGATAAGAGAGGTGGAGAGCCGAGATATGATTTTAATTGTTGGAATGCCGCTTCACATTCTTCCGTCCAACCCATTGTTTGTCGTCCTTTCAACTGTTTGAAGAAAGGGAGACATTTATCCGTGGCTCTGGACAAGAACCGGTTAAGTGCAGCGACTCGTCCAGTCAACCTTTGGATGTCCTCAATGGTTTTAGGGGATTCCATATCAATCAAAGCCTTTATCTTCTCAGGGTTTGCCTCTATTCCTCGCTGACTAACCAGGAAACCAAGGAACTTTCCAGAGCCCACCCCAAAAGCACATTTACTCGGATTTAGCTTCATCCGAAACTTTCGTAGGATGAGGAACATTTCTTCCAAATCATTCATATGATCTGCCGCGTGTATGCTTTTGACGAGCATGTCGTCAATGTATACTTCCATGGTTCGGCCTATAAGCCGAGCAAAGATTTTGTTAACTAATCTTTGGTAAGTTGCGCCGGCATTCTTTAAACCAAATGGCATCACTCGGTAACAATAAAGGCCTTTGTCGGTGACAAAGGTGGTTTTTGATTTATCTTTTTGATGCATTACAATTTGATTATACCCTGAATATGCATCCATGAAGCTAAGGAGCTCATGTCCGGCGGTACTATCTACTAGCTGGTCTATCCTCGGAAGCGGAAAGCTATCCCTCGGGCAGGCTTTATTTAAGTCAGTATAGTCAATACAGACTCGCCACTTCCCGTTGGATTTCTTTACGAGCACGACATTTGCGACCCATTCTGGATAGTGTATTTCTTCTATGAAATTAGCTTGGAGAAGTTTGCTGACTTCTTCTTCAATGATGGCATATCGTTCAGGGCCGAACGGTCGTCGCTTCTGTCAGATCGGTCGGTACGACGGATCGATGTTGAGTCGGTGAGTCATCACAGATGGGTCGATCCCGGGCATATCGTCATGGCACCAGGCAAATACGTCGGCGTACCTTCGGAGCAGGGCTATCAGGTTTTCTTTCAAGAAGGACTGTAAAGACGAGCCAATTCGTACCGTCTTGGATCCATCTGTTTCGACCAGGGGGACTGAGTTAAGATCTTCAACCGGCTGCCCTCGTTCATGACTCTCACCCCGAGGGTCCAATGATTCGATCGTTGATATGTTGATCGGACTTTTGTCGGCGGTCCCTTTTACAGCTATCATGTAACAGCGCCTCGCATCTTGCTGGTCTCCTTTGACAATTCCTACTCCCGACTCAGTCGGAAATTTCAATGAAAGATGGTATGTGGATACCACGGCCTGGAGGAGACTTAAAGAAGGTCGGCCGAGTATTGCGTTGTATACTGAGGGTTGATCGACGACCAAGAATTCCACCATCATCGTCGTCTGATGTGGGGCATTGCCGGCAGTGAGTGGCAACGAGACAATTCCTTCGGGCAGTACTTGTCCCCCGGAAAACCCGATTAACGGGGTCCGAACTGGACGTAGCATGGATCGTTCGATTCCCATTTTATCGAACGCCTGAGTAAATAATACGTCTGCAGATGATCCCGTATCGACGAGTATCCGGAACACTTTCCGGTTAGCGATAGTCAGGGTGACAATCAATGCGTCATCGTGGGGGTGATAGATACCTCGGGCGTCTTCCTCTGTGAACGAAATGTAATATCTTTCCCTTTTCTTCTCCTTTGGTGGCCGATCTATAATCATAAGCTCGGACTCAGGCTGACTAAGTTTTCTCGCATGATTCCTTCGAGCATTGTTTGAGTCGCCCCCACCTCGCGGCCCGCCGATAATTGTCCGGATTTCTTCCATTGGCTGACTCTCGGTCGCACGTCTCTCAGTTACTTCAGCTTTGACTACATGTTCTTTGAGTCGGCCGTCCTTTATGAGTCGTTCGATCTCTTCCTTTAGGTGACGGCAATCACTTGTGTTATGCCCGTGATCACGGTGATAATGGCAGTATTTATCCTTGTCCCGCCGATTAGGATTACTTTTGAGCTTATTGGGCCAGTTGACAAAGCCTTCACTCTTGATTTCCATCAATACCTGTTCCTGAGTTTTGTTCAGGGGGGTATACGTGGAAAATCGTCGATCCGGGCGTTTGCCTGACCTTCGCTCATCATGCGCCTGATCATCCTTGCGTTTCCTTCCTCCGGTCGAGTTGGCTTCCTTTTTGGCCGACTCTTTGACCAAAGTTTTAGTTTCACGCAAAATTCGCGTTTCTTCGGCGTTTGCATACTTATCCGACCGTGCCATAAACTCTGCCAGAGTATCGGGCGGAGTTTTGTCTAGAGACGCCAGGAATGGCTTATCTCTAACTCCTTGCATGAGCGCATTGAGAGCCGTTTCTTCTGAATGTTTTCGAACTTGAATGGATTCGAAATTGAAATGTTTGATATAATCTTTTAATAGCTCTCCCTGCTTCTGAACTATGTTGTTCAGATGTGCAAGGGACTTCAATTTCTTTTTTCCGCCGATGAAGTTGGTGAGGAAGGCGTCGCTCAGCTCAACGAATGAACTGATGGACTTTGGTTTCAACTGTTTGAACCACAGTCGAGCTACATCGGTCAATGTAAGAGAAAAGGCCCGACACATTACTGCATCCGAGGCATCGTGGAGCTCCATATATGTTTTGAAGCATTCGATATGCTCCGTCGGGTCGGTCTTGCCGGTGAAAGGAGTGATCTGAGGTAAGCGAAACCTCTCGGGCAACCGAGCCTCCATTACCGAGTCCACAAAGGGGGACGCCTTTGCTTCGGACCTGGTTGGATGCATATTTCGGCTATGCCTCATGTCCGCCATTTCTTTCGCCATTTCCTCCCGTACTTCTCTTTTAAAATTTTGAATATCGACTTTCCAAGGTTCACTACTCTCTGCCGTGCCTTCTATGGAAGGTCGGATGCGCCTCCTTCGCTCTATCTCGTGTCGAAGATCGGTTGGGGGCAAAGATGCGTTGGCCGACTGAGCTGGAGATGGTTCAGAAACGCCTTAGGGTTGGCTCGGCCAGAAAGACTGCGGCGCGGAAGGTTGAGGATCAACCGCTGCAGTCGGTACATGCACTGTCTCTCCTTGGGGAGGCGGGAGTGGCTGCATTTGCTGCTGATACATTCGTTCCAGCATCTGCTTCATCACATTCATATCAGATCGGATTTCTTGAACCTCCTGATCCAACCGCCCATCGTTTCGACCCCGCTGATTGTTGCTTGTTCTGGTCGCTCCTCGTTGGCGGTTGTTAGGTGGGTTCTGGACTGCAGGGACCGCGACCGGACCTGCTGGCCCTGTAACCGCGATCTCATTCAGATCTTCTTCTGGGACCGTTCTTCTAGTCATCACCATGGAATTCAATATAGAAATAAGGGATGGCTTTTTGTACGTTCCCACAGACGGCGCCAAACTGTTGATGCAAAAATCCGGTTTGATCCCTTAGACCTTCGTGTACCTGCACAAAAAGAATAACAAAGGACACCCTGGTTTGAGCAGGGGACCCTCCGATGCCAAAGTCAGGCTTGGATTCCGGGTCTAAATGTATCGAGGGGTTTTGAGAAAGAATTTTTGCGTACCTCACAAGATGATGGAGGTTCTCCCTTTATAGCTGCTGGAGTATTGTGCAATCGTAAGAGGATTCTCCTCCTCATATCGCAGAGTTAGGATTGTGCCCGTCTCTAGTCCTCATCTGATCCCGTGAGCTTCGGGATCGGGGATCTTATCCCGAGATATTTGGGATGAGGCCTTGTTTCGCGCTGTCCCTCCTTTGTTGGCCGATCCAATAAGAAGGTCGGTCCGATGCATGCTCGGACTGTTGGTTCGTCGTCCGGACCGACTTGTCTTTTGTCTCGGTTTATAGAGTGTATAACTTCGCCTCGGATCCGACGTATCCTTCGGCGACCCGAGGCGCTAAGTCCGAGTCTCAGGACTTGGTATTTTTGGTCCCAACACAACTCATTGACAATAAGGGTCTAGTACGTTGGTCAAAGACTTCAAAGCCAAGCCCAACCCATTTATCAAAAGAATCTAGAGTTGAAGCCCATGGCTCAATTCAACCCCTTAATCCCTCTACTTAGTGGCCCTTTTTTATGGGCCCATCAAAACTAACCGAGAGATATTTGTGAATTAAAGCTTTTCATTACTATTACTAGTGTGTGTAAGCATGTGACATAAGGAGGTGTAAGTTGCGTAGAGTTAGTTTAGCACTGTTTAAAAGATGGTAGTGAATCTTTCACCATACATGTAAGTTCGACGACAATCCTGACCATTCATATCGGTGACCAACTGTGGATGGAGCATGACCGAAAAACTATACAAGGATGATATTAATGTTATGATATTTCCTTTGAAAAAGAACGGCCCACAATTCTACATTTAAATATCCAAATGATAGGGACGGTTGTGATTGTTCATAAGTATGACTTTAGAGATGTTGTCCATCAACAAATTATACCACAATTTCATTTATTTTCATCTGCATGTTAGCAACACGTGAGGAAATTAGCCATCACCATTTTGAAAATGGCGCAGAACTAACAAAAAACTCGAGCCCTGAGCAGAGCTGCAACTTGGGTTCATGTCAACCCCAACTCGATTGACCCACCTGAGTCAAGTTGTAAGGTTCTAGGTTGAGTTCTGGGTTGAAAAACATAGCGTCTAATTTGAATTTGAATTGGGTTTTGTTTGAACAAATTCAAGTTGGGTTGGGAATAATCACATATAGTTGAGTCGGTATGGTACGGTTATATTAAGTATATAAGATCTTGAGTCAGGTTAAGTAGAGGATCTAGGATAATCAAATTCGTGTGTAGCCATAGGAAGAAGAGTTTTGATGGGTTTTAAACTCCTCTTCCTGTAACAATAAAATTAGGCTAGTCTCAATCCAACACAATTGACAGAAGCAATGATCCTATAAAAGCTTCTTTAAGGGTGTAAGGAGAGGAAGACTCCAACATCCAACCTACAACGGTTATGGTTTTTCACATCTCCATATCCAATGCATAGCAAGGTTCTTCGGTAATTTTGCAAACAAGATCTAACCGGTTATGTTTAGGTTAAGCCCAAACACGACCAACCCAACTAAGTTGCCGCCTTAATACGCACGAGTATACGAGGAAAATCATGCACTTGCTCGGGCAGCTTGCAACGTAACATGAGTAAAGGATCCAAGTCGTCTATCTTGAAAGTCCTCTCATAAAATTCATATGCAATGGAATTAAATACCATTGGCTTATTGAATTATCCACATATTGTAAAACAAACCAATGGACAAGAGCAAAATTATTAAAATTCACAACACAATGCATATAAATCCCTTCATTTCTTAGCAACAACATTATTAAAGTGAGACTCATTAATTGCTACATAGTTAAAAACGTCATAAATATTATAATACATTGATACAAACTGGCTCTATATCATAATATGATACAACACACCTATAGCACATATCACATATGGTACTGAAGATAGTAAATCAGGACCATTTATTTAGTGCATCTTATCATGATTAACAAACAATGACGATTTTCAATCCGTGTTGATTTTTAAACATATGTTATCCATGATATAACCCACTACGTGTATGCTCCTCGATGACTGTCCCTACCACGCATTAAATGAAGGACTTTGCTCTCATATCCTAGTAAAGAATGCTCCATCCACATCTTAAGTGTACTATAATTTTGATAACGGTAACATTTGAATAAATAAACATAGTAAAAGCTGTAAAATTTATGAGAACCAATCACATGCAAATGCAAGTAATGGTAGAGTTGTACACAAGCAAACTAAGGCTCGAGTACTCGCTCGACTCGATTCAGAATACTCGACTCGTACTCGACTCGTCTGAGTTAGAGCCGAGTACGAGCGGGTTTCTCAGACTCGTTTAGATTATGAGTAGAGTACGGGTCTAGAGATACTCGACTCGGTACTCGACTCGTACTCGACTCGTGTGCTCAACTCGTACTCGATTCGTCCTCGACTGTATATATATATCCACCTCAAAAAAAAAAAAAAACCTACGCCCCCTTTCGTTTTGCCCGTCGTTTTCACAGCACAGCCCGCCCGTTCGAAAATACTCAAATCCCTTCCTTCCCAGCGCCCGTTCGAAAATACCCAAATCCCTTCCCTCCCAGCGTCCGTTCGAAAATACTCTCTCCCTCTCTCTCCTCTCATTCCCCTCAGGTGCTGTCCACCGTCCGGCCCATCCCTGTTCTTCCCTCTCTCTCTCTCCCTCTCCCTCACTCCCCTGTCCGGCGGAGCTCGTCCCCCCCGCCACTGCTGTCAGTGCCCGGTGCCCCTGTCCGGTGGTACTCTCTCTCGTTCGGTCGTTCCGACGTTCCCCAAAAAAAAAAAAAACCCCCCAAAAACCCTAACCCGCACGGCCACAGCAATCGTCCGACGGTCCCTGCCCTGCCCGGTTGCCTTCTCCCTTACCATTCTTCTTCTCTCTCTCTCTCTCTCTCTCTCTCTCTCTCTCTCTCTCTCTCTCTCTCAGCGCTCACATTGCCCCCGTCCGCAGCGCCCCTCGTCGCACTCGTCACCGACTCGCCATGTACGCAGCCTGGGTCCCCTCGCTCGCCGGTGCCGTCCTCGCTGCACTTGTCCTCGCTCCGTTTAAGGTAGAAAATTGTTATTTTTTTCCTTTTATTTTCTTTTCCTTACCCCACAAATTTCTGCTCGTACTCAAACTCGCCTCGAAAACTCGGACTCGACTCGACTCGTTTACTACTCGTACTCGACTCGTACTCGGGCGAGTAGAGTATGAGCATGGAGTCCATGCTCGTTGGCCGAGTAGAGCCGAGTACGAGCAGCACTCGGGCGTTAAGAGCCGAGTACGAGTAGGGCGATACTCGACTCAACTCGACTCACGTACAGCTCTAGGTAATGGTACCCCAGCTAGTGGTGCGATACCATCTTTCTCACTAATATGTTACTTGTTTAGTAAATCCGTACCATGAAAAGAATTCCCTCGGCCATGATAATCATCCATTTAAAAAATCAAGTTGAACCATTCACTAGGTAGACCACACCTGTCTCAAACCATACAGTTCGTTGTCCATCGATTCTAAAATTGTGGCTCACCTGATGAGTATTAGTTACTATAAAGTTAAAACGTTGCAAATATTACAATACATGAATACAAACTGGCTCTATCATAGTACGATACAACACACCCACATCATATATCACATATGGTACTGAAAATAGTGAATCGGGACCGTTTATTTAGTGCACCTTATCATGGATAGACTTTATTTTGAAGTTAACATACACTGGATGATCCTAAACATCCATGTAGTGGCCTTCAAACGAACGGTACTAAACAGTGATTAACGATTGACATTCAACCGCAGAAAGTATGGGAGGGTGATAGTAGGATTTTTTATTCACGTAAATCTTTTAAATATGGGTATTACTCACCATGTGTACGCTCCTCATTGGCTACCCATACCACAGCTACATGAATGACTCTGCTGTCATATTCCCGTAAGGCATGCTCCATCGACGTACTGTAATTTTACTAACGGTAACATTTGAACAAGTAAATATAGTAAAAGCTGTAAAAATTAATAAGAACTAATGACGTGCAGGGAATGGTGTCACGGCTAGTGGTGCCATACCATCTTTCCCACTAATATGCTACTTGTTTAGTAAATCAATACCATGAAAAAAATTTCATTTGCCATGAGGATCATCCATTTCAAAAATCAAGTTAATCTACTCACTAGGTGGACCACACTTATGTCCGGAGCCATACCATCCATTGTCCATTGATTCCACCATCATGGCCCACCTAATAAACAAACAAGCCTGATTTTTATGCTAGGTGATCTTTATGATGCAACCTACCATTTTTCTGGTACTAATGTTCTACAGAAGTGTCATGTTGGCCAGGAAAATGTTACAGTGTCACAAGTTGTGGTGTCTTGCTTGTAGCCGTTGGTGATCAGTTTTCAAAAGTAATACACAACTAAAAACGTTTTCAATTCACTTTCATAACTTCTATAAATTGCATTTCCCCACAAAACAAACATATTGCTCCAACTTAAGCTAATCCAACATGGCCCACCTTCTGTGGACGGTTGTGATGATCCTTTTGGTAGTCATCATGGCCAATGGGGAGGATACAGATGCAACCCACGTCGGAGAAACAACCCCACTTGTTGTTGGAGGTTGGTCCGATTAGGGAATATTTGTTGGCATGCGATCATCAAAGCTCTCTCTGATGAGTGTCATGTCTTGCCGTTCATCATGAAGAAATGTAAAGAGATAGTGGTTGGATTTGCACCACCAAAGCCAGTTGCATGAAGCAGGGAAAAAAAAAAGTCTATTTTCCTCTTAGTAAGATATTGCAGTAAAAAATTATTATGGTTTTCCTCCTTCCACGCTGAATAAAGGTTTTTTTTTTTTTTTTTTTGTAATGCTTAGTAATGTGATAATTTGAATATATTTTTTGAACTACTACATTATTATGTTATAGAGAACTTTTTGGGTTCTTCAAAATGTAAAGATTAAATGGGTCACACATAATATTGGTCACATGGGCTATGAAATGAATGGGTTGGATGAAATGCATCAGGTGAGTCTGACTAATGTGATTGTGTGTAATCTTATGATGGGTAGTAGAATATATGGTGACTCTTCATAAGAGTAGTGTAGGTTGGGTTGAGTACTCTCTCGCGCAATTGGCAAGAGATATGGATGTGCATACAAGACGTTGAGAGTCCAACAATGGGTGAGATTCTCATCCGTGGATCAAGCTATAAAGAAAGGCGGATAGCAGCGACGTTTAAGGTGTGTTTGGATGCCATCCATTTTATATTTTTCATTAAACCTACAGTGCACATGTACAGTATCGTGTGGTGTCTTACATGTGTTGCTTTTTTGTGGGGTTCTCGGTTTTCATCTCAAAACAAAATCAATTTCTTTGTCAGGAAAAGTTTTTTAAAAAATAATATTAAATAAATTATGGGGGTGTTGTTCTACCGGTGTTTCTTTTTTACCAGCGAGTACATGCTATGCGGAAACATTGTTGGGGAGTTATATCCTAGGAGATAGTAGCATTGGTGACCTTTTGCATCGGCACTCTACATCGAGGGGCACAAACTATCTCAAAGATAACGACACGTATGTACATCCACCCAGCATTCATCTAATCGTACTACCTACCAAGATCTGCATGACAAGTGTGGGGTTCCTAAGCATATAATCATTTCTACCAAATATTTCAAGTTTATTTTTACAGTACTCCCAATACATTTAGATTGATGAAATTAGAACAAAGAAAAAAATCAGAGATGAAAATAATGAGCAAAGAATGAATTGCTATTGATATATTACAATCTCTGTACAACCCCCTATTTATACAAAGAAATGGGAACATGTAATTACAGGAGAATCAATTTGCTGGCACGATTTGCTGGCTTTCTCTTCTTTAGGAAACCTCACGTGATTTCTGCGTGTGTTGATTCCTTGATTTTTGTTGTGGAGTGCGGCATTCCTCAACACCCCCCCTCAAGTTGGCATGGATATTTATGACACCCAACTTGTTGAGTAAGTGATTATACTGTGCAAATCCAAGAGCTTTGGTAAAAAGATCAGCAGGTTGTTGGCTTGTATGCATGTAGACTGTTTGAATAATGTCACTCTGGAGTTTTTCTCGAATCACATGACAGTCTATCTTGATATGCTTGATTTGTTCATGGAACACTGGATTTGAAGCTATGTGTATAGCAGTCTTGTTGTCACAGTATAGTCTGACTAGTTGAGAATGTATTACTTCAAGGTCTGAGAGTAAAGATTTTAGCCAAGTAACCTCACAACATGTAGAGGCCATAGACCTATATTCCGCTTCGGTTGAGGAGCGTGAAACTATCGTTTGTTTCTTGGTCTTCCAGGAAATGGGTGATTTTCCAAGTAGGATGCAATACCCGGTGACCGATCGTCTAGTGTCCCTGCAGCGTGCCCAATCTGCATCACAATATGTATGGAGCTGAATCTCATTAGAAGCAGATAGGAAAA